>CM076466.1:19485313-20137813 GCA_038419695.1 Scomberomorus guttatus | reverse complement strand
AATTCTAACTTGTATTATGTATTGTATCAACTTCAAAATAAATCAATATCACTAAACAGAATCATATACTGTAAATCTCAAGACAAGCTACCTGATGGTCAAACACCAGCTTTGGCCCTCCGTCAGCTGACGTGTCCTCACTGAGTAGCGTCCAGGTGTTGGCATCAATGTCGTAGCGGTAGAAGTCGCTCTTCAGAGACTTGCTGTTCCTGACGCTGGAGTCGAGGTAACGGCCCAGCGTGTAGATCTGACGCTGCTGAGAGTCGATGCACATCTTGTGGCAGGAGCGAGCACTGGGACCACTCTGAGTGATACACAGAGACAGTCATGCACAACTGTTCAGCTGTTCAACATCTCTATTCATTTACATTCAGTGTTTTGAACCAGTCAATAACCTGTCCTGATGACTGGGTAGCTATGGCTGGAGATGTCTGAAGAGCAGTTGGGATGTTATGCAAACAAATTATTTCACACAAATGTCTGCTATAGTTGATAATAGTCTATATGTGACAAAGAGGGCAAAAGAACAAACCATTTGAACATATTGTTCCTGAACTCATTAAGAGTTTGAGGCACTGATGAAAACCATAAATCATACTGACAAGTAAGCTCTATCGCACCCCTAAACGTTAATTAAAAACAAAACTTCCTCCTGAACTCGGTCTACATTAGATGAGAGCAGCACTGTGCCAGAAGGTAAACCAGCTTCTGCTAAACATTTAAAATGCAATATGATTTTCCAACTATAAAGACTGTTCTATAAAAAACTGTTTCATGCTCAAAATGCTAAAACAGGATGAGAGTTGACAGAAGAAAGAGGATGTTTCTTTTGGGGCATTCCCACATTTTTTTTCAATACTACATAGATATAAAAAAATATTTGGTAAATACAGGAATCTTTCTCAGTGACCAGTTTTACTGGAGTTTTACAACAACGCTCTTTGACCCCCCCTCACCTCTTTCTCAGTGTCCCTGGAGATGCAGGCCCATTGGTTCTCCTGAACACTGTAAGCCCAGAAGTCAGCCAGGTCCTGTGTGCCGTCCCACCCCCCGAACAGGTACACGGTCTCTGCAGGGCACAAACATTGCTCAACAAGTGGCAAACTGACAAGAGTTGACTTTTTTGTAGCCCGATCCTTTTTGGACCCTGATCTGAGTCTTTTAATTCTGTACCTGTGCCAAGACAAAGCTCAAAATGGTTGTTGTATTTCTTATACCTACATAATACTGTTGCACAGTGAACACTTGATCCACTGTAAACCTGCATTAAAATTACTAAAACAATTCAGATGAAAGCTGAACAGCTCTGCGTCACAGCTTTCCTTCAATGTCTCCAACAGTATTTTTGAAAAGTATCCAACAATGGTTTGTATAACGACCACAGAGAAAGGAGTGTGGAGCTGTTGTTAAAGGGTTGCTGAATAGGATTTTTCCTCTCTCTCTTTTTTTAGTAACCAAAAGTGGCTTTTGCCGATTCATTCACTCACATGGCTGTGCATTAGGAAACTGCTGCAGTGTTTTAATGAGCATTTTAAACAGCAAATGTTCCAGGAGCAAACAATAATTGATCAGAAATTGATCAGGCATATACAGATGACACAATCCATCAGAAATGCCTGGACCGGCCTCAAACCCGGACATGAGGATTGCAACGCTTTCTGCTGCTCAAATTCTTCATCTGTAAGAGTGTACCTTCCCCAACCGTCAACCATTTTCCCAGAACACATTTGAGAATTACTCAGTGACAAGGTTATGGTGTTACAAGACACATAAATATTGCAAAAGTTTACCTCTTTACAACACATTTGTGTCTCTAATTAATCAGCTTACTGATCTTTGCTGGGAAAACACTGTCTGGGTCAAACACAGGCCACTGCAGCTTAGGCAGATGGGAGTTATGGGAAATTGCGATTGTATCACAGACTTGTGTAGGAGGAACTCAGTTTTGCCATTACTGTTACAATTCCAAAACAGAACAGGCTGGAAAAAGGGTTGCAAAAACCAAAAAGTATTCCATGAGTCACTGGTAATGATTAACAATAGGTTTGTTTTGGCCAAAGGATCATAGAAATTGTTTATACTGCATTTTTAAGTCACTAAGATTACATTCTTTGCATGAATGTACATGTGCGCTGTAGTGTTTCAGAGCAAAGCGCTATTTGACATCATGCCCATCCTAATGTTAAGGACACATTGCCTATATATGTGTGTCTGCTGGGTGTGAGAGGTAGAGGTGAACCCTGACATTGAGTCCCGCCTTGTGTTGAGACGTACTCAGGTTCTTTGGATAGAAGAATCAAAATCAGAAAATTATTAGAGGCTTTAAATGGGATCAGGGGACTGTTTCACAAAGTGAGATAAGTTTAGGTTTATCTCAGGTTTTCCTGGTATCATGAAGCTGGCTAAATTTTAACTGCAGTATATCACCACAGTAACCTCTATGCTGCATGGCTAACTTGCCCCGGAGCAAGTTAACTTTAGAGGATCTGCTCAAAACCTCAGATCACTGGAAACATGGCGTCATCATACCTACAGGATCCTGACAGGGACATAAGTACTGAGTTTACAATAAAGTGACAAGAAATAAAGAACAGCAGATATTTTATAGATCAGTAGAATTACTTTGCTGTTCAAGGCTTTCCATGAGTCCAGTCTGGTTTTCCACAGTTTACAACAATAAATATACAATGAATGACACTGCATAGTTGCATTAAGTTTCTTTCATTCTCTACATGATTCCTGACCATGTAGATACCTTTTATACTCTCATTGCATTACTTTGGCAGCAGAAACAGTCTTACTACCTTTAACTTTTTTTAGTGTATCAAATATTCTTAACAGATCATCATGAGTCAAAGCAAAAAACACTCACTTCATAATACTGAGCATGTTGAAAATGCCACGTGGATTATAACAGACATATATAGTAATACCTACACTTATTTATAGCCATTGCGTCACTTTTAATATTTGGATATTAACTCCTAGTGTTATTACAGCTTCTTATTCTTTTACACAGTTTGATTGTATTGTACAGATTTCACCTGGCTGAGTATCACTTTTTCCTGCTGCAATAACATTTTTCCCCAATGTGATAGTGTTTCATCTCATGTCATATTAAGTACTGCATGCACGGTTCTGATGAGGTTGCATGTAATTAAGAACTCTTTCATGTGTACATGCTTGTATCCCGGATCACCAATGTTAGTCTCAGCGAAGAAGGTAAACAAGAGAGCTTGAACTTGCTTTGTGAAACAGGCCCCAAGAGCACAAGCAACTGGATCGGGGCAGGACAGAAATCATTTGGGATCTTGCTAAACAGGAAGAAAATCTGACTCCTGTATCAATGTCTATTCACTCCTACAACCAAAACACAGAAGTCAGTGTTTGCTTGCTGAGACACAGACCAGAGGGATGCAATGCCTTCTCTCAGCTCTGACACAAGTCGCAGACACTGCATCACTTTTTCTCTCTCTCTCTCCATCTCTCTCTCTCACACACACACACAATGCAGACTTTTGTCTTTGAGATGGCCAGCGGGGAAGTACACCACCACCGACACCAGATAGAGAGGAAAAAAACAAAAAAAAGTTGTGTGTCTCTGTCAAAACAAATGTTGTGATTTATGTGCTCTTAAAAAAGAAATACCCTCAGGACAGTTTCGGAGAAAAAGGGCTGGAGGTGGGTAGGCTGGGAGGGGGGGTTAATTTGATTAAACAGTAATAGAGCTTTGAATTCTGAGTCTGTGTAGGAGGGTGTGAGTCATAGCGTCGGTTATAGTGCCAAGTCATAACACTGGCTGCGTGGGTCTCACCAGTCTGGACATCAATGACCATTTGATGACCTCCTCTCATCCCTGGCCTGTTGTCGTCGCCATCACCTGCAAAGGGGAGAGGAAGGAGGAGAGAGGGAGGGTGTGTGAACATCGGAGGTGGAAGATGACGCAGAGGAAAGCAGAGAGAGAGAGAGAGAGAGAGGAACATGTGGAATGAGTGGATGATGTGAGGAGCAGAGGGCGGGGAGGGCGGAGCAACACACAAAAAAAGGGAAGGCGGTGTTGTTTTAGCTACAAAGCTTTCACACTGTACTGAAATGTTTGACTGACGGATCGGGAAGTTTCCCGCTTGAAAAGATGGTCTCACTGTTTATGTCGTCTCGGTTGATTTCTTGGGCGCTTGTACCTTTGTTGCATTTTGGGATGATCTGACTCCACCTGGGCTTGTACTCCTGCTGGCTGATATACTGGTTAAACAAACCGTCTAGTGAGGAGAGAAGAGGATCAAATATGGCAAAGTCTCCATTAGCACAATCAAAAAACAGATAAAAATGGATTTTGTTTTGACCTAACTCAATAGTAACCTCTAATGATTTAGTCATGATTGATCTGGATGAGGACAATACCTCTCACAGCTTTGTCTATGAGCTCCTCGCAGGCGTCGAAATCTCCTTGCAGCACCAGCCGGTCGTGCAGGTGGGTGAGCATGGGGTGCTCCAACGCTATCCGAGTCTTCTTCTGCAGTGACTCAAAGGCCTCTGTGTAGTTATGCTGCCGGAAGTGCTTGAGGCAAAGGCGGATGGCTTCCTGTTCTCTGTACTGCAAAGGACACAGATACAAGTTCAGTCATGAGTCCATTACAACCACAACCTCCTACCTACTCTACTGAAACACAGCACTGACAGTAACAGTATTGAACCTCAATGCTTTTAAAGTACCAACAACCAGGAGTATCAAAAGTTGTCACCAAATGCTTGACCAGACTTTTTGTATTGTTGAGATACTTTCGGATCAGATATAACCATAACTAATTATAATTTTGTATGTAGTGATATATAGATGTATTCTTAACTGTAATAAATAAATTACATGAAGGATTTCAGATTAAGTTCATCTTGATCAACAACATTTAAAAAGGTCTGGGAACAAATGATGAAAAGTTGATGAAAGTCTGCTGCGTCCATGTGGCTTTAATTTTCTGGTTTGGTTGTAATTAAGCTGTGTGAACAGAAAATACCAACATACAAAAATATTCAGTCTGGCCTGACCAAAGAAAACAAACTGTGGGTGTGACTGACTTCAGATTCAGGCCTGCTGAATCTGTAATCCACTCTACTAGTACTAACCCACGTCTCAAACCTCCAGGCTTTCAAGTGCTTACCTTGCTGTACCAGTTAAGGCAGGGCTGCACCACATCAGGATCTTCAATACCATGCAGCTCAATGTACCAGATGCTGAAGTTAAAACTAGGACCCCAAGACATCAGAGGCACTGAGACACAGAACAAGAACAGGTGGAGAAAGAGGAGAACAGCTTTAAAACTCGGATATGGTCGCCATGTATCTTTTTTCTAAGACCGGCAGAGACCACATGGACCCGTCAAACCAAATCAAATCTCACCTATTTTGACAAATCGGCAGGGAAACATCTGTTCGTCAATCTTGTGCTTTAAGGTGAACGTTTCCTTGTTGTAGTCGTTCTTAAGGCCACTGCCAGAGAAAGAAAAGAGAATGGAGATGATGCAGCCATTTCACAAATTATATTGCTTGGTTGAGATGCCAAGCACGTCCATATGCTGGTAAATTTCAGATAGTCTTCCAATTCTGGCAATCAACCAAACTTCATTTGTCACTTTGGCAGCTGGCACCTATGATCTGTCACTTCTTAACCAAACAGGCTGTCTGGTAATGTAGTCAAACTGGATGATTAACCAGACAGCGTGATTCACCAGTTACTGAGATTTCCTGCAGTTGCAAAAAAAAAAAAGGCTGATTCGCCTAACATTTCCATCAGATTATCCAGTTCACATCCAATGTTATGACGAATGCTTGACTTAGCAGGCTACCAGGCCGTGTATCGCCCTCAACAAGCTCCGATCCCTATTTTCTTCCACAGACACGCAATTCTAATAGGTCTGCAACCAACAATTGTCATTAAAAGATCCACTCCAGACATGTATTAAAGGCATGTAAAAATACTCTGCTTGGAACAATGATGTGTGTCTGATATGTTTTTTCCACAAGTATAATTATCACGTTAAAATCCTAAAAATGAAATCTACATCTTCTCCCTCATTAAAAATTCCAGAATCTATGAATATACAAATATTTTTAATTTCAAAAGTTTAACTGCTGGGCACAAGATGTCTCCTACTTCACTGTGAAGTCCATTCTCAGTGTTTATGCACTGGAGGCTTCAAGTTTCCATATCTTACTTGTATAAGTTGCATACTGGAGCAGGGTTGGCACCAAACTAGTTGTGATGTCACGAATCATGTTTGTAGGTTCACCCCTTAAAATCTGATTTTCAGTGAGCACAGAGAAACTTTCCACTTTCAGCAGATGAGTGTGAAAACAAACTCTGCACAAACATCATTCTGCACAGTGAAGCTCAAACATCACAGTGAAGGAACAAGAAGAAAAACATACTTTTGGGTGGAGGGGAAACAATTATTTTCATTATTGATTAATCTTTACAAATCTAAACTAAACTAAATGAATCTTTTGGTTTATACAAAGTCAGAAAACAATGAATAATGCTATCACAATTTCCTTAGGCCCAAGGTGAATCATTGTTTTGTCAAACTGAATGTCCCAAACCCTAAAGTGTTCAGGTTACTATCATGTAAGAAAAAGAAAAGCAGCAAATCCTCACAATTTAAAAGCTGCAACTGGGGAATGTTTGGCAATTTCGCAAGAACAATTATTTCAACAATGAACTGGTTATCAGAATAATTGCAACAATTTTTCTTGAAATGCTTCAACAGCAGCAATCAACAGTTTCAGCTCGAGTGCAAATTATAAATGGCAGTAGTTTCCAATCACCAGTATCGACAGAGCTGGTGGATAAATGCAAAAGCAGTATATGTAAGAAACCATCATTTTAACTCAAAGCTCAGGAGTCTTCAAACACATCTCACAGTCATGTTTTTTCCAGAGCTCACCAAACAACTTCTGTTGATTATTTCAATTTACCAATACAAAAGATTTAAGTTTTCATTGGTGTGTTTATATAAAATACAGTTTTTTCAGTTTTTTTTTTTTTTTTTTTTTTAAACGCAAATTCAATCCATTCTGAACACATTCAATTTTTGAAGAGCTGGAAGAGAGCTTGCAGACTTTTCTTTTAACTGCCATTTTCTGCTTCATACAATACCTAAACGCAAGGTAGCTCTAAACACAGAGTACCAAGGATTTCTGTGACACTACAAATTGAGGTACCAGCCTGCCAGGACTGACTGAATATAACTGATAGCAGAAACAATATGATTTTTTATTTATTGTCTATTTATATTTGTATATATTTGTTTATTTTAACAACATTTATCAAGACACTGCTCAATTTGGACCGTCACATCTGTTCGACGTCCAATCCGCTTCATAATCAAAAATGTATTGTACTAAAACTGTACTCTATTCAGAAGAAGTGCTATGAGGCCGAATCCAACAAAATCAATCTCTATAATCCAACTTTCTTGCAGATACTCTGTCGTCTATGGGACTTATATATTCCCTGAAATTGTTTTCTAAGGCAGACTGGACTCCCAGACTGTACATTATCCCCAACAAGCTCCAAAAGCAAAAAAAAACAAACTCAATTTTTTCTCACAAGATGACAAACATGTTGCAATTTCTTCATTAAAGCTGCAGCAAGTTCAGTCTTTCCTGTTGCAATAATCACAAAAAAAACAAACATTTTTTTGGACTGGACTTGCATAAGCAGCTACATCTCACCTGGACAAAAGCTCTGTCATGTTTTCTTCACTCATCCCACCAAACACTTTGAACTTCTTCAGGTTGCAGACGTGAGTCTTCTCATATTTCCCAAAGGTGATGCTCTGAACAATTGCCGGCCTTTCCAATTTCAAGATTAAAAACTGAAGGAAAAGAGATGGAACAAAGAGAGAGGAGACATGAGATAGCAAAGAGGAGAGTTATGATGCTATTAGTGTGTGTGGAGGACTGAGGAAATTGCTTGTGCTTATAGCAGGCCAGCCACTGTGAAAAGATTTGCTCATTATCTAAACGACTACAGCAGGTCAATCTACTGCGTCAGGTAAGTGCCATTACATACAATCTATGAGCCGCATCCACATGTCACTGGTGCTCTAACAAGCCAGGACATCTACTGACAAATCACCAGTGGCCATTAGGCCAGAACGAGTGGAGACCACAGGCCGTAACATTGATTAAATGTGTCACTAGAAAACAGGTATTTGACAAACCCCACACACCAACGTTTTCACTTCCACTCACAGAAGAAGTGAATATTCAGTCCATGCTGAGGCTTTATCAATATTCATCTGGAGTTTAACGTTAATAAAAACACTGATGTTATTCATGGATTTTTTCTACATACAATTTTCAACCTTTATGTTCGATAAAAGATAAAAAGCAGCTCTGGTGATTTTTGACTCTGTCAGGCATTGATCTTGTTCTTTCACCATCGACCCAGTTTGTCATGAGTCAACATGTGATAAACAGCCTGATCCTCCCATCAAGCTCCTGACATGACTCAGATGTTCAAGGACATAATTTACAGATCTTGCCTGTAATTTGGCACACACTTTGTTCTAACTGGTTGATTGGGGAGAAACACACTATCACAACTATTTGATTTTCCTGTCAAACATGTGTGAAACCAGCTACTATGCTACAGTTTAGATCATATTACTGTCCTGGTTCAATATGAAACCAACACTGGGAGTTTACCTGTGAAACATTAGATTAATGAGATTATGACTGTATTAAATTTGTGTTTTTTTCCCATGTGTGTTGGCAGAGATCCATTTCCATTGTTTCCATCTGTGATGCTCCACCTTACTGGTCGTCTGCATCCATTTCAAGTGAACTTTGCTCCAGTCCCCTCCCTTAGTCAAGCGTATTGTAACTTTGGCCCCGGTTAACAAGGATTCAGTGTCTTGGTAGTGTGATCTGGTTTTCTGAAGCCAAAACCAACATTCAGTTTTCCTCCCAACCATATCAGTTACAGTATGTATGTTTGTTTAAAAACATAAAATATCAATATCAAATGAATAAAGGAACAATTTGGATTCCAGACATGCCTATATTTTGGGAAATTCACTTATTCACTTTCTGGTGGAAAGTAAGATGAGAAGATCAATACCACTCTCATAACTGCAGCAGGTTAGCTTAGCTTAGAACAAACACTGGAAACAGGGAAACAAGAAGCCTGACTCTGTCCAAAGGTAGAAAAAACCTGCGGAAAGCACCTCTAAAGCTCACTAATTAACCACTTATATCTTGTTGTAGAAATTGCTACTTGCTAATTGCTTGCTAAATACTAATTTCCTGGAGTCTCCACTGTGTGTGAGTGTATGTGTGTTTTACGAAACTTATGAATTCAACTTTTCATGTGTAAGAGAGAGAATGTGTTATTTCTTCAAAACTAAGCCTGCAACTAAGGATAATCTCCATAATTGATTAATTTGACGATTGTTATCACAATTTCCTTCAAATTGTTTGTTTAGTCTCACCAAGAGTCCACAGCCTAAAAATATTCAGTTTACTACGTTTAAGACAAAAGAATGTGTCAAATCCTCAAAGTTGAGAAGCTGTGATGAAGGAGTGTTAGGCATTTCTGCTTTAATTTAACAATTAAAAATCAGTTGCCGGTTCATTTTCTATAGATTGACTAATCAATTAATCAACTAATTATTTCAGCTCTAAAACCAATATTACTTTTCAAAATACCATCAGAATAGACTGTACAACAAATAACAAAATACACACACTGCAGTTATATGTATGACTAATGCAAATTATTTGACTGAAAATTCAAAACATAATTACAAGATTATTATGCTGCAATTAAGTTGCAATTTAAAAACAACTAGATTTGTATGTTGTTGTTTATTATGCAGTGTTACTAAGCTGCTCTACTGTATACATAAACACTGAGAATATTGTGACTGACATGATCAAGGCGACTAGAAAGTGGTTAACCATTGTTTTGAAAAGCTTCATTTCCTCTTGCCATGTGACACAAACTTTCAGATTTAACCTCAAACTCAGGCAGCCACAGTGTTGCTGCAGTGGGTCAATGGGTTCAAGAGGCACAATAACAAACAACAGTTTCATTGTATGAGGAAGGTAGACACTTCAACAGACCTGGGTGGGCACTCACAGTAGATAACAGCCTCTGCAGCAGTTAGATATGCAAATTTTCAATAAACTATTTAATAACTTTCATCAATCTTCAACCACCTAATGATCAATAACTGATTGATCTGATAACTGACTTATTAACAGCTTACAACCTCCATGTGTTTCTTGTACTCCAGGTAAATTCATAAATACATAAAATTGAACAGACACATGCAAATTATTTCAGGGATGCACAAATAATTTTGTGCCAACTTTGCACACATTCATATATTTTAACAGTTAAAATCTTCATCATGTTTAAGCCAATGTCAATTATCTATTGCAGTCATAGCAGTGATTATGGCTGGCTGTGCACGATGACAAAAGTTGTAATTAGCAGTCCCTCAATATGGTTCATGCACTTATGTAACCAGATTGCAGCCCGCTTTTTGCAGTAACCTGATTTCTTAAATGCCATATAAAGGAGAAACCTGGTTCCCAAGGGGTAGGTAGGTTTCTAATTGATTTCTGATTTTTACATGTGTGTATGTGCAGGACAAAGAGTTCAGACATGGAAAGTTGTGACAGCAGAGTAGCAGATCAGAGCTACAGTCTGCCCAAACCCTTGAGCTGCCCTTGATATCACCTCAAACGTGATTTTCACTGCACAAAATCTACAACTGTCTTTGTAGTTTAAGATGTAAAAGAGAGAAACTACAAAATTTAACTGGAAACTGTTAACATAACATCCGCATTGCTTTCAGTGAAACTTCCATGTAAAGGTTAAAAAATGGCTGAAAATAAACCAATAGTTCCAATAGTTAATAGTTCTATTAACAGTTCCCCCTGAACTTCATAATTTGATCTTGATACAGGATACACAGTCCACAATTCTCACATCTCCCGATGCTCTCTCTCTCTCTCCTGTAATTTATCATCTGTCATCCAGTTACCTGGCAGCTTATTTTTTGCCTACACAAATCAGTGAACAAGCAGCGATCGTGGCAAACTGCTGTTCCACGTCATGCTCCATCTGGAACTGTGAAGTCACGGGAAGAGACAGGTTGTATCAACAGCAGCAGACCTACCTGTGGAGGGTAGTTGCTCTCAGAGGACCACCTGGAAGACTGATCATTAGGTTTGTCCACTAAGATATTCCTACAAAACAGAGAGAGAGAGAGTTTATTTATTATAGCAGCAACAAAACTTGAGACACAGCAGATAACATTACATTTAACTTGTGACATAGGAATCACAATAAACAGGTATGTGTTTGTGTTTGTGTATAACCTCGCTGTAAAGGTAAAGATAAATATATAACAACACTACTGTTTATGCAATGCAGCTGCAGCTGCAGCTAGATTGTGCTAGCAGGTGCAATGAGTCCATTAAATGATAAAAGCACTATCTGACTGTTGTTAGCTGGCTGGCGTTGACGTCAACTAAATTAGGACCTAAACCAGCAACAGGCGAATGTTCTAAAACTATAATAACTTCACTCACTGTTTATTTATTTATTAAGACTGTTTATTTATTTATGCGAACATAAAGTTTGACAGTCTGTTCCACCAGTTTCAGGTAGTTTGTAGGTAAACAAGCCGATTAGCTTTTGTTGCTAAAGCAGAGCTCTTTGGTTAGATAATAGCAGCTAGTTACCTACTCGTAGCTAACGTGGACGCTCGTTTTTGACATACTATGGTACCAGATTGCACATTCCTGAAACATCATCAATTTTGACAACTCATTAGTCTGAGGTTACGAAGGATTTGTTAAACTAGTAGTAATATGGAGATACTGAGGACTGCTGATCCAAAACAAGCTCTTCAGAAAAGAAGAAAATATAAGTTTACATTTTAAAAACAGCTAAGACGAAATAACAGTGAAAACTAAACAAATTCCTACATATTAAATATTATATTTGACACTAGAAATTAACTACAGGTTCCAACGAAATGTATAACGACATCTAATCTGTCATGTAATCCTCAATATGCTGCTGTTTACCAAAAACCTTTCAATAGTTGAACAGCATCATGACGACCGAGTAGCTCGCATAACGAAACCAAACGCCCCCAACGACAGCTAGCGTAAGCTAGCTGGCTCGGATCGCAGACGAGCTAGGCCAGTCAGGCCGGCTGGGAGAAACACTGGTGCACAGAGGCGGTAAAAGACCACCTGTAACTACAGAACCTTATGCAAACGCCCAGACATCTAACATGTGCGTTACTCACTCAGGTAAATATGTAGAGGAGTAAGAGCTCCATTTAAAAACGCTGAAAGTGAGGACTCTGTTCTCTGGAACGACAGCCATCTTGCAGAAAATAACAAGCAACGGGAGGGTAGCGAGGAACGAGCAGTGACGGCCCTTAAAGAGACAGTACATCCTGGTTTGTTTTTGTACAAAGCATGCAGTATCATACCATATCATATCATATCATATCATATAAAATTACCAAGTCAGATTTTGCATGTCCATCATAATAAAACATTAAGTCTTCGCGTTATATATTTTCCCATAAAATTAAGCTTTACCAAATTGTTTAGGGGCAGTTCACCTAAACAATAATATTAATAAAACCTTATTACTGTGGCTACTGCTTACAGCTTTCAAAAATTACATTGAAATTACATTTGAAAAACAAGAGCAATGTGTCTCTCCAGAAACAATGTCCAGATATTAAAGGACAGGTTCATTATTTTTTTTGTTTTTAACAGACAGGTGCCCAAGTGAATATTGAAATGCCATGATCATTCCTCCTGTTCATACTGACCATTAGAAGATCCCTTCATAATGCACTTACAATGTAAGTGATGGGGGCCAAAATCCACAGTCCTCCTTCTGTGCAAAAATGTACATTTATCTGAAGCTAATATGAAGCTTCAGCCATCCAAATCCCAGCATTAGTCTTTTTAGTGCCAAAGTCCCTCTTTTTGTTACTATACTTCCACCACAGCTCAACAGTGAAACACTGTCTGAGGAAACACAAAGAGGGAATTTGATGCTAAAAAGATTGTAAATGTGATATATGATATCATATATGATATGATATCCACTTGACGTGACTAACTCAGACTGCTGAAGCCTCATATAAGCTTCAGATAAACCTTTAAATACAATGTGTTTTTGCACAAAATGACTGTGTGGACACACTGTGGATTTTGGCCTCCATCACTTACATTGAAAGCACATTTGAAGGAGATCTTTTAATAGCCAGTATGAACAGGAGGAATGATTACAGCGAGGAAAACCTCTTTCACTGTTCATATGGACACCTGACTGCTGTTTTAAGACACACTTGAAAAATTGTGAACCTACCCTTTAAGGAGTACTGACCTTGCTGTGACATGGCTGGATTAACCTGCTAGGGGGGTTCAGGGCAAAAATGAACTGCTGGGCCCCTAGCCCTCCTCTCTGTTCACTGTGCACATTATTCTTGGTATAATTTATAGACCAATGTTTGCTTTGTGATAAATTATGCAAATAAAAAATGTAAATATGCACATAAGGAAGATGCAACTCGTAAGCAAAATATCATCTGAAAAAAGTCAGAAACAAAACACTATCAGGATCAGCTAATAAAGCAGGACCCACCTTATGGCCCTTATCATGTCAGTTTATATTAGCTTTAGTGGTGCATAATCCCAGAAGGGATGTCAACGGTTAACTGTCGAGAATATTGAGAGTGAGCACAGCCCCGAAATAAGTTTTAAAAACACATTTTTACCGACTGAAACGTCTCACACAGAGGCTCTGACCCTGACAGGAGCACCAACGTGCAGATACCTATTGGGGGGGGTTACATATATATATGTGTGTATATATATATATACATATATATATATATATATATATATATATATATATAGAGAGAGAGAGAGAGAGAGAGAGAGAGAGAGAGATAGATAGATATAGATAGATCTGACCTGTCACAGCGATATCTGAATTTCTCCTCAGGGATTCCTATGTGTCCTATTCAGATAGAAAAGTGGAAGATCGAAAAGTTATACTTTATTATATACGGTATTGAATACGGTAAATAAATTTGCTTGTTATTATGTTCTGTCAAGTCTTATCTTGACAGGTCTTGTTATATCATACCTATCCTGTTCGTTGTCTCCTATCAAGGCATGTCTTGTCATGTCTTGTCATGTCCTATCATGTCATGTCGTTGCTTATAGAAACAGATCATATGTAGTGTAGATACTATTATAATGTAGTATATAACATTGTAGTGATTTCTCTCTGAAACAAAGTTAGTTCAAATGCTGTGGCCCCTTTGTGCGTGATCTCAGTGTTTCACTGCATGTCAAGTCATTGGTAGTTTAAAGAGCGGATGAATCATCTGGTGAGTAATGAGCGTGGCTTTATTCCAGTTAACTGGACCTCCTTTACCGTAGCTCATTGTGGTGCTAAACACGACTCCTCTTCTGCCTCATCCCTCAAGTCCCCTTCACCCCAACCTCTGCTTGGAGGGATGTTCAACCAGTATAAGAATGTGTTGAGTTATATGAATCTAAAGTAAAATGATTTAGTAAAACAATTTATTAGTATCAGATGTTCAAATGTTCAATATAAAGTGTATATTTTCTTGTTTTTACAATAGTGTCAGAAGTGTTCCATATTCAGTGAATTGGTTAGCAATAAATGTGTCACCAGTTTGCTTCCTCTGTCTGGTTCCTGTTTGGCATTTTCCACACTGGCATTTATTTGGTGCAGTTGATTAACACAAGACTGAGAGTCTACAGCCATGCTAACATGCTCCCAAAGATGTATAGAGCAGTGGTGGAAGAAGTATTCAGATTCTTTACTTAAGTAAAAGTAGAAATACTGTTGTCTAAAAATACTCACAAGTAAAAGTCCTGAATTCAAAATGTTACTTAAGTAAATGTACAGTATTTTTAGGAAGATGTACATAAAGTATCAAAAGTAAAAGTACTCATTATGCTGACTGACTTCTTTTAGAGTGTTATATTATTATAGTTTATTAAATTATTTGTTTTTTTCCACTAACTAATACATGTAAGAACCATTTTTAATGCTGTAGTTCATCAATGTGGCACATAAATGTAGTGGAGTAAAAAGTAAAACATTTCCCCTCTGAAATGTAGCAAAGTAAAAGTACAAAGTAGCATTAAATGGAAATACAAGTAAAGTAAAGTACAAGTACCTTGAATTTGTACTTAAGTACAGTACATGAGTAAATGTGTTTAGTTACATTCCACCAGTGGGTTAGAGCGACAGCATTTGCTAATTAGTACTAAACACAAAGTACAGCTGAAGCTGGTGGGAATGTCAGTAGTTTTGCAGATATTTGCTTATAAACTAAACTATTGGACAAATGTAAATTTTGACCACCAATTCCCATACCCATTACAATTCATCCTGAGGGGGACATGAATGTCTGCACCAAATTTTGGCCATTCATCCAACTGTTTATTTTAATAGTTCATTGCACTCAAAACCACCGATGTCAAAATCATGGTGGCGCTAGAGGAAAGTCCAGAGGATCACCAAAGTAATTAGTGTTCATCCTCTAGGGACCATGAATGTCCGTACACAATATCATGGCAATCCATCCAACTAATTGATTAACCAAAAGAAATTAATTGATAATTGAAGCAATTGTCAGTTGCAGCCCTACATAAAATCTCTACAAACAGACGATGGATGTCTTTTTTATACCCTCTCAATGGGTTAGCAGCACAAAAGGAGCCATTTTTAGCTGGCAGTGTCACATGGTAATCCAGTCGGCCCTGATGCAGGAACGAGAGCAACAGATAGCACAAAAAAGTAGGCGGGGGGAGCGGAGAGGTGTCTTTTGTTCTGGAGAGTTGTAATCCCCTCTAATTCAAACCACAGGGGGTCTGCAAGCCTCAGAAACCCCGGACCTCTGGTATGTTCACACGGTCCTGACAGCCAGCGAAGTGGGCCGAGACCCTCCATCACACTGAGGAGAAAATCAAGTCAAACGGTGCTCTTCAAAGAGTTTATGAATTTCACTGGATACTACATTATCTACTGTATGTATGTGTTTTTATCCCTCTGACACCTTGAATAAATATTTGTAGCCTATTATAAATGGGCTATTTTCGAATTCACATTCAACTTTCAAACTTAATTTCTCTTTCAAACATAATACCCACCAGGGTCAGGTAATTGTAGCTTCTCTTGTTTGAGGCATTTTCTAAAAATGACTGTAAGGCATATCAAGAAAATTATACAAAATTATTTTTATTGGAACCGACATGAAAGAAAATAGCAAAAATTCAGTTTTTAGATCATAACAATACACTAGATTACTTGTTAAAATATAGATTAGCAGTGAAGGGAACAGAGAGGATAATGTGGAGACAGGCTCCTCTGCATGCTCATGCCTGGATTTGATATTTTTGTAAAATCTTGGTGTTAGTTTTTGATGAATCATCTGGAAGTGGACCTCTTCCAGGCTCAATGATGTGGAGTGAATGATAATGGGGTTTCTTCTAAGTGCACGTCCAGCACTTGGCAGAACTCTGCTTCCACTTACTGCAAATGGAAGGGCATTGGTCATTTATATGGATTTAAACCCAGACGCAGAACACAAGTGAGAATGGTTTTATTATTGAGTAACACTGGCAAGTGTGGCTATGTCCTACAATGCAAATCTGTACGTTTTATTGTATTTCTCAGGTAGAATTTGGATTAGGTAATATGAACTGATATGATGGATGATAGTATGTACTGATCCTCATAGCACCCTACAGGGTTTTGGTCATGCCATTGGCGTGCTGTAAACATCTGGTTGATTGCTCAATCTTTCAGTAAAACACTCTGATCCGGAGAATCAAATCTGTATTTGCATCAGAGTGAAATATCTCTGGATGGATTGCCACAAACACGTTCCTCATCGCTGGAGGATGAATAATGAGTTTTGTGAGCTCACACTACCAACTGGTCTAAGTTCCTTCTTGTCCAACATTGTAACCACATTACCAAACTCTGACTGTTTTTACCAGATGTTTTGACCACTTGGGACAGGGTCCAAATAACTGCTGGCCCAATGGCTCAGGGCCAGTAAAAGTTTATGCTTGGCGAGTTGATTGGCGGCCGCTGGCCAATCAGAGTCATGAGTAAGTCCCTTTAAACAAGGTCTTTCCCACCCTAACATCATTCTTTCATCATGCTCGAAAAAAATGTCTGCGAAAGAAACATACAAGGCTACGAAAAGAAAGAGGGGCTTTCTACTTTGTGACCCTGGTGGGGAGAGAATGGGAGGTTTGCTTCTCCGTCTCTCTCCTCTGCTCTCTGCCTGTTTGCATGAGGGCGGGGCTGAGCATGCTCTCTCTCTCACTCTCTCTCTCTTTCTCACACACACACACACACACACACACACACACACACGCATACATTTACGAGGAATACCCAGACGGCACAGTCATGTTTCCATCACTTCAGAGGACATAACGCTGACCAACCCTTACCCTAACTTTAACCTAACCCTGAACTTACCTTCACTTTAAACCAAGTCTTCACCCTAAAATTAATGATTTACGTTAATTGGACTTGCTTTTTGTCCCCATAAGGGAGGCAAGTCCCCACAACATGAGGAATACCTGGTACACACACACACACACACACACACACACACACACATGTTGTCCTAGGTCACTTTTGAGGACATTACCCTAACCCCTAACCCTAACAATAACCACTACTTGCCTAACCCTAACCCTTACCCTAAAGCTGTGTTCCCCCAACTGGGGTAATAGCTTTTGTCCCCAATTGGACAAGCCGTCCCCAATTAACTTGGCCTTGAAATTTGTCCCCAAAGGTAGCCTATGACAGACCCACACACACAGACACAGTGGACAGGATGAAACAGACTTTAGGTTATATTCTACTTTACTCGAGTCGACTATGACTGCTCGCTGCCATAAGTGCAACAAAATCCGGCAGTAAGGGAGGCGGTACATGCAGTTTATCAAACAACTGTTGAACAAGCAGAACATAAACTTAAATACAATGACTTTGACTTCCAGCAGTCAACTTTTTGGACTTTAGGCTGACACCAGCCTGCCCCTCCTGTCTACCAGCAGTACCTGCAGCAGTGAGTCTGACCAGCAGCAGCAGATGGAGGAGGACAGAGGAGTGGATGAATGATGCTACAGAGCTGTTAACCAGTTTATTGTTATTTAGTTTATTATCAAGGTCATCCATACTGGCTGAAACGTTATTATCATAAATTCTGTTCTCTTCTCCCTATGTATTCCATACTCTCTGGCTTTACCCAAAATATGGAGAAACCATCATTCATTTACTGAACAATATGTGCCTAATTTTATATTTAACATATTTGTGTAATATATCAACATTACATATCCATAACTAAAGGAAAACAACCAAATCTAAAGGGAACTTCACTGTTGTACGTATTATGTATACAATGAATAAATCACAAAAATTATGGTAAAAAGAGTTGTTTTCATTTTTTGGCTGCCGAGCTAGTGAAAAGTGAAAAAGGCCAGTTGAACTCTGATCTACTGGCCAAGTGGGGCAGGGGGCAAAAAATGTTACGCTGGACACTAACACATGGGCCTAGAGTAGTATCACCTTATAAAGTTGACATAGTGAACATGTTAGCAAACAGTAGCTTATTTACACATCAAGCAGATGAGGAGCAACATCAGTATTTATTCTGAGTTGTGTTTCTGGCTACCTGACAAATGTTAGTCTAATATTCACTCTCCTTTTAGCTCTGTTTTGCTTTCAACATCTCCTGAGGGAAATATCGCTGTTTGGTGCCAGGCAGGAAGCATACAGTGGGTTTTTTTCAGTTTTTTTTAGGTTTTTTTTTTTTTTTTTTTTTTTGCTGCCTGTAGCTGCTGAAAAACAAGGTTGATGAGGACGATGAAACTGAACCAAAAAAGGAAAGTTGTGGGCTGTAAAACCAAAACAATGGGCTAAAAGATGTTAAAACGCCCAATGGAGTTGAGAGGAACAGTTGAGTCAGATGATAATGCTCTGAGTTTGTCAAAACAAGTGACCCCTTTCACATTACACAGTCATTTGATCTATTGTTAATTTAAAAATGTTGATTAGAGCAGCTTTAAGTTCATACAGCATGCCTTTAAACCCAGCAACCACATTCCAGTCAGCCTCGGTTGTACTTTGAAACAACTGCTAACATATTGCTAACATGCTCAATGTTAGACTCTAAACATCAGCATGTTAAAGATTTGAACATTTTTTACTTTAACATACAGTAATGGTTAACCTAAGTTAACATGGTAGGTAGGCCATGTCCAACTTTTGTTTCTGGTGAATAATTAGCATTGCATGGGCTCACAGGTCTTCTAGTGTGGCCAGTCTTGTTTATCACTATCATAAGAGCTGGCTGTTTTCTGACTCATAGATTAGATCCTGGTCACGTCTGCGGCATCATAAGAGGATGTCGTAGGTGCCACTTTTGTCCGTCTCTGATGTGAGATAAGCTGTTTCCCCACAATGTTAGTCATCCCATGGTGATGTCACATACAGCATGACCTCAATGTGGAAGAAAGAAGTGGCATCATCAAACTCATCTTCATCACTATCACCATCATACAACAACAATAACACACTCTTCATCTTTATCATCATCATCATCATCATCATCATCATCATCATCATCACAACCACTAACAGTTATCTTCTTCATCATCATCATCATCGTCATCATCACAACCACTAACGGTTATCTTCATCATCATCATCATCACAACCACTAACAGTTATCTTCATCATCATCATCATCATCATCATCACAACTAGCCTACTAACAGTTATCTCTGTTCCTATCACTACTACTGACATCAGTATCACAGCACCAGTTACACAGCAATCATCATCGTCATCATTCCGGTAAAAACACAGTAAAACACCGCAAGTGGTTTCAGGCCTTCTGGTTTACTTTTAGGGCGCAGCATCTTATTCCCCGGGACGCGCATTGGCCGCCGTGAGCGCGCAGAAGCGCCATCACGTGGGAGGTCCCTTTAAGTTTCCATTGACAGAGGCCTGAGCGTGTCACATGGACATGATATAATGAAAAGGCAGGAACAGAGAGCCAGAGTGAGCTGAGCTCTTGGCTGATGGAGAGGAGGCCAAAATGTACGCAGTCATCTGCCGATAGCAGCAGCCCTGCGGGGACAGGGACAGCGGCGCCGAGCCGAGCCGAGCCCTGCCGATCCTGGTCGGGGCGGGCCGAGCTGGACTCACTGCGCCTCATCGGACGGGACCTCTCTATTCGCAGCTGCACCTGCCAGCTATGACACGCACTTTAAAAGCGGAGGAAAATGTCGCCTGTAAGTGCGCGTATTTCGCGTCGGTCCCGGAGCAGAAGAGGAGCGCCTTTCAGCGTGAGTGAAGTTATTTCTAATAGCTCGGCTGATATGGGATCGGCTCTGTGTTGCTGCCGCAGGTGCGTTTGCGCGCTTGCGTTGTGCCTGGTAGTCTGCTATATTCTAGTGAGGACCCGCATCTCTCAGCTTTTGGAAAGTGTGTTTTTGGAGAAAGCGCAATATTCCTGCAGGGGAGAATCTTGATCATGTGCCATGTGCGTTTTCTCGCACTCTGTGTTCGCCAGTGTCCGCATTCCAGGTGGTGTTGCGCACATAGAAATTGAAGTTGATATAGACAAGTGGGAATAAGGCCTCGCTCTGGAGCTTGAAAACTGTGTTTTGATGTTCAGCACTGCGCTCCAGGCTTGACTGGAAACATCCCGCCCCTCTTTTACAAGCCCAACCTGAAGCTCCGTGTCCAGCTGCCAAGAACAAGTGAAGTTGTTGATGGTTTTGTATGACATTTACAACAACTGGTCAGGATTAATCAGTCATTTAATATTGTATCGTGTTCATGAACAAAAAGTAGGAATTTTAATGTTATCAATTCCCCAGTTTAATAGGCAGTGATGCTGCAAAGTCGGATTAAAGGTTAACAAAGTGGCTATGTGTTAACTGTGAGTATGGAATTTTTTGGCTGTGAAAATAATTTATGAGTGTGTAGCTTTTACGGAGCGGCTTTATTATTTAATAAAGCCATCCAATATTCCTGCGGGATGGTTGGAAACGTGCCTGTGAGGTGCCCTCGGCGCTTCAATATTTCAGTACACAACAGTGAAGAAAACAAGAAAACCACCTGCCTGCTGCTCCGAGTATTGCGCAAACAGACACACACACACAAATTCTATCACACACACACTCACACACACACAGACACCTATCAACATTTTGCTGATTCATAACAGGGCATTCACATCTGTGCGCGCATGTATGACACATTCGAAACAGACTAATTTTGGCCACAGTTTCAGTCTCGAGCCGTGAGGGGAAATAATTCACTGTGTTAATGTAAGTGACTCTTCCGGAGATGATTACCAGCAGCAGAGGCTGACTCTCAGACTGGGCCTACTGGAGGAGGCACCAGATGATGTAGAAGGATGTCCAGACATTTAGAAAAGGGAAGCAGTGAAGAGGAAACCCACTAAAATTAGTTTTTAGACACAGAGAAGAGTTTCTTTATGGCATAAATTTGCATCATTATGGTGATTAATGTGGGAATATCAGGGGGATCTTTAGAGAAACTGTCATCCAGTTTTGCACAGTTTTTCACATTCAGCACATCTTTTCATTTACCTTTATATCAATGTTTGTGATGGTTTTGCGTTTGGAGCACTAATGAATCATCTTCAATCCATAATGCACCACCATGTAAGAATCACATTTATGTTTATGTTTTTTATTGTCTTATAAGCAGATACTCTGCAGGCAGTATAGCACAGAGGTAGTAGCAACGATTTGAGCAGCATTTAAACAATTCCATAACAAATCAATAAAACTTGAGCTGAAACAATTATTCAATTAATCAACTGACAGAAAATTAAATGACAACAATTTTGAAAATCAATTTAGTCATTTAAGTCGTTTATCAAAAATAAATGTCAAACATTCTCTGCTTCCAGCTTCTCAAATGTGACAATTTACTGTTTTTCTCTGTTTTACATCATTTTCGACTGAATATCTTTGGCTCCAACAAAACGAGCCAATTTAAGACGTCACAAGCATTTTTCACAATTTTCTGAAATTTTGTAGACTAAACAATTAATTGTAAAAGTAATTGACAGATTAATCAATATTGAAAATAATCATTAGCTGCAGCCCTAAATGAACTATATTGAACAGGAAAGCTTAACAGTTACCCAACTTACTGCTATTGCCTGCAGAGTATCTATGGCACCAGGGCAAGAATTTCATCTTGCCTATCGACCTCCCCACATAATTTACAAATATCCACCAATAATAAAGGAAATAAAACTAGTTACCAAAACAATCTCACCACAAAGTCCATTTAATAACTGTTCTGGAGCTTTCGAACATATCACACAATCTTCCTCAGCAGATGGAGTTCAGTTAATATTGAATTTTAGGTGTCAAATTTCTATTTATCTTTAAGGAATGTCCTCCATGTTGGATTAAAGTTTGTGATTGAAAGTTTCTTCTTGATGTTGGAAGCGGTGGTTGACAAAATAAAAATATTACATAAAACTAAATTTCGACCCTCTTGATGACGGGGCCACAAGATTAAGAAATAATGCAGGACCCACCTTATTTGAAATTGTATTTAATTACAGCACATTCCCCAATAAACAATTACATCAAATTAATTAATCAAATTATCCAAGGTGTCAAATTGATTCATTGAATTGACACAGTGTGAGGCTGGGATTTTCGGGGTCTGGAGCCACTGTATTTTTGTAGTGGAAAATATGAAATATGAGTTTTTGAATCCAGGACAGACATTATGTAATAGCCAAACAGTGACTCTGTAATGCATAACAAACCAATAGCAGACCTCTGAACACCATTGTTTCTCGGTATGAATTATATCAGGAACGGTGTATCTGCTGTATCTGTGCTTGAATGTTTCATGTTATCACTGGTTCCTGCATCAGTAGAAATTCACAGGTTTGGGTTACCTGACCTCACTTTCTTCCCTGCATCTTTACGTTTTTTAATCAAACCGACCGAACATGTTGCGCTTTGAATCGAGGCATTATGTTTCATTCCCTGGTAAACAAACCAACAAATGTGTCCCAACAAGTATGAGCAGGGTAGAACATGAGCTTTGCTGTCCTCCAGTCCTTGCATGATAATGAAATTTGCAATAATCCTGCGGCATTAACCATTAACCAGCATTAATCCTGCTGTGTTTGGCCTTATTAGCCGAAAACAAATCCATCGCCCTTTTGAAGAGAACTTTCAGAGCAGTAAGCTGTTATTTCCGCCCTTGAGAGCATTACTTGGCAAACCTATATGCACAGAATTCCACCAATGAGCTTGAACCTCAGATTAGTGACATGCTTGAAATGGCTGTGTCATAGGAGTCCAGCAGCGATAACATGGTCTGTGCATGCCTGTTTGTGCGTGTGTGTGTTCCTGTTTATCTGTCTGTTTTTCTGGGTGCATGCATGTGCTCAATGAAGACAGACTCTCCCATCTGCGTCACAGACTGCGTATGACGTCTGTCAGATGTTTTTAGATGTTTATGCTCGCCTTGTTTCAACAAATAGATGTTTCATTCTTATTTAAATAAGCCTTTCTTCCTCTCGACGTATGCAGCTAAACCTTCGTCCCTCCATTATTCTCACTGTGGCTCTCAGTCCTTTCTCTTCACCAGCACCGCTACAGAAAAATCCTTGCTATTTGTAGCCCCAGCATCAGGGGCTAATCTGAGAAATGAGCCCATTACTTTTTTTTCCTCTGGTGTGCGTTTGCTGAATAATTGAAGTAAATGGTGCATTTTTGTGTGTGTCTGTGAATTATGTGATTCAATGTGAGTGTAGCTCAGACAGCCAGCTGTGAAAGTTGTATTTCCGCTGGGTTTATGTGGTCATAATTAGCAGCTCCCATGTGACTGGGTGTATGTGTGTGTTTGTATGTGTGTGTGTGAGCTCGTATGTGAGAACACGCCTGTGAGCAGGGGTGTGCTTGTGTTTACATGACAGCCGACCAGGAAGGGAAGTGACGCAGGAGGCTGTGGAGGGGCGAGAGCTGCAGACATTATAGTGCTGCAGAGGGAGAGAGTGAGAGAGCGACAGAGAGAGGAAGGGAAGGGACAGGAAAACCACAGACAGATAAAAGAGTGAGACAGGAACAAAGAAAGTAATGAGCGATCACTTTCTTCGTTGCCGCTGTTGACAGCAGGATCGTCACCCCACTTTTGCTGCCGGATCCACAAATCAACAAACATGCAGTAAAATGAGTCAGTGTCCGTGTAGGTTGGGCAAGTGCGCATTTGATTATGAAATGTGTTTACTCTCTGCTCGCTAAAAGTAGTGACACAGGCTTTTGTTTGTTCAGAGCTTTGCCTGTTCCAGTTCAGAGCCAACCTCCCTGGTTGCTATTCACAGTGACCTCATCATCTCTCTGGCCAGTTGCCCTCCCAGACTGAGCACACTCGAACTTTCTTGGCTGTTAGAAGACTTTCATAATAGCTTCAGTAATTGACACTCCTCAAATATTTCCTCAGCAAACGCTGGGCTTCCTAAGGGATGTAAAATGGACATGGGAAGATGGTTCTCAAAGCAGGTCACGAAAGGTCCTATGAGCCATCTGACAGAATGTATTAACCAGGGAATTGGTGAAGGGAAATGTCTACAGAAAATCAGTTTACTCATGATAAGGTTTAGAGTGTACTTACCTTCTCAGGCTGACATTAATATGGAAACAGGATTCCTTTACGGCCACTTAACATCCTATTGTAAAGCCCTACTAGTGTTCCCAAGAGGCTGCAGTGTTCAGCCATCATTCATCCTCTTAGAAGCATGTATGTGCTCAGTAAATTTAATGGTACTCTGCCTGTTAGATTAGGAGATATGCAGTATATGACATTTTTGTCAAAATGTCCCAGCTTAGCTCAGTTCATTTAGCATTCAAAATGGAAAGGGTTTGTCCACTGGGGAGCTTAGTAAATTTCATTGCAGTCAGCTTGTTAGATTATGAGATACAATTGATGGTGTACAATACAATTATTTGCATGCAAATTAAAATTTTGTCCATTGAGTGTCTAGAGAGGAAAGGGATCATCCTTTGGGGAGCCTGAATGTGCTCAGTAAACTGGCGATTTACCAGTTAGACTGTGAAATATCTTGTGTCCAAAGTCTATTTTGTCTGACGGTGCCAATAGAGGACAGCTTATTTAGGGGCCAAAATGGGAAGGGTTCATCCCCTGGGGAGCACGAATTTGCCTTGTAAATTTAATGCCAGTCAGTCTGATAGATTATAAGATTTGTAATATGAGATATCTTGTGACCAAAGATTATATTTTGGCCAAATGTGAAGTAAATTTTCCTCTTGCGTTACTCATTGGATTGTTTATGTTTATTCGCCCCCAAACAGCCAAAATACATTACTGTACATTAGCTGTAAGCTAGCTAGCAACACAAGGCACCAACTGTGTCTGAGGGGGTGTGTCTGTGTCTTTGTGTTCAGTTCAGCCTCTGACTGAACTCACCAAGAACTCCGGTTCTCTCTGTTATTTCCCTCCAGTCTCTCTCCTTTTTCCCCTCGCGTCTCTGTACGTTCATGAAGTACATTCATAAAGCTCCGTGACATGCACACAAGCTGAAACATTTTCAACTCGTGTGGATGGATGTATTTGCGTCTTTGTATTGACTTTGTAATTGCGCCGTGTGAAAAACATTAGGATGAAAACATCATTAGGATTCATCCTCTGGGGATCATAAATGCAGTAAATAAATTTCATAATACCTGGCCATTATTTTTTGAGAAAAATGTTCGTGAATAGGAAATTTGACCTCTCTGTGATGATACTGAAAAGGTCAGGGGGTTGCCTAAATGATTACAAATAATCTTCTGGGGATTGTGCATATGCATACCAAGATTCATGGCCATCTGATCCATTTTTATGGAGATATCTTGCCCTGTACCCATCCTTAGACCTTACTTGAACAGGGAAAAAAAGACTTGAATTTAAGTTTAATTCTAAAAAAAAATAATAGAATTTTATAATCATGTTTTTTCATTTCATGCCTAATGACTATAGATTGTGATTTATTACCTTTTTGTCAACCACCATGTTGATTTTTCTTCCTGTGGTATATAAACTTCTAAAGGCTTTAGCTGCATTGCGTGCCTTTTAGGAGGCGTTGTGATAAAACTGTGAATGGAGCTGCTCTGGTCAGAGGTGAGCGGCGGATTGCATTGTTAAGCAGGCTGCAGGATGGAGAGTGAGTTGGCAGGGAGAGTCTGTCCTGGCACCGAGCTCCTTGGCATACGACTGGCCTGGGGAGGACGTGAAATGAAACCTCAGCAGGGCACGGGGTAATGGAGGAGAAAACTGCCCATGTCTTTATTAGAGAGGAGAGGAGGGGAGGAGGGAAAGACAGTGACAGAGAGAATCAACAAAATGAGATTTAGGAAAAAAATTACAGTATTTGTTTTTAACTGACTTTGTGTTTTTGTTATTTTCCTCTACATCCTCTCATTTGGCAAGACTGCGGTACTGTAGGGACATCAGGCCTGGCTTAAACAAAGATGTAGCATTTTCTGGCAACAGACCACTGCCCATATGTCTACTGGTCATGGCAATTAAAGCATAAGGGGGGGGGGGGGGGGGGTGGGCTGCAGGGGTGAGATATAAATACAGAAATGCAAAGAGAGGGTGAAAAAAAAGGGATGTTTTGGGTCTTAGCTGCGGTTTAGCAAGAAGCTCTTGATTGTTTGTGTGTTTTCTTCCTCCCTCCCCCATCCCACCCCCTTCCTTCTTCACATACACATAAAGCACACACACACGCTCTCCTTGTTTGCTTTGATTTGCGTCCAAGAGAAAGGCACTCGCATTGCGGAGCATGACCGAGAGAACTCCAGCCACCAGGAAGTATTCACAGGAGCAGAATGGAGAGAGCTGAAGAGTTTAAAGGCGATTCTAGCTGGTTTGGGGGAGATTAGTTACATGATATAGTCTGAAAGGATGCAGGTGCAGAAGAGATGTATTTCAAAACAAGTTAGAGGTGTTGGAAAATGTGTGCATTGGGAGTCAGTGGGAGCAGTTGGAAGAGAGACAGCAGGGGTAGGTAGTTGTAGGGTAATGGGTGGAGGGGAGGTGTTTGGGGGACATACAGCAGGTGGAATTGTGGTGGTTGAAGACATATGGGAGACAATTGGGCAATGTTTTTTTTTGTGGTGACTGAGAGGATTTAGTTTTTAGGAATTAGTTGAGATCAAAGGAGTTCAAGCAGAGATAACAGTTGCTCCATAGTTTTACAGACAGTTTAGAAGAGCTAGTTGGAGAATAGATTGGTGGAGAAGAGACTTTCGAGGAGATAAATGGGGAGGGAGAGAGGGGTCAAAAGAGTAAAAGATAGATGGAAGTTGTAAAAGAGAAGAGATAGTTGCAAAGGAGTTTGTTTTAAACAGATCCTCAGGAAGGAGCTATATTAGAGGAGATACTTGGAGTAGATAGTAGTTACTGTAAGTAAGAGTTATTGAGAGGAAATTAGTGGAAAAGTGATAGCTGTGAGAGGGGCATTTGGATTTGTAGAAGAGTTAGTTGGAGCAGGGATAGTATAGTCTGGTAAGAGATTTTTGAGAATAAACAGGGAAGGAGGGAGGGAAATTAGTTGGGAGATGAGATATTTGGAGCGATATTTGGAGAGAAGTTAGTTACAGTTCTTTAAATATTAAAAACACTATTCTGCACTGCATGACAGTATCACATGAGTAATGTTGATCTACTTGTTTCAGCAGTAAGTAAAATTTAAATAAAAACATATCGAAGAGAAATATTCAAGATGTCTTGTGCGTTCAATTTATTCCCTAGCAATTTAGCCACACATTTTTTTAATCTTTTTAATAGAATTTAAAGTGAGACTACATAACTTTTGAAAGAAGACATAACAAAATCTTCATCTTATCAACAAAGTGAATTCATAAGCAATAAAATGCTCAATTCAGTACACTCAGGGGTTTTGCTGTTACAGCCTTACTTGGTCTGGTATGACCAGTATCTTATGGTGGCTAATAGTATCTCATATATACAGTACATGTACTAACACATGTATATGTATACACACCACCATGTACATTAAGTCAAAATATTTCATATACATGTGTCATATCATTTTATTCCGAAATTCAGTATTTGTTATGTTTAGAAATTTTGTATCTTTAACAGAATTTAAAACTAGACTGTGTATTTAAGAAAATAAATAACACAATCTTCCTCTTAAAAATGAAAAGTTAAATTCATATGAAATACGATGCACCCTTGCTGCTACAGCTTTACTTAGTCTGGTATAACCAGTAGCGTATGGTTGCTAATGTTAGCTAGATTAATAGTGATGTGTAACTGACATTACTGAGTCAGTTTGCTGAGTTTATGACTCTATGCATGTCACATATAAATGTTTCAGTGGTTTTATCACAAAACGGGAAGTATACACATTGTACCTCAGCAGGAGACATGCTTGTTTCCTGCTTGTTGTTGCATTCCTCTCGCCAAATGATAACGTCTTTAAAGTAATGCACTCTTTAGAATTGACTTGTGGATAACTGGGGAGGTAGTTGGAGAGGAGTTAGTTAAAGGAGAGAGTTTTAGAGGAGGTACAGACTGCTACAGCTCCGCTAAGTAGGCCAAAGGCACAGGGGAGTGTCACATGAACCAACGCTGCTATGTTAGCCATTCTCCAGTGTCTTGTTCAGCCACAGATGGGAAGAGAGACGGAGAGAGGGAGAGAGAGCGCTTAGCGTGCGTCATGTATCCCATGCTGCTTGGCGTCTTTGCATGACACCCAAAACCACATAGCTGAAAAGGGGAAGTGCTCATTTCCATCAGCCAGGAGACCGCACTGACCTTTTCCTTAACCGCTTTAACCAGCGCTGAAGGTCAGCAAAGCCAGGGGAATTTCTCCGGCTGGGGGCTGGCGTCCAGCTCTTATCTGAGGTCATGAGGGCCACAGGAAGTTCTAACTGTTCCTCTGTGTTGCAGCATCCCATGGCAACAAAACTCTGACCAGTGTCTCGTCGTCTGTGTACCGCCTGGCATGATCTGCCATCTCTCACCACCACCTCCTCCTCCTCTTCCTTTGACACACTCTCACACCCATCAGCCTGCAAGCCCACTAAAGTGAGATACATCCCCGAGGCAACAGAAGGGATGGCAACACCGGCCCTGAAGGGAGACAGGGAGTGAGAGAGATGGGGGGAAATATGCAAAGAGTAGGGAAGGGTTAGAGAAACAATTGTGAGGTCAGAGTGATGAATAGGGAAAAAGATGGAGAACAAAAAAACAGACAAACCAGTCGATAATACCCGTTTTTTGGGCCCCTGCTACTGACACGGCTCTATTTGCTTGTGGATTTATTCCTGTCGGTTTGTACATCCGTTTCTGGGTGCCGGCTGGGAGAGTTTCTTTGGTGTGTCATCTGTGTTTGTCCAGCGCAAGAAGGAGGGGGAGGCTCTCTCCATGGCATCAGTTTCCCTAGTGACTGGAACCAAGTAGACCAGCCATACCAGTTCACTCTGCAGGAGGAAGTGCCAGGGTTAGGTGGGGATAATACAATGATCTTGAGTTCCTGCAAATTCACAAATACAACACACGGAAGGCTTTGATTTCTCAGAAAGCCTCTTGATGTGGGCCCAGTGATGCTGCTGACATTGTAGTGTTTTTACACACAAACATGAACTTGTTAATCCCTCGTCAACCACATCCACTTGTACACGTCGATGAGCGATGCAACAGCTCCCCTCTTCCTCACTGGCTTTTACGTCAGCGTGACTGGCCTAGATTGTTGAAAATGGACCTGGAACACTTGCCGTTTATAGCCTTTCCTCTGCCTCTCCCTGATGTAACAGCAGAGCACGACTTTCCCAGAAAAAGTTCTGCTGCCCTTTCCTAGATGCAGAACAATAGAGAGGAGATGAAGCTGCTGCTTTTACAGGCCAGACCAGTTCTTTTCCGTCATTGCAGGGATTATTTTCTCTGTGGTTTGTCCAAAAGTAAAATGTTACTTTTGATTTTGAGAGTGCAGTCATCTGTGGACTGTCTCTGCTCCTGTAACACACTCACACGCACCAACTCAAAGCATTCTCGTTGTGCCAAAGAAGCAGAAACACAGGAACAGAGAATTGGCATCACTGTGAATCTCGACAAGTTAAGTAACTGCAGTAAAAAATTGCCAAATATTTGAGAAAACTTGTCAGAGTTAGTCATAGAATACTTCAGCACTTTGGGAAATACACTTATTCCAGTTAAATGAGTAGATCGTGTACAGTAAAGATGAAGCTCAGAGTTGCTGATAATTCTCAGTGGGGTTGTCACAACGTGTGACCCCTTTCACATTACACAGTCATTTGATCCATTGTTAAGATAAAAATATTGTTTAGTGCAGCTTTAAGAGGCTAATTTAAACAATAAAAAAAGTTTGTTATCATGTGGGAAATTATCAGCCTTGTTGTTGCTGTCATGGCCCTCTAGCCCCGCCTAAACCATCTCAGGCATGTCGTGTTGTGTACGTTTGGTTGGACACATACGCAAAATATTTGTATCATGATTTTTTCTCTGATTTTTACATTTTATGTTATTGTTCGAGTACTTAACTATAAATCTGAGACTAAAATTAATGTTTAAAAATAACATATGATAGACTATCACAATAAATGTTAAATGTTAAAATAAATGTATAGAAAGCTGTAGGTAATGTGCTGCTCTGTAACTCGCTGCTGTAAGGTTTTCAAACCTCACCCGAGATTCTGGATTTGGGCGACACAACTCATGAGTTTCATGACAGAGCCGCAGTGTTCAAACCTCTCTTTAAATCATTTCAAAAACTTCTATTTGTATTATTTTTCATTCAACACCTGAATGTATGGCTAGATCTTCCACAATGACATCAGAGCTCACCTGAAAGGCTACAGCTTACCTGTCTGTGACATCACAGCTCACCTGTCTGTGTGTCTCTGTGCTGCGGCTGATAGGATTTCCATAATAAAATTATGCCTGACAGTCAAAAACAAATCAGTTGGACAACCTGTGGCTAATTTAGCTTGTAAATAAGGCACGGAACACAATGCTGTGCCAGTAGTCCACAGGCTGTTGGTCCAGACTGGTTTTCCGTGCCGATGTAGTAATAAATCTCTGGATCTCAGTTTGAAGAAGTTTTAGATATCCCAAAAATCAGCTCAGGAAAAACTTCTCTTTGGTGTCCAAAAAATTATCAGGAGTCAGAGCTCAGGGCAGCAAAAGGTACTTTAATGCCGGCAGAAAAGAGAGCTTGAAGAGTTTTTGAAGTGTTCACACAAGGTTCACCAAAAACGCTCTGAGTTAGTAAGGGTCTGTGCGCCTGTATTTATACTGTTGGGCCTTTACAGGTTACGCCTCTTTACCAACCCCTTATACTGGCAAATTACACTATGAGAAATCTCTTACGTCTACTGTTACTGGGCCTGAGATCTCTGGGCAAGTCTGAACATGTCAGAACTTGCCCAGACCTGTGTCTTAGGCACAGCTCTTTTTAAAAAAGGCTTTTCTGGTTTATTTTTCACTATTATAAGTTTAATACAAGCACACTTTAAATTTCATCAAGTGCAATGAGTGTGATTATCTTCAACATAATATGTGCCCTTACATTAAATCACATGAGATCTTGTGAAGTATACATGAGATATGATTAATACAATGTTTCATTATAATATTTCTGCATATTTCTGCTTAATGCTCATCATGCATCATAATCATCATTTTACTTTGCATTTGTTCCCTTCAGCACATCACAGGTCTTAGAAATTATACCACACTGATAGTAGTTTGTTCTATTGATATGGAATGGGTTTCCGGAATTTATTGCCGGACCTCTTGTAGACCACTAACCATACATTTTACTGTTTAACCCAAATCTTTCCCTAACCTTAACCAAGTGGTTTTTGTACCTAAATCTTACCATTATAACCCAAACCATGAGAAGGATTGGTGTATCACCTGCAAGCAAAACCGTTCCACCATTTTGAAACGATTTGAATTTGATCAGGTGATCTTGCGCGATCAGTACCAATGTGCATGTGTAATAATTCCATACCAACAATAAACTAAACTAAATAAACTATTGACACAGAGGAATCCGTACCAATAGCCACGTCCTATAAATAATGTTCATATCTTAATGACACACATGCAATAATAACTCTGCTCTTGATCCACTCATGGAAAAGGAGAGAGATGGCATTAAATATTAAATATTTCTCCCACTAATTTCAAAGATTAATGTTTGGTTTTATTACAGAACATTCTTATTAACGAAGCTCAACTGTTACTGACACTTTGGTTCTTCCTTTAAAAGGACCAGATGTCTTAATTTGCTTTTGGGGGCAATTTTCACCAACAGTAATAAAGTTGTTTAATTAAACAGCATAAATCAGCTAACAACACCTAAAGCCTGAAATTAAATATAATATCAGATAATCTTAGTTTTGTCCAGTGAAGTCGTTTTCAATTCTGTGACGTTTGAAACGTTTAAACTATACTGACTCCACTACTACTGCTGTTGATCATCAGGTCGAGTATCCCCCATATCCTGCTCTTTCACTCTTTATCATAATAGCGCACTTTTTTGCAGAAAACACACAAACCTCGCAACTCTGCAGAGATCTTACTGTTAACTTTACGTGGAGTTAAAGCGGCTAGATTGTTTAAGATCGGTAAAAATATTGGTAGGGACAATCCAGCAACACCTTGATATTGGTAGGGACATGTACCTACCTAAATCTACGCCTGTGTGTGCGTTTGTCTGTGTGTTTTTAGATTGTGTTGGGAGGGGCCAATTTATATCAACAATTTCGCAGTGTCATCTTATTGATTTGATACTTAGGCTTTCTCTCTCTGTCTCTCTCTCTCTCTCTCTCTGTCTGCTCTCTGTCTCTCCACCCCCCCCCCCCCCCCCCCCCCCCCACCACCCCGCTTCTTCCTTGTTCCCACGGCAACACGTGGCTATTGGTTACATAACAGCAGCGCTCGCAGTGTGTGTGTGCATATGTGTGTGCGTGTGTCCCTGTAGCTGCCCTGAGCTTGGGAAATCCAACATGAAACGTACAGCTTTCAGGTCTTATCCTTCGGGCTCATGTGAGTGCACTATTGATAGTGTTAACACTGATTGCACCCGGGGCATAAATACATCCTGCTGTGTGTGTGTGTGTGTGTGTGTGTGTGTGTGTGTGTGTGTGTGTGTGTGTGCATGAGTGTGTGCTTTTAATTCACCTATAGCTGCAGTCTTTTTCACTTCCACTAGATGGGAACAATGTGCAAGTAAAAAAAACATCCCTCTATTCTGTTTGATTGCATTTATGCATGTCAGGTTGCATGTGCTCATTATGGCTTACGTCAGTTCAATGAGGTGTTGTTAATCCAAGACACTGCTGGCGCATGGCCTGCACTTTTGTTCCTGTTTAACATTTTTACAGCTTCTCCTACACAGAAAGAGTGTATGCGCAGCCTCTGTGTGTATGTGTGCTGCTTCATTCAATAAGTGTCCTTGCTGTTGTTTGAGGTATGAATGGGGATTAGTGTATGATTAAATAGTCAGGTGGATGTGTGTGGGAGTGTCAGATGAACCACACACACAGAGCCGTGCCCTTAGATCCCCTCTAATGGCATTAGGCAGGCCTCGGCAGGGGAGGGCCAAGCTGCTGTTCATTTCAATTAGAGCCATGTCAAGGAGCAATCCCACACAGTGCGCTCGCCTTAATTGAGCTCATTTCATATTTATGAGGGAGAAATGCAAGCAATTCATAAACACTCCACTCTGCTGCACCCGGGGGGGGTCACTTAAATTAGTTTAGTATGTTCACATTAGTATGTGATTCTAATGGATGCCTGTGTTTGGATATGTGAGTAAATGTGTGTGTTTGTATGTGCTTGCTCATGCTTGGGAGAAAAAGGAGGAAGAATATGAGAGATTTTTGCTGGTCCATCGTGTCAGCAGGTCCTGCTTATGCCACCAAAATGGCCTCAATAAATCCAGAGGACCCAGTGCTAACAGCTACCTTTTTCTACAGTATTGCCTGCAACTCCTAGTAAATTTCCTAGTAAATAGTTCCTTATGGTGGAAGACCGTTGTGTCCTGAAATTTGACTCATTTGTATTGGGCAGGAATTGAGCTGATTTGAATTAAGTGAAAAATCTTGAAGAACATGAGAATGTTGTTAGATTTATTCTCTAAAGAACAACCAAAATCACATAAGTCATTACTTTTTGCTGTCAAAAATCAATTTGGAGATGCATCCATCCCTGCCAAAGACTCCTTAGATAAGCCTCTGAGTGGGCGGGCATGTATGTGTTTAATTGACGGCTGGGGAACAAAGATATAATGTAACAAATGCACTGGTAACTGTAGCTTACAGGCTAAGGGCAGACAACATTTTGTTAGCAGTGATATTGAAGAATAAAGACCTCAGCATTTAACATTTACACAAGTTGTCAATCAGGGGTCAGCCTCAGTAATGCTCAAGTTTGGATTGTCCAGATCACCTGTTTGAGGTCATACTAGGGTTTATTTTTCTACTCAGAATTGCAGTTTTAAGTCAGCACAGTGATATTTTAGTTCTTGCAGTTTGTTATTGCTTGTTTCATTTTTGTTAGCATGGTGTTACAGAAACGTATGGTATAGGCATATGTAGCAGGCCAAAAGTTACTTTCAATAAAAAGTAAATGAACAGTAACAGGTTACGTTTTGAAGTACTGTTATTAATTGTGTAATGTAGCACTTTGTGGAGAGGTACTGCGGCTTCTTCAAACTTTTTCTTTGATTTACTGGACCCATCTTGATTAATCTTGATTTTGATCAGCCACATAAAAGAGCAGTGACAATTAAAGGGGACATATTATGTACATTTCCAAGTCTATATTTTTATTACCTTAGCAACAACCTTAGCAACCAAGGCTACGGAAGGGACGGCTGTTTATGGGCATGCGTGACAAGCTGATGTCAGCTCATCGGCAAGGTAGAAAAAAATTGCAAACCTCAAGTTTTGGAACTTGGACCATGTTTAACATAGATATCCGACATCATAACAGCATATAAATAACAGAAAATCACAAAAAGCATAATATATCCCCTTTAAGGGTTTAGGTAAAAAAAAAGCTGCTGTAGCTGTATATTATTATACAGATGTACTTAGGCTGGAGATACAGTATACTTGCTTTTTAACCATGCGTTTGCGTAGATAACCGGCTGCATTTCGAACGGAATTGTTCACATACTTACCTATGCTAAGGATACAAATAGAACTTCCAGATTTTCATGATGTAAAATCCGCCAAAAAACGCAATGAAGAAGAAGAAGCATTAAGTAAACAATAAACATGATAACACTCTAGGGGGTTCCTACTTTGTTATTTCTGAGATCAGAAAAGGTGCCAGCGGCAGCGCTAGCTATTCTGACAAGCATATTTGTCACTGTGCAGCGGCAATGACATATCGTGCTGATGCGGGTAATTATAGACGTGGTCTATTAACTTGTCTTTAGAATGTTCCACCAATGTTGTTACTGCTTTTGTGTCTACTGACACCTAACCCCACCACATCCCCATACTGCCCCTACACTGTCCCTACTGCCCCAGTGGCGTAGCTTCAATTTCTGAGGATGTGCACGACCAAGGCAGCGATTGTGCTCATGCAAACGCGTAGTTCACATGCGCATGATGGCTGTATGGCAAGTATATCTCCAGCCTTATAGGTGGAAAAGATTTTGTGAATTTGGTTGTTCATTAGTTGATTATTAAAGCAAGACCATGTAACTTTTGAAAGAAGAAATAACACAGTCTTCTTCTTACAGATGAAAAGTTGCAGTCATAAGCAATAAAACACCACTATTTTCAGTACACTCTGGGGTTTTGCTGCTACAACTTTACGTGTTCTGGTGACCACTAGCTCATGGTGGCTAATTTTAGCTAATTTTAGCAAATATTAGATAGGTATTCCTGTGCAACTGATACATTACTGAGTCATTTTGCTTATTTTATAACTTCTCTCTACTTGTGCCACTGTTACGTTATGTTTTAGCAGGTCACAGATAAATATGTAAATGGTTTTATCATAAAAATAAAACAGGAAGTAAACACACTGTACTTAACCAGGAGACATGTTGTTTCCTGCTTGTCAGATAACTTAATTATGATGTCTTTAAAGCAACTGGCTCAGGAGAATCTTGGGACATGAAGGGAAATTGAATGGTCCATTATTACGCAATGGCCACTGTGGCCACATGTGGCTGTTCAGCACCTAAAATCAAGTTTTCCTGACAAGCAACCTCTTACTCTCATGAGAGTACTTACTGTCCTCTCTAAGTAGCAAAGGAGGAAGTAGCATGACACTTATACAGTCGCATATACTACCTTAACCCTTAACTATGATTTTTCCTTAACTTTAATAAAGTAGCTTTAGCTGCCTAAACACCATCTCTGTGGCAGATCAGAAACCAGTCACGAGTCCTTTTTGGAACTGTCCCATGGGTCATTTTAGAAAGCAAACAACCTATTTTGTCAGACTTATCTTAAAACAGGAAGAGTTTATGACTGCGCTACTAATCTATCTAAAAACTTGGTTTTTAGATAGATTACCCAGATTACTTGCTGGGTAAATAACTTGGTTATTGGATTGCTGATGTAGAGCTTAAAGTCAAACAAGCATAAATGGTTAATGGAGTAAACACTTTTCTTCCTGCTGTGACATTTCATGTGTTCCAGGCAATGTGTGACTGAGAGCTATTTATTTTCGTATCACTTCCTCATTGCAGAGAGTTAGAGGTGGTAGTGACCTGTGAGCTGTAATAACCTGCTGCCAGGACCATTTAACCTGAGTCATTGTGACACAGTAGCAGAAGGATTGCACGAAGAGGGTAGAAACTGAGAAAAAAACAATGACTAAAAAACAGAGAAAAAGGGAAATTGTCTATCTGCACAAACCCAGACGTGATTAGTCAAATGGAAAGCAAAAGTTGTGAAGTGTTAATCCCTATCATCCTGATCTCGCCACATGATTGGTTCTCTGAATTGGCCTCCTGGCAATCTCTGATTGGCCCGGATCCTCGGGTTTTCTCGGTGACTCAGTCAACTCAGAGAGGCAAAATCACTGCCTCTTATGGCGTGTTTCCATAGCAACCACACGGAGGGGAGGGGAGGGTCAGGTGGTGCCGCCAGTGAAGCACACAGGAGCCATTTCCTAATAAACAGGGTTTTATTGTCTCTCTGTCTGTTTTCTCCTGTGTGAAATGTAAACATGCCTTAAACTAAGAAGGAGAAAAGAGACACTGAAAAGAGAGGGAACAGGACATTGAACCAGGCTTGGAGGGCGTGGGTTTAATTTCTCTTTTACACGTGTTGCATTCACTCTCCTTACGTTTATGAGTGTTGCTCTGTCCTTGACCCCTCTGTCCGTACTAGACATTGTATACATGCTAAGTTACAGGGAAATGTACATAGCAGATATGAGCTGACTCTGCAAAGAACTGACTTTCAAAAATAATTTTAAAACAAGAAAAAGTCAAGAGGTTTATTTTTCAGTCATATAAGTAATCTCTTTTTTGTGTTTGATAATCATATCACACCATTTAGCATCTAAACTGAGCGATCTTGACATTTACAGGAATAGGAAATTTTTAAAGCTGTTCAATGCTGAGTAGCTAATTAGCCACCTAGCCTGGAAACTGGTGTTAGCAGTGCACTTGTCCCCCAGTATTTGGTCGATTGCTCAGCAAGAAAAGGTGCAGCACAAGACATGAATGTAGATAGGGAAACATTAGCTAGAAAGCTAATGTGAGTTGTGGTTCAACGTCTTTGTCAATTTTTGTATATCTGTCGTAGCTGTTAGCTTTTAGTCAGTGTGATCATTGGCAACATACAGAGAAACAAATGCATTTTCAAAGCAATATGTTGCTATATGCCATCATGAAACTCAAAAATATATAATATTAATTTCTCCATTATTAATTCTTATAAGCCATGCTAGTGGTGTTACTTTAGGGATGGCTATGTTGATGGGTCAGTCCACCACTTTGGTCAAACATGATATTATTATATTATATTTCAACAACTACTGGATGGATTGTGATGACATTTGGTTCAGACATTTATGGTCCCCAGATTATGAAGTATACTGACTTTGGTGATACCTTGACCATTCTGCAAGTGTCACCATGAGGATGACATTTCTGTTTTTTAGTGAAAGTTATTGACCATTAACTAACTATTGGATTGAATGATGAAATGTGGTACTATGGTGCACACATTGTGAATACCAATGATTTGATTTATGACCAAATACTTGAAAATGACATTCCCATTGGCCTTAGCTTAGCTTTGTGTTTAGTGCTAATTAACCAATGTTAGCATGCTAACACACTAAACTAAAATAGTGAACATGTCAAGTCAAGTCAATTTTATTTATATGGCACCAAATCACAGCAGAAGTTATCTCAGGGCACTTTTCACATAGAGCAGGTCTAGATCGTACTCTTTATTTTATAGAGACCCAACATTCCCCCATGAGCAAGCACTTGGCGACAGCAGCGAGGAAAAGCTCCCCTTTAATGGGAGGAAACCTTGAGCAGAACCGGGCTTGAGGTGGGCAGACATCTGCCTTGACCGGTTGGGTTGAGAGAGAGAAAAGGAGGGGGAGAGGGGAGAGAGAGACACAGAGAAGCACAGCAACAACAATAATAACAATAACAACAACAACAATAATAGAAATATGACTAATAATAATAATAATAGCAGGCATTGGTGTCAAGCAGGACCACAGCAGCATAGGGTCCACAGCCATGGTCCATGGAAGCCTGTGATCCATAACCAGGCAGTCTGTGACCATGATCCATAAAAACCTGCGAGATGAGAAAGCACAAAAACTCCGGGGAAAAAGCCAAGTTAGTAAGATGCATTAATGGTACATGAATGTATACAGATGGAGAACAGGAGGAGGAGAGAGGAGCTTAGTGCATCATGGGAAGTCCCCCAGCTGTCTAGGCCTATTGCAGCATAACTAGGGGCTGGCCCAGGTTATGTTAAACATAACCTAAACATTAGCATGTTAACATTGTAATTTTGAGCATGTTAGCCTGTCAATGTTAGCGTTTCTCTCAAAGCACTGCTGTGTCATAAGTACAGTATCACAGAACCGCTAGCTGCTGTACCTTCTTTCTCAAAGGAGAACACCTGTAATTTACAGAGTAGATCTACAGACAGGTGACAAATTAAAGGAAAAACCAGTACAGGTCTGAATGCTTGACCCCCACAGTGAGGTGGCTCTGTTATGCTGTTGGGGGCATTTTGCTGGCATGGTTTGGGTCTACTTGTCCCCTTAGAGGGAAGGGTCACTGCAGATCAATACAAAGTTGTTCTGAGTGATCACCTTTATCCTATGATGAAACATGTCTATCCTGATGGGAGTGGTCTCTTCCATGATGACAAAGCCCCTATCCATAGGGCACGAGGGGTCACTGAATGGTTTGATGAGTTCAAAAATGATGTGAATCATATGCTATGGCCTTCACAGTCACCAGATCTCAACCCAGTTGAACACCTATGGGAGATTTTGGACCGACGTGTTAGGCAGCGCTCTCTACCACCATCATCAAAACACCAGATGAGGGAATATCTTTTTGAAGATGGTGTTTATCCCTCCAGAAGAATTCCAGAGACTTGTAGAATCAATGCCAAGGCGCATTGAAGATGTTCTGACAGCACATGGTGGCCCAACACCTTAGTAAGACACTTTATGTTCATTTTTCCTTTAATTTGTCACCCATCTGTATATGTTGTGGCAGAAAAAAATATACAATTTTCTTTCAGTTGGACTTTAAGTCTATCTTAAAGCAATTTTTAATCTTTGTCAAAATATTGTGAAAATTAGATTTTTTTGGCCATTTAAGTGCAGATGACGTAGCCCCTTGTTTCCCTCATGTTTTTTTAAGGGATTATATATCTAAGACAAGACTTCCATTTTTTCCTGTGGGTGTCAGGTGATTGACAGGAATTAGAGCGTAATGTAATGCAGCACTGATATGAAAACACTCAACTGAGGCACGATGAAATAATGAGAAAACAGAAACTTGACGGATGGACCATCTCGCTCTGGTGATTTTCAAGTCTATTGGAAATTGTTTTTGTCGATATGATCTGCTAAGCCTGTAATTCATGTTACTTTCTCATTTGTGAGAATCCCTCTGAAAATGAAGCCTGGATGGCCGAGTGGTTACGGACACCAAAGACCAAAGTGAAGCTTTACATGTCTCTTTTGCTCCTCAGTCAGATCTTACATGAGTGATTCAGGCTTTTATTTACTTAATTTGAGTGCTGTTTTATATGAACATTTAAGGTCTACTAAATCCAGACATTCAAGGGATCTTGAATTTTTTTGTTTGATTGTGATTAAGGTAGATTCAGCCATTACAAGAGCAGTGGCGACACAAAACCAACTCACTCACTGAAAGCTAAGCTCAAAGCCTTACACACAGTGTATACTGTATTATGAGAAGCAAGCTTTCACCTGAATCATAAAGCTGAGTCAAATATCAGGAGTCTTAAGGCAACAGTGTCTGTGTATTAGTCCAAGGGGAAGACTAGGTCCTGTCGAATAGTCTGTCTACCTCTATCTAGCTCTGTGTTCCCTTTCTTTATGTATTCATAGTGTTTATTTCAGTTTCAGAATGAGAAAAAAAGAACACACTCTTGGATAGGATAAGAGGATTATTCATTTGACAGGAACACATGAGGTTTTCTTCTTAAACAGTATTCTGCCTATGAGTAATCAGTTGCTGTATTAACTGTCATGAACAGTACTGTGGATATAATGCCTCTGTTCACCAAAGGGGACACATTGAACATGGCAACCTACCAGGATGTGTTCAGTGTTTCCCTCTTTCCCATGGATCAGTTGTTGTCTAGGCCACTTTCCTCAACAGACCATCACCGCCTCAGTTCCTTCCTGTAAATCCTGCTAAAGAATAGTAGTTGCATTGATGTGGCTAATTTGGGCAAGGCCTTCTATGTTAAGCACTAGAGGGGAATTTCTTGTGAATTTCCTAATGGATTGATTAAAGGGAAAACTTGTAGATGCAGATTCCTAGGAAGCCTACTTCTGATTAACTTGTGGGAGTTATTTACAGGCTCTTAGAGGTCTAGGATTTCCCTTGCAATAAAGACATAAAGTTTATGTTTGGTGAACTCTGACTTGCAAATGTTTGCCATTGACCAATTGCATCTTGAAAAAAGCTGACCTTTGAGTGAATGAAGAGCCAGAGAGTTTGAAATTCACTTAAGTATATATACTAGTGAGGCCTGCTAGCGTTAGCATATTTCCAGCTAGCTGGCATGTGGTTCGCTTGCCAGCTACAATAGTTCATCAACTAACTCTGCAAGATATCTTGTTGCATAACCCATTTCATGAGGAAGCTTATGGAGATGCTCTGAGTTGATAAAAATGTTGGTATACTCATCTAGGTCATCTTCAGTTGTTACAGAGCACTCTTAGCAATCAGCTTCAGGAATCAGGAACAGCAGGGAGTTCTTTGTAGACTTTTTTGCCCCAGGTTTTGCCACTCAGGCTACATTTAGGTTGTTCTATTGGTGGAACTTTTTCATAGGGATTAACCCTATCCAACTTCTTCTCAACAGATACCAGTTCCAATACCTCAACTCATCTGCTGATCTCAATCATGGAACACTTTGGGATCATTTTAATATAAGGTAACATGTGGACAGGGATGTCATTACATAATGAGTGTAACTACTTTTATGTATCTGAAATTTTATAATTACACTGACAAAGAAGGAGTATTTCATGTTCATTAGTCATGTCTTGCATATACCCAATCTGCTTAATAGGCCAGTATCGACACCTGTACTAATCTGGTGTATAAAATTGGTGCATCCCTACTTGTTGGGTTGTATGCTGCCTAAGAAAAAAATCTGCAGTGGCTGCTCAGGGTTGATAACACCTCCTGCAACCTCCTCTTCATGTTTTTAAGCAGGGTTGGTAATCAGTAATACATAGATTTATCGTGCAAAGCACGATAACCAATTTCATCATAATGTGTTCTTTGATATATATTAGATTGATATAAATGTATGTGAATGCAGTAAAAAAAACAATTCACATAGTTTTAGGTTGCTTTTCTTTGCTGAAGAAAAACTGATTCACTGTGTCCCAGACACTTCTGAAACTACACCTGACCCCTTGTTTAAAGGACCAGTGTGTAAGATTTAGGGGGATCTATTGGCAGAAATGGAATACTATATTTATAAGTATGTGTTTATTAGTGTATAATCATCTGAAAATAAGAATCCTTGTGTTTTTCTTACCTTTGTTACCGCCATGTTGCACCGCCATGTTTCTACAGTAGCCCAGAACAGACAAACCAAACACTAGCTCTAGAGAGGGCCTTTCCCATTTTTTGCGAGATATGCAGCCACCGTAGGTTCTCATAGACGCTTGGAAGAGAAGGGTGAGTGGAGGGGTATTCAGTTGGTTGCAATCTGCAACCTCACCGCTAGATGCCACTAAATCCTACACACTGGTCCTTTAAATGAGTCGCCTTTTTTGACTCTTATTTTTATAAGTGCAGATTCAAGTTGGCAGTTTTATTAGAATACAGTAGCCTACTGCAGTACAAATGAAATCACATCCATCAGGGAGTACACACATTTGTAAACAGGCCAAATGTGGATATATTTACAGTGTGCAATTAATTAGTTGAGTAGAGCAATCTGTTTTTGTTTGTGCACTTTCTTTTGAATTTTCCAATCTTTCTAATTAAATTAATGCAGAGTGAAGTCTGCAGTCTTATCATTTTAGAATCACACAGAATCTCTGCTTGAAGTAGCTTATTTAGCTGTTGCAAAACAACACCATGTAAGGGAGAAGCAAGTCCTTGTTGTAATACTGTATAATGTTTTGTATGACAGTGCATCTCTCACTGTAGTCAGTTAGAAACCTGTCCTCAGAACATTTCTAACGGTTGACCAAACTCACATTCACCTCTCGGAGCTGGTAATTACTGGTTAAACCACACCAGCAGAGTAGACATCTGGCTCTCTGCTCACTGCTGCCGAGAGAGAAAAGTACTTGAGTGATTAATGTGTCAATAATAAACCTTTATTATTAACTCTTTCTCTGTTTCTCCTCTCCTAATGTGTCATATAGGCCATTATTATCTTTTAATAAGTCAATGAGCTTTGATTCAGAGGACAGTGTGGTTTCAAGGCAGGTTTTATTTCACTCAGCAAGAATTCAGATTGTCGAATTTGGTCACGTCAGTTTCGATCAGGTCTATTTAGAATCTTTAAAACACCATATAAGGAGTTTCAGTTTAAGTCAATGTTGAAGTAGCACACACACATATTGTCCTAGAAGAAATGACAGAAACCTGAATCTTATGAATCATGTTGGTGTTATACATTTTTTTGGCTTGGACGAGCCCCTTCATAATTATAGTTTTCATTCTGTTTTAATTTTAATTAAACAAAGGAAAAAACAACAAACAACAAAATAAATTAAAAGATATATGTTATGTATGTATATGTTATATGTTATTATGTACACAAAGAGAACATAAATGCTAAATTATACAACATAAATTATTAGTATGAATTAAAATCTTTTAAAAACATATTCTGTAAATCTTTAGGTACGGTCATTTTAACCAAATGAGAAAAAGATTTCCAGCAAAACCCTGAAATTTGACCTCTGCTAGTAAGAAGTTTGCAAAGATGAAATTTATATGATTGATTGATAAGAGAGGATGTGCGGCTTTGTTTGAAAATGTTTGAAAACAAGTTATAATTCTCCAAATTGTAACTTGTAAATAAAAGTGCATATTTGAACAGTGATATAAACTGTTACAGATTGGAGCTTCTGAAATAAAGGGAACACATGCAGCCACAGGTTGTGGTTGTAAGAAAACATTTTTTGACAGAGAAACCTTTATGAAGACTTGTAGAATATGTTGCAGTATGAAAAGTAGTAATCAATCAATCAAGATATGAATGTGAGGACAGAATGTGTCAACAAAATTTTCCTAATTATGGCAGTAGATTTTTTTTTCTCTACACCTATCATCAATGATGATTCTTAGGTATTCTATATAGACTTGAGACATTTTGTTTAATTTGCTTTATTATTCAGTGATCATTTGTTCAGTCTGAACCATTCTGCATATTTTTTAATTAGTCAAAATTTGAATGCAAGTGAATCAAACTATGTCATCTACAAATAAGGGACATACTACATTAGACAGATTTGGCAGATCATTTCTATAAGAAATAATAGTGGCCCAAGAATGGACCCTTGAGGAATACCCCAAGTAATCTCACTTTGTTATAACTGCTATGTACTCAATGACAATAAAAGAGAAATGCTTTTGAACAGTTTATAAATATACAAATACAAATATATTCATTATTCATTAAGTACTGCAAATATTTTGTCCATCAGGTGAAGGAAAGCCAAGTAAGTGGAGTGGTAAATAGAGAAGGAACAGAGTTGGAAGTTAGATGAAGAAGACTCATTTTGATGTACAGTTTTTTCTAGTAACTCAGAGAAACATGGTGGAATTAATACTGATCTGTAATAACACGAGTCATCAGCTTTAAGCCAATAGGTTCATTTTAGTCAGTCTATTCAGAGCTAAAGAAATAGCATAAAATGCCTTCATTAGGTTGTGTTTCACCAGTTTGGAATGCTGTAACATGATCTCAGCCAGCTAAGAACGTTTTAATTAATTTAATCGAGTATCTGGAGGTTTAAACAAGGAAATTAAAGGGCAATTACTTGTCAATTTGTGGACTCTTGGTAGCTAGTGTGGGACCACTTACTGTATCAAATTAAGAAACCTTTGACTTATATGAACTTTTATTTTAGCAAAAAGTGATAGACAAATTTGCAGCATCAGCAGCCTAATAAATTGAGGCTACATGCATTTCTGTTTTTTGCAAAATATTATTGCTAAATATTATTATTTGGAGGAGGATTATCTGAATGTCTTTGCGACTACATTACTAAATCTAAGTTTTTCCAATCTCAGTTTTGACTTGACTTAAACCCATTTGTCTTGACTAAGTCAATTGTACTTTTGGCTTGTCTTTATCTTGTCTTAAAGGACCAGCATGTAGGATTTAGTGACATCTAGCAGTGAGGTTGCAGTTTGCATCACATGTAGTGATGACCCTAAAGATAATTATCACCCAACTTTGCAGTTCCCGTCAGCTCTACAAAAAGTTTTAGCATCTTCCAGCTCACTGTTTTGATATTACAACCCACAACTTGACTGTTTTGATCCTCCCTCACTGCTCTCATCAACTAGCAGCAGCAGGCAGCTGTAATCAGCAAAAAATCTTTAATAAACCCACGTACACTACCAAACAGCTGAAAGACAAAGTTGGCAACAAGCTGGTGAACATAGTGGGGCATTTTGCAGCTAAAGAGACAGATATTTCCCTCAGAAGTTGGAAGTCAAATTGTAGATCACTAGCAAGGTGGTTGAGCTTACAGAGCGACTTACCATGAATTTAGTATAAGCTTCAGTTGCAAGATAACCATCATTACACACAAACAAGAGTAAGACAGTTACAGAAATATCAGGAGGAGAGGATAGGATTCAGGAAGAGAGGGCGTTGTGATTTGTTGAAGGGTTCATAGGAAGTAAATCAGGTCTCAGGAGGAATCCAGTTGGAAACGTGCGTCAACAACAGAAAACCTCAGACCATTTCCTTTCATCTCAGCTCTTTTTTTTTTTTGTACATCACACTTCCTGTAGGTTTAAAAGATCAGACAAACCACTCATAAAGTGATCAATATATGACCTATGATTTAACTGTTAGGTCGGTTATGATGTGGCATTGAACTTGTGGTGTCATTCAGGGAAGATGCGGAACACACCCTCAGCAACCGTTAATGCAGAATACACCATTGAAAAATATAAATAGGGTAAAATGCATAAAAGAGAACCCCCACTTCTCAAAGATGTGATTTTACACAATAACTTTTTTAATGGTCCCTATAATTTGAAAACCTATGTGTGTGTTTGTGTGTATATGAGGAAGTGCAACCTGGGTAAACTGGTATGGGTTGGTACACTGTGGAAAGGGTTCTGGCCAGAGAATCCTTTGTGGTAGGAGGGTTTGCTTACTTCCATAAAGTTAAACATACAGGTATTGCAGCAGTGTATGTGTGGTCTGAAAAAAACATAAGGAAATTAATTTAACATAAATCCAAATATGACAAATGTGAGTTATTTCTGTTATACAATATCTATTAGGTACACTGTGTATTGAGATAGGTACCTCTATTTAGCACATAGGCCTAAATATAAACAGACGATCATAATAGGGAGAATAACAAATGATTCAACTATACACCAACAAAGCAATACAGAATTACTATCATTAGCACACAATAATATACACTCACTGGCCACTTTATTAGGTACACCTTACTAGTATGGGGTTGGACCCCCTTTTGCCTTCAAAACTGCCTTATTTCTTTGTTGCATAGATTCAACAAGGTGCTGGAAACATTCCTCAAAGATTTTGGTCCATACTGACATGATGTTATCACACAGATTTGTTGGCTGCACATCCATGATGCGACTCTCCCGTTCCACCACATCCCAAAGGTGCTCTATTGAATTGAGATCTGGTGACTATGGAGGCCATTTTAATAACAGTGAACAGATTATCATGTTCAGGAAACCAGTTTGAGATGATTTGAGCTTTGTGATATGTCGCCTTACTTGTTGGAAGTAGCCATTAGAAGATGGGTACACTGTGGTCATAGAGGGATGGACATGGTCAGCAACAATACACAGGTAGGCTGTGGCATTTAAACGATGCTCAAATGGTACTAAGGGGCCCAAAGTGTAGCAAGAAAATATCCCCCAAACCATTACATCACCACCACCAGCCTGAACTGTTTATACAAGGCAGGATGGTTACATGCTTTCATGTTGTTTATGCCAAATTCTGACGCTACCATCTGAATGTCGCAGCAGAAATCGAGACTCATCAGACCAGACAATGTTTTTCCAGTCTTCTATGTCCAATTTTGGTGATCCCCTACGAATTGTAGCCTCAGTTTCCTGTTCTTAACTGACAGGAGTGGCACCCAGTGTGGTCTTCTCCTGCTGAAGCCCATCTGTTTCAAGGTTCAATGAGTTGTGTGTTCAGAGATGCTCTTCTGCATACCTCGGTTGTAACGAGTGGTTATTTGAGTTACTGTTGCCTTTCTATCAGCTTGAACCTGTCTTGTCATTCTCCTCTGACCTCTGCCATCAACAAACATGGCATTTACTCTCAGAGAACTCCCACTCACTGGATATTTTGTCTTTTTTGGACCATTTTCTGTCTCTAGAGATGGTTGTGTGTGAAAATCCCAGTAGATCAGCAGTTTCTGAAATACTCAAACCAGCCCATCTGGCACCAACAACCATGCCATGGTCAAAGTCACTTACATCACCTTTCTTCCCCATTCTGATGCATGCTTGAACTACAGTAGATTGTCTTGACCATGTCTCCATGCCTAAATGCATGGAGTTGCTGCCACTGGCTGGTTAGGGCGGCTGTGGCTCAGGAGGTAGAGTGGGTCGTCCGCTAATCGATTCCTGGCTCCTCCAGTCTCCTTGGGCAAGACACTGAACCCCAAATTGCTCCTATGTGAATGGGTGAATTGTTAAAAGTGAGTGGTTGGATGACTAGAAAGGCACTATACAAGTATGGTCCATTTAGATATTTGCGTTAGCAAGCAGCCAATACGGCCAGTGAGTGTATATATATGTATATACCCCTCTGGCAAACAGTAATATACAGTTACCTGTATAACTAACTACATCATCCTAAATAAACTAAATTGGCATGAACACTAATAGTAAGGTAATTCCACCTACAAAGTAATTAAGCCGTCAAACAATTAAGCTAGCAAAACCATCAGCAAGTATGCTAATTGAAACAATGCAACAGAATGAGGTAGAAGATGTAAGTAAGAAGGTCAATTCATGGCAGAAATACTCACAACATAAGTGTCTCACATGTATGTCCTTCACACACATCAGAGGTCCATATTATGGTCTCTCAAAAGATTTTCCCCATTGTGACGGTAGGGAAAAACTCCACTCCACCAGTTACCTACTTCAGAGTCAGGCAGGGTTGTGTGTCAGGAAGGTGAAAGAGGGAGAGAGAGTCTGTGTCTTTGCATGTTTTACCCCTTTAACTAGAAATTGTCAGTATTTCACAGTATTTCCAACCTGTTTGATTTCCAGTCTTCCAGGCAGCCATTCTTTTCCATTTTATTGAGTATAAATTGAAATTTATCTTGGAAATACTTGAAACCTTAAGATAGATAATCCATTTGTAAATATTTAGACTTTTTAATTAGTTATTTGTCCAATTTTCACAATTTTTATGCAGTTGTGATCAGAAGCTGAACATCAGCGTTTTATATGCAAGAGATAACCAGTCTCACATTATCCCCCTCACAATGTCAAATAAGCAAAGCTAATTGTTTGTCTTGGTTTAATGTTCTGACCACAGACTGTATATAAAGATGGACGTAGCGAGGTGTGACGTCACTCGTTTGCATTTGGTGGTGGAAGTATAGTAACAAAAAGAGGGACTTTGGCACTAAAAAGACTGTAATGTTGAAAGATATCTACTTGATTTGACTCATTTGGATGAAGCTTCATATTAACTTCAGATAACCTTTAAATACATTTTTGCACAGAAGGAGGACTGTGGATTTTGTCCCCCATCACTTACATTGTAAGTGCATTATGAAGGGATCTTCTAATGGTCAGTATGAACAGGAGGAATGATTACAGCAAGAAAAACTTGTTTCAGTGTTCATTTGGACTCCTGACTGTTGTTTTAAGACTTGAAAAATTGTAAACATGTCCTTTAACAAAACCTTAACCATGGCATTGTGGCATGGCACTGACAAATATTGTCATCCTTCTGACGGGGGCGTCAGATCAGAAAAAGCTTCTGTGTCGTTTGGGATTTCATTTGAAGGACTTGTTATATGTACTTGGAGCTTTGCTAATCCTTTCTAGGTCAATATGCACACATGCCACATCGTGTACTGTACGTTCGTCACCATTTCTCCTGGTCATCGTTTGCCTTTTCAAAGTGCTTGAGCCACTTGAGCCCCAAATGTGGTGAAGGTGACCCGGGAGCTTTACAGCGGCACCTCTGGTTTCACCCCTGAGCTGCTGTGTAAACCTGCCTGTTTTGCTGCTTGCTGTAAAGAAGCCAGATTGCACCATCCTGCTGCAGGAACAACAAGTTGGGTAATGTGATTGGCAGGTCGCTAAGACTCCACCCTACCTGCTTCTTATTGGTTCTCCCGGGCCCAAAAAGGCAGCGTAAGACCTGCCGCTATGACTGCTATGACATTTTTTGCAGCTTGTTGCAGGATGCTCAGAGTAGTTACTCTGACAAGAAACTGAGACCATGCGGGACTTTCCTCCATCTCAGGTTCAGATAGTGTGGATGAAGTTGACTGATCTTTCTTTTCAATCACAAACTTGAGTTCACTTTGTAATTAAGGGTGTTTTTTTTTTTGTTCATTGTCAGTGGAGTTTGAAGTGACGTCAATCAGGCAGAACAGTGCAGGTAATTACATTCTCCTCTGCTTCTCTCCATCTATCTGTTTATCTTTAAATATATATATGTGTGTGTGTGTGTGTGTGTGTGTTTTTGTGTTTATGTATTCAAACAAGGATCCGACCTTGACCTCAGATACATCATCTTCCTCTGCCTCATTGCTCTGATTCATCCAGGCCTGCAGGTGAATGCCTGCTTCAAAGGAACACAGCATACACACACATATACATATACGTAAGCGCATAGGGTTACTTAGAACTCGTGTGTGTGTGTGTGTGTGTGTTGTGGTCTGTGAGTGGGACTGCTATCTGTGAGTCATGTTCCTCTTTTCATTCATGTTCGCATGAGGCAGTGCGAGCGCCGTGATGTCAAAAGCAGTGTGGAGAGGAGATCAGAAAAAAAAGAGGAGAAGATTGGTGAAAACAGTGAGAACATCACAGGCTGGTGGAGTATTTATTGCTGTTGCTCCGTTCCCCCTGACTGCTGCACGCTGCGTAAAAACACAACCGTGAGTACTCTGAGATCACATAGGTTGTTTTGTCTGCTTGGTGGCTGTTTTTCAGGCTGTTATTTAAAGATCAAAGTGTCCTATCCGCTGCCGGAGTGTGTTTTTCTGCCCCCGTCGCCTCTCAGGCGGGTGTGACTTAGAGACATGGGAGCTTGGCGTCAGGGTCAAAGTGCACACGTGTTTGGAGGACGCATCAGTTTGCTGAAGCAGTGCTTTTTTCATGTTTCTATGAACGTATTTAAATAATGTCCCTGCTCAGATGTGCAGCGCTTTGCTTTTTAATCAACTTTATTTGCCATAAGGGAGGTTATTTCACTTATTAGGAACATTGTTCTGCAGTAGCATTAATACAATTCTGCATAATACTATTACACTTTTTAATAAGCTGCAACATGGAGGAAGTTGCCATATAAAGCGTTTTTCTTCTCAGCTGATAGCGGTTACAGAGGCTCTGCTTCATGCATTTCATCTGCAGAAGCTGAAAGTCACAACTTGAAGTATTGTCAGTATTATAATTGCTTTGTTGTGGAAGTGCATACATTCAGTAATTCATATACGTAAAAGAGCACAGGTTTTGCAAATGTTTGTATCTTCGCAGGATTTTTTGTGCTAAACAAAACCAGATATATATATATATAGGCATAGTAGGGACTAGCGCCCCCTACACTGTAAGTTACACGGAATGGCACTTCCTGTCTTTGTGACACTGTTGTATCATTTCTTCAAAGCAAGAAAAACAAAGAGAAAATTACAAATTCTTAAATATTCCTGTACATTTTTACAAAACACACAAACCACAAAAAAGGTGTAAAATTGTTGATATTATTATTCAAAAATTAAAAATGATCGTGTGCGTGTGTGTTAAAACTTCGACATTCAACAAAACTCTTGACATTCAACTACTTTAAGAAAAACTGAATTCCAGAGCAGCCAATATTTCAGCTGTTAAATCTCAATCAGAAGAATCTTCTATTTCAGTTTGCTTTGAAGTGCTTTTTCCTAGAAAGGTGATCAGCGAGAAAACGTCCTGGTAAAGAAAAAGCAGTCCTCACCTTAGAGCGGGTTACATTCACATGCAAACCTGCCAACACTCCCGATTTTCGCGGGAGTCTCCCTATTTTTAACCCTTTCTCCCGCTGTACTCTCGATTGGTAATTACCCCCGTTAATCTCCCAATTTCATAGTTTTTCCTTTTCGTTTTCACAACCTGTTGATAACGACCTTTTCTCCCTGCTGCGATCGGGAAGAAGGTACCAGATACATCAGGCCAGCGCTGAGAGGCTCAGGAAGAGCTTCTACCCTCAGGCCTAAGACTAAGACTGCCCACCCTCCAATCATACACATATTTTTACTATGCCTATTCTGTTTAAACTCTTTTAATGCACAAATTGAAGGAACTGGTGGGATTACATTTCACTGTGATTGTATGTTGAACTTGATTGATTGATTTGATTGATTTGATTTTTAGAAAGCGTTATTATATTACCGTACAAAGTACTGTAAGATTGTAAGAATATAACTTAATGGCCGATACACTTAATCAGGTCAGTATCAGCGCCAAGGCTCGATTACCAACTGGGCAAAGTGGGAAACTGCCCAGGGGCCCCAGACCATCAGGGGCCCCAAAAGCCCGGGTTTGCTCCATATCATTTGGGTCTACATGATATGATTATTTGCAAATTAGTAATAAATGTGCAACAGTGAAGTCCAGTGTGAACTCTGACAGGTCCTCCATCTTGTGGTTCTGGTCTTGAAGAGGGACTTTATGTCAAAATCTAGTTTGAAGACTTGAATAGGTATAGTTTATATTGAGCTCATTTGTTATATAGTTGTGTTTTATCAAACTGCAAATAGAAAACTCCATCAGGAGCACTGAAAGGCTGCAACCAACTGTTATTTTCTTTAATAATCCATTGATTGTTCAGTCTATAAAATCATTATTCACTGAAGCCCAAGTTAACATATTCAGATGACTTGTTTTGTCTGACCAACAGTCAAAAACACAAAGATGTTGAGTTTATTATCATGAAAAACTGGAAAACTAGCAAATATTCACATCTGAGAAGCTGCTACCAGAGAATTCTTTGCATTTTTGCTTAAAAATGACTGAAAAGATTAATCAATTACCGTGTATAGTGGGGATTAATGGGGGCCCGACAACAAACTTTTGCCCTGGGGCCCCATTAAAGGTTAATCCGGCCATGATCAGCGCCAATGCCGATCTGGCAGATTAGTATAACTGTGAAGTGAGCCTTCCAGACAAAACTAATCTCCAGACTGTGCACTGCTCCCAAAAATCTCTGCCAATTTGCTTTACCTTAATGTTAAGGTTGAGGTCTGGGCCATGGATGTGGTTTAACTTTTCTGACCTCTTTTTCATTTGTAGGTCCCAAAAATCTTTGGACCAACAACTAGAAAGCTATCAAGTTGTCATTTAGATTGAGGAGAGCATATATTCTATTGGCAAAGGCATGGAGGGAGTACCAGATATCAACTAAACAAAACCCAAATGTGTCTCATTTGGCTAGGTTTCACATGATTCTTACTTAAATGGAAGTTAGAATTCATTTTCTCTTGACTAGTTTAGTGCTGAAAAGTGGGAGTAACATTCATAAGCAGTCAGACAGCCATAAGAGAACTACTCTAATGAGTGTCAGAGTTCATCCGTTGTGTTATGACTCAAACTGTGCAGTCGCTTGTGCTGTGTGTCGCTTTGGTAACAGATCAACTGCCTACCCTGGGGTTTTCACCTGGGAGTTGTAACGTGATGAAGTGGGACACACACACACACACACATATTCATTGATCTAACCCTTCACAGGCACCCTCTACCCACAAAACAGACATGAAAACACACATCTACGTTTGCCTCAGTCCAAGCACTCCATCGATGTCATTATGAAAATGGCAGACCGTATAGAGATGAGACAGAGAGGACAAACATAGAGAGGGACTTTATGCTAACTGACCACAACAAGCAAAACAAGGCATGACAGTTTAATGGGAACAGTATATATCTTTCTCTATATCTTAAATCGTAACTTACATATTTAGTCAAGAAAATCCCCTTTGAAGGGGATTTTTTCTGTTTCAAATGTTTGTCAGCTTTGATTTAAGACAGTGAAATTATGATTAAATTTAAAGGAAATTCCACCCTAAAAATAGCTGTGTCAGGTTCTACTGCATTGCTGGGCCCCATAGTATTAATAATTAGTAGATTTTTGTTATTCCCCCTACAGCTACCACATTTATTCAACAGCAAAGTAAATTCAAGCCCAGTAAGTGACATCACTCTATATTTGTGAAGGGATGTTATGGAGCCATGGAGATCTTTTAGAACCAGGAAACTCAAACTTGCCTGTCAATCAAGGCAAACATATCCCCAAATTTATTGTGAAAAAACAGTTTTGTTCATATTCAACATTCATCACATCAATGTTGAGTTCGTATTCATAAATTCCTACTGTGTTCAGCCCATGTTGTACTTCTTTTCCGGCTGTGACATTTTAAGGTGCATTACTGCCACCAGCTGCCAATATGCCCCACAGCTCCCTGCAGAAATGTGTATCACACCACCCCCATGCTTGTAGACATGCATGTTCATCAACATGCACATTCTGGTCAAGCATGAGATGCAAACAACATTGGGGCCTGCTCATCAAAACTTGTGGACAGTGGGGTGCTTCCAGTTAGCATTAGTATTCTCTAGAAAGGATTGAAATCCCCATGACAACACACAGCAGAAGTGAAATTAACTATGAAAACCAAAACTGCTTATGGAAAACTGACTTAACTTTATTTTTCTAGAGAGAAGTTTGCGGGTTTTCCCATTCACTTCAATGTAGTTGAAGTATTTCTTGAGGTGCCATCTAGTGGCCATTAGAGGAAATGTGTCTTAAGGGACTTAGTTATTGGTTAGTTATTAGCGGTGGTTGCCGCTTGGTCGGTGGAGAAGGAGAGGTAGTCTATCATGTTGTGATGATTGACTTTTCAACTGTCACACAGGGAGAACTCTAAAGAGAAAAAGCTGCATTGGAACAGAATGCAGTACAGTTTTGTACAGGAAGTGTTAGTGACACAGGTGTGTGGAAAGTGAGTACAACCAGAAAGCAAATTAAGACAAATAATGAAATGCTGAACATCATAAATGGGGGATAACTGATACCAGATGAGAGAATCTCAGAGGGGATTGTTGTTGGTTTGAGTGTGTGTGAATGTATCACATACCAATCAGCTGTGTGTGTTGGATAGAGGGAAAGAGAGAGTGTGTGTGTGTGTGTGTGTGTGTGTGTGTGTGTGTGTGTGTGAGGTTCAGGCTGATGCCAGGAAGCACATTCTTTGGCAGGCTGCTGTCAAACGCCAATCGCTCTGGATGCAGCAAAACCAGCGTCCTAAGATCAAACCACACACACACACACACACACACTGCTGAGGTGTTTGGCAGAAAAGGAGCATTGTCATAGTGCTGCGGTTACATCATTAAGGAAACTGTGGTGATTGATGTTTACCTCCAGCCAGTGGGATGCAGACTTTGGCCTCCTGGCTGCGGTCATGTTAACACTGCAGTTGTTACGTTACATTAATGCTCAAGAGTCACTCGAGCTGTGACAGGTCCCTCAGCCAATGGGATTCTCTCTCTCTCTCTCCTGGCTGTGCTACTCGTCTGTCAAACCTGGTGGATAAATGTCTCCGAGTCCAAGGGCAACGAGAACAACGCCACTAATGTGTCTCTGCGTCCTCCCCTCACTGTCTGTCAGTCACATTCTGCAGGTTCGTCCCCTCAATGCGGGAAATCAGCAGCAGAGATGGGTGATTTTAGATTGACTATAAAAACCCATCTGTCAATACCACACTGAGTGATTTATACGGGTTGGATGTCAGAAATTAAGTTCCCTAGAGTTTAAAAGTGAAAGGATGAGGACTTGATGGAATGTAAGAGCTTTAGCTGTGAATCACCCAGTAAAGTGACCATGGCTGCTGTCACAGTGTCCAAGGAGCAGGTCTGACATTTGGCTCTAGTTCTACATCATTATGAAAACATATGTGATTTGTATTATGGGGATTTGCCCTTTAATTACCTATGTAACAATGTATTTCCAGTTTGTTTTAAACTTGGGCCAAAGAAGCCCGGTGATAGTTCACTGTTGCTTGTGGATACAATTAGATCTCCAGTGCACCAGCAGTAGATTTTACCATTCTGACTGGTGTTTAAGCACACACACTGTAAGCTCGAATAGTGTTTACTGCAGTTCCCCTAAGCACTGATGCTTAGATTGCACTGCTTAGGGGGACTACACACAAAACACTCAGGGCCTATGAGGTCTCCACAAAAATTACTCAGCAGAGATCACCATTATGTTGACATTCAGCCATAAAAAGGCTGGCAGCCCAGTTTTAGGAGATAAATGACCATGATGGCTATAAATGAGAGAACTAGCCTCATGAGTTAAAGGTTTCTGATTCAAATTCTAATCAAATCAAGGGGGTGGAAGGGAAATAGAAGTGCTTGTTAGTAAGGCACTTAAAGCTGCATGAGGCAGCTTTGCATGTTGGTACCATCTAATGTCAGTGCAGTATTATTTTCATATTTATATAAAATTCTTACCGAATGTAGCCTAAACACTCAGTGGTAGAAGATGTGTTAGTATACTGGTGTCAATGTAAAACAGGCTGTTGCTAAGTAAAAATGCTTTATATAAAATAAATGAAATTTTAGCCTGAAGGTGTTGCTAGAGGAAAACATTCCTTCAAATTTTATATCAGTCTGCAGTCTGGCTAGTAGTTGTTGCAATATATTGCTCTGGAACAAAATAATGGATAGACTGAACTACTCTAGCAGCTAGCACGGCACAAAAAGCATGAGACTAAAAAGATTGTTTATCTTTGAAATGATCAAGCGCAATCTCAAATGATACCACTAGAAGTAGATTCCAACCTGCTAGTTTAACCCTCCAGGCTCTTCAAAGGTCAAACAACATACTGAGTAATGCTTTATTTCATCCCATTCCCATCTTCACTTTTCATAAACAACTTGCATTAGTTGCTTTACAGTCAGCAGTGAGCAGGTTAAAGGTCAGAGCATTCCTGCAAGCTGAGATGGATCTTTTAAAAGAGGCACTGTGGGGATAGAGATGAAAATCAGATCTGAAGAGAGATGAAGATGAATTATTCTGTTATTCTGTTTACAGCAGGCGTGTGTGTGTAATTCATGGCTTCATTTCTCGCTGGATGTGTTTATTTATGTTGAATGGTTTATGTAACCGCTCGCTCTATGTCTTTTTATTTTTTCCTCTGGGACTTGTGAGGCTCACTGGCTGTTGATAACGAAGGGCAGGCAGTAAAGAGATGTCCATCTCACAAGGACCTCTTATGTAACCATGTGCTCTCTCTCTCTCTCTCTCTCTCTCTCTCTCTCTCTCTACAGGCTTCACTGGATGTTAATGTATGCTGCAGATGCCTATGGGCTTCAAATTAGCAGGTAGAATTGAAATAAAATACTGGAAAGAAGGTCTGAATCTCTCTCTCTCTCTCTATGTGTGAGTGTGTGTGTGTCTGTGTGTGTGTGTGTGTGTGTCTGCTTTAAATAAGTGAGCAAGTGATGAATCTGCAAGGGATTTTTTGTGATTCAGCCATTAATTTCTGATTTACGGAAATCCAGATTAAAGCTCACTGTGGTTAATACCTTATCGTACTTCTCCCCTCTGGACTAAATTGTTTACCTGGCTGTGGAACGAGAAGAATGTGTGTGTGGGCGAACAGCGTGATCCTACCTGTTGTGAAAGGCTGTGCGTATGTGTGTGCGTGTTTCTCTGGCCCTTATACACCATGCCACTCCCTCTTGCTGTGAACTTTGCCTCCAAACCACATTGTGTGGCCTTTACAGCTTCATCTGAGTGCGTAGATGTTTGTATATTTTCCCCCCGCAGTCACCTGACATTGATGTATGTTGGCAGGCACACGAGCGGGATGGGAGGATGGAAAGGCTGAGAGATAAATGGAGGGAGATTAGTGAAAGGAGGGAATGAGTAAAATGAAGCCTGTTGTGCTAGATTTGAGGTCTTGTCTTAGTAGGTGTTTTATTTGCTCTGAACTGATAAAGCAAAAAGGAGGTGGTGATAAAATGTCACTGTGTCAGAGGCTTTTGATTTCTGTTGGTCAAGTTACTCATTAAGTTTTGAATCATAGAATCCTCCATTTGTTCCCCAGTAGATCATTTACTGTGCTGTTTCATGTTACCGCTTTAGAATATATCATAAATATTACAGTAGCAAGTGTTAACCAGAATTTTCTTTTTTTTTTTTTGCTATAAGATGATGTAACAAAAACATTTGTCACAAGAGTAGCTTGCTAGCTGACAGCTTAAGTTTTAAAATGTAACTATGTAGCCTAACTTGATTTACAAAGTTACAGTAAGTGAAGTCAATGAAGTGTCTCTGTTAATGTCAGTGACACAGCAATATCTACTCCTTTGCTAACATTAGCTAACATTAGCTAACATTAGCCACCATAAGGTAGTGGTTTGGACACATCTTCCCATTCCCTTGAATGAGAAAGTGTGTCCAAACTTTTGACTGGTACTGTATGAATAGTCCCTGGAGATATCCAATAATGGAAAGTAAATAAATATATACACACAAAAAACTTCTTTAACCTCCATTAAAAATACACCTCCCACGCACTATTGACACTTATGGTAAATTTATTGAATAGTTCTGTTTTGGTCCAGCTGTCTAATCTGCCAACTCAACTATCTAAATAAATATAGAAAGCAAACATCTGTGAAGAACCAGGGAAAATAATAGAATATTTTTAAAGCCCAATCAAATAAACTCCCCATATACCAAATGAAAGTATAAAGATACTAATTTATGAGTAAGATAAATCTATCTACCATTATTCTGCCAGTATTGAATTGGAAGTCCTTGTCACTACTAACATGCCCCTTAGCTGACTCAGTCACTACAGCAGCGACAAAGACATGATCCCTCACTGGCCTCCCACAATTAACACTACTGGTTGTGTCCATTGGGGCTAAGCCAAAAGCACTGCAGCCAGGGGTTGGACCTGGGTCCCTGCAGTGATGAGTGAAGACATTTTACTCTGCACCACCCAAATGCCCGGGTCCATCATTCTAAATTTTAAATGGTGTGTGCCTGAGGTTTGTTAAGAAAAAGGGTTTTAATCTCTAGAAAAGATTTAAAATTTTATAAAAACACTAACTACTTGGGTTGCCCCCTAAATTTCAACTATTTAAATCATCAGCACTGTCACTGGATACAGAACAACACAGGATGACAGCATAGCAAACTACAAAGTTTCATAATGGCATAGCTGTTAATATACCTGTAATGGAAACAGGAAGCAGGGTGATGGAAATTCTGTAGGAAGGAAGGCAGGGCGGCACCACGTGTGCCCCTTGTCCTCTGCCTGGTCTCTGTATTTCTGAACCAGACCAGACCAGACTGTGGCACTATAGTGCACTCGCCACTTGAGCTGACAGCACTGTTAATAAATAACCTTTTTCGTGTCAGATGACAGACTCTCCCACCTCACATGGATATTCAAAGCATCCTCCCAAACTGGAAAATTAGGTACAATATCTCAAATTTTACACACAATGTTATGGTGCAGCTATAAATAATGACGTCTCAGATTAACAATGAATAATATGATTTAACTTAATCTGTTATATAACAACTTAAAATGGTGCTGTTATAGAAAATGTTTAGCTAAATTTAAAGATACTTCTGTAGAAATTTAAAAAGAATAATGATAACATTTCACGTGGTTAATATTTCCTATTTAGTACATCTATAACTCACCATTTTCTGACCGTTGAGGTATTTCCTACTATCATTCAACATAACAGCTTGAACACCAAGCTTATGATCTTAAGGGAACATATGGATGGTTTTCATGTCTGTGACCAACACATCAATCTGCCTAGAATCTGAGATATTACCTTGAAAAAGGGAAATTCCTAATTTGCTGTTTAGCTGTGGTGAAATTTGTACTTTTCCCACATGTGAAATATTGTGCATGGCAGTTTAGGATTGTGGGTAAAAAGCTGGGACCACAAAGTACCAGGTGACCTGGGACAAGGATGGAACGATGAATTAGGTGAAAGTTCATGATGAGCAGGGGGATGGTAGTACACACACACACACACACACACACACACACACACACATACACACACACATGGAGTTAGTTGTGACACATGATGACGAATGTGTTGAGTGGTCTGTGAGTGTGTGGGTGTGTGTGTACATTCATCCAAATTGCCCCTTTGTGGGTTTCCTGCCATCGAAATTGAAGGCACCTCTCTGAATTCCTGATCTCTAACTCACTTCCTATCGTACACCAGCACCTGTCAAACACTCCTACACACACACACACACACACACAGCAGCCGCAGTGTGTGAGGGTAAACCACAGGCATGCGTTTCATGTTTTGTGTGTTTTTATGTTGTGTTCTGTGGTTTTTGGTGAAGAGAGCAGCGAAGTTTATGTACAATAACAACTAGTTTGGACAGAACTCTCTCTCTCTCTCTCTGTCTCTCTCTCTCTCTCTCTCACACACACACACACACTTTCAGAAAACACACCTTTTAAAATGTGCTTAAAGCTGTCTCTCCATCATACTGGGGAAGATAGATAGATGAGACAGACAGGCAGGGGCTGCTAGTTTGTTGCCTGTTGAGTCAGTGCTGGTATGACGACACTTTTAATGGTGTTGCATTGTGAATGACGTTGCACACACACATACTCCCACACACTCAAGTCTCCAGTGAGTTACTGGCTGTGTGACGGATATTCTGTGTTGAAGGGAAGAGGAGAGACTGAAGAAGCCTTCACTTGGAGTTCAACCTTTTTTATTTCTTTCTCCTCTCTGTCTCATCTCTCTTTCTACATATCTTTCTTCCTTTTATTGTCTTTCTTTTCAGAATGGATCCCAGACACAGTAGGCACCTTACAACTTCTGCCTTGTGAATGTTGAGTGTGTGTTGATGTGCGTGCGATTTATTGTTCTGTCAGTAATTTGCCATTTTGTATGGCTTGTGTCACATGTTTCATGTCATCAGGTTACAGTGTGGACTGAAGTTCAAATTAGCTTTATATGCATGTATGTAGCCACTATATGAAACAAAAAAGCCACTTTCTAATAAGTCACCTTTTATTAAGGGTCTATAAATTGTAACTAATGGTTTTATCAATGATTAATTTACAAAAATGCTTTACAGATCAGTTACAACCTATTAATAAGAACAACCTTTGGGTTTATTTGACTGGTGTGTATCTTATTCCAGTATTATACTTGTTTTGTCTTTTTATTTGCTTTTCAATTCATCATTTCTTGAAATAGGTTGTCATTTATAAATGCAGAAGTTATTAATAGCTAGTAACTATCCTTCACAACCTGGAAACCCCAAAGTTGCTCTTATCAATGTCTTATAACTAATCAATATAGCATCAGTAAATGATTTGTTAACCTTTAATAAAGCTATTTTTTGTGACTTATAAATCCTTTATAAAGTGTACTTTATTCAAAAGTGGTACCAAAACATGGAGAACATATAGAAACCAAATTCCCCAACTCCTTAGAGGCGCAAATCTGATCTGTTGCAAATTCAAATTTCGTTGTTTCTGTTGTGAACAAAATATGGTCTGTATTTGTTGAATTCATCCAAAATTTACATCCAAGTAAGTTAATTTAAACTGCAGATTGTATTGCCGGTTTCTTTAGCTTCCGCAAGCCGTTAGCAGTAATACCTTAAGATAACTTCCTCCATTTTGGTCTCTCAAAGGTCAGCGCTGTCAAGATGGTTTTGTTAACGGTAAACACAGCTAATTTAGGTGTCAAGTACACCACAGTTTTCTCCACAAATTTTCGCTGTTTTAAATGCTGGTGAGACCAAACCTGTAGTTCCCGCTCTCTCTCTCCCTTACACACACCCACTCTCCTTCTCACACATGTTTTCTCTATATTCAAACAGTCTTACCTGCCTTCTCACACTGCCTTGCAGTCAGACACACACACACACACACACACTGTGGACTCAGCACTTTGCCGCCCCACATTCTGGTGTTCCTGGAATCTGAACTGTGTTTGTGAATGGTTGGGAGGGTTAGGTGTGGCACTGCTGTACCTTTGCCCCACACTGCATCAATATCACATTCATAAAAGCTTTATCGCCGCACACACAAATACACACACACAGTTAAATTTTACATCTTAATCCAGTGGGCTGACAGGTAGGGGCTGCATTGTTGTTCTTATTGCTCTGTTTTGTTGTAGCTCACCTGTGTGTTTGTGTGTGTGTGTGTATGTGTGTGTGTGTAAACAGAGGTCTCATTCCGTCAGGAGGTGAATCTCTGCGGGGGGTAAACGAGAGTTCGGCCTCATTAGCGAGAAACCTGCTCATCGCTCAGGTCACACGTGTGCAGTGTTTCTCTCTCTTTTACACATACACACACACACACTCATAAAGGTCTGACCCTGCTGCGTGTGTGTGTGTGTGTGTGTGTGTGTGTGTGTGTGTGTGTGTGTGTGTGTGTGTGGCCATGGATCATGCTCTCTAATTGGAGACAGCTCCTGTTCACCTGCACTCCCCTTCTCTGAGCAGCTGTATTTATGTTTGCTGCTGTGACCCAGATACCACCGCTACACGCTGGAGACAGAGCGCTGTGGTTGGTTAAAGGGACAGTTCACCTAAAAACACAATGAAACTTTTCTTGGCGTCTGATCTTCTTTAATTTAGATTTGCTGAGGTTTGGAGATGTCAGCTGTAGCAGTACAATGATGCCCAGTGGCTTTCAATCATTGGTTGCAAGATTGTTGATTAATAATCATATGCTACTGTAGCAAATTTTGTAGAATAATGATAGCTAGGTTTATACTAGCTACCAACTACCGGTACGTCTTAGCTTGGTGCGGGGGCTGAAGGTGAAGACATTGTTAACTGCCAAATAAGGAGAAATTTTACTCCAAAGTTGTCATAGTTACATGTTGTGTTCTTAACTTGCTTGCTAACGCTAGCCACTAGTAAGGCAACAGGAGGCTTCGAAGTTGTTTAGAGGCACCTTTAACGGAGCTAAGTAACAAAAGTTGTTAAGAGTAATGTGACTAATTACTTTTGCTGTTGAGTAATTACTTTATAAACGAGTGAGTGTAAACGAAAAATGAGTAATAATAATAAGTAATAATGAGTAATATGTAATGTGTAAGTGGTTGCATTCTTCAAGTAACCTAACACTGCTGGCTATGCAGCACTTTCAAATCCATCCTGTGACAGTTGGACAAAAGTTTTCTTGCAGAGTGATTCATACCGCTTTTATATCTGTACGCTAAATATAAAGCTAGAGGGAGAAGATGATTAGCTTAACTTAGCATAAAGACTGGAAGCAGGTGGAAGCTGTTAGCTTGGCAATATCCAAAGGTAAAAAGTCTGCCTGCCAGCTCCTCGAAAGCTCGCTAATTAATATATTTTTGCTGGTTGCCTTTCAACCTCACAGCGACAATAAGACTCCAGGAAGTCACTGAACCCATATAGCACGTAACATCCTGTAAAACAATAACTTTTTATGTTTTAGTTTTTGTATGGACAAATTTTTAGTGAGCTTTAGAGATGCTAGAAGACATGTTTTTGCACTTAAGACAGAGCCAGGCTAACTGTTTTCATCTCTAAGCATATTTCTCAAAATGGCAAACTATTTCCCTTTTTCCCTAGGAAAAAGTTTTAGTTTAAAAGTTTCTTTTAAAAGTCAATAAACAGTCTTTGGCTTCTGTTGCTTTTAGATTAACAATTGATCTTCAGACAAGGCCAAGATGCTGAAAACTAGGCAGTAGGACAACAAAGTGCGATAAAAATGGACATAATAATGAATTTGCAGAGTAATAATGAAGACAGTTCATTCATTGTCGATGTAAACAGGTCCAGTATACTGTCCTTGACCTCTGACCTCCATGTGGGTGGGGTCAAAGCTAAGAGAGTTCATGTTTTTGTTGTGACAGTCTTGTCTATGAAGAAGTCTGATACATGGATGTGGTCTGATACCCCATATGGAGCCATGTCCGCTTTCCCACAATGCCTTGTGTGTACAGAGAGGAGGTGGGGAGAGAGGGGGAGTGGTGCTGCGGTGAGTGCTGCCACTCGGACAGAACCGCTCTTTGCCTCTAGCATCGCCATGGAGACGGGGGCTCTTTTTATAGAGTTCCTCGGCTGCTCTCATTCTCCTGCTGTTTACCATTCAGTTCATATGTTGGAGGCTAACGGAGCACAATTTAGAGCCGTGAGGAAATGGGACTTATTTGACTGCAGAGCGGAGATGGTTTTTCTGTGGTCCTGCTGTGTGTAAGTCAACGGGCAGAGCAAGGCACTAACACTGCCAGGGTTGTTGGTTCAACTCCGTGTACAGTCAAATTGTATGTTCAAGTGTGAAATTTGCTGGTTTTCCACTTTCTTCTGGTATTCCCTGTCATCCTTCCGGGGTTGCTGGGATCCTGTCCAGCTGCCTGGGAAAATGGAGCAGTTGGCATCACACACACACATTTGAACACACTCAGTTGCCTTTGGGCGCAAAGAGTGTGGTGTGTGTGTGTGCGTTTGTGCATGTGTGTGTGTGTGTGTGTGGATCCTGGAGTCAAGGAAATGCTAACATACAAAGAGAAAGAGGGAGAGGGAAAGTGGAGCTTTGACAAAAACGCGCACACACTCTGCCAGGGTGCCACACACACACACACATATACAGTCACGCCTATGCACACACATGGAACAGAGCTGATTCATAGTCCGTTCGCACGTGGGTGTGTGCTTCCCCCCCTTTATGCACATTTTTTGGCTTGTTTCAGAGACATACCCACTTTGTTTTGTAGGACAGGACACACACACATACACACAGAAGGAGAGAGAGTAAGAGAGGCGTGTGTAACTCTGTCACTGAAAAGGAAGGTTTTACTTGCAAACATTACCCATGGGGGAAAACTGGGAGGAGACAGTAGGCAAGCAGACAGAGTCGAGCACACACTCACCTACACACACGATGCCACAGGAGACGGTGAGTAAAACGGACTGCTGCGATATCTCTTATTTTTATGTCTTTATGTAATGCAGATCTGATGCCGGTAATGTTTGGCTATTGGCTTGTTTACAGGAGTGCATATGGAAGTGGGTGTGTGTGTGGGTGTGTGTGTGAGTGCTCATGACTGCCCTGCGCAGTACCTGCCTGGGTTTGTTTACCTGCCTGTGTGCTTTCCCACATGAACTCACATCAACGGAAGGTAACAGGATCTGCTGGGCTCTGATCCACCCCTCCTGCCATAAACAGTTACCCCGCCATGTCTCAATAATGATCTGTTGTCATTGAACAAACGGCAGGTAGACAGCACACATACACACAGAGACAGGGAGAGAGGGGTTGTCAGACAGGCGGAGGCTGAGTTTGAGTGGAGAGGTGAAAGTCTGGGAGTATTGATGAGATGCCAAATGCCGGTAGGGAGTGAAACATCTCCCAGTGTTTTTTTTTCCACTAGGAAGCTGGAGGGCAGCAGGCAGCGGGCAGGTTAACACAGCAGCAATCATGCTGTGTTAACATGAACTGATATTAACCAAATTCATACAGCAATCCACCTACCTGATGACACGTGCATGAACAGAGTTGTCAGAGTGGTTAACACTTTAGAGGGCAACCTTTTATATAATCTTGTTTTTCAGCTGCTTTGCTGTTTATGATACAGCTATTATTATAATGACAGGACATAAAGGTGGTCTATGGCTTTTCTCTACCATCAGTTTTGATCATCAGATTACTGTGAGGCTACCTAATAATAACTAACCTCAAAACTACATTACAGTAATTAAATACCTAAACTGTCTTTCTAAAAACTATTCACTGTGAATGTTTAACAGCTCTTTACATTTTTTCTTGACATAGGCTTGACCTAGGCACAATGGTATTATGACATCAGCATGCTAACATACTCACAATGTCAAAGCTAACATGGTGATGTTTAGCAGGTATAATGTTTACCATGTTCAACATCTTAGTTTGGTGTGTTGTTACCATTAGCTAATTAGCACTAAACAAAGTACAGCTAAAGCTTATAGGAATGTTTTAAAGGTATTTGGTTGTAAACCAAAGTATTGGACAAATTGATTTTGATCTGATGATTATTATTAAAATTCATCCTGAGGGGATCATGAATGTTTGTACCAAATGTCATCACAATCCATCTAATAGTTGTGAAGATATTTCACTCAAGAATCAAGTCAACCTGCTGGCAGTGCTAGATAAAAAAGTCATTAGGATTCATCCTCTAGAGACCATGATTGTCTATGTAATATTTCATGGCAATCCATTGAAAAATTGTTAAGATATTTCAGTCTGGACCAAAGTGGTGGACCAACCGACCAAAGCATTTGGTCAGTTGGGTGGATTTTATTATAACTTGTGCAAGAGCGTGCAGGCTAAGTGGAATATGATAGGCTGACAAACCTGCCAATCAACATGCCCCAATTAAGCTTTAATATGTTCTTAATGGCACTATAATTGTAGTACCCTGCCAGCAAGACACACAGAAGGTCGAATTAGCTATTGAGACGATAGCTTCTCTCATTTCTTGAAAACATTTCTTGACTTTATATAACTAGAGAAAAGAAGGGGGTTTTCCTGTTGCTTCCATACAGTTATTTTGTGTTTTTTTTAAATCGACCTATAGTAGCCATCACAGGTACTTTTCAGCTATGATAGATGCTACTTGGCTCTGCAGCATGATAAAAGGATTATGAATGAAACAGTTCAATAATGAGTCACAAAAAACAGCATAGTCATAGTCTTATTTGGAATTTGGTCTCATTGAATGACTCTGACTGACTGCATAAACCTAGTCATTTCCTGACTTGTCTCTTGCTCATCATTCATTTCCTCACACATTCTTACTCAGTCCCTGAGTGTAACTGTGTGTCTTATTCACTGTGTGGCCCAAGGTGGTTTTCCTCTGAGAATTAGGCAAAGGTCTTTCTCTTGTTAACTAACAATCATATCTATGGCAGATTGATGCCGGTGTGATGACTTGAAGAATTTTTACACACACAAGGAACTGTCAATTTTTGGTTTTAAACTTGTGTAATGTAAAGCTCTACAACTGAAGCTAAACCAGCCAACACTGACACAGGCCCTGGAAAATGTTGTCCTTCTGCTGGCTCTACATACATTTTAAATCAAGCTGAGTGTAATTGTTGTCCCAGCGTGTTCTTCAACATTTCACAACCCTGCTCTTGGCTGTATTTTATGTTTCCCAAACATTTAAATGATTGAAAGGATAATACAAGTGTCATGTAGAGCTTATTTATGTCTGTCTACAGGTAGTCATCAGTCTCTTTGCAATGCAGAGCACATGTATCACACTTTTTTAAGATTTTGATACAAATCTTAGCATCAAAGCCAGCAGATTCGATAAGTCAAACAACTTAGGCAATCATTTCCAGGCAGAGACTTCATTTCTTGGGTGCTAGATGACTAGATTGAAACTTGGACTGACTGATATTGACACTGATATTGTCCTTTTAATTTTCAAACAATCAACGACAGACTCTCCACCCACAACTGATTCAGCTCTTTGCTGATCTCTGATGCATTTGTCTTATTGCCCAACCCTAATTCCTTTCACTGTACCTGCTCAGCCTGTCTAAGGGAAGAGATCAGCGCCAAAAACATGTTCTCACCAACCCTGGCAAAATGTGACACCTGACCATTAATAGGCGTAGAAGGAGTGCCCTCTGACTGGAGCCAGGGTTGTGACATGAGCCTGCCTTACATCATTTCCTGCAGGGATGGGAGCTGGCAGCAACCATGGCAAGCACTTTGTTTGAATTGGAAGTAGCGGCGGAGAGCCCGTGTCACAGCGGGTGTGTTTATGTGTGGTGACGGGCGTTAACGTGCTGTGAGAGAGGATCTGACTTGCAGTTCTCAGTGGGAGCACAAACGCCACTGAGTAGCATGAACTGTGATATCCTGCTGTTTGATGTGTGTGTGTGTGTGTTTTTGGCTGTAGTGGTGGTTCTGCTCAAAATGTTGTACGTGGAACAGTCAGTGCTGATGCTTGCCCAGGTAGAGGCCAGTCCAGCAGGGCATGACTAAGAGGTGTCCAGGATTGGCAAGGGCTGTCCCTGAAATCAGATGGGGTAAACCAAAGTGGTCTCATTTGTTTACAGTAATAATAATGAGCTATTACTGAATGCAGCTCACGTATGTTAATGGTGCACTTTGAATAATATTCAAGTTCATTTATAGATTTCATTGATGTAATGGTGTTAGAGCAGTGTTCAATTAGACTCCTTGTGATTTAGCAAAAATACTTCTGCTTCCTTTGTTTTGATTTGAATGAGAGAGTATGGCCACGCTGTATGAAACTGGGCCAGCTGTTTCTGGCTTCCCTTAGTGGCTCACAATCCGGCACCACAGCCATGTTGCCATTGTTGTCTCCAAACCCCAGCAGAGACGGGGGGGGGGGGGGGGGTGACAACATGATGTGGCTTAGTAGTTCCTCTTTCTGTGCAACAAGAACAGGCCTTTTGTTATACTTACACACCCTCACATCTTAAATTAGCCACACAGTCATGACGTTTGTCACCAGTGCAGGCTGCTACTTCCGTAAATATGATACACTGCAGTGTGAAAGCATGTCATGAGAAAGTGACAACACAGTGTGCGTGGGTTCTGCTGACCGTAAATTCAGTCTGTTGCTGGCATCACGCCCACAAATGTGTTCTCACTATAACTGTAGTCTCTCTTCTTCTTGAGTTTTGTTATTAACAATAAATAGTTCCAAACCATCAGGATTAATAACACAAGTATCAGAATAAGTACATACATAAGTATGTGTGTGCTGGCTTAAGCTCTTTTTGGCACAGTGAGATAGTGTTTCAGTTCAGGTACATCCATATCTAGCAGTCATATCTTCTTCAACATTTTGGTCTGTAGAAGACACCAAAAAGCCAACAGACAACAGTTAGCCTGATATATCTTAGGCTGTTTTCACAACTGTAGTGAAGAAAAGAATCATACATTGTTACCTTAATATGAACAGTTTCAGTGATTTAATAGTACTTTTTTTTTAATTCATGCCAAAATGTCATATGTACTATCACACAGTTCTGTAGTTGGTGTGCTCTGCTTTCACACAAAGAAACAGTTGTTTAGTCTGCACCAGAGTTCCATTGACAGCTTTTCATTTCACCAGCCTAAACAAACTGCGCTAGATAGACAAACACACAGTTCATGTTAATTAACCCAAAGAGGTTAGGTGTGAAAACACCTTTAAAAGTCAGGATGTTGCTTCATTTTTAAGTCAAATACAGATACAGACCACTGAAACTGATAATGGATAATGCTGAAGACAGTGAGGAAAATAAGCACACTACTTTCTCAAATCTATTAACACAACTCTTCTTACAGGCCTTTAAAACATCCATGACAGTTACACACTGTTATGGCTGTAATTGTATGGTCTTAAAAAGAGTTGTGCACTTACTAATGTGTCCATGCATGCCCTCAAATGTTGACTGATGGATCACTGCTCAAATTGGTGTTGAGTTTGTGTGTCTTTTTACTTTCTCTGGTCAGGTTTAGTATCTGACAGGTTCTGTATGGACTGGGTTTCAAAGCAGAGGCTGTTTTTGAAACTAGACACCTCAGTTTGTTCCAAAATTTGAGTGGTTGTTTGTGGATGTTAATTGTTAATGAACATCTAACAAATCCCAAGGTGTAGTATTTTATTTAAGCTGTGGTGGGCTTTGAAACAGAACTCTGCACTTGTCTCTGTGGCCTGATTGGCATCATCTCTGTCCAGTGATCTGGTATTGCAATCTGCCTTTATGGGATTGACAGATTTCAACATAGACACACAGGACGTCCTGTCGCTATTGATTTTCTTTCAGAGTGGAATGGCTCGGGAATGTTCTGCTCCTTCTCGGTTATCGATTGTTAGAAAGCGGAGAGAGCTGGCACTGGGAATCATGGGTTACTGAGCAAATGCTGCTCAGCTTTGATGGAAACTGACACTTGAAGAAGAGATGTGTGAAGCTTCCAGTATGTATTAATGCCGCAAGGCTCTGTGCTGCACCAGATGTTGTTGTATTTGATCAGATTTCCTCTGGTCCACCTCTGGGTATGAAAAGGTAAAGAAGACAGAGGGGGGAGAAAGACAGATAAATTATTTGTATGACTGAAAGTGAGGAGAGGAGTTTGGTTCCAAGAGAACCATTTGGAAAAACTGACACATGACTCAGTGATCAGTGGCATAAAATCTTCTTTAACTGTTCTTTCTTCTGTTCATCTTTACAAAATGTTGTGTATTGTTCAAACCCACAGAATTTTTAGTTGAGATCCGAAAAGATGCCAATGAAATGTGTACAAAATAAAGCAAATTCAACCCTATAATGTCTGACGTAGCAGCCGTACAAACTGGCATCTTGGATTTGAAAACGTCATCCAGTACAACTGTGATTAAGCTTTAAAGAAGCATTGGAACAACCAGTAATGATATTTGAAGTTGCTGTACTCAGAAATTACAGCAATCATTTATTTTTTTCCATACAAAAACCAGCTGCTGGTTATGTGCTGGACTTTTTCTTAAACAAATGTGTTAATTAGTGAGCTTTAGAGGAGTTGGTTGCCAGATTTTGTTACCTTTGGACAGAGCCAGTCTTTATGCTAAGCTAAGCTAACTGGCTGCTGGCGGGACACTTCATTTTTTCATTAATTTACAGACATGCAAGTGGAATTAAACTTCAATGGAAAGTGAATAAGCACAGTTCCCAAAATGTTGATGTAGCCCAGAGTAGTTAAATCATACAATTCCACTTCAAAAAATAAAACTCAAATGAAATATTATACATTTGAAATAGTTTAATGGGTAGAAAGAAAATGTTTTTGTTGATAAGCTTGGCAAAAACATTAGCGATTTAAAAGTCTGCTAGCTGCAGCGCTAATTAATGCCATGTAAAATCCCATCTGATTATGCTAAAAGTGTTAGTGACTTAAAAAGTGGATCTGCGATGGGTTTAAGAAATACTACTGATAAGCAGACATGTTCTGCCATGTTGGTGTCTTAAAGAGACTGTTCTTTATTTTGTTTTGATGCACTCTTTGCACTATTTGGGTTAATTGCTGCATTTTATGCTACTGATCTTAAAGGTGCATCAGTGACTAAATTTCTGTCTATAAATTATTAAGTTTTTACTTAAAGTATTAGCTCTCTGAACTAATTATTTTGGTTGGTTATGAATGAAATTTTGATTGTGAAACCCAAAGTGAACTGCCTATGTTGTACAACAGAAGTGTGTGAATTTGAGTCATAAATTGATTTTATGGAAACAAAATATCGTCAACAGTATTGTAGCTCTGTTTCAGTCAAGCTTTACTCTATGATCAGGAATGCTCCTAGAATTAGTATAAAGGTAATATTATCTAGACATAATTCATAGGTCAGATTTTTTGAGTTAGAGTCCTCTTAAGACGGTATGGGACTTCAGCAGAGATCTCAGTGCTGTCATGAAAAAAAACCTCAGGTTAGCCAAAGATATGAATAAAAGATGAAGAGTAAAATCGCTAATAACTGTCCACTGTAAACATCCCTCACAGTTTACTGACCAAAAATCTTCAACTTTGACCTACTGTACTTACTGTAGTTGTCTGCACACCAAATTTTCCTCTTTTCCTGTGCAATGAGGATTACAAACATTTCAGAGGCGCTAACGTACAGTTCTACCTCCAAAATAACAATGTCGCCACATTCCCAGATCTGAGCAATTACATTAACTTGGCGAAATGATGGCCATTACTATGACATTGCACAACTAAGACAAGATATCCCTACAGTGTATTTACTACTGTTCTCACCTGCCTAAAAGTAGCAAACTAAAGGAATAAAAGTTGAATGAAATCACTCCCAAACCAGAATTCTCTTTAAAGGAAGCCTCAATACAAATACCAAAATGAAGGTTCATGCGGTCAACTTGCTATGTACGTAACTTACATTGGTTTCTTTTATGTATGCTGGGAGTGTTTTTATTTAAAATGTGGAGCTTTTATTCTTTTTTAGTTTAGTAATTTTAGGCTTATCAAAATCTGATGCAATGAACCACATCAAAACATGATCCAAAGAAACTACAAAAAATTACTCCCAAGTCTGCAGTTTGGACTCATGCTAATAATCAGCTGGTTTTCCATTTGGACCGATCCATCATACTTTCCAGTGACAGCTTACCAAAAACTCTACACAACTTGTTTACAAGCTCTGGTCCACTTGGGAAATTGGACAATTTGAGCATAAATAATCTGAACACCAATGTTAAGCTTTCCCCCACACCAGATTGTGGTCCTTGGTGAATACAAATGATAACACACTCACAGATGAGATTCTCCAAGAGATATTAAGCACTAAACTGCTGCCAATAACTTGTGAAAGAGGATTCTTCATGTGCATACAGACTGTTTACACTCTTGCCAGCAGACCTTGACGTAGATCTTTCACTCGCAGTCAATTCACCCACACATTCAAACAAAACACCCACACGCCCACAGCACAATCAGATATGAGCAGGGCTATTTGGAATTGCCAGATATGTGGCTTCAGGTGAAGAGACTGCCTAGTCATAGTGGCGGTATGTTGGACAGACAGGAGATTCCAGGAATGCTCTTACTGTAACATGCTGCTTTTTTTTGGGAAGCTGGTATGGGATGGAGCCAAGAGAGAAAAGGAGGCCTGTGGTTAGTGCTTTAGCTGACTAACTGTGTGTGTGTGTGTGTGCAGCCAAAATGCATCCATCACACGGCTGCTGTGTGTCTGGCCAGACTGTTTGAATTACGAGACGAGGTGCTTTTGGCACCACGTCACCAGTAAAGGCTGCTCTTTGTAATTTAAGTGTGTGTGTGTGTGTGTGTATGTGTGTGTGTGTGAGAGAGAGAAAGAGAGAGAGATGGTGAAAGAGACTGTGTTTTCTGACTCACTGTTTTATGGGCTTTATGAGAAGTGTGTCACACTCAAAAAAACATCTGCAGTGTAACCCAGAAAGGTCTCAGGGGTGTTTTAACTATGTGTGTGTTCAACTTTACATCTTAATCCAGTGGGCCGACAGGTAGGGGCTGTGTTGTTGTTCTTATTGCTCTGTTTTGTCGTAGCTCACCTGTGTGTGTGTGTGTGTGTGTGTGTGTGTGTGTGTGTGTGTGTGTGTGTGTGTGTGTGTGTGTGTGTGTGCATGTAGTCTGTCATAGGCTACTTTTGGGGACAAATTCCAGACTTAGGACCAGTTAAGTGGGGACGGCTTGGTGACAAAAGCTGATTTTTGGGTCAGTGGTTAAGGTTAGGGTAAGGGTTAGGGTTAGGGTAAGTCTCCAGGAAATGTGTGTGTGTGTGTGTGTGTGTGTGTGTGTGTGTGCAAGCTGCTAAGAGGTCAAGGGGATGAGTAGGTGCTGTTTTGAAGAAATGACAAAATATCTCCCTTTACTGTAAATGGGTGATGAGTCAAGATTATGTCATTACCTATTTCCTTCTTTCTCTCTCTTTCTCTCTCTCTCTCACACACACACACACACACACACACTTAAAGAACCTCATTTATTATCTCACTTTCTTCTCTGGCAGCATGTGCCTTGAGTAAGAGGTGAAAAGCTTTCCCTGCCCCCCCACTCACTCTCCTTAAGGCCTGTTTTCCAGTTAACTTCAGATCCATGAGCAGCAGCATGTGGCTATTTTTACCCCCGCTTCAAATTGGCTTGTTAAGATTGTTTATCTGTGTCCAGGGAGGAAGGCCTCTTGGCCAGGCTGGCCGTCTGCCTCAGCACTGGGAGTGGACTGTTGTGGAGTTGTGATCCATTCCCGGAACTGAGCCCAAACAAAGCCAGATGTTTGAAATACTCAAGAAGGAGAGGTTTTGTTTTGTCCTCACTCTTTTCTAAGGTGCTAAATAGGGTGAGGAGAAATATGTCAGCCTTGTTTGTGTTCGACAAACGCAGGAACTCTTGAGGCGAATCTATGATGAGGGCTTTCTGCTTCAGAGGAATATTCATAGCCTGTGGGCACCGCAGTGCTTATTCAAAGGATAATATCAGTGTTTGTCTCGAGTCTTTTAATTTGTGCCAATCATGTAGGTCGCCTGTCTTTCATCCTTTCTTGCTGCAGGTGTCTGCACACTGAGATATCAGTGCTTTCTTCCCCTCATTCAGGAGAAGAATTTTTGCTGCTGTTCATGTTTTGCTTGTGGTGAGGTCTGGCAGTGCTCAATCAACTGGTTGGTTCATTCAACACTTAAGTCCAGATTGCCACCGGTTTACATATTCATTGTCCCTTGAGGATGAATCCTTTTGACTTCTGTGATGTTACGTGCCATGCCAACATCAGGTCAAAGGCTCCCCTCGAACAACACTTTGTATGTATTCTAACAATTCTCCAGAACTTAACTATAGGTAGCATCAGTCCATAATTTCCACTTGCACACAAGAAATTACATAATCTAATTGGCAGATGGCCATGACGTTTTCTGAGCACATTAATGCTCTAAATGGATAAATCCTTTTGATTTTAGTGACTCAGTGGTGTTTCTTCTGGCACCACCCTCAGGACGAACTTTAGATTTTTAGCCCCACTACCAACAAGACTCCAAGAATGGCAAAATTCTACCTTTACTGTAAATGGGTGATGAGTCAAGATTATGCCATGACCTGTTTCCCTCTTTCTCTCTCATTATTTGTCATATGATGAGTCTTAGATAAAATCCACATACATTGGTTACTGACTTTGTTATACTTGGTAGCTGTAAATTTTGCAGCTTGAAGAGATGGATGCATTTATCCCTTTTAAACATCTGTCTAGAATGTGTCAGATTTCAGTCAGTCTCTTTTGCTTCTTGTTGCTAACTTTGCTTTTTTGATATCAGATAGATATGTGGTCCTCCCAAGATAAATGGTGTAAACGAGCCAGAATGTGATGTAGCCACATCCAGTGGACATTAGGTGGAGGTTAGGGCCACCAGTGAGTTTTTGTTTACACGATTAAAAACAGCTTCCACATGGAGAGACAATCCAGCACAGTAAACCTGAAGCCTTCATTTGACTTAGTCAGAGGTGGCATTTCATCCATATTTCTCTGCTGAGTTAAGTGTTTTCATGTCAGTGCTTACTTTACCCTCTCCTTCCTGTCAATCAGCTGACATCCACAGAAAGAAGCGGGCGTCTTTGTTTTCCATGGCAGCAGTTAATTATAAGCTACTGTAGGTTTGAAAACCATGAAATATGAGTTAGGAAATTCTGCTTATGACATGAAATATAGAGTAGACAAAGGCCGTAAACTGTAAAATACACTATTCGGCTTAAGTATCCGTGCAGTATCTTTGTCAGCTGTGTCAGCTGTGTTGAGTGTGTATGTGGCACTGACTTAAAGAACCGTTATGCTCCTTATCTGAGAATGATACTCTCCACTGCTGCCATCAGACACGCTTCAATTAGCATAACTCTGTACGCTGGGGCTCATGCCCGCCTCCCTGTGGGCTTTTACTCTGCACGACCTCCGCCTGAACTGCACCACTGACGCACATTAACGCACACAGGGACCTGAGGCTATACACACTACTACAGCATGAGCCGCTTTATGGTAATGTCATTGATGAGAGAAACAGCGGTGGTCTGTCTCAGAGACGTTTATCCATAAATCCAGACATTAGTAAGCAGTAATAAAAGGCCCCATAGCCAAACTCAAGACAAATTGAATCCAGAGACAAGTCGGTTCATCTGCTGAAAGGGTACGGAGTGTTTTAGTCTTTGGAGGAATGATGCATTATGGTACTAGGTTTTGATGCTATAATACAGACTAAATTGAAGAGGCCATTAAAACAAGGGGTCAAAACTTTAAACACAAACATGATGCCATAGATAGCTCTGGGTTGATTTTGATAAGACCTACAGAGATGATGCATCTCATTTCAAAATAACAATACCTACTGTATGCAATTGGCCAATATGGGGCACTACAATTAAAGGTTTCAAAGTCAAAAGTGATAAAAAAAAAAAAAAGAAATTGAGGCATGATGCATTTTGACACAGTTTCTAGCTTTTGGTATTTAGCAAAGCATATAAAAGATACATCACTGCTACAATACTAATAGTGCCCTATGTGTCAAACTGTTGTGTGACTGTAGCATCTTACAAATTATCTTCTTTTGTCCTCTTTACAACCTATAAACAAACAACACTGATAAAGTTATTATGGCGAATGTGTTAGCAAACAGTTGGAACAACTTTAGCATTCATTTGGGGACATATTTCTGGCCATTTGGCAAAAGTTAGTTCACTATCCACTCTCCTTATAGCGTTTTTGTTGTTGTTGTTGTTGTTATTTTGTTTCTTTGTTTGTTTTGTTTCTTTGGTCTCCAACAACTGGTGAAGGAAATATCTGACTCTTTGGCTGCTTGATGTGCTACTATGTTCACCAGCTAGTTGCTAACATATTCTGTCTGCTGTGGTGCTGTGGGCTGTAGGTTTATTAGAGCTATCTCACTGAAAAGAGCTGCCTGCTGCTGCTGGAAACAAGGTTAAGACTGAACCCCCTTTCACGTTAAACATTGTCATTTGATCCAATGTTTATATGAAAATATAGATTACTGCAGTTTTGTTAATAGAAAAATTGGGTTCTATTATATTGGGTTGAATGCACATACCACCACTATACTGTGTCGATCCATTTCCACAAATGCCTTTCATAAATTGATGGTGTTACTCTGTTCAACCCAAATATTACTGTTACTGATACAGGAGTTTGGAATAAGATAACAATTTGAGTTTTTGCACTTTAACCACACACAGACACACAGATACACACACATGCTTACATGGCCAGAAGCACACACTCCCATTTCCATTTCAAACACCTGTATGCTTTGGCTGGCCAACTTTCACTCCTCACTCCCAGGAAGTGAAAGAAATAATCATCCTTGACTACAGTGAATTACTGTTTTTTAGGGATTTGCTGGAGGATTGTATTATTGGGTTCAACAATAACAACAGTTAAGCAGTGACCTGCTCTGTGATTCACCGTCTGTAAAAACACGTGTCTATCAAGCATCTTCACTTCCTCGTGCTCATGTCAAGCTGCTCCAATTTTCCTGGAACAGATATGTGTGAACAATAAGATGCCTCACAGAGAGAGAGATTTCTTGACAGGAAGGGAGGATCAGTATCAGGTCAGTGGCCCTGAGGTGCCGGATCTGTTTGACAGGCTGCCTGCTGGAGGAGCGGTCCGCTGGGAGAATTTAGAGGAGTCACAGAAGCAGAGGGTGATTAATGGTTTTTATACTGTAGATGCAACCAAGTCTTTCTATTCTCTTACAGGAACATTTTCATTCTGCACTACAATGCATACCTCTTTTGGGTAATAGATGTTAAGTAATATATATAAACTTAGCACAAAAAGTAAGGAAATTTGTGTTTGGTAGGTTTTTTCTTTGTTGTAACAATGCTTCTTGGCAATAAATCTTATACCATTGGAAAGCCTGTTTATTTCCCTTTTAAATGGTGCCACATTTGTAATGAACATGTATTTGTGGGATGAGCAGCAGAGCTGAGTATGTGGATTGCACCCATCAAAAATTTGCCAAATCTTCTCTGCCAATGCCAAACAGCTTATTTTGCTGTTGCTATTGACACTTGTTTTGAGCTTCTGGTACCCCCAGTGTGAGCATGGGCCCTGCTACAGTGGTCAGTAGGTGTCTGCTCCAAGAATCAGCATGCCACATTTGACTGATCTAGATAAGGCCTGTGCGATAGGGCAACTTCAAGCTGGTGTTTCCGCAAAACCAAGTTGCGGCATTATTTGGAGTGAGCCCTAGTACCATCTCCAAAGTGAAGGCCAAGTTCCATATAACGGGGGATGTCAGAGACAGGCCGCGAAGTGGGCATCCCAAGAAGATGACACCCCAAGAAGACCATTTCCTCACCCTGTCAGCACTTAGGTACCGTAGGCTGTCTTCTACAGATTTGCAGTCAAGGTTTAAAGGACGATATGGCCGACGGCTCTCTGCCCAGACAATCCGGCCATGACTGCCCTTCACCATCAGGCCCTTTGCGCTGGTGTCGGCAACACGTGCACTGGAACCTGAACATGTGGAGGAACGTTATGTTCAGCGATGAGTCCAGATTCTGCCTATGGCAGTTGGATTATAGGGTCAAAGTGTGGAGAAGACGCAGAGAACGCTATGCTGATTGCTGCACTGATAGAGTAACATCTTTTGGTGGAGGCAGTGTGATGGTGTAGGGCGGCATCTCTCTCACTGGAAAAGCGAGGCTTGTCATCATTGGAGGCACTCTCAATGCAGAGGTATATCGAGATGAGATTCTGCAACCAGTGGCAATCCCATATCTCCACAGTCTGTGACCGAACCCTATCCTCCAAGATGACAATGCTCGCCCCCACAGTGCGGGGTTTATCAGAGACTACCTCCAGAATTTGGGAGTGGAGAGGATGGAATGGCCTGCCAGCAGTCCTGACCTCAACCCCATTGAACACTTGTGGGATCAGCTTGGGCGTGCTGTTTGTGCCAGAGTGACCAACAGAACCACGTTGGCTGACTTGCAACAAATGCTGGTTGAAGAATGGGATGCCATCCCACAGCAGTCTGGACCAGGCTGGTGACCAGCATGAGGAGGAGGTCCCAGGCTGTTGTGGCTGTGTATGGTTCTTCCACACGCTACTGAGGCTCCTGTTGTCAAATGAATAAATTGTTAAATTGCCAATATGTCTTGTTTCTTCAAACTTCAATCATCCAATCCACCAAACCCCAAATGAGTCAATGGCAGAATAAGCTGTTTGGCATTGGCAGAGAAGATTTGGCAAATTTTTCATGGGCACAACCCACATACTCAGCTCTGCTGCTCATCCCACAAATGCATGTTCCTTACAAATGTGGCACCATTTAAAAGGGAAATAAACAGGCTTTCCAACGGTATAAGATTTATTGCCAGGAAGCATTGTTACAACAAAGAAATGATCTACCAAACACAGATTTCTTTACTTTTTATGCTAACTTTATATAGCAAACATAGCTGCTAAAGGCATTTGTGGCCAAACTAGGGTCCAGGGACCTCTAGTTTATGAAGATTAGTTACATATTTCTCTCATTTCACTTTCGCCAAAATGATGACATGTGATTACAGGTCCCACTGTCTCTATAATCTCCCCAAAATATAATTATCAACCTTAACTTACTCCAAAAACCTCCTCAGGTGGATTTCCATGGGACTAAAGGTAATCAAACTGTGATTTGTGGTCTCAGATGTCTTGTGTAGTGATCTGTAACGTGAAAAAGGGAGAGAAAGAGAATCTTATGCTAACTGTGTTTTTGTTGGATTTCATAGTGTATGATCTCAACTTTGTACAAGGGGTAAAAATAATGTTTTTTCATTGGTAAGCCCCATAAGCTTGACGCCTTAAAAGAAATCCCATACTATGGTTATATACCTATAACTATTGTTCCATTTAGAGCAGAGTCTGTCTAAACACAACATTGCCAAATTATTACTTTATTAAATTGATATGGCTATGTTAGCAAATAGTTGCTTGTTTACATATTGAGCAGACACATTAGCAACATTAGCATTCATTTGGACTTTGGAGAAAACCAATATTCACTTTCCTTTTAGCTCTGTTTTAATCTTCACAACTTCACAAATATCTGTCTTTTTAGCAGATTAATGTTCAATTTCACCAGCTATGCGCTAACTTTGTCTGTCTGTAGTTAGGTGCTGGGCAGGTTGTGTACAATGGGTTAGTCAGAGCTTTGGCAAAGAAAACAGCTGCTTGCTGCAGCTGGAAACAAAGCTGATAAGAGCACTGAGCCATAAAACCAAAACAATGAGCTGAAAGATGCTAAAACGCTCCACAGAGATGAAGGGAACTGCAGAATCTGTTGGTACATTTTTGTGTTTTTGATACTATGTGTGACACCTTTCACATTACATGTAGTCATTTGACGTATTATAAATATAAAAATATTGATTAGTGCTGCTTTAAAGGCAGCAATGCTAGCCTTGACAGCTAAATGCTGGGCAACAATATGGACAACATAATAGCAACATGATGTTGTAATGTGACAAATATTACAAGCGCAAAACAGTGATCTTTTTATAATGATATAGGAGTTTGAAATAGGAAAACAAGTTGAATTTGTGTACTTTAACCTTTTCGATAATACTCTTCAAAGGACCAGGACGTTTATAGCTGACTTTAAATGCTTACATGTCATGTTTATCTTATGATATGACATCTATAGAAAGCTTAGAGAACTTTTTAATGAATCAGCTGGCCTCTGTAAAATGCTATCTCTCACTGAGAGTTTCTTTCATCTGTCCTTCTGAAAAAAATGTTTGAGGTTTATTATCCATACTCTAAAGTAAAGTGAGTATCTACCAGAGCAGCTGATATTACAGTGTGAACCCTTAATGATTGTAACAACATTGAACAACAATTAACTTGTTAGTATTAAAAAAAATTACAGCTTGATTTTTTATTGTCATTTGTGTTATTGATTTTGAAAGGTTTTCTTACCCAGAGGTTCTGGTTTCACTCTGGCTCTGTGAATCATTTATCCTACTTTATACCATTATTTCCAGAGGTTAAAGTTTATGGAATTTAGGCAATACAGAGGTTTGTGCATCCCCACATCTTCGCTTTTCAGTGAAACTCATTATGCTTGGACACAACAAAATATCCATTTTTATCAGCGACTCACCCACACACGCTCTCTCGATTCCTCACTCTCCATTTCTCACCTGAAGGTGTGTGATGATGCAGCTTGTGGCAGGTGGTTCAGACAGTGGTGCAGCAGTGTGAATAATACTTCTCCCTAATGGTGTGGATATCCTGTGCATTTCTTTGATTAATGCTCCTGTCCCTCCTACACTCACCTTTCCATCCATCCATCAGCTCACTTATCCATCCCTTCCTCCAGGTTGCACTGTGCATTGAAATCTCCTAGTTTCCAGGATCACATGATGATTAACAAAAGTCAAATCGTTGACCCAAAAGATAGACTTTTTATGAAAGGCGGCCAATTATCAGCACAGTGGAGTATTGCACCATGAGTCAGCAAAACAGGAACCAAGGGACTAAAAAATAAATCTTATATAAATTTGCAGTCGTCATTATTTAACGTCATTTCTATCTCTCTGATTCCAGGCAGCGAGGCAACGTGGATGTACGTACGAACGAATGGACCGGGAGGATGACATCACCGTCACCCGTGGGAGCCAGGGCCTGCCATTCATGACAGCGGTGTGTGTGTGTGTGTCTGTCTCTGTGTGTCACTTCCTGGGAGAGAATAGAACAGGAAGCCGAAGTGAGAGCCGACAACAAGCCCTTGCCTCACCTCCACAAGGAAGCCTTTCTCCCCAGAGAGAGAAAGAGAGGGATGTGTGTGTGTGTGTGTGTGTGTGTATGTGTCCTTTGCTCACTCCTGCATTCATACTGCTGAGTGCTGGTTCTGGGTTTGCGTAAGCCTTCTACTGTGTGCATTTACTTTTAGCTCAGACCTTTTAAAAAAAAATTGAGAAAACTGAGGTCACTTTTTCTAGCCAGTTGCGTGCAGACTCTTACCTTGCGAAGCAGCTGGATAGGTGAGATCACAACATCACAAGATCACGCAAGAATCCATCTTGTCATGCTTCAAGTTATGTGCTTGTGTCCGAACCACTGTTGGTTCGGACCAATCAGGGTCGCGAATCCAACAAGGTAAGACAGTGATAGACGGTGATGGACAGATGGTTCATCCAATCACCTGCCAAGTATTTTTTGAAAGTGCCTGCCCTTTTCCAAATAGTTTCCATGGACAACTTCTCAGATGGTTCTGTGTAACAAACCATCTGACGCACCAGGTTATGCAGACTCTGCAGAGGGGAAAATGTCCACTTTGGCCACCCTGGCATTGTCAGGGTTTATTTTTTCCTTACACACCAGAGCAGCACTTAACAGTGTGACATTATGCCCTCTCTTTGACCTCAAATACATTGACCTCCACAACGTGGGTCCAATGGGAGGTGGTGGGAGGTGAAACTTATGACCGCAACAATTTTAATGTAGAGAAGAATGGAGAATGTAACAAGATATCAGAGAATGAGGAAAGCAAATTAGCTAATGATTATTGTGATTGCCTACATTCCAATGCAGTGCGTAGTATCCTAGTAAGCTGCTTGTTTTTAACACTCTACCTTTCGCAAAATATTTGCTGTTCCGTGTTCAGTGTGACCACCCAGGCACCGACATATTCTCCATAAGCATCATGCATCATGTTTAAATGCTTAATTTATGCCTCCAGTTGCTCTTTTTCTTCTTCTTTGCTTCTATCAAATATTTAAAGCAGGTGTTGTTGCAGGTGTTGATACACGATAAAAGACTAAGGCATTGTCAATCTGTTGTCAGTCCAACAAGCACATATGTGAAGCTAATCATTTTGTTGTGGTGTTATTTCAACTCTGTGAGACAGTAGTTTATGGTTGTATTAGATTGCATTATATTGTAAGATGAGGTATTCCCATCATTTGTCCACCTTAACTTTATATTCACTCCTCTTTCTGCTGTGTTGTGTCATTCATTTCCTGATAACTGGCACTGAGTGGATACAGAATGTCTGCTAAGTGACCGTGACCACTGACCTTTCTAAACTGAGGGTGAAGAGAGATGACAGGTTCCTATGTGGGGATCAAGTGAGAGTCATATCACCATAGTAACTATTTCACAGGGTAGCATGGGAGCTTCCAGATGTTATGCCGCCCTCTTGTGCCCATAAGCAGAATTACAGGAGTTAGTCTGCTTAAACCACATGTGACAGCATGGTGAAATATTGTGTCATGAATTTAAGGGCATCTCATTGTGAGGCTATGTCACATGATTAGTTGATTGTGCTCCTTCTTCCCTCCATTGCCCCTGCCCTCCTAAACCTACAGTAGAAACCCTGAATAAAAGATTTTCCAACCTCTGACACCGAGGCCGTAATAGGTCACCTGACACCCATCTTTCAAACACCTGTGTGGGCCACTGGGACAATGTGGCATTTACAGTAGCCTTGTTGTCATGACGACCTGACTGGTTACATAAGTGCTGGGCACCGGTTCCCACAACCGACAACCGGTGGCGTACAGAGGTCTTTGTGCTGTGACACGAGACACCACACACTCACTGTCACTGTTTGTACATTCCTCCAGCTGGATGTGCTGCTCTCCTCTTATGTCATAGAGGACACAGAGGTGTGAAGACGGCAAAGCCAAATGGCCACTTTGATTAAGTGTCAGAGTTTTAATTTTTTTTTTTTTCTTTAAGAAAGTGCGAACAATTTGGTGGCACGTATTCGCCTTCAGATCAAAATCACAATGCTTTCTTGATTCTACTGGATGAATCTGACTTATCTTATTGCTACAACAAGTGAAGTAATGTCACTTATTTTCTTTGGTTTTCTCAAATTGACTGTTCACTAAACTTAACCCCCTCTCCAAACAGGCATTGTCCAATCATAGCTTAGCAACTGTAACTAGGTGTGGCAGGCATGGGATTTTAGGAGTTTGGAGGGTTTAACCCATGGATGTATAACTGGATACCGGACTCAAAGATGGCGCCTATTCAAAAGAATGAGAATTGCTTGTGTGGCGCATGAGCCAAAAAAGTTCTGGATTTGCTTCCACCTTGTGCAGCCCACTGAATATGCGGAATAGTGTTTCTACCACTGGTCCTGCCCATAGACTTTGAGCTCACTTTAAGACCTCTTTTACAGGATTTTAATATGAGTGAGGTGGAAACATTGTCAACCAACTCATGGAGCTACCGTTGGCTCAGTCAGCTGGCTAGCTACAGTTAATACAATCTGATAGCAACAGTTGTCATTTCAGCTGGCTAGAAATGGGAGCTTCTTTTGCCTACCTGTGTGTGAAATCAAGGGCCAATTTTTTCATAAAATTACTATGAATTTTGAATGATCAAGGCCATGCTGTAAACTGCACATGCTTTGCGAGAATGGCTTGACAGGCGTAGCAACAATAACTTGGCGAACAGTCGATTCGCCTTCAAGTGAAGCAATCTCGCCCATTACCCATTACTCTCCTGTCATTTCACTATACGTAAGTGGAAATGGATGTGTTCATACAAGGAAAGAAGGGAAAGGTGTGTCACTGTCACATGCACACGTGTCACATGTGTCGTGTCACATAGCTATACCTGCTAGACAGGTACAACCAGGCGCATTCAATGCCGCTGTGAAGATAAAGAGCCGGGGGGATGGTAGATGACCTATTGTTGGAGTTTAGGGGTGTGTACAGTACAGTCATGTATACTAATGCACGCAGACACACACATTCATTGACGGGGGCTTTCCGCTCTGTTGTCATGTGATTCTTTCTCTGCAGGATCAATGGCAGCCAGGATAAAGCTGTGAGTACCCAAACATGGTTTAGAACAAAGTAAGTACACATCATTCTATACTGTATGTTTGTGATGTCTAAAATAAGACCATGCTTCAGTATGTAGCTGACGGCATCCAGTATGAGTTTACTGTCATGTGCTGTCAGCCTTGTTACTTGTGATGTCTGTTCTGTTTGAATTCCTCTCTGCTGCTGGAGGCGAATCTTCACGTGTCTGCCGTTCATGTCGCTGCGCTGCCATGACAACCGCATTTAAGACAGACTTCTGCTTAATGAAAAGCGCTGTCATGTTTCTCCTCCTCTGATGGCATGCCCCATCCACTGACAGAGTGACACATGTGAACAGTGAGGCAGTGAAAAAAAGAGTATGACTGAATTAATTTGACTGCCAGTGATGTGTATGATTTTTATGCTTGGCTGAGCAGCTTTCAAGGTGTTCTTGATGTTGTGGTTGTATTACTGTCATTATTGTGATGTGCTTTTGACAAATAACAGGCCTTATTATTTATATGATCTGGCTATTATTATTGTTGTTAGTAGTAGTAGTAATAGTGGTAATTATAGTAATGTTATTTTTCAGTGTTATTTCAAGAGTTTAAGTCAATTCTTAACCTTGGAAATTGTAATTTACAGGGCTGGATTAACATGCTAGGGGGGCCTAGGGCAGAAATGAGCTGCGGGCCCCTATTGAGTCCCCTATGTTGCCCCCACAATCGATGAGCATTTCAGTTAGTTTGTTTAAACACAATTTCATTTAACAGAATGCACCATGTAACCCTATATTACCTGAAATATTAAAAGTATTGATACTAGATTTTGACACAGGATCCGTCCACAAGACTAGGCCTAAAAATCCAGGAGCTACCTCAGGACCCTTACTCTTTCAGTTTTTAATTGTGGACCTTGAGCAGTTATTATTTTGTCAAATGTAATTTTACTTTGAGGCAATTTGCTAAATATTTATTTACCGCATATGTGTTTGTTCACTTACTAGTTTACTTTATGTAGTTGTTTACTTATGTTTCAAACAACTCTTCATTAAGAGGTTAGTCCACGGTCCAAGTCCACGGCACAAACATGGTAAAAATTTGTGGGTTTTTTTCCCTTACTGCTCTGTTTTGTATGCACTCCTCTTAAAAAATAAACAACTGTTGTGGCAGTGATATTTGGATCTTAAAATAGTTTACACAGATAGACAATTGTGTTTGTCAAAGCTTTACTTCAAGGTTGACTAAGATTCAACTGCATTTCCTCCTGATGAAGATAACAAACCCCTTCCCACCCTGATGTTGCAACTTGTTATGTAGATATTAAAATTACATAGAACATATTAATAAAAATAAAATGTAACAAGTGACTGTTGCTCCCTGCCGTCGGTTCATCTCACCGCTGCAGCTGTGGTCCGACAACAAAACGTCTTCCCCCAGAAGCTGGTTTCACGTGGTGGTTTAGATTTGTGTTCCCGTTGTCTAGCACCATTTGAAATCAGTGTTCTTGGGGACAGGAGGACAGCTCTGGCAGTGAGGGAGCCTCAGGAGGACAAGCACAGGACAGCCCTTCCTTCCTCCTCCTCTTTCTCCACTTAAAGATAACTGATTTCCTCTGGTGCTTAGAGTCCACTGCAGCCTTCTAGCACCATTTGAAATCGGTTATAAAACCGTGGATCGATGCATCTGTGAGTCTTCAGCAAAACATGATGAAGATGAAGATGAAGGAAAGTTACTATGGGCTCCTTGTTTCTTGACCCAAGCTGGAAGAGAAAGCTTTCAGATTTTGATGACACTAATGGATGTTGCTGTTAACTTCTACTCTTCAGGAATAAAAGATCTCAGGTCTAATAAATCCGATAGAGTTGTTGTTTGTGTGTGAAAATTAAATTGTATAATTTACGTTAATTATAGGCCATAGTACAGTTGGTTGATGTTGCTGCAGTTCCTACTGACCGCCACTAGAGGCTGATAAAAGTCACAGAATACTGAAGGTCCCTTTAAGGTGATAGAGTTGTTCCAAGTGATGCACAGAATACAATACTGCAGATTTTACAGGATAATATTTTCATGTGTTTGTTTTTCCTGCGACTTTTCTGACTCATGCATAAAACAAGATCATAGAGCTGCAGCAGAGATCCTGTCTAGCAGACACAGAGCAGGATCTGAAACTGGGGCCAAAGCATCACATGGAGAAATGAAAGTGTGCCAGAACTGTAAACGCTGAATATTTAGTGTCCAAATGAGCTCCAAAGTGTGAAACATGATGTTCTAGAAAACAGTCTCGCTGACAGATCTTATCTCCCACCCTGAGCTTTTAATGTGCCCCCCAGCTCCAACAACTACAAAGACAGAAATACTCACTTCGAAATGCAACAGGCCAGATAAGAATGTGTTTGGAACATGATCACAGAAGACTTTTCATGAAAATTAACTCCCGAGGGATGAGACTGCAGGCTGGAGGAGGACTCCAGCTATCTATTTATGTGTTTATGTGTCACTGTTTGTTCTCTATGGTAATAATCTTGAAGAGGGCAGTGTTTACTGTGGCTATGGATACAATGATACAGTCAGCAACGTGCAAGTGCCCATAGTCACTGGCAATTAGATACTATAGGGTATTATGGTTTTAATACAACAAATAGTCAGGCACGTGTGCTAAGGGAAAGTTTCAGCTATAATTACATAAGAGTAAAAAATGCAAGAAAATAGGAAAGATCACGACATGACAAAAGCTGTAACATTACCATTCTATCATAGGTAGAGCAGATGGTCACAATGACCCAGACAGCAGCCTGCAACATAAGAGCCACAGACTATGAACAACAACACACATTAGCTTTCCTGCTTAAGTCTCCTTCTTATCTAACTTACTAACATGAACACATCTTGTCCTGAACCTTAGCTTGTTAAACGAGCCACCAAACAAACATTCACTGGGGAAAAGATGAGCTGCTTAGCTGCAGCACATTAAACAACATGTAAAAATACCAGCAAATGTCACTTCAGCCCCGTTAGATGTTGGTGTACCACTGCTAGCAACACACTGTCCGCCCATGACTTCTATCGTAAGCGGTTTGTTTACATTGTCTCTTGTTCCCTACAATACAACACCAGCACTCCGGCAGCCTGCCAGCAGCTGTCAATCAAACAGAGACACCTACAAGCCCCTCAAATGGTAAATGGACTGCATTTATATAGTGACTTTCTAGTCTTCTGACCACTCAAAGCGTGTTACACTGCATGTCAACATTCACCCTTTCACACACAAATTCATACACTGGTGGCAGAGGCTGCCATGGAAAGTGCCAACCTGCTCATCAGGAGATCTAATCTAATACTCATTCACACACACTCACACGCCGATGACACAGCCTTCGGGAGCAATTTGGGGTTCAGCATCTTGCCCAAGGACACTTCAACATGTAGACTGGAGGACCCGGGGATCAAACCGCTGATCTTCCAATTAGTTCTACATTCTACCTCCTGAACCACAGCTGCTCAAGATACCTGATGTTTTCCCAGATACCAGACACCTGCATTATGACCTAATCAAAACTAATAAAAAACCATAATGCAAAATGTTTTTGTGAGCTTTGTAATCCTTTATCTTAAGGTTTCCTTGTGTTAAAATCTGGCTTGGCTACTGTTAGTCAACAAGCACTATTCCTGTGGTTCATTTATTGTTTTCAACTGTCTTCCCTTCTTAACTTTGTAACTTTGTACTAACCCTAACCCCACCACCTATAGGAGAAACACTATTTTTGCTGTGTATTTTAAAGGATTATGTAATCTAAATGCATTGACAATAAACTTGAACATGCTTAAATAAGAAGAAAATTACCACTAGCTTAATCTGTTGTGAGTGTGTGGCCTTAACAAAGGATGAAACACGGGAAATGTCCAATCGGTTGTCGTTTGATGTGCAGTTTTATGGGGTGTCACGTCGCCTCATTAATAACCTGAATGATTAATGATCTAGCTGTCGTACCATCAGTTAAATTTCTGGCATGTCTGAAATTTTTGTCGACTGTCTGCATTTTGAGCAGTTCTTCATATTTCCCACATGGCTTCTGTCAAATGATCTGTTATAAACTGTAGTGAGCTTTGTATATTATCGGAGTATTATTTTATATGTTGCTGCTAAAACTGTTGTCTTGACCAAGACTGCTGTGATATAAAACTGAACTTGGCAGCAGAACACACAGATCATATTGTCTGCATCTTCCACATGTCTGTGGCTCCATATTTTCCTGTTTTTCTTCTTACCTTCCATTCATAGTAGAACTGCACAAAGAAATGCTGCCTTTCTCTTTGTGTCAACATTGAGGATACAGTTGCCTTATTTGAATAAACTTTATTGCAAGTGTCACTGGACAAAACTTATCAGTGGTTTCATGCTCATGTTGAGTGGGAGTTCAAGAAAACTGCTGTTTTTCCACTGAGGAGCACCTCAGTGCAATGAATTCACTAAGGTTGGTTCAGTCTTGACACAGCAGTAATAGTGTCCACACCAGAATAGAGCAGCAGCAAAATAGATTTACCAGATAATCCCCTATTAAACATATTAAAATTTACAATCATTAAGAATAAGTACAACAGATTCAAAGTAGAATAAAATGATGGCAACCTGTTATGGTCCTGTTACAATCCTGTCTGGTCTCATTGTGTTTTTTGGGTTTTGGTATTCTGTTTGCTGTGTGTGTCCCTCCTGTGTTCCTATACTCCTCCCCAGCCTGCTTTTCCCTCCATACCTGCCCTGCACCAGCCTCATCAGCCCTGCCCTGTTCCATTTGTTCTCCCAGCCAATCAGCTCTCTGCCTGTTCTCCTGCCTAGTCACCTGTTCCCTATTCCCTCATTAGTTCTGTCTGTATTTAAGTCCAGTTTTCAGTTCAGTATTTGTTGAATCGTTCATTTTGCTTGTTCCTGAGCTAGTTAGTTAGTTACAATAAATAGCTGTGCTTTAGATCCTGTCTGCCTACTGTAGGGCATTTTTTGGTGCAACAGCGTATCAATTTGGCTATCAGGAATAATATTTATTTTTAATATTAAGTAATAGGATTTAATTTACATTAAACCTCAGGGCACCACCCTTAAAAAAGGGAAAGGATAGCCAATTCACTGATTCAGTCTAATAAAATTGGATTAATAATTCACTTAACTACAACCAAAATTACCATATCACTAGCTAGTAAAGGTTGAAGGTTTTAGAGTTCTGCAGAGTAGAGATTGACAACGTTCACTCTCATGCAACATTAAGTAGACCAGCAGGTATATTCAAAAGCATTTATTTAAAAGATAAGAGAAAAACACAACATATAATCTAACCAAATGTACTTAACTAAGGACTAGTGACTATATACAGGTGGGTGTGTGAATTGCAAAAAGGAAAAGACACAAACAAAATGGCAACATGGATTCAAAATGGCTGGCTGAGGCTGCATGGTGTGTTGGTTGGACAATGAAAAACTACAAACAAGATGGCAGAATCAAAGATGGCCACCAGGAACAAAGGGAAACTACAAAAGAAGGTGGACGCAGACCACATGGTGGCTGAGATCACATGTGCACGTGAGTGAGTGTGTGTGTGTGTGTGTGTGTGTGTGTGTGTGTTCATTTGTTCTGCCTCCATATATGCACAAGCATGAACACACGCATTAAGTCAGAAACAAAAGAGTGTGTGTCTATGTTTAAGGCCAATTCGTGTAGGGTAAAGGCGCCAGGTTAAAAGAGAGATTAGTTAGTTTCATGCAAGACCCAGTAGTCACTGGATGTACTCTATGCTATGCTATGCCCAGTATGTTACTAAGTCCATGGGGAAGACCGGCGATCCGTAAGTTGTGGAGGAACCAGGCTGGGAAGAGTTGTGGTTCCGGTACAGTCAGGTTATACTGATTCATGAAAAGAGAATCAAAGAAAGACATTTTTCAGCAGCTACAACCTGCTAAACTACTTACCATTTTCAGATCATCCAAAGAGCTGAAGGGGAATCTCTTGTTGCCAATGGTGATTTTATTCCAGTACTGGTCATGTGACTAGAAGAGAAAGATAACTAGAGATTATTTTGACTTTAATAAAGTATCTATCTATCTATCTGTCTATCTAACTTTAACTTATCTGTTATAATTTAAGACATAAGAATGTTGCAGACAAAGATGCTTTTGAGAAAGTTAAATATGATACCATGATGGTCCACTGGTTGCAAGAGTCCTTGATGAAGACCTCTTTTGTTTTTAGACCAGTATCTAGAAGATGGTCTGCTGGTTGGCCCAAGATCTCACAGATAGACTTCATCTGGAGACAAAACACAGTGTCACATCAAAATTTAAAACAGGGATAATAAGAATCAGCCTCAGTCGTTTACATTGGATTAATCGAGGCCGATGACTGCATCACTACCTGATATATTAGGAAGCAAGTAAAAAAAACTTTTTTGCTTACCTGACTATACTCGTAGAACCAAGGGAAGATCAATGAACCAAACATCATCTGCCCCATCACCGCGCCGAGAGACCACATGTCAATGGCCTCAGTGAAGGGGAGTCCCAGCATAATCTCTGGAGCCCTGATTTTGAGGGAAAAAACATTACACTCAGTGAAGAATATTGTCATCATTTAAAGAATAAAAATACAACTTTTCACACAGCAGATATATTCTGCAAGGTAGTCACAGTACATAAACATACTCTACTAGAACTCTTGACTAGAATGACAACCAGTGTCATTGTGTTTATACTCCTAACCTGTAATATGGCACTTGGTAACAACTGCCCACCACAGCTTCACATGTGTGCAACGCCAAGCCGAAGTCGATCAGCTTTACTGTTACGGGCTGCTCCTGATCCTTCACCAGCATGATATTGTCGGGTTTTAAATCCGAATGGATCACTCCGGCACTTCTCAGTGCACTGCATTCAAACCTGTTGGATTATGAATCTGATGTCCTTCAGAGGCAGACGGTCCTCGCTGTGCTCCTTCATGTATTCAGACAGGTTCATTTCCAGCAACTCCAACACCAGACCAGTGGTGTTGTTGATCTGGTACCAGTCATAAAACTTAACAATGTTGTACTGGTCCAGACTTTTCCCCGTGAGGTCTTGTAATATGGATGCCTGAGGATTCATGATTCAGTAGGTCATTTTATTTTATTTTATTTATTTGTTAAAATAAAATCTTAGCTAACCAAATTAACCAACCTCACGTGTGGCAACGTCGCCATATCTCGAGACTTTTATGGCCACGGTCTCACCGGTGTCCCTGTGTTTACATTTTGCCACTATGCCGTAGTCGCTATCTCCCACAAAATCAACAAGCTCGTAGTCGCTTGGGATCGGGAATACATCAGAATCACTACAGGATGAACTGCTGCTGGTGTCCTCCATAGTCAATTTAGTTTTTGTACTGAAAGCTGGAGGGGAAATGGAGGATTAGTCGAGGTGAAATATGTCATTTCTCTCATTCTCTTTTAATATCATTAACCCATAACTCTAACTTTCATTTGCTTTTTCATGTTAAACTCCTCAGTGTTAACCTGTTTTTCAGTTTACACATCAGAGGGACATCAGCACAACTTCAGTATTACATTTTGTCTTTTTATATAAAGTGAAAAAGAGATTCTTAAAGATGATATTCTTAAAGATAAAATCTTAAAGATGTAACAACAAGTGGCTACTGATGATTAATGAAGCAGATCTCTATTTTCATTTGCATTTCATCCCAACATCCACTTCTGGTTTTCAGTTTCAATATGACTGGACTACCTGTATAAACGTGTTAAATTTCCAAGTTTGATCTTTTCAGTTCTTGCTTGCAAGTCGTTTCTTACACGAGTTAACTGGTGATGTGGATCCACAGGTTGAGTGCTGCAACTGCAAACAGTGAATTGCCAAAATTCCAAATGTACAGCTTCTGTGATTTCACACAGAAGCTTCAGTGTGGATTGTTCAGTTGCAGTAAACATGACTCCAATTTATGGACTATAAGGCACACCAACATTACATTAAGCCCACATATAATGTACCGAAGCATGAGCTCTAAGAATTGTAGAATAACTGTACAAATGTGACAGGTTGGTGTTGTTTTGCTTCAACTTCAGTTATTTTTGTTGGATTTCTCAGGGTTCATTTTTCCACCTGTTTTAATAAACATCACCTTTTTTGTACATATTCCTATCTGTCGATCTGCTTCCTCAACAACCCTTTTAAAGTTTTGCAGTTCCAAACATCATCTGCTCTTTATATGGGGCAGAAGCACTAAAGAGAGTGAGAAACAGTGGCACAGCAATCAAGAGAGAGGGAGGGTGCATATGGCCAGACAGAGAGGTGAAGCTGAAACTCATAAGTTCCTTAAGATCCTATTTGCAAAACAAACAAACAAAAAAACAAAAGCAAAGGGGGTCTATGGTGCATGGTGCATAGACCCACTTTATTCCCACTCTGTGGTAAAAGTCAGTCATGTCCTTAAAATACCTTACCCCAAAGTGAGCAATGACTACAGGCCTGTTGCATCAAACACCGTCCTTATGAGATGTTTTGAAAGGATTGCGGTGTCTTTTCTTAAATCCCAACTGAAATTAAATTGCCTTTTTTTGTCTTCTACAGCATACATACTGTATCTGCTCTGTAAATGATTTGTCCTGTGTTCTCCCTTTCAGGAAAAAAATCAGAAACCACGAAGGAGAAATTTACATTTTTTAATTCTTTGATTTAATTCAAAACTGAAAATGTATAAGCTGCATAAAGTAGAATTTATGGCAGGGCTGTTGTATTGGATTGCATTAGATCGCACAGGTGTTCCTAATAAAGTGCTTGGTGAGTCTATATGTGTTTGCACATCCACTGTGCCACTTTGCCTCATGGTCACATAAACGTCTTTTCTTTGCTTTTCTGTGTATATAAACAGGAATAGATTTTAATTCATTAAGTGCAACTGGCACTGAGGCTCATGTAGCAGCCTCTCTCTCACTGATTAGATTTTTTCAGTACATTATGGAGTGAATGGAAAACCTTATTCATATTTGTGAATCTTTAAATGAAATGCACTGTAATTACTCCAAACTCTTTATTGAAATATTAGGTTGTGTTGCGTTTAATAAACAGCTGTGGCTTAGAAGGTAGAGCGGGTCGTCTACTAATCGGAAGATTGGCGGTTCGATTCCCGACTCCTCTAGTCCGCATGGGCAAGATACTGAACCCCAAATTGCTCCTGATGGCTGTGCGAATGGTTAGATTTCCTCTGATGGGAGGTTGGGACCTTGTATGGTAGCCCCTGTACTCATTCAGCGTATGAATGGGTGAATTGACTCGTAGTGTTAAAAGCGCTTTGAGTAGTCGGGTGACTAGAAAGGCGCTATACAAGTACAGTCAATTTATCATAAACAGTTTGGAATGATTACAGTGCATTTTATGGTTATACCCACTGACTGTATGCACACACCACACTTCTCCTAAATTGAACTCTCTGGCCCCGCCCATTCGGCGTAATATCCTATCAACGAGTTCCTCTGTTCTCCTGTCATTGGTCGGTTTTTGGATTTCCGCCATATTCAAAAAATAGTCACGAACCTCGGCTATTGTAGAAAGATTTATTGTTGTTATTCTCTTTAACCCTTTCAGTTACACGTCATTAAAGTACCCCGGGTCTATGACATTTCAGATGGGTGAAACCGGTGAAGTCCAAGCTCATGTTTCGACCTCAGAGAAGCCGAAAAGACAACCGAGCTCCAGAAACTTGAAGAGGAAGATTTCAGCAGATGAAGACGAGTCTTCCTCCCTTGAGAATAACAGCAGCAAGAGTCTGAGACGGTGAGTCCATCTTCTCCGTTCAGACTCTGAAACACCCTCATAAACTGTGGCAACATATCTAAACTGTCACACAAGTGCAACCGTCGGTGCCAAACCAGTCTGGCTGCGTGTCCAGGAAAACATGTGACGTTGTTGCTCAGCTGTGCTAAGCTAAACGATACATAGCGGTGTATTTTCTGTAAAAAAAAAAAAAAAAAGGCGTTAACACTTATAAATAGCAAAGTGAGTGAGATAATGGTAATGTCAAACAAGCTACTAAATACTTAAGTTACATACAATGCAATTTAACATCGTTTAAGTGTCCTGAAAATATCTTCAGTTGCGTCAAAACGCCACAAGATGTCAGCAAAGCTCCACCGTTTGCTCACTGTCACAGAATACTGTCTCGTCAAATGTAAAGTTGTACTATTTATTTCCATTGTATTCCATGTATCCTGTTGCTAACATCTTTAGCATTGCTAGTTGGTGCACAGGGGTCTGTTTTAAGATTAGTCCTTGCTTTAGATTTGATGGGATTCTAGGTTTTACTCTGCAACCCTATCTTTCTTGCTATATGCAAAAGGGATTCAGATACACCAAGCACATTGTAAACTGGTGGTTGGTAAGTTACTTTTGTTTGTTGCTAGTTGGACAGCCTTAAAACAGCACTCACATGCCCACCCATATGTGAATGAAAAGAGTTACTTTGCACATACAGTACCAGTCAAAAGTTTGGACACACCTTCCTATTAATTTGAATGAGAAAGTGTGTCCAAACCTTTGACTGGTACTGTATGTTATTATCTGTCTGTGCCACTTGATGTGACTAACTCCAGTCTCATATTAGCTTCAGCTGAATTGACAAATGCATTAAGAAACATATCCTTTTAAGTAAATCTCCTAAAAATAGACAGCACCAAAGCCAGTTCCAAAATAAGCCAAACATCAGCAGTAAGATTAACATGTGGCTGATACTAGGGGCACAACTACAGTAATCATTCATTTCATTATTGATTAATCTGCTGATTATTTTCTTGATGGATTGAATCATCGTTTAAAATGTCGGAAAGTGGTTAGAAAAATATCCGTCACAACTTCATGCTGACCTCTTAAAATTGCTTGTGTTGACCAACTAACAGTTAGAAATTCACAGATATTTCAATTTAGGGCTGCAACTAATGATTATTTTCATTATCGATTATTTTCTCAGTTAATCAATTAGTTATTTGGCCTATAAAATGTGAGAAAATGGTGGAAAATGTTGATCACTGTTTCCCAGAGCCCAAGATGATGTCCTCAAATGTCTTGTTTTTCCCCTCCAACAGTCCATAACCCAGAGATATTCACTTTACTAAAGAAACCAGAAAATATTCAGATTTGAGAAGCTGGAATCAGAGAATTAGGACCTTTTTTCTTCCAAACGACTCAAAACTATTATGTTAATGTAATAGTTGGCAACTAATCAATTAATCGACTAATCACATGAGATAAAGAAAAGCAGGAAATCCTCACATTTGAGAAGCTGAAACCAAGGAAAGACATTTTGCTTTAAAAATTGACTATAGTCACTGATTATTTTTCTGTTGAATTGATTAATCAACTAATGATTTTAGCTCCAACTGATACAATATTGTTTTTTGATAAAAAACAATAGTTTTTCATAATAGTAAATCTCGTGGCCTGACTGTTTACAGTGTCTGTCCAACCGTGCCTCTATGTATAACTTGAATGAGCAGAAAATGGAATGCTTTACATACACTGTTATTCTGGATCCAGGCAACACAAACTCTTGTTATCATCTCTCCAGGTAGTGTCTTTAATTTATTGACCATAAATGTGAGCAGTACTTAATTAATGTTCCACAGCTCATTTATATCAATACATTATGATTTAAGTTCTCAGACTGGCGGCTAACATAATAGCAATCAGTATGTTTTGGGATAATATCCCCCTGGGAGCGTTTATATTGGACTCTTTTGAAAGGCTTTCCATGCTGTGTGCCAAAGTGCCCCAGCCCTGCCCAGTGCCCGGCCGGCTCTGCAGACAAACATGGAAAAACATCACCCAAAATTTGACCTCCATAACAAAGTTTATGGAAAAAAAACATTAAAGTCGTGTGAGAGAAAATAAGACTTGATTTCCCAAGTGAGATTGGCATTGAATAGACTGGCAGTGGAATTTTACTTTTGACTGGTCTGTTTGCCAAGCACGTGCACAATTCAACCAACAGAAATAAACAGGGCTGGTAGAAAGACCATGAACTCATCGTTGTAAGGTTGTTGTCCATGTAAAGTACTGGTTAAAGTATCACGTTGAATGGGCAGGGCCAGCATTGTATAAATGTTGCTCGGGTGGGGTCTGTGTCTTGTAAAAACGTGAGGTTTTTCAATAAAATGCACTTCATATAACACTTCATAAAACAATAGTATGCACATGCACCCTGTTACTGGTAACCTTGATGATCTTAATATCTGCTGCTTTAACTGCCAACATCATTAAAGTGTGTGTGCGTGCGCGTGCGTGCGCGTGTGCGTGTGCGTGTCTTCTGTAGTATCTGTAGAAAAAACACAGGAGGACATGTGTGTGCAAGTGGGGTCAGTGCGGGAGTTGTTCAGTTTCAAAGTTACACAGCTTTAACAAACACGGGCAGGGCAACCTGGATGCTAATCCACTGACTCATGAGCCACACTTCCCTCAACACATAAGAGCAGGTACAGGAGTAGGAAGGACCTTTGTCCCCTGGTGGGTGGCAGTGAAAAAATGTGTAGTGATATCAGTCACCTACGTAGCCATGAAAAAGTTACACACACAGAGACTATCGGCTTCTAAAATAGCTCATCGTATGGTAAACATGACACTGGATAAGTCTACAGCAATGAGTAATCTTGTCTAGAAATGCTTTGTGATAAATGTGATAATTTACTAAGACATTTTTAATAGTGATATCTGTTCTGTACATTGCACACAAAATAGGTAATAAAACCAACCAGATATTCTTGGACATCATTAAGAGCTGTGATTGAAGAATTCACATCTCACATGTTTACTTGTTGCTTATCGGTCCACAGGCAAAGTACAAAGTGTAAGCAGGGATTTGGTTTCTGTCTCTCAAAGATACTTTAAAAGGATCTGTAACTGTTGACGTACACTCTTTGGCTGTCTTTTAAAGGGCTGAACCTGCAGGCTCATGGGATGATCTCACCAACAACTAGGCCTATGTTGGACCTTTAGTCTTTTACCTTACTCGCAAAATAATGAAAGTAGGTATGAGTATCAGTCTGATACTATATTCGCTGCATTAATGAAGTGCTTTTAGTTTAATGAACATTTGCCATCCTTTAAAATCAGCCAAACGGACATAAAGTGGAAAAAAGGCTGAATACAAACAGCTGCAGAGTTTAACTAAGAGGAAAATAACTTCTTTGTGGCATAAAAACTTGTCACATAGTACATGCTGTCAGTAAGTAAAGTAAATGACTATCTAAAATCTATAATCTATACCTACATGAGACAATATTATGTGACACATTGCTGTGTCAGTTAGCTAACAAGCTGAAATGATTAGTTGAATAATTGATAATTCAATTGACAGAAAATTAATCTATCTTGATAATCAATCAATAAGTCTTTTTTTAAAAATTTTTTTATGAAGAAATGTCAAACATTCACAGGTTTTAGCTTCTCAAGTTTGAGGATTTGCTGCTTGTTTTATATCATTGGTTCAACCAAACAATAAATTTGAAGGTGTTTTTTCACATTTTTTTATGACATTTCATAAATTATATGATTAATCAGTTAATTGAGAAAGTTTTCTGTAGGTTCATTGTTAGCTGCAGCCTATTGAATTCAAAGTGACATGTTAAAGGTGCAGTGTGTAAAATTTAGTGGCATCTAGCGGAACAGACATGGCAGAAATGGAATATAATATTCATAAGAATGTTTTCATTAGTGTATAATCACATAAAAATAATAGTTGTTTTTGTTACCTTAGAATGAGCCTTTATATCTACATAGGGAGCGGGTCCTCTTCCGTGGAGCCTGCCATGTTGCACCGTCATGTTTCTACAGTAGCCCAGAGCAGACAAACCAAACACTGTCTCTAGAGAGCGCCTTTCATGTTTTTCACGGCCACCATAGGTTCTCCTACACACTTAGAAGGGGAGGTGGAGGGGAGGGGTATTCAGTCGGACGCAATCTGCAACCTCAACGCCAGATGCCACAAAATCTACATACTGGTCCTTTAAAAAATAATGTATTTCTGTTAAACTGCACACCAACACAGAACAGTGCAACCTTTAGGTCTGTGTTTAGACTGACATTATCACTTCATTAAGTCAAGTCAGTTTTATTGAAAAGGGCCAAAATCAATTTTCCTCACGGGGTAAAACTGTTAAAAAAGTTCCATGCACCACCATGAAGTGTCCCTTCTGTGTGGCTCCTGGCAGTGCAGTGAGCCGCAGTGTTGATCACACTGGATGGCAGTACAGGAGGATGGTTCCATCACCCTTCTCTATTTCCATAACAGTTAGTTTTGTAAGTAGGTCATTTTGGGAAAATACTTTGTAAAGTGTTATAGCCTGCCATGCTGTTATCCTGCGTTACTCTGTGTACATTGACGCAGCAAAAAAAATGTGTAGAGATTTGACTGACTAAATTTGACGCAGGGTCTTCTTGACTGATCATTTAAATGATAGCCTTAATTATACACAATTTCTTTCTCTCATGCCCATTCGTCGTGCATGCGTTATGTGTCCAGTAAGTGTCTTCAACAAGGGTCCACAGCAGTGGCTGTTAAAGGAGAGGGTCGCTCTTTGCATCAAACTGGTGACCTTTTGGTGATGACTTTACTTCCTCATGTCTCTTTTATTACAGATACCCTTCTCTGCTCCACTACCACTCACAGTAGAACATTTGTTTAGATTAAGCAGCAGTGAGATATTATGTCATTGAGAGGAAGACCGGTTATGTTTAATTACTGCATGCTCTCGTCTCCTGTGAGATTCTCAGCATGTTTTTCTTCCGCCAGTGTGATAAATTGGCTAACACCTTGGCTGCCAACCTGACAACGTAACAATCGTCAGATAGTGCATGTGGCCCAGCCTAGTTCCTGGGACAATGCCTGCCATTTTTCAGTCAAATGCCTTGAGCCACAGCGTTATCTGGAAACTGCACATTCCACAGGAGCCTCTGCCTTACCGCTATTAGCAGAAACTGCAGTTCTCATTAGTTTCTTATAGCTACTTCCTTTATACAGAGTGACTCACTGTGATTGAAGGTAATTATTCAATGTTTCAGCTTCTACTGAAATCAGCAACTGAGTAACCAGAACATGAGTGCTAAATGAAATTATAGTTTCCAAGTAAGACAGTGTTCTTGCAATGTACCAAATCTAGACTAAATGGGTAAACTTACTTATATAAATATTGACAAACTTGTAGTGCTTCGTACTATTATTAGTTTACTGCTTTGCCTTCTAGTGTAGCAACATGTATAATGAAATGTATAGTACTTGTCCTGCAGTTACCAGGAAAAGCGAGTCACTGCTGCCTACTTGATTCAGTTCCCACAAAGTACTAAATGTCTCTGGTAACACTTATGGTAAGTGTACAGGACCTGACATTAGTTTGTATACAGTAATATGTTACTGATGATGGCATAATACAGAAATTACATTAATTAAGCATTAGTGGTGTAGTTGGCAAAATAGCCACATAGTCACAAATCCATTGTAGGTTTTATGATACTTAATGTGCACTTTACACTATTTTTAGGCCAGTGTTTAGTCCAATACATTTTATTGCACACTATTATGAAGAGGAACTTGCTTAACAATTCAGTAATTGTTAGGATTGAATTAATTATTCACTTATTTTGTGTCATATTCAATGAAATGGTCCATCCCATACGGGCTAATACGACACAATAATACTGCAAATTATAACACACTGCTGACAGTTGGCATCCAGTTCAAAAGAAAAACACCTCAATGCTGCTTACCACATACTAGGGCTGGGCAATATATCGAATTAATTTGATTAATTGAAATTTTTGTGCAACAATGTGTAAAATGTCTAAATCATGGAAATCAAGATTAATTTATTACAACATGCACAAAAAGGTCATGTGGTTAGCTGTCTCTGGCTATCTCGTGAATTTAACAGTCACATCTACAGGAGGGACAGACTGAAAATGATTACACACTGGTCTGAGCTCTCAGTTTGTGTTTGTTGACAGGCATCACCTCTGGTTACAAGAGTCGAAAGCATAGGCCAGTATATTGTGAAACTTGACATTTTTCATCCCTTGAATGGGTTGTCAACCACTCTTTTTTTTTTTTTTTCTTCTTTGTTGTATGTCATAACCTTCTCTCTACCCCGGTTTACTGTCTCTGTGCTTTCTACTGTTGCAAAAAAATATTTTTTGTTTTGTTGGGGTTTTTTTGGACCTGAGTATTTTCTGTTGACTGGTTTATGGATTAATTGACTAAACATAGCACAAGACTGTACAGGCAGATCCTTACTCAAGGATACCAACTGGACATGTGACTGGACTAATAGACAACTAACAAATTAGAACCTTAAGTTCATCATAATGCACATTCCTAATGTAATTATTATTTTATCCTATCTATGTAAGTGTCTGTAGGAGGAAGAGCTTGGCTGTCGTTTTGTGTTTACTGACCCACACAAGAATCTCAGTGATATTTCCTTTTGTGTGTCGGTTGTCATAGATAACGTCATTACTGATTACCAACCCGCTCTGATATTCACTGTGCATTTCAGAAGCACAACCACACCTTGAGGGTATGTCTTTGCAGCAGAGATATTTGTCATAACTTTAAAAACCAAACCACAGTGACACTAACTAACTCTCCCACATCTTTCCCATAACAGCTCCGTCCACTGGTTAGAAAGACGTAGCACCTTATATTTCTAGTCATTCAGTTGACGTTTGTATCTAGGGATAGGCTGTTGCTCACCTATCTATCTGTGGTTGAGCAACAGCAGAGAGAGAATCACTTCCTAGATCATCAACATTACAAATGATCACTATTAAGGAGCATCGAATCCACATGTAGTTACATCATAATGCTTTTGTCACCCTAAAAAGAGAAATGTGGAAACCCCCCCAAACTGTTTCAACATCTACACCAGTGATGCATCAATGTCAGAGGAAAGCCAGAAGAACAAGTGGCAGGTTATTGAGCACTTAGACAGTTATGTCTGACCAACACCTGCAGCGACCTTTGACCCTTAACTTGCCCTCAGGACACCCAGGAAGACTCTTGTTTTCCTTCTCTCTTAAGCAATTGTTATTCCACAACACATGCAGCATTCATAAGCTGTTTATCCAAAACACCTTACAGTACCATCAGCGCATATACTTCCAACATGGGTGGTCCAAACAGGAACTCTGTAACTAAGAGTCAATTAGTGCGAGTTGGTGCCTCGTTCCACTGAGCGCCACAGGACCTGTCTGTTCTCATTTTATCCACCCCTAACATTTTCTCCCCTCTGGTTGTTGGATTTCATTTAATTGTCTCATCAAACATGTTAAGTTTTATAGGCTTCTACAACAGCTACCATAGTGCTTCTGGTTTGTGGTCATTTATGAGCATTTTTACTGTTAACCACTGAGTGGCCACTAGTGGGTTTTTTTTTTTTTTGTTTTGTTTTGTCTTTTTTTTTCTGGCTTCAGACATGGTGGATATTCACAGTTAGCTACCCAATTGTGTTCTACAGTATATCTGCCACACAAACTGCTCATTATTACTGAACCATAACATTCCTCTCTTCCAGTGCAGAAGCTACTGTACAATAGGGTTGTGTTAATTGTTGCCAAAAAAAAAAAAATTCTACAGTAGCAGTAGTGAATTAAATGTCCTGATGCAAAGTGTTGGTGCTAGTTGGTACTATAGCAGTGAATAAATGAAGCACTCATGTTTCTCTGGAACATTGTGGTGTTTGTGTGCATCACAGCTCCGTTCCGTTTTATTGGAGCTAAAACATCAAGTCAGTTGACAGAAAATTAATTGGCAACTATTTTGATAAATTGTGTCAATCATTTTTAAGCAAGCATGCCAAACATTGCCTTTATGTAGTTTTTTGTAGTTATGGACATTTAAAGTCATTCCCTAAATACGGTTCCAACAAAAGCTTGTTATTATTTCTCTGCCTTAATTGAAATTACATCTTGACAGATTGTAGTTTAAAAATGAATATTGTCATCAGTTGATTTTTAATAATGTTAGAGGAACCTTAACCCAATGACCACACTAAACCACATTGGTGCTGTAAATGTTGTTGATATGCAAATGCTATATGGTTACATAAGTCATAGTTACGAGGCGTCAGAGCAGAGAAGGGAGCCGGGAGTGCAGCAGCTGCCTGCAGTGCTGACTGTAGAAGGACAGTTGCTGTGACAGTGGATAAATGCCACCTGGAGCAACAGTAGCAGACCAGGAGAATGACTGGAATGACTCAGCCTTACTTACGAGCAACACTTGCCGAACACACATGCAGAACAAGTGTTTCTGAGCAGCTCAGCATTCTCTGGATACCGATGCCTGTTTAAGTCCCAACATCAAAGGCCCCACTAAAGACATTAATCTTTAATATTCATAACTATTCTGACACCATCAATGATAATGTGTCAGCACAGTTTAGGTTATGAAAGCTAGGCAACATGTCTGCATTCATGCTTTGCTTTCATGTTTGCGTGTGATGCACCATTGTTGCTTGGTAGCGCCTTTAAACATACTTCACAATGTCTTAACATTTCATCTGTTAGAATTTAAGAGTTTCATTGTGGTCTCTATGTTTATTAGAAATGTTTTCTTCATGTTTTTTAAAAACTGGCAGAAGAAAAATTCTGCGCAGTGGTAAGATGTTTTTAAAAAGGTTAAGACAAAAAACCAACAAAAACTACACCCATAAATGCTTTGTAACAGTATACAGTTCCCTGTGTGGAGGCAGCACACAGCTTTTGTAATCCATTTTCTTAGTTTCATAAATCGCACAGTTATTTAACCTTGTACGGCACTGTGGAGCACATTTCTCATTGAAAGTATTTAATCATTATGAAATAGTGCTTCAATAAAATTTCCATTTACTGTTATTAAAAGATAGATATTAAGCTCTGCTTTGATGTTCTTGCTGTGTAGCCATCCATTCACTGAATGTGATGTGTTGTGTAATTGTCCTCATTGTGGCCTTATCCAGCCTAACCTTGTTGTTATACTTGAATAATCACACAGGTTGAAGAAAGGTTGTTTGACATTTACAGGATTTACAGTATGCATGGCTGATTTGGGGGAGTGTTTAGTCCGGGCAGTCCCACTTTAGAGCCCCAAAAAAGGCAAAGCTGTCCCCTTCAGAAAATCCCAACAAAAAGAGACATTTGGTTCTTGTCCAAATCTTTGGGAGGGAAGAAGGTGTGGGATAAAGGACTCCTCCTTCAAATGTCACAGGGGTCTCGGATCTAAGGACAGCTTCTTGGTTGATGTGGATCCTTTGAGGAAGTGGACAGGGGGTCATGTCCCCCTTCCCTCTCTGACTGGGAGGATCCTTATCTGTCAGTCCTGGTCTGGGGTGGAGGACAGCACTGCAGCTCCAACATGCTGAGGCTGTGGTAGGTAACATGGGAGGTGAATGTTTTCTCAGGACACCACTGTTCTCTGAGTCACAGTTCCCCTTCTTATCACCTTATGAATGCTTTGAACTCACTAAGTCATCAGCTTTACTCACTCTGTGGCTGGGACTTTAGGTCAGGGTGGATTCCACTGGCGGTTTAAATTGATCTGGTGCTTCTTGAATATTCTCATGGTCTGTTCTGAGTCATGTTTGTTCATTGGATGACCTTTTTGAAAGGGCCTTCAAGACAAAGTTACATATTAATGGTAGGCCATACCAAACAGGCCTTGTGGTGGTGGTGGTTTTTGTTGGTGAGGATGCATCGTAGTTCTTAAGTCTGACTGTCCCCTCTGGTTTACTATTTTGTTATTGCACAGGTCACTGCGTAGAGGAAGCTCCTTCACCTTCCTCACCCCAGGACCACAATGGGACTTCAGTCTGGTGAGTACAGGCCTCATAGTTTCCACATTGCAGATCATCTTAGGCCACTTGCAAGATAGCAACAAATCAAAGTTATAGCAGTTTGTTAATGTGTATCTACAGCTGTCTGGTGATTCTCAGCTTTACCAGAAACTGGGGAAAAACACAACACAAAGTGCCATGCAGCAAGAGAATTACACACCTACCTCATTTACTTCATATACAATATATCCACAGTGTATCCATTTTACACATTTAACCCCTGCTCATTTCTCCAAGCTGGCTTTTGGCTGACTTCTGTCCTCTCGTGCAAACTGGGAGGATACTTGAGTGCCGCTTCCCGTCATAATGATGTGTTTTGGCTTTAAATCTCGCCTCCAAGTTTTCAACAAAGTCTCGGAAATGGTAGCACTGTTCATTGTCACTGCAATGAAAGCCAGCTCCTTGTTGGCCCTCAGCCACTATAACCAAGATAAACCATCCAGGCTATAGGGCAAATGTCTCATTTGCTTTTGCTTGTTTATGCTTTGAACATATTAAGAATGATTCCAAATACAGAAAAAAACACTAATTAAGTCAAATGAGCATCATTACTTTTAAGGAAAGTTGTTAGTAAATTGTATAGAGCCTCTTCTAGCAGCATGCAAGGAAGGTACTTTTTTAACACAAACAAAAAAGCATGCACTATAAGACATAGAGTGTACATTAAAAAACTTTAACTTTTTATTATAAGTGGTTCTATGCAAACACATAATTTTTTGCCAAAGTTACAACAGATTTGAGCATCGAACCCAGAGATTCCTGTATGTGTGAGATTTGTGATCCTCTCACTGGTTTTAACTGGGGGCGGGGCTCTGTTTGAAAAGGGTGATGTGATGCATATCACCAGTATGTGCAGCAGTCACAATTTAGCAACACTTCAATCAATCGCAAACAGTTGTGAAGCTGTTCGCCTATGTTGCCAGCACTGTCAATCAAACCTAATGAAGCCACACCCACACAGTCCCGATGAATCCGATTGGCTTTGAGTAAGTTTGAGTGTTAAACTCTTATCAGATGATATCCAAGAATGTTTTTTAAGCGTGATAGTTGTAGTCATGAATATTTAATGTTATACAGAAATACTGATGATACTGAAGTTTTCAGGTGTCGGTGAACAGACTGGGGACGACACAAAACAGGACTATTACAGTGGTTTAGGTATGCATATGTTTGCAAGAAAAATAGTTCATGTAACAATGTGGCTGACATATTATCTTCTAATTACAGGTGACTTAGTGTGTGGGCATACCAAATGCAGGGATGTGTTTATGTGTATGAGTATATGAAGGAAAAAAGGAAAAAATAAATGAGAAAATATATACAGAAAACAAGAAAAATATAAGAAAGAAAAGAAAAATACAACATGAAATGTAACTCTGACATTATAGTCACTTTGTTAGTCATTATTTTTCTTATCGATTATGTTGATTATTTTGTTGATCAATAATTAATCTATTTTTCTGACATTTTATAGAAAATATTGAAAAATAACCATCACATTTTCCTAAAACCCCAAAGTGACATTTGTGTTTCTTCTAAGATTCTAAAACCCAAACTTGTTCAGTTGACTATCACATATGACAAAGAAACGTAGCAAATTTTCACAATTAAGAAGCTGGAATCACTGGATCTTTGGTGTTTTTGCTATAAAAAATGACAAACAATCGATTATCAAGATAGTTGGCGATTAACTGACTATAGACAAATTGATTAATCTATTAGTAGTTTCAGCTCTAGGCATCATACACATAAAATTGAGTCTTAGTATGGCTAAAAAGTACAAAAGAAAAGTTTCTATTGCATGTGCTTTGTGCATATTTCAAGTAGAAATGAAAAGCTGCATTAATCAGTCTGATGGTCGTTGGCACAGAGGAGCGCCCACTAGCACCATGTGGGATTTACAGACTCTTGACACAAGGCTGACTGTACTGTGGGTGACATGTTAAGTTATTTTGACGTGATGATTGTATTGTTGCAAGTGCAACTCTAGTTTGAAAGTTATTGTCTTGTCGTGAGCACTACCCGCTCCAGATCTTGGCCTTGTTTCACTAAAAGCTTCTTAAGATCTGGATCTGGCCTTCATAGCAGTCACCAGCCTTGATCCTCATACCTTGGTTTTCAAGTGCTTTCAGTGGAGTCAAATCTATAAAATTTGCTTCACATTCCAGGCCAGCTTTCTCTTTGGCAGCTCCCAGCACTGTGTCTCAGCATCGGTCTGTATCTTCATCTAATACCTCACTCAGGGACTGTGATGACTGTTGTTAAGCAGCTCCCTCAAGGCTGAACCAAGGCCTATTCATGTAGCCAGAGACCAAATGCTGGATAAAGTAAATCCAGCCTGCTCCAATTTTGTTACCCCCCCCCCTCCTACTCGAGGAACATAATGGCCTACAAACCGCTGCTGTTCCTTATTGACTGGCCTGCTTGTGGTTTACAGTCAGCCTGAAATGAGACGAGCTGATTAAAAACAGAAAAGAGCGAACAGATTAGACGGCTAACGGCATGACGAGTGTGTGGGCATTCCAGGGTTTACAGCCGCCTGAAACACAATCCATCTGAAGGCAGAAGAGGAGGAATAAAAGCACTGTTACAGAGAGAGAAGTCCAACTGCTCTTTATCTCGTGCCAGTCTGCTGCCTTTGATTCACAAACATGGTACGATTAGCTCATCCACCAAAAACACATGGACCTCGTTAGCTCTCCCTTTCAATTTACTCTCCCACATTTTATCTGTCATTTATAAATCTACCAAAAGGCAAGCGATAAAAGAATCCTGGAAGTGTCTCTGTCTCATTGGCCTTCTTATCTCAACCTTGCCACTTTAAGCTTGAAGGTTTTGCCAAGTCTTTGAATAAAGTTTAGCCAGGTCTTTGGGCTTTGAAGTGGCTAGGGGGGATTTTTTTTCCCCTGGCTGGGGCAGGGCCAGGTATAGGTGGGGGTGTGTTGGCCCCCAGGCGAACCTTAGAAGCAGGCGAGGCGAGCATTCCCCGGGTGCTTGGTGCATCCTATCAGACTGCATCAGGCACGAGGCCTCGAGGGGCTTTCTGTCATGGGGAGAATGTGAATCGGGTTTCCAGCCCAATGCCAAGGTGGAGCACATCAAACCAGACTGGCATTTGGTGGAATGTGAAGGTTATTAACAACAGCAAGAGTCAGATTCTGAGCTTTCTGTTTCTTCAAGCAACAAGTTCAGGCGGCCAGAGATGTCAGCCTCAAGAGTGGCCTGTCTGATAAGCAGCATTCCAGCTTTAATCAGATGATGTGAATTAATGCGGCTGTCAGCTGTAGAGTCGCGTCGGGTTTTTCACACAAACATTGATAATTGTTGTGGGATGGCCGTGCCCATATCAGCTGCAATTTATATTCAAACCAAGATTGACTTCTTTAACGGCTGACTGTCTGAAGATTCCTCAGCATTCCACAGGGAGTCGGATTTATATCACTGAACCCTTGATAACACGTAATGAATCCAAGGTATTGCACTCCAGTGGATGTTCATCCATTTCAATGAGAGAACCCAGTCCAACTGCAGATACATGGCACTCTGATGTTGCACTGCAGCTGTTCAGCGTCTTGGATTCATGCCTTTTACTAGTTGATAACACGTGTTAAATGAAATTTTGCCTGTTTAAGCTCTCTGTGATTTACAGGCTTCTGACAGGGCATCATAAATGCATGTTGTAATGCTGCAGTCAGTGACCATATCTGATCAGTTATCTCATTTTGAAGTTATAACATCCACATGTTTAACACATGCAGTTTGCAGCTACATAAATGGATTACAAGTTTGATCCCAGGATACCTGCAGTCCTTCACTTCCCTTTGTCACTGTGGTGGTTAGGGCTTTCACATAAAAAAAAATCAAGTTTGGATAAATTAAAACTAATTTAAAACAATTTGTTGGAATGTATTCCAATGAAACCCATGTAGCCTCATCCTAATCTACAGATGGGTCAGAAATTAAAGGAAAAACCAACATGAACACGTCTTAGTATGGAGTCAGGCCACCACAAGCCTCCAGAACAGCTTTAGTGCTCCTTGCCAAGTCTTTGGAACTCTATTGGAGGGATGAACACCATTCCCTCATTTATATATACAACCAACCTGTTTAATCAGGTAATCTCATTGAGATCAAGCTGTCTTTTGCAAGAGAGACCTGAGTACAGCAGATAGAAAGAAAAACAAACATAGCCAGATATAACAAAAGGACATCACAGACAATCACAGACATCACTAAATAGATTTGAAGATGAAAGTTTATATTATATCATTTGGTCATGTGGAGATGGTGGTGGAGAGTATTGTCTTACACATAGGTCCAAAATCTTCCATGGGTGTTCAACTGGGTTGAGATCTGGTGACTGATAAAGGCCCGAGCATTTTATTCACATCATTTTCATACTCACCAAACCATTCAGTGATTTGTCCCTCATCTGTAGGTTGTAAAATTGCCATTGTTTGGTGCTTTTTCTGAGCTTTTAGGTTAGTTAGCTAATGTAACTGTAAGGCAGTTGCTTTTTACAAAATCAGTGTACTGCATGACTTACCTTTTTATACATGATTTTTCAACTGTGTTGTCAAATCCAAAAGGCTTTCTTACATTACTTCTCAGACTGTTTGGTGTCATTATCATCCATTCAGCATGGCTTGCTAGTTTCCTCCATTTTGAGTACATTTTGCGAACAATTGCCTGGTTTTCTGACAGTAGGTGTGATGCTACAGGTTACTGAAATGAGATACAATCTAGCAACGCCAGTTTCAGTCACAGAGCAACTTGTTTTAAAGCTTATCAGACACCAAAATACAGCACTGCGTTTTATAAAACTATGAGGAAGGATTCTACAAATCTGGAGAGTTATCATAAGGGCACTCACTTTATCCTCCATCTCCATGATTGCGATGGAAACAGTAGAATTACCCCGTTACAAAGTAATGCTTGTTCTCATATTTGATTGGCCAGTGCTGTATGTTGACAGTGCATTGCATTGCAGCAAAAGTTGATCCATTCAGCTTTTTACTCCAAACAGCCATGTGTTGTTTTGGTGGAGCTCTTTGCGTCAGGACCTCTGCTGCAGAACTCTCTTGGTAGCATTTCTAGCGTCGAGTGTTGTTTACTTTGCATTTCTGCTGTAGGCCTGGCCTTTGTAGAGGTCTGTGTGTACTCCTCTGTCAGCAGACCAGCTCACGGTTTTACTGTCATTTACATGTGACTGAGATGAAGCAGAACAATGACGGGTGGGGGTGGGGCCCCGCTCCACCCAGCTTGTGGCTATACCCCCACACCCCCTACAAAATATACATCTTTCCCTCTCTCAACACACTTTCTGGCAGAAAAGGCATCGCCAAACTCTTTGGATGTTTAAATTTGATTTGCAGACACAAATTTGTCCCTCTGTCTTTCCTTCTTCTCTTCTGTAAATCATCAGTAAATATTTATCTTCCTTTTCACCTAACACTCAAACTGTCTCGCGTCAAACATTCCTTGGCTAGTTTGGCTCCTAGACCTGCTCCAGGCCTGGTTTAGAATGAGCAGTTTGCCACATTTTTCTTTGAACACTCAACCCTTGATGTAATGGTAATATGAAACTGTCATATTGTTTGAATTGTGGTAGGCAACAGAGCAAACCTCCATCTGCAAGTTGGTATCTGAGGACATAAAAGCAAACCCCTCATTGTCTGTGTCTTAAAGTGTTGAAACTTGTGTGTAGTGGTTGCGGTTGTTTATCATGGCTGTTTCTTTGTGTGTCTGTTGTCCATGCCCATCATCATCCTTTTATGTAACGTACAAATCTGTCAGTCACCTCCCAGATGAGTAACAAAGTAACCCAGCCCAGGTCGCAACAGTTTCTATAGCCTTAGTCTGTAAGTGTGTAATGAGCATAGAGGGGAGCCGTGTTTATTGAGTCAGAGTATTTACGTTGAACCCAGCCCACTGTCTGAACAAGTCGCTGCTTGGAGTGTGTTATTCCATCTGCAAGCTGCTGACGGAGGGATTTCCAAAGGTGGCAGGAACAGGACGGCTAATTTTCTTCTCCTTTTCCTCACTGTCTGTTTTTGCACCGAGATTACGCTCGTGTCGTTTTTATCAAATGTGTAAGACCCGAGCTTAAGGCAATATTTAACTTGGAGGGAGCATTCACACGTAGCACGCACACTTGGTGAACAATAAGCTGCTGACTTCAGCTGACCTGCTGATATGTACCCGCCGCTATTATTCAGGCTTTTCTTAGTCTTCCTATTCAGAGTCCAGCGTTTAGATAACCTAGTCTGGCTGTTATTCTTCTCACATATATAACTCCTGCACACACACAAATATTGTCCAATCAGCAATGTCTGAAAAGTTGATGTTCTGCCAAGAGCTGGTACATTTGGGAAACAAAACACTTACCTAGAGTAGGCCTTGGTATTGAACTTCACTGACTGGACATACTGGATCATATCTGGACTGTAGCAGTAAAAACCTTTTTTTTTTTTTTTTTTTTTTTTTTTAAAGTACCAAACTTTGGTGTGAATTATTGGTCAGATTATTATTGGCGTTGAAACAATATTAAACTATATGGCTGAAATTAAAGCTGCCCTGTGAAGTTTTCTTGTAAACTCGACAGCAGTATGTGAATCCTGCTGCCTGTGTACCGCTGCATGTGCGGAGCATACTGGCCTACTCATAAAAACATTTCTCCATACAGTACATATTTTATCCATTACAAATTTTCAGTTGATTATATCCATATTGCAAACCCCTAATGGCGAATGTGGGTAAAATCCCATAAAATGGTCAGATTGATGTTCAGTGCAATTGGGGGGGGGGGGGGAAATTACAATGAATCACTAATTTAAACAAAATGTTGTATAACATTATGATTATATTCACGATACAGTTCCAAAGAAAGTTAATAGTCAATAACAATGAAACCAGCCAATTATTTTTACACATTTAATAAATTTGATGTTTATTTTGTTGGGAATAACAAGATTTTTCTTATTGTAAGTAGTTGATTCAAACTATATTTTATGCATATAGGAAAATGTTTTTAAACTATTTAATATGGGCTAACAGACTAAGATAGTAGCTGAATAAATGGTGTAATCCTGGTTTTCATCACAGTGTTATCACCTTTGTTTAAGGTGTTTTTGAAAAACATTACGGAACACTTAACAGTGGCAATAATTGATAAATCACTTTGGTTAATATCGTGCTCATTTTGTTTTAACTTGTCTGTTCATCTCTTAGCTAGCTTTCAAATCAACAGTGAAACTCCTCTGCAGCACTCAGCTGTGGCACTGAATGAAAGTCTGCTGAACAGAAGTGAATTACACAGTCTTTTGTTATTTGCAGCCTCCTATTGAGATGCAACCAACTTTGAACAAACCATGCTATTCATTGCTGTGCTAATGCTAACAGTCACTTACAACACCATCCGAAATGCACGCAGGAGAACATATTTGAAGGTGTTCAGCTGAAATTGTTGACTAGATAACTAAATTTTTACGGACGTGGGAAAACAAACAGGTTAGTTGGCCAGAGAGGAAATGCCCCACACCACCACCCCGCTTCAACACAAACAAACACACAGCTCAGCCATTCGTCAGCAGCCACCCCTGACCATTACGTGTGCATTTTGGCCCTCCTCACCTCGCTGGTCAATAAGGTCTTGATGTCCTTTCTGTCCAGCCAGAAGCAGTCTGGCCTCCATGGTTAATGGACCACAATGACGGAGCCCCCGGAGGTCCCAGAGGCCACCACTGCTCCTGAGGGCTTTTACAACCCGCAGTCTCAACAGGCCAGACTACTGTTCTCACCTGCTAACTGACTCTCCCTGACAGTCCACATGCAGGTGTTAAAGTATCCTGCTGTCTAATTAACCCTTTCCTGTTCGCTGTAGGACCTCCAGCAGTGTCTATTGTAGCTTTACAATAGAGCTGCAGGGCAATGAGCATATTTGGCCTGAAGTACGAGCTTGGAATGGGGTGGCTGTAAATTTCTCTACGTTAGTCATGTCATGGCACCCAGACAAGGATGTGTACTACAGCACAAAGCAAAGATGCTACATTAGTTGCTTTCATATGTATTCAGTCAGGAATCTCCAGAAATGCAGATTAGATCATGAGCCCACAAGAAGTTGAAAAGTATATGCTCAGAGCATTTCAATCTAAGATAAATAAATAAATAAGTGTATTGAGTGTGAATACCAGACGTATACTGCTTTTATCTATGGCCGACAGGACTCCTCTTACTCTGCTTCATGAGAATGTTTGATGATACATCAGCATGTTCCAGTGATGCATGTTGAATATTCCAGCTCATATCCTGCCTGTTCATCTCTCCACAGAAGCGGAAGCGCAGAGAAAAGGATGACAGCGACGCAGTCAGCCTCTGCAGCTTCGACTTCAAGGTAAAACAGATCATCAGCTCTGGGGTGAGCTGTCAGAAACACTGACCTCACTCCTGGTTATACTGTATAAAAACCAGGACTTCCCCTTATTTCTTATTTCATGATTTAAAATAATTACATTACAATTCTACGTACACAAACATTTTGTAAGAATTTCAGAAAGACTCCCTGTTCTGTTGTTAGTTATGGGGCTGTTGTGTAACAGTACTGTAGGTGAAGTGAGAATCATCAAGTTCTTAAAGAAATAAAACTTTTTCTTGTTTTGCTTTAGAGACCCCAGGTGGTCCTTAGACCCCGCTTAGAGAACCAGTGAACGGTGTCCACATATCTCCTCCTTTCTCTTCCAGACCACACGCAGGGTAACTTTAACACCCATTCATTTTTATTTCACAAAAAAGAAAAATCAACCAAGTGCTATTGGGATAAAAACACAATGAAATAAAAGCATCACAACAGAAATTGGAACTAATTCATGCTTTTTATAGCATAACATGTTAATAGGCGTAATTATAACAGGAAGGATGAAGAGAAGACCAGATAATGTGGTCCCATTAATTCAGTCAATAGGCCTGTCTAATGTAAGCTTAACCAGGTTTAATATACTATATTTTGGTTTTATTTGTGCATTTGTCTATGCTGGAGCCAAGTAGCTTCCTATATGTCTGTTACTGTTAAAAAGTAACTCTGCTATGGAAACAGTACTGCACAATATGCCATATACTGAACTGACAGACACAGAACTCAGGCCAGAATCTGCCAAGTCATTACTCTTTAATCACACTTACTCATTTACATTTAGTATTATTAATCACAAAATCAAATGAAATGCAAACTAATAATTTTAATTGTCAATCTATATATATATATTTTTCTAATTTGTCAATTGATTATTAACTCTATGAAATGTCTAAAACAAGTGCTACAGTAATTACAGCTAACCAGACAGTGTTTGTTACAGCAAAATACAGGCAGCATTTATGAGTTGGGATCAAATCACTTCTACTACTGCTGATACTTGCAGTATTTGTTTTGCTAAATTGAACAACAATATAAGTGAACATAGAGTTAGTTTTAGTTTTTTTTTCTCCCTGTCATGGTAAACATTTGCCCCATCCCACATGGCATTACAAGATTACAAGACACCACCATTTGAAGATATAATATATATGTATATGTAACACATATTCAGAACAAAACAAAACAAACCCCATCAGTTACAACATTATATGTATTTCTCTCTACTTTCAAATAATAAAAATAACAAGTCTAATCTTGATTTAAGGGCTTTTTTCACATATTTCACGCTTTCTCCAAGCAGCTCATTTAAATGTTTCAGCACAGTTTCAGTGCATCATCCAGATTTACAAAATCCGTTTCTGCTATATAGTATCTATTTATCTAATATAGTTTTGTAAAGTTCCCTGTGAAGAAGACAATGGAAAACAAAATAAACAAATTTTCTGTATCACTGAGGTGGCACATTTGTCCAATGTGTTGGTGCCAAAAACCAAAGATGATACAAAAACTCCCAAATTATTGTATTTTTTTAAGGAAAAACTAGCATACATTCAAATCCACACTATGCGCCCAGGACATACTGTATATGAATCTGTGCTGCAGTTCATCCATGGCTTTACCATGTTGACTGTAATGTGCTCCAGCTTCAAGCCAGTGGGGTTTGTTTTTTTGTTTTTTTGCAGGTTTCAGGACACAATATGCATCCCATTGTGTAAGCAAACAGGTTTAGCACTTTTGTACCATAAACCAAACAAAACTTGAGGATAACAAAACAAACCAGTTTGACACTTGAACCAAACAAAAGCTGTGAAACAGCTCTCAGTTACATTATTATAGTTGATGTATGTTGAATAATCAGGCTGGTTCCAAATCAGCTCTGTACCATCTAACTATGATGGAAAAAAACTATGACATGTCTACATTATTGTACATTTATTTTTGATTATAGAGGTATTGTACACCTGGTAACACTGTTAGAGGGAGACAGAACAGTCCCACTTCTACTAGATTTTGGCTGTAGTAAACAATGTTGTTATTTTCTGACTAAAAGAGATAAAACAATAAGAAATATGACTATTTTTATAGTTTTGATGTTGCACTCATAGAGAACTTTTGAAAAGACAACCTGAAGACATCAGTGTGAATGGAAGTGGTTTTCACATGTAAAGAGCATTTCAGATTGATCCAAAATGTCGACATGGTCTATGTTCCACCTTTATATTCCTGGTACTCTAATGTCGTTCCTGCAGGGTTTACACATTATCATCATCTCAATCCCAGCGTAGGTTTGTCTCATGTCATTCTTGTTTGTGTTAAAAAACATTCGATAGTAACCCAGACAGTGCATCATTGAAAACTGTGGGCCATATCTGATTTCTTAATGTATCTGAAGTCTGTGCTTCTTCTGTTTATTCAGAGCATATCATCAAAATGACTAAGCTTATCACTGAAAGACATCTTAGGAAAGCCTGTGTTTGTTTGGTAAAGAGCTTGTTGAGTTCTGCCATTAGTTACGCCAAAGCAGGTTCTTCGATTTCAAGATATGACAGGCTGGACTGGCCGGGTTGTAAAATATACCTCATTTGGTGGTGCGTGGTGTGGGTGTTTTAAAGTGCACAAAGATGTGTCACTGCTATTGCAGTGTAGCATGATCTTGCCATAACTGAACACCCTTTAGCGTCATGCACATTTCACCAGCCATGTCAAATTTAGCTTTATTTCAAATCTCAGTTTTTGGCCACTGACTTTTTACCTTTTACTTCTGAGAAATATTTACGTATGAAACTCCTCTTGTGTTGGGTGGCACCAATCAACCAAACAGTTTGCAAACAACCTGTCGCTTCTCTCCATCCATTCTGTCTTCATGCAGGCTGTTTTCGTTCCGTACCCACATGAGACGGATTAGCAGAGACGCACAGCCTGAACTTCTGTAACCAGTTGGATCAGTTGCTCTGATTTAGCTAAACAAAGCTGAAACAGTGTTGTGGAGAGTCCCGGGGGCCACTCCTTGATTCAAATCAGTGTTTTGCTCTGACTTTATTTTCTTTTCTAATTGAGCCGCTTCCAGTGCAGTCTAATCCCTACACACTGTCCCACATACTGAAGCATTTGTTGTAGAAATCCCTTGTTAACCAAATGGCTGCTGCAATACGGCTGCCCTTTGGCTCTGGCTCCAAATGGAGTTTAGTGAAATCAGAGTTACAGGTACAGTAGTCTGAGAAAGAAGCTTATTTGGTAATATATCAGTTTTGTACTGCACTACATGATGCTTAATAAAGATGAGCTATGATTAAACATACAATGGTACACAAAATTCAAGGTTCATAGGTAAATTTATAAAAAAAGGAAATGCAAAAAGTAACATTTTTGTCATTTATTTAAAAAAATGTAAACATTAAATGGTGGCTCATTGGGTGTAAGTCAAATAAAAATATTCCGTTTTATTGTGTTTCCAGAGACATATCTAATATCCTTTCAACAATGTTGGCATATAGTTTTTGTCCAATCAGGCACTCTTTGTCCAGTATATCTGTAACTTACTAGAAATCCCCAAACACTCCCAAACAATACATTCACCATACCAATGACATACTCTGAGTCATTCATCCAGGGGATAACCAGACCTGGTTCCACTAAAATACTACGACTGTCCCACTGCCTAAGCTTTTAAGCTGGAACTCGCACTTGCTAGAATACAAACTGAAATAGGGTGTTTGAGGCAATTCAACAGTAATTATTTGGTTCACAAGGTATACTGAACCCAATTGTCTTGTACTTTATTACTGTACTGTATTTTCACGTATCAGCGCCCACATTCATCAAATAAAAAAACTCATTTGTAAAATACTAAGCATGTTATCAATACTTAGTCAGACAACAGATGCTACAGTTATAAACTGTCTGTGTCTGCTCCGTGAGTCTGCAGCAGCAGCAGCACAGTCACAGCACAGAGCAGCAGAATGAGACGTCTGTCCTCCCTCCTGCTCTCTGCTGTAAACACACGTAATGCTAGCTGCTAGCGAGCAGCTGCTGTCATGTCTTCCTGGGTCTTGGTGCTTGTTTTCTGCACACTCACTACGCACTGAGCTATTCCTTAAAGGAGCTACGCTACTTCTTTAACACATTTTAGTGTGTGTGTGTGTGTGTGTGTGTATATATATATATATATATATATATATATATATATATATATATATATATATATATAAAATATGCCAGTGTAGGCCTTGCCCTTGAAAGTATACAAACCTAACCATATGCATGTGTATATATACAGCACCATTGGGTTGCACCAGAAAAACCCTGTTTTGGTTGAGTAAGTGGATTGCTTCACCCTTCCTGCTTCAGGCCTGGTCCTGCCTTCAGATTGTGCCAGAATACATCTTACTGGAAGCAAGAATGTTGTCACAATAAGAACTTCATGTTTTCACTTTCATCACCTGAGAAATAACTGGAGTCAAGATTCCTTGAAAATCTTTTTCCACTTGCCTTTTACTGAAAACACTGCATGTGAACACTGCAAGAATACATACAGATGAAAATATAGATATGTATGTCATCTGCTGGCAACTCCCAAGGTCTCCCTTTTCACTATAGTGCTGTTCTGTCACCCCTGTGCTATAACTACAGAACAATGAATTATCTTTATGTGCCAATTCCAAAGACAAAAAGTCAATTATTGCACACACTTATCGCCTCTGCGCTGATTTGTTATCAATTACTTTATATTAACTTGGTAAATGTTTTTTTTATATTTGTGTGTCTGCCAGCTTAAAGCTCTATCAATATATCTGTTCCATCTACAAAGCGTTGGCTGGTTTCACTGACTCTTAGTTACCCTGTTGTGTTTGGTAGCAACCAGGTCTGCTCTGGGTGTGAACACTGACAAAACTAAAAAAAAAAACATTGAGTAACTCAGACCTGAGGATGTTGGTCTGGTTTGAGAACTATGGTTTTCATTGTTTCTACGGGCGTGTGATTAGATCACTGTCTACATCTTCTGTCTCTTTATTTTTATTTTATTGCAGCTACAGAGGAGTGGAGGTATTTATATTTCCCAGCCCTTAGAAGAGAAACTTCATAGATTAATGATACTTAAGATTTCTCAATCACAGCCTAAACTGGAGTTTTTTTTAACTTAATGAACAAAAAACATTTCTTAAGAGATTCCCTGTTGATAACCCCAGTATCAAAACCTTTTCCTCTTTCATTCAAGTCAGAGGAACATAACAAATGCAGATGTTTCCACACTGGACACAAGGGCTGACTGAATACTTTGAATATGAACATGATGTGAATCATGTGCTTTGACCTTCAGTCACCGGATCTAAACCCAATTGAACACCTATAGGAGACTTTGGAGCGATGTGTTAAGTCCCTTTCAGACCTGCCAAATTACTGTTACATAAAAGTCATTGCAGCAATCTTTCTAGGTTGGACCTAGTAACATTTCTGTTGAATCCTGTCAGATTAGCACAAAGGCTACAGCAGCACAAGGTTAAAAAAATACAAATCCATCATCAATGAATCCTGTGAGACAAAAGAAAACACCCCTTCCTTCATAACTTTTAAACTCACTGCTGTTCTCCAGCATTGTCATGTCTAAATAAAGCCAACGTACATTTATGTAACTAACACATATGCCTGAATGACAAAAAGCCATCACTTAAACAGATAGATGAAGCCAGCGATGTTACATACTCCATGTCTGAAAAGGGCTTTTGACAGCATTCTCCACCTCCATGATCAAAACACCAAATGAGGGAATATCTTTTGGAAGAATGCTGTTCCCTCCAGTAGAGTTTAAGAGACTTGGAGAGTCTGGAGAAAAAGGAGCATTGAAGCTGCTCTGGAGGCTTGTGGCAGAACAACACCTGCCACAACAATCCGACACTACATGGTGGATTGTGCTTTGATTTGTCTGTCTGTCCATTTCCATATTTATTCTACATATATGATTTAAAGTGTTCAGTCCAGCACCCCTCCTTCCTATCTGTTCCTGCTGACTTCGATCAGCAGAGGGCAGCAGCACCTCCACTGGGCCTCTTGTTGTTTTTAAGACAGCACTGAGCGGTGTTTCTCTGCCCAGAGTTGCCTGCTTCACAACTTCTCCAGAGCTGTAATTAGGCTGAACGTCCTGTACTCACTGCTGCTGATGTGGAGGTTAAGTTGAGCTCAACCCTCAGGCCTCGGGGCTCAGTCAGTCCCTGGCACGGCATAGGTTAGACAGCGGTGAAACTCCTCCGCGCATGGCATTACTCATCTCACTCCACCAGTCGGAGCGCAGACTGGCGTGTATGTGTGTTTTGGAGTGTAAATCACGGCTGTACTCCAGCTGCTGCACGGTGTGACTAGGAGCGAAGAGGCCAGGCAGGCCTAGCCTTGTTGTGTTTAGTCTTTATAGTGGCACGGCCAGACATACAGCTGATTCAGCCCCGGGTCTCCACATACAAAGTGAGTAACAGCAGGACTGCACACAGTGTCCTCTAAAGACACGCATAGACTACACACAGACAGACAGATTCATTTTTTATTAGATCCTCTCTGAGTCTTCAGTCTGCATACTTTTGTACTCCTTTGTTGTTCTGAATGCTTGAGTCCCTTGATTCATTATTCCATATGTTTGTGGGTGATGTCATCCAGACCCAGCGTCCTGTTGGTCTGCAGAAGATGAGCCTTCCTGACCACTCTTTAAACAAACCCAAAGAACAAGGCGTCAACCACTATACACCTCCATCAGCATCTGTGTTTTGTCACACACACACACACACACAGAGCAACAGCATGCAAGATGGTGTTCTGTTTCACACCTCCACGTTGACCCAGGAGGATGAAGTAGACAACGCAACAGGCTCACCCATTTGCCCCAAACACACACTCACATTGTGACACCCTGCCTTGCAGCACCTTAGCCGCTCCATCAGACCTAACACCTCTACTTTTTGCTGTGCATTTGTGCACCAGCTGTAGAATCTGTGGCTGCAGGTGTGGTTGTCTTTCAGCCTTCTCGGCTGTGTAGGGTTCACTCTCTCCCTTTGGGTGTGCACACATGCATGAAAAGGAACCACAGGTTTGATTTTGGCTTCAGATGAGTCCTTTGTCTTTACTGAAACTGGTGAACATGTTGCCTTTTTTCACTCTATTAGACCAATCAACATATGGGTGGCAGTCGCACCCTACCCCCCAATAGTACTGAATATACAGGTTTCAGTTTAAACATCTGGCTGAGTGTGTCAGACCCCCCCCGCTATTGATATTCTAATTGATCACCTCCCCCAATTCAGCTGATGGGACTGATAACAGCTCTGTTTAAAGCAAAGAGCAGAAAGGATTGTTCCATAGAGCAGAGCCTGCTTTGATTAGTTAGCTAACATTAAGTGATGAAGTCATAATTACTTTGTAGTTTGTTGATTTAAAGTATATTAAACAGAACTGGCCATTTGAGTTTGAAACATTTTAGTACCTGATACTAAACTAGATGGAAGTTGAAACAAAACAAGCCTTTAGTTGTGTAACATTGACTGTGCATAATCATTGTAGTTTTAGTAAATAATATTTGACTGATTGAAAATCTAAAATACTGAAGCATCCGGTTTTACTTGGAGCATTTAACTTTCATGTCATCACAACTATAATGCTCATTAATGGTCAGTAATGTAGTATAGTAAAATAAAGTTGTATACTGGTTTCTGGGCTTTCATTACAGTTCTATTTGAATCAGTCTAACTCGGAAGTAAAGTTTTCTTGCACTTTAAGTAACTAAGATTATTTGTCTCTCTACCAATGTCACACATATTCCCTGTTTATAGCATACGTTCTAATAACTAGCCTGATCGATGTTTCAATAGTTTTGTTTTCTGCTAATATTTGCTTATCACATAAATATCTCTATTTGTGTATCTTAGCAGATACACTGAAATTAATTGCTGTGCATAAATATCTTAACCAAGAATGTGTTATGTCATTTTTGCATGATAAACAATTAACTGATTAATTGTTCCGCTCTAACTGTTACGATATTAAATAATCACCAAGTAAGCTTACTGTTCCAAAAGTCTTACATGTGTTGCTACTGTCATTTGATAGTAAAGTTAATTGTTCAACTGCAGCATATCATGCATCATGTACAAACTCTTCAGTAACTAAATGTGAGGGATCATTACCAATAATGGAACACATAATGTGTAATGTTTATTGAAAAATCAGCTTTTTTCACTCTCAAATATCAGCATTTGTATAGAACTCAAAATTTTTTTGTTGATCATGCTTTGCTGATCACCTTAACCAGGTTCAGTGAGAATACCCATATTATGGTTTGACAAGGTTCAGTCTTCTTGTAATTTCATTTGCCCACATCAGAGCTGTTTATGGAAACTCCATTTCACAGTAAACGTTACTTGTGATCTTAAAAATTCTCACTACTGTTTTCACTCTGAGTGGATGGATCAACAAAGCTTGCGGGTAGCTTTTCATTACTTCCAAGTAAACCTGATCCTGTCTCATCGGCAGCCACTAGGGCTGAGCAGAGATTTGCTCCTCCCCTGTCTCTCCTCCCGGTATAAAGCCATCCCTCCCTCAGTCCACCTCAGACCAAAGTTCAGAAAGTGTGTGTGAGGGGAGCTCTCACAAAGCCCCGTCCCACTAGGGAAGAAGAAGAAAAAGAAGAAAAGCGGGAAAGTGTATTTATTTTATTTAGGTTTTGTTTTACTCTCACACAACTCTTGATTTTCATCGACTTATTTTTTTTTCTCTGATGTGGATTACTTGGAGCTGACTCGCCAGGATTAAAAAAAGGATATTGTGTTTTTACTGAAAGCTATGGTGGCTTACGATGAACTGGGTAGCTTGGTGCCTATCAAACGGACTCTGCAAGTGATAGACTACCAGAACCAAGCCAACAAAGATTCAGAGGTGAGAGGCAAAAATAACGGTGGTGGTGGGAGATATTTCTTTTTTTTTTCAACTGCTACCTGTGTCTTTCAGTAAATGTTTGACCAGAAGTCATATATTTGTGTCATATGTCTGATTGTGAGTGAATCAGCGCCTAACCCTGTTTTTATCTCACTTGGGCAAACTGTGTGTGTGTGTGTTCACGTATGTGTGCTTTCACATTACCCCATGCCTGTGAGATGAGACTTTGAACTTTGTGCCCGGCACTTAGGACAATGCTTGAGATGCTGCCTAACCTGGAAAAGTTAATCATTGGATTACACTGCACCTTTGTAGTTGTAAACAGTGAACAGACCTCCCTTCAGCGTTGTGTATTCCCTGTCTGTTCTTAAATATGCATCTCAGCAGGCAGCTCAGCCTTGGTGGGATATGGAGCAGTCGATATACTCAAAGTAACAAACAGTGAAGCAGCAGGGGGTAAACTCTCACAACCCTGCATCCTATAGGTTCAGTCCTAGGAATACTTTGCTTTTGACCTCTGACTTTTGAAGTTACATCAGGTTTACTTTGATGCAAATCCAGCTCAGCAGCCTGAGAGCATTCCTTCAGCTGCAAACACAATTAAAGGGACATGGGTGTTGAAAGCCAGGTGTGCTTTCTGTACTGACAAAAGTCACTACTTCAGCTCCTTCCTTCCCCTTTTGAGGCTTGTATGGTTCTGTTTCGGAAGAGATTTCGGGAAGATGTGGTTTCATTGACAGTAAACCACGTAGTAAAGGAGAAGTCAAAGGACAATTCATGAACTGAGCCTTCTTTTCTTAGCCTTTCACAAGTGAGACACCCTCTTAGTTTTTTTTTCCGATGCAGAGACTCATTGATGACCTCAACTCTTTCATTTGCGGTCTGGCTGTTCTGTTCTCAGCTCCTATCAGCTCAAGCTGTGCTGTAATAGCAGGGACACATCTGGAGTAAAGACTCACCCCACACTCAAGGTTACATCAAAGAGAAAGCACAAGAGGGGAGCTTTTGGGATCCCTAAAAACCTCCTAACATTTATAAGGTTGTAATCATAGGTTAGGGTTAGGGGAGTTTTAGGAGCGCGGTGCACATGTACTGTATGTGTGGTGGAAATGTGAGAAGGTGTTCCAGTGGGTCATTGTTCCACTGATGATGGTTATCCATAGCAGCAGCACAAACCCCGGATCAGTCTGGTTTCCTGAAGTGAGCCAGGGTCAAACTGCCAGGAATAGCAACTTTCCCCGTCTGTCTGCACTGTTTCACTTTACAGCTGATACACAAAGAGTGGGACTAGTGGCCTTTTGTTATTCTTGGGCCAGTCCCCAAAGGACAGGAAGGGCATAATAGCTACCACGCTTTTCGAATATTGACTTTGCGAACCCCCCACCCTCCCCAAACTTTTGGTGTTTTCCTTTATTTCCATTGTCTACAGATAGTTAAAGGTCACAAATTAGAGTCAGGCAAGTCTAGTACCCACAGACTGGCATGTAAACCACAGTTGACATGTGGTGCCTCTTTGCTGACCCCGCCACTAGAGGGCTTTCTAAGTTCCCAAGGCTGTCTGGCTGTTCTGGTCCAATGTTTGAGACCCTGACCACAGCAGACCATGACTCGGCCACAGCCACAGCAGCTCTCAGGCCACACCAGACTGAACCGATCTGTTCCACAGCTGTGTCCGCAGGGCCTGGAGCCTCAATGGCTGCTCTGTTTCCCCAGATTCGCTGAGCCAAGGCAAAATCCCATTTGGCCTGAGTCAGGAGAAAATACAAGCAGCTTTTAGCAGTGCAGTCCTCCATTTCAGCAAGTAAGCCCTCATTAGTTTGAAGTTCTTAAAAATGCACGATATTTTGCGGGGAGTGCAAACTTTGGAAATACTAATTATGGCTGTGGCTGTCTCATCCTGTCATGTTTTTGACGAGGCTCTGCGGGCTGAAATCATTACCTCAGATCTTCAGCTCTTTGATTCCTGCTGCCTGTTGTTGTTGGCACGAGGCCAAGGAGCTCTCTCCTTTCTCCCAGCCTCAGGGCTGAGTGAGGAGGGGGGTCACCTGGCCCAGGTGTAGTGCTGCTCTCACGCGAGGCCTGTTAAAAAGCCTGTCTCGACTCGCAGCCATGAACACTGCCGTGCACCCCCTGCGACGCTACACTGTGTAAACACTTGAGAGGGGACAGATTCACTGTCTGTTTACGACTGCTGCTCCTTTCCCCAACTCACCGTGGTGGTCTGTTTTACTGAAATGTCCTGACACACTGCCACACTGTCCCATACTGCTTTGTCTCTCTGGGAAAGGCAGTTAAGGAGCAGCAGCAATCAGGAAGCATTTATCTCACACTGTTTGAGTGATGGGACAGATACACTCTTGAGTGGAGTTGTAGCTGGCCAGATAGTAGCAGAGTGTGTGTGGGGAGGGGTGTTGAACAGCTGAGAGCAGGGTCCCGTGCATTCCTGGCATTCCTCCAGGCCCCCTTCTCCTCTAGACCAGCAGCCAGAAAGGGTCTTTGTGCTCAGTGGGCTGGCCTGGCTCAAGACTCTTCACATGATGGAGCCAACAGCTGCTGGAGCTGCTTCCTCCTCCTCATCCCTGCCGAGCCTCGGCAGTATCTCTGTCTGTCTGCTGGTCCGCCACTATGTCTGCTTGCAGCTCGACCTCGGCTCCAGCTACTCCTATTTCCTCACCCCAAAGCAGGGAGTGGAGTCAATAATGAAGATTTATGCCCTGACTTGATGTGTTTTATCACAAGGAAGTCACAAGGGAGCGCCTGGACTTACTGCTGAGGTCTCTTTGAGAATCTCACAGTTGGCATTACTGATCGTTTTGTTTTGTGTTACTGACTTTTCTTTGACATGAGACTAATCTTTCCTTCCATTTTTTCATCTTTCTTTTTTAGGAACCCAGCAACAAGCGTGTCCGTCCTCTCGGCAGGGTGACGTCGCTAGCCAACCTCATTTCTCCGGTGAAGAATGGGGCCGTCCGGCGCTTCGGCCAAACCATCCAGGTAAGCCCTGTGACATCCCGGAAAAACGGAACTCCTTGAAGGAAGGGGCAGCTCAGTCTTTTCTGTTCTGCATGTTGCACTAAGCTGTTCTGATTGCAACATGTCTGACATCTGGGGCTTCCTCTTTCCCATCTGCAGGCCTCCTTCCGGGGCGATGGCAAGTCGCCGGGCGTGCCCCAGAAGCCTTGCAGCAAGGCGGCGGCCCCCACACCGCCTAAAAGGAGGAACAGTACGCTGTGGTCTGAGACACTAGATGTCCACCAGAAGGGAACCTTCTCCACCAAAGAGATCAAGCGGCAGGAGGTGAGAATCAGCACTGAGACATGAAAATACTGTAAATATGACGAGCAAAGGGTCAAGCACAGTTAGGATATCCAGTGGAAAGTGTAGTAGTAAACAAATGAGTGTGCCCTAGTTCAAAAATCCAGACAGCAGTGGTTTCTACCTGTCTGCCAGACTAGTTTCACATATTCCTGCAGTATTTGTGTCAAATAGTCTAAATGAGACTAAAAGCCATCCAGGTCTCATTTCCTAGTCTGTGTAAGCTCACATACACCTGACAAGCCAACACACTAGTGCTCCCCTGCCCTACCTCCCCACTTGCCCTGTATATGTCAGACATCTTAGCCAACTGTCAGAAGCCATAAACTTTGTACTGTTTTAAACAGAGAGTAAGAAGGAGAGGGAGACAGCAACCAGAGAGATTTCAGTCACTTGGCACCAGTGTAGTCAGAGATTTAGTCTAATGGGTATTGGATTGTAAAAATGCAATGACATCCAGATTCATGTGTTTTGCTAAAAAAGTATCTTTCTGTGCTTCTTCCTCCCCTTTTTCAGGCCATATTTGAGCTGTCTCGTGGAGAGCAGGACCTGATTGAGGACCTCCAGCTTGCACGCAAGGTTTGTACTTTTAAACCTCTAAGGCAGAGGGAGTACATATAAAGCAAACAGATTAAATCAAAGTCTGGCAGGCCTTCCACACAGTTAAGCCAGGAACTATAAAAAGAAGAAAAGAAATTATTCCTTTATCTTTTTCGTGTACCCCTAAAGCTCTTCACCGAGCTATTCTTAGAATCCACCCCTCTTGGTCTGCTGGGAGGTTGTTATTTGACAGTTTTGGCTCTTCTCCTGTCCACAGGCGTACCATGACCCGATGCTGAAGCTCTCCATTATGTCCGAGGAGGAGCTGACTCACATCTTTGGCAACCTGGATGCCTATATCCCTCTGCATGAGGACCTGCTAGCCCAGCTCTCCAAAGCTACCGGGTCAGATGGAACTGTGGGCCAGATCGGTCAGATTGTCGTAAGCTGGGTAAGCGTCATTTCACCAAGTCATCAGTACCTTTGAGATTCTGTTAAAACTCTGGGTTTCAAGTAAGGAAGGCAGAAGTACTCAAAGTGTCCCTCCTCTCTTGCAGCTGCCCAGGCTGAATGCTTACAAGGAGTACTGCAGCAACCAGCTGGCAGCCAAGGCTCTGCTGGACCAGAAGAAGCAGGACCGGCGGGTGCAGGACTTCCTGCAGCGCTGCCTGGAGTCACCTTTCAGCAGGAAGCTGGACCTCTGGAGCTTCCTGGACATCCCACGCTCCCGCCTGGTCAAGTACCCGCTGCTGCTCAAAGAGATACTGAGACACACTCCACCAGAGCATCCAGACTCTGCCAGCCTGGAAGAAGCGGTAAGTGGAGGACACACAGCAACATGTTTAACACAAGACCCAGCATTATCTATAGATCTGTTACCTTAAAACCTAGCTGATTAATAATTTTTCTCTGTGCATTCAGATCACTATCATCCAGGGAGTTCTGTCAGACATCAACATGAAGAAGGGAGAGTCTGAGTGCCAGTACTACATTGACAAGCTGGAGTATCTGGATGACAGGCAGAAAGACCCTCACATCGAGCAGTGCAAGAGCCTGCTGTGTCACGGGGAGCTACGCAACAAGAGCGGCACGGTGAGCAGAACACACACTATCCTCATCAACACATTTCTCCTTTGGCTGCCTCTTCACACATCAACACAAGCCTCACACCCCATATAAGGCAATCAGGCTGTAACACCCACCACCAATGATTTAACTATAGGAGTATGAACTCAGATAACAGCAAACAAGCCTTCCAGAAAACTTTGTTGCTGGTTGAGGATGGAAGGTTTTATCAGTGCTCTGGTTTTAATAGTTTTTGTTTCTTTGTGTCCTCTCAGAAGCTGCATGTGTTCCTGTTCACTGAGCTGCTGGTCCTGACCCGCCCCGTCACCAGGAACGAGCGCCAGTGTTTCCAGGTTTACCGGCAGCCAATCCCTGTGGAGGATCTGGTGTTGGAGGACTTGCAGGATGGAGACGTCAGAATGGGTGGCTCCTTCAGAGGCGCCTTCAGCAACGCAGACAAAGGTACGGCTTGTGTCCAACATCAAAACATTTCTGACAGTTAATGCAGGAATCTAGTTTGTCTTATATCAAATGTATCAATTGGCTAATTATTTTTTCCATTTCCTCTACAGCCAAGAACATTTTCCGTGTGCGTTCCCAAGACCCGAGCCAGGCGCAGTCCCACACGCTGCAGGTCAACGACGTCTTCCACAAGCAGCAATGGCTCAACTGCCTCCGTAGCGCCATCTCCGTCCACCGGCCCCTCAGTGAGCCCGCCACGCCCAGCCCACCTACGACAGACGCCCGCTCTAAGCGCCGCCCTTCCTCCGTCTCTGCCATCATCCACATGGAGGAAGCGGATGAGAACTGCCCGCAGCCGACATCTCAGTCTGCCCCCAGCTCCCCGTGCGGCAACTCCTCCCCAAATCCCACCACAGCGTCCCCTTCTTCCAGCTCCTCATCTTTGTCGACGACATCGTCATCGTCATCGTCATCGTCGTCATCGCCGCTCTCCTCACCCACATCACACAAAACCAAAAAGGACAAGAAGTCTCTGTGTTCTTTAGGAAAGAGAAAAGAGACTATGGTGTGAACTGAGATATAAGGAGAACATGGACTCCTAAGCGGACATTTTGTTTTTTGTACATAAAAAAACAACGCGGAGAAGCGTGGGACTTGTATTTATGTGTGTCTGCGTGTGTGCGTATTATTACAACAGTGTTCTGTGTTACTGTCCACTTCGGCAGCTATTTACCCCTCCATCCAAGTGCATCCGCAGAGTGACAGTATTCTGGAGAGAAGTGCACGGCTTCAACGGCTCTAAAAATGGAAGCATAGCGAGAAGCAAACGCATTTCACACATCAATCTGTGTGTTATGTGTGTTCTTAAAGATCGAGGTGGTGCATCCAATCATGTTTACTATTAATTTGATATTTAAGCATTATTTTAGAGGGGAGGTAATGAAAGTTTTACATTTTTATATTCTAAATTTTATTGTAGTATTTTTTTAGGTATCATAAAGCAGCACTGTTTTAGCTTTTAGGTGAAGTTATTTGAAATTTTGAGCATGTATAGGAGGGAAGAAAGAAAGAGAATTCCCAAAAAAGTAAAGATGTACTACACAAAGCTACAAATTTCTCTGTAAAAATCTGATTTTTAAATTAATCAGAAGACATGTCTTATTTTTATACATTCCTTAAATGACAGATGTTAGGACCCGGCCACTACTTTTATATTTTTGCATTTACTGCAGTCAGAGGCATTAATTTAAGTTCAGTTAAGTAAAATCATTGGATGTCAAAATCATGTCACAGAAGCGATGAAGAATTTTGTTTTGAAACAAAATTTTGAACTGAGCCATGTTGGTTTTTTTTTTTTTAAAAAAGCTGACTCTTCAGAGTGAAACATCACTTTTCAGTGTAGCATCTTGCATGGAGCTTTAGTTGTGGACACTGCTCGCACCAGTAGAGGCAGCAGGATGTATTTACCTGTCCTGAAGGACGGGACAGTTAAACAAGAAAAGGACTGGTCAATGGAAACAAGAGAATGTTGTCTGAAGGCTGAAGAGAAAGAGAAAAGATGGATAAAGCTATGTTTTGGAACTGAAAAAGATGGTCAATGCAAGATGTTTAATTCCATCAACTTTCTGTATAAGTTGATGTGATATCTTGTTCATAGATGGATGATAGATGATAAAAAATCAAGTGAATGTTAATATATGGAGAAAGTACGTAGGGGAAGGGAGAAGAAGAAAAAGAAGGTTTCTGTATGTGTATGTCAAGACTTGTGTTGAAAGTTGGGAAAAAAAAGAAGAGAAGAGGGCAACTTACTTGCCATGAACTGTATGTAATTAAAAGAACAATAAAGATCTGTGTAAGATTTGCATCTGAACTTTTGGTTTCATGTCTTAATTCTTCATCACTCTGACTTAAAGCATTAGTTCAACATTTTGGGACTTAGATAGGAAGATCAATACCATTCATGTCTGTATGCTAAATATGAAGCTACAGTCAGCAGACAGGTAGCATTGCTTAATATAAAGACTGTAAACAGGGGGAAACGGGTAGCCTGACTAATTAACATGTTATTTGTTAAAGCCTTACAAAATCCGAAGTGTAAAAACAAGTTGTGGTTTTATGGGGGGTTGTGTGCTATTTCTTGACAAAACAGCAGCTGGGTTGCAGTGATTTCTTGGAGTTTGCTGGTTTGTGGTAAAACCACAACTTGTCATTTGTACTCTTTGGTTTTTGTATTAAATTAAACAAATAAAAGATATAATGTGTTAATTAGTGAGCTTTAGAGGAGCTGGTAGGCATATTTTATTACCTTTGGACAAAGCCAGGTTAGCTGTTTCCTCTTGTTTCCAGTCTTTATGCTAAGCTAAGCTTACAGTCTCCTGGCTGTACCTTTGTATTTAAGAGACAGACATGAGAGTGGTATCAATCTTCTAACTCAGCAAAAAAGAAAATAAGCATATTTCACAATATGTTGAACTATTCCTTTAACTGACTTTAAAATAGACACAGCTGCTAGCACATCCACGTTGTGTTAGGTTGTGTGGCTCACTTCATACTAAAAACTGCCCCAAATGACAGCAGAAGGAGATACCAATTGATTTATGACTGCTTATCTCTTAAATAAACAGTTCCATGTAGGTGTGGAGAAAAACATTTCCAGTGTAGGAATTAGTCAGGATTTGCTTTTTCAAACTGTGACATCCCTGCCTGGTCCCTGTTTGAGAGAACTTATTTGTTGAGAGTCTTTTTGGGAGGAGACACCTCTCTTTTTCTGTCTTTGAGGTCTGTGCTTTCCATTTGGAAGACCTGACAAATGGTCAGAACCTCTCAAACTTTTTAACAAACAGTTTGGGTTTAAGGGATTTAAGGCTGAAAGGGCTGCTCGGTTTATACTGGTGTGTAGTGTTGATGATGCAAGATGGGTAAAGTGATCACAAGAGAGATGGCTTAATTTCAGTTGTCGCTGTGAGCTGTTTAAATGTGTGATATTAAGTCTTTGTTGGACCCAAGAAGATTTTCTTCCTTTTTAATTTGTCTGCTTGGCAAAACCCAGACGCTGCTTGCGATTTTATTAAGTAATGGCCTCATGTCTGCTTCTCAGAAACTGAGAGCATTCTCCAAACATTCGCTCATGCTCTCCACACACTCGCCTATTTACTTTAATGGAAGTTGAACATGTACCAGCGTTGCAGTGAGTGAAATGGATGCTGTTAAGTCTCTGGGCTTGTGACGAAAGGCAAACAGCAGTGACTGTGAGCAAAGAAGCTGAGTGAATGTTTTAAAACACTCTCCTGTTTATAGTACAGAAGTCGTCGTACTGTGGCTTATGGGTATCGTTTTTGCTAATATTAAAGCCATATCCTTGTCATGGCTTTTGAGCTTAGTTTTTAAATGCTTAAGGGAAGTCCAAGTCAAAACTCAAGTTTTCATAAGCAAATTGTAAGTAAACTGCAAGTCTTCAAGGACTCTCAATGCTGATTGAAGGATAATTCTAGTTAATTACATCTTAGGTCTTATTCTTGAACTGATAACATAGTACGCAACATAATTCCTGAGATCTGGGAACACAGTAAAATAGTTACAACAACGTCCGGTGAGCAGTCAGATGATCAGACAGGTTGTAAACAAAACAATAGTTTTTTAGTTTAGATTATCTAAACCGCTTTATTTGGAGGTAAAACCAAAAGTGACTATCTCTATAAGAAATTATCAAAGTAATTGCCGAGACCTGGAAACGTGGCAACCTCACTAAAAATAGGTCCAACTGGACAACAAACAGGAGTGGACAATCTAACAGTTTAGCTAGATTAGCTACTACTTTGGAAATTAAACCGGAAATGGCCCAAAATGCCAGTTATAATCCTTAATTGCACAGGAAAATGATGAGTTTGCACAGCTTTGGGAAGTACAGAAGGTCAAAGTTGAAGCATGAAGTTGGTCTGTGAACTGATGTTTCACTGCAAAACCGGACATGTTTTTTGCTCTTAAGTCTGTGAAGAGTCAAGTCTCAAGTCAAGTCGTAAAGGCAAATTTATACTTTGCACCCATATAGCTACAAAGTCCTCAAAGGTCTGTTCAGTGGTGAGATATGTACTCAGACACTTTACTCTAATAAAAGTAGCAATACATGTAAACATACTCCATTACAAGTAAAAGTCCTGCATCCAAAATCTTACTAAAGTAAAAGTGCAGAAGTATATACAAAATGTACTTCAAGTATCAAATGTAAAAGCAGTCATTATGCATCATAATCATCGATGCAAAATTATATTAGTATATATTATGGTATTAGATTATTATTACTGATGCATAAATGTGCATTTAAATGTTGTATTTGGTCAAAGTGAAGCTAATTGTAACTTTTTATATACTGTTGGACAGTTTGAGCTTAACAACAATGCATCATAATTTATAAGGTGATCATATGTTTTGTATGTAAAACCTCAATCTGGAAAGTAACAGCAGCAATAAAAGTAGTGGAGTAAAAAGTACAATATTTTGAAATGTAGTATGCAGGCAAAAAAAATGGGAGTACTCAAGTCAGGTACAAGTACTAAATGTATTAAATTACATTCCACCGCTGGGTCCGTGTGGCATAAATTTAATTTGCTGCCAATGTCACAACATGTATGACTCCACCTACTACTGTACATGTGCATACAAGCACACTGCACATGTGTGAAACACCAAATGTACAGAACCAAATGCATGTCCACTGTCCACACTGCTTGACTTGCAGGGAACATTTCTATATACCTCAACTTTTGGACCGTTGACCATGTTTAACAGTATATAAATAACAGAAAACTAGAAAAAGCAATGGGTCCCCTTTAAAGGAATAATTTGTGTTTACCTCTGAAGGCCAGCAATGTGAAAATGTCATAAGAAAGAACTTAAGTCATAACAATTAAAAAAAATACTGTGACTAAAACTTCTGTCTCAGAAATTGGTCAGACTGGAAGAATTTGCTAATTGTTTTGCTGTTTTAAGTGCCAGTGAAGTAGTATGTGTTTGAGATCAAATAATCACAAAAACTAAACCTGTGTTACATTAACACCTGTCCTACCACTTATGGTTTTGTTTGTCTTTTTTTCATCAAGAGTGTGGTTGTTTGTTTGAATGTTGGAGGCATCTGCTGAATCAAAGTGTTGATGAGAGCGAATGTGGCTGAGGTTGATTAAGATTAAGATTCCACACTCTAATAATTTGACCAGCTGCTATTACACAACTAAGCAGCTCTTTTGGAGTTGTTGCATTTTATGTAACAAACACATGAAGCTTCTAACCAGCAACATAATTCTCTTTTTAAGCTTCATAATAACCCAACAGAGAACCAGCCCAGACACAAACACATCAGGAGTGTACTAGAAACTTCTCTCTCAGCAGCTCATCTGTGCTATTGAAAGAGCTGTGGGCCAGATTATTGACGGACGCAGACAGCTGAGCCTCCTGTCAGTGATCCATCACCGCCGCATCCTTTGACACCCATCTCCCTCCACCGAAAAACTCCACAAACACACCCTGAAATCTACCAGCGGCCTCCAGCTTCATTATCTGAGTTGCCCCATGGCCGCAGCCAGGCGGAAGAGGTTCACCACGAGGGATCAGATAAACTGGGGGAAGCACAAACTTCCCTGACTGGTCTAACTCAGTCATCCAGTTTCTCTATTACTGTAACAACAATGTGGAAGTGACACCCGATACCGGATATAAGAACACATCAATGACCTCAGATAACAAAACTAATCTCTGAACATTCAGTTCATTTTCAAAGCCCTTTTTTGGCAACATTTAAGCCCTTTTCACAGTCAGAATTACAGGAAGTGCTATTATAAGTTTGGATGTTCCAAATGAGACATTAACACCAAAATGGAGATGTCAGCATTTCTGTTAATCATGTCGAAAGTGTGATGATGCTTGACTCACCTAAATTGTGACCAACATATATCCTGTGATGGCTTTCAGTAATTGTCAGATGCTGCTTTCACATTATATGTAGTTTATAGCATTTTATAATATCACATATTTTTCCACCTGTAGATGCTCTGGTAATATTCCAAGTCCAAAGATTTCCATATGTCTTCTAGAAAGAACAAAAACAGCCACAATCCTGGTAAACCATGCAGAAAGTTTAATTTTTACCTATGACAGTTTGCTCATTCTCCTGCTTTTCTACCTATTTACAACACATTTACTGATAATTAAAGCTGCACTGATCAATATTTTTATGTAAACAATGGGTCAGATGACTATATATAATGTGAAAGGTGCTGTTTGTAGAGGCAAACCTACAGTGAATTATTACCAACTCTGCAGTTCCCCTCAGACATCTCTAAGCTTCTTTCAGCTCATTGTTGGCTGGACCGGCCACGGACCAGCCCTATAACCACCGTGAGTGAGTGAGTGAGTGAGTGAGTGATGAAGTTACACCATTGGTCAGCTGGCTGAGTGTTGGAGTTTCCCCATTGGTCATTGCTCTTTCAAAATGAGTCAGGGCAAGATGATGGAAGCGGAGGACAGCAGCGATGCAGAGTGATTGTGTTTCCTGCTCCGAGCTCTGACACTCTCAGCTGCTGTGTTAAATGCAGAGAAGTTGGCTAAACTCCTGTTTAAACAGACACGTACCAGCATCTCTGCGTCTCCTCCTCTTCCGTCCAAAGTGATTGACTCTCCAGCTGGCAGCGCTGTCAGAGAGACGCTCTGCAGTGCGTTTGGATTTTATAACCAAACTAATACCAGGATGCTAATTTTTTATGTATATACAATCTCACATCACCAACAATAAACAACAGCATTAAAAACATGAGTCTTACAGGTAAAACATATAAGTGGAAAGTATCGTTCTTGCAACTGCATTTATACCCTTTTTTTTTTAACTCAAACGTAGCTTAACCATGTCATGTGATATGCTACTTCAGAACACTTTAACAACAAATATTACTGGGACCACTACAGAAAATTGCAGATGAACATTTAATATCCAGGCATTCACATTATAGATACTACCACTGACTATCCCTGTAACAAATCAGCCACAATTTCACACAATGACCATACACAGTCCAGCCATATACTAGGTTTTGACCTAGTCTTGTTTTGGTTTTACAGCCCACAAATTTACTGCTGTGGTTCGCATTGACAGTTCTCATCACCCTTATTTCCAGCAGCAGCAGCAGCAGCAGCTGGTTTTCATTGAAAAAAAGCTCAGATAAACCAACTGTACAGTAGCACCAAACAACAGACAGAAAAAGTTAGCAACTAACTAGTGAACATAGTGGAGCATTTAGTGGCTAAAATTCTTTTGGTTTTTTTAGTTGAAACCAAAACAGAGCTAACAAGAGAGTGAATATTTGACTTACATTCCCCAGGTGGCCATAAACATGACGCCAAATGAATGTTAATGCTGCTCTGTGTCTGTTGGATGTGTCAACGGGCAACTGTTTGCAACACGTTAGCCATAATAAGTTTATAAGCTTAATAACTACAAGTTTGTTCTGCTGCAAGTGGCCTAAATAATTGATTATTGCAGCTTTACGTTTATTTCTCTACCTACCTTACCTTACTATTCGAACAATATCATATATTAAAGCCATTGAAGGCATTTTTTCACAGCAAAAGGTGGCTGGTGGGGGATTGTTTTAACTATGACCAGAGCCAAGCTAGCTGTTTCCCCCTGTTTCTAGTCTTTATGCTAAGCTAGGCTAACCTTGCTCCTTGCTGTAGCATACAGACATGAGAGTGGAGTCGATTCTATCATCTGACTCTCTGCAATTTCCAAAGTATAATCCTTAAAATGTCAAACTATATAAATCTGACTTCATCCAGTACTGAGGACTAGGAAGGAATTTGAGTGTTTCCAACTCATCAGAGAACTTCAGCTGTTTGGAGAGGTATTTAGTGGCTAATTTAGCTGGGATAAAGGCCAGTCTAAACTTCCCAAAAATTGTCAGCCTTGCCAGTGAAGGAAATTGTTGACAAAAAGGTCAACAACAAGGACTGCTTCATTAAAAACGGTCTGGTAAAACAGCCACAGAAATATTTGCACACGATTTAAGGCCAAGCTGTGGCAAAATTCATGCAGCACAACAGGACACTGCGGCTTGTTGAAGGCCTACTGTCAGTGCTGATGGACCACGTGGGCGATGAAGTCATTTACTCATGGCTCATGAATGGTAAAAAGGCCACACAGCCCCACTCAGGGTAGAGATAATATAACAGAGGGATTGTCTGTGTTATTAACATGAAGACATGCAAAGGCTTACAAGTTGTGTGGCCTCTGTATCACTTAAATGCAACAACATTTCTTTTATTACTGGTGGGGTAGATGCTAGAAGGCACTGGAAACTCCCTGGATATGAAACTTTAAGATCAGTTTACTAAATCCACACCCACAACCAACAACACAATAAGCTCAACTCAAAATCGAACCAGCAAGGTAGCGCTTTGAGGCCGCTCAGAAGACTGCAGGTCAAACAGGTTCACAGCACCCCTCCATCAAAACCTGGACTCCATGTTCATGTCAAAATACACTCTGTTCGACTCGTCCTGACAGACCAGGAGCATGTTCAGTCATCACTCACATGCTGCAGAAAGAAGCTGTCAGCTCAATGTGCTCTTCTCTCAGACAAATATCATCTTGTCTCAGGGATTTCCTTTCGCCTCAGGAGATGACATGTGAGTGGGGGAAAAAAACCTTGAGCAACAATTAATGGCTCACTAAAATATTCATCTATTTTTAAAAGGATGATGGAAATGTTTCCCTTCAGGGATGTTTCACAGAAAACAAAAGCAGGGCAGAAAGGGGAGGTTTGTGACCAAGTTCTGTCTGTTACAAATGGAGCTGGTTTTTCATGTACAAATCCCAAAGTCTACTTTTAACACTCTCATAAACAACACTCCTGTTAAAAGAAGTTAAAGTCCTGTTCATTTTTCCCATAGACAATTTTAGTGACTGGACATTGCCAACTTTTAAATGGGAATGAAACTGTTTGTTATCAATAAATCATCAGCAGAAGTAAGGGGCAACTGCATTCAATAAATAGTTTACTTGATAAAATGCTGTTCCATTTTAGAAAAGAAGGCACCTATAAGTCCTAAAGAGCACGACAGTTAGGAGTTTGAGGACTTACTTTATGGGCCAATCAAGATATTAGCTCCATTTAGCCCTATGGACAACAGATGTTTTGCTAGTTCTAGTAAGAACATTCCTGGGTACGGTACGGTTTACTTTTTTTTTCTGTAGAACACATTCCCTCATTTCAGTTTTTTCCCTACCAACTCAACCCACCATTTTAAACAAAATATTTATATTTTGTCAAATTATATGCATTTTTTTGACAGCAAAAAGTTAATGGTGACATGTAAGTTATTATCTTATGAGGCACAATTGTTGGTTTGTTTGTGTTGGAACCACAAGTACAAATTAGCTGTTGAGCTAACCCCGGCAAATTTATATTGATGTTTTTAAAATGTCAGTGTAGCTTTATGTGTCAATCAAGAACCTCCATTCGGCATCCCCACAGACGACCTCCAACCAATGTTTTGCATTGAATTTTTTGATAAACGTGATGTGTACACATTTGTTTCAACAAATCAGTCATATCTATTACAAACAGATTATTTACTCCCACACAACTGAAACAGTATGAGTACACCTGAAAAAGGTGGAAGCGAAATGCATCGTTCGCCCCAAAAATACCCTCCTATCTCTTGCAGAAATAAAGAAGAAGAAAAGAGTACTGTTGTAGAACAAAATGTGAATTGTCGTATTAGGCTTACCACAGATATTAAAGGGGACCTATTATGCTCATTTCCAGCTCTATATTTTTATTCCAGTACTCCATTAGAGTAGCTTTGCATGATTCAAAGTTCAAAAAACTCTTATACTTATCTTATACTGACCCTTTATGTAGCCCCTCAGTTCAGCCTCTATCTCTAACAGGCAGTTTTAGCTCCTGTCTCTTTAAGGCCCTTGCTTGCCTAGGGGCAGCTGTATCAGAGTCATGTTAATTTACTGCCAATGCAAATCCAGCATTTCCTGCTTTACTGCTTCATATTAAAAGCTTTTAAATTACTAAACAACGAGAAGAATTGTGAAAAACGTGTTAGTTACTGAATAAGCAGAGCTCCTTTAGCGGTGCTAAAAACTGGTCAACATGAAAACATATGGAGAAATTTGGAGCTCTTTGTTCAGCGGATCAGTTAGAAATAATACAGGGAGGAATAGTACAAGCAGAAACAGTCACAGTGATGATGATGTTTGATGAAGAGCTGCAGATGACCAGCAAACCTCCAACAGGTAAACAACTCATTTTACTTTGCCTGCTGTGTAAAAGAAAAACACTCACAGCGTGCCAGCTCAACTCGAGTTATGGCTCAGCATGACTCCTCCCAAAACAATGGAAAAATGCCATAATGTTAGCGGAGCAAAGCTGTGCACGGAGCAGATGACCATATAAAGAAATCCATCTCAAGCCGACATCAGTTCGGGCTGAAAGTAGAAAAAAACGTTGGAAATCGAGTGTTCAGAGCCAGTGCTTTTTGCTCACAGGGATTACGTTGTACATATGTTACGTACATATGTTTACCTCATTATTTGACACTTTTGCCATCTGATATTGTAACATTATATATATGACTGAAAATAAGGAAAAGCATAATATGTCCCATTTAATCTGCATAAATCAAAAATAGTTGTCTTGTGAAGGAACCCACATCTGAAATACTTAAAGATCCCCTCCAGACATGTTATAAGATGTATATACATCATTCTGTACAGTGAAGCTCAAACATCAAACTGCAGGAACAAGAAGAAAAACACTTTTCAAAGCCTTGTTACAGTCTTACTTGGACTGATACAACCAGCTTAGCTGATAGCTTGGTGGGTACTTAGTAAACTTTATGACTCTTCTCTACTTGTGCTATGTTTTAGCATTTACTATTATCATGTAAATGCAACTTGTGATAGTGGCAACTTTTGCACAGTTAAATAGAAATCAAATAAATAAATAATTCACTTTTAATAAATTATGCAACTATAATTGTTAAACATGATGTTTCAATATTTAGAGACCAATCACAGTCCACATTTAAGAAGGAACATATTTACAACAGACCAAATAAGGTCATACTTGGTTTAATGATTGAGGTTCAAAAACAAATCTTAGCTAACCTAGCCTGAAGGTTTAAAGCTAACAAGCTAGTCTTTGTGCACAGCAGAATGAGCTAGTGTTCCAGTCAAAAGAAAATGGGAAACAAATGTTTACAAGTCTGTGTGGTGTTCAGTGAAGAAGTATTTATCTGAAAATGGTATTTATCCTCCAAGATATTGCTTTCTGTGTTAGAGGGAGATTCAAGCTTTCTTTCATTTCCTCTTGAGGAGGCCCAGGGCTTTGGAGGTATGAGACAGCAGCCACTCACTCTTAGCTAACAGGAGTTTTGCTTGGACATCAGTAATGCCAAACCTTTCCTGTGTTTTTCATGTTGTGAGTCTGTGGGGGTGAGTAATCACTTCTTATATGCTGGCATTGGCTGAGATAAAGTGCAGTGGACAGCAGAAGTGCTTTGAGCTTGGGCAACACAGTCTGCCAAGAGTGCTATCATAATTTACAAACAAGATGGTTATCAAACACCTTAAGATGCATTTTTCCATATGACTTTGAGTGAGAGCACACACAGGTTATATTTAGGAGGAATGCCTCTGCTTTGATTTAGCTTTACCCTCAGTCACGACAGCTATTAAACAGGAATCTGCCCCACACATCATACAGTCACCAACATATTAGGCAAACTCTAAAATAGGGTCCTGGCAACCTCATTGCTTGCCTCACCAGATTGACTCACTGTGTCAGGTATGAGCGCTCCTCGGCTGAGTGCTTTGTTTTAAAATCTGTCACTGGATTGTTTACTGTTCTCTTCTCCGGCCAAGCCTCCAAATGTTCAAAAAGAGATTAGCTGAGAAAGCTCGCCGGGCCAGAGGAAACCCGAGCATCTCAGATTATCTCAGATTGTGCTGAGAGTTTGTTACTGTGTAGACCCTTTCTCACTGCACCACAACCCATAAATGGTCCTGCAATTTTCCATGTCTGCATCAGGAGCCACAGTTCATTTTCCATGTGAGACGCTCCGGCAACTTCCTGGCTCAGGACCTGGCATAGTATGATTTCCATAAATATTCTTTCATGGGTCTACTGGGAATAAAAACTGCAGCATTCCCAGGTAATGGTCATGGTTATGAAACCCTAATGTTAGAGAGTGGTGCATTAGATTCTTTGATTTGTGCCATTTTGCAGTGGTGGAGAATTGTTAGCTTTCTGGAAAAGGCTGTGAATTCATGTGCATAAAGAAAAGCATTTACTTATACCGATTATTAAACCAGGCAAAGTGCGCAGGGTCCAGTTGGGAAAAGAGCTTATGTAACTATGTACAAAATATTAGGAGTTGGCAAATACTTCTAAGCATGTTGCTTTTAGCTTAGCTTTGCTAACACTAGGATAATTTATTTAGTTTAAGCCACCATTCCTATCTGTAAAGATAACACTGGACTCACCCAAAGTAATTAGCATCATTGCTTAAAAGAACACAACCAAGACAAGAAACAAGAGTAGTGTGACATTCATATAGGTTACACACAAAACCCCCAGATTAGCTGAACTTATTTTTGAGGAGAAAACAAAAGTTAACAGCACAGTTCTTTTGTGCTTTATAATTGTGCTTTGTAAACATCTATCAAAGTTCATACCTGATGTCCTGCTTCAGCTTTGAGCGACTGTACTCACTGTAGTTGTAGCTGTGTAGTTACACAGTTACCCTGTTCACTGAGGGACTATTAACATCATTTCAGGTGCATTCACATTTGTTTTACTTACAAATAAAATGGTTTGGATCAGTGGTTCCAAACCTTTTTCGGTTGTGACTCCAACAAAGCAATGTCTACTTGCAACCACCTGTCAGTGGTTGCATACTTTTCCCATCTGTGACCAAAGCAATTTTTCCATCGCTTACATTAAATTATTGTTAAAGGTAAAATTATCCAGTAATTCACAAGAAAAAGGACAAAGAAATGAGACAAAAATCCAAAAAGAATTTGGTGCACCAGAAATGTTTTTTCTGCTCTCCTATCCAGACCCTATTCGACCCCTCATATTTGTTCAGGTTGGGAACCACTGGTTTAGATAATTTGGCTAAACTGTTAGCTTGTTTACATCCTGTCTGTTCATGTGTCTTGACCCTTTGGACTTTGTTGCAGCTACGTCGCTGTGTTCTCTTACCGTAACTGATAGAAATGATGATGGACAAAATGTACAAAAATAAGACACAGCTTGTAATGAACTGTATTTATATTTTAAGGGTCAGCATGCAGAGACCTGAAAGACTTGGAATTGACTTGTGACTTGATTTGTTGTAAAAAGACTAAAAAATGGCTCTGGTGTAAGGTCAAAGGTTATGACACTTGACCTGTTTCTCTTACATTATACATCAGCATTATATAATCGGATGGCCTGATCAAACTTGGTTTCAGAGCTAATTACAGGTTGCTGTTTACAGCTGCCGGAATGCCTTGGCAGGAACCGACTCTCAACTCCGCACATCAAGGTGACATATATACCTTTGACAGCAGCATCAAGACATTATGCAAGCCCTCTGAGAACAGTGTGCATGTGTGTGTGTGTGTGTGTGTGTGTGTGTGTGTGTGTGTGTTCACATCTGAGCAATCTCCATTTAAGATGAGGGATGTGAGGACACGGCCTCATAAAAGAAGGATTTGGAAAGTGATTTATCTGTGCTTTGAGTGACAGTTACATCTGTGTACACAGCATCTCAGTCCTAAAACATTGTTTTGGCAAGAACATCCTATCTGATAAAACTCTTACTTTCATTTTTCCTAAAGTTTACAGTACTATATGACTGTAATAAATTGACCTCACTGTAAATTTTTTCATGATTTCATCATTTGATACTAATGCTTTCTTCGTCCCATTTCTTTGTGCAGAGTCCAAACATAACACGTGTTTGTAAGATTTAGTTAGATTTGAGGCTTTCTGGCTGACGTAACTTACTCTGAAGGCAGCTGTATAATAAGTCTAAATGTTTACATAATAAAAATACATGAGAGAGGGCAAAGGTCAGACTTATATGGCCCTAACATAAGGGGTAATGGGGTAAAATACGACAAATAAAACGGAAATGAAGGTCATTTGACTTTAAAGAGGTCAGTAGGGAACGAAATCCAGTGTTTAAAAAGCCTTTTTCTCATTTTACCAGAGAAAAATGTACTATCTGTCATTCTTTGAAAAATATAATTCTACAGACAAAACATTGAGAGGTACAAGTGGGGAACCTGGATTTGAATTTACAGATGCATACAGGATATCGTGCCTTTCTCAAGACCACACAGATCCATATCTGAGCACGTCTACCCGGGAGGAAATCTGTGAGATTGTACCCCCCCGGAGGCATTTCCTCCAAGCTGTGTGGTCCCCCTAAAAAACTGAGATCTGTAACCAAAACAGGGGCTGATTATCACAATTACAAGCTAAGTTCAACACTGATCCCTCTGCCTGACCCCCCCTGTGTTTGTCAGTTGTCCAAACTGGTGTTAGAAGTTCAGGGAGAGAGGATAGAGTGTAGACTTGAGCCAACAAGATCTGTGTCAACTGAAATCCTGCCCTGGAGGTTCTATGTTGTTCTTATTACACCTGCAGTTTCTTATCCTTTTCTTCCATAGCTACATTCAGGCAGGCCTGGAGAACAGACAATGAATTTAATCATTTCCAGGTACTGAAGCGTCTGTAAGTCAAACTGAAATTTGACCTCACTTCCTATAACTCATAATGATACTGCAGCTATTGTCCACATTTTTCCATTTTTTTAAAAAAAGGATAAAACTGCTTTTGGCAGACTTGTGGATACAGTGTCTAAGCTTGTGGTTGAATGTCTCCCATGGCAGCGGTTGACTGATATTTGAGGGTAAACGTTGCTAGGAGACACGCTGTCAACTTCTGTGGTGCGCCACCGCCTGCCGTGCGCAATACTGTAAATACTGCTAATGTAGGCACAAGATGTTTGTTCCCCTTTTTCAAAAAAAACTTTGTGTTAGACGTTTCTTTTTTATTCACATTATTTTAACTCCTGCTAAGACATTGGCAGCTCCTGTACACTCAGTGCTGCATTATAGAGAGCCGAAGTCATGACATCATGTCACGGCTAGCCTCTGTTCCACTAGCTTCTGTAATTCAGTGCAATCTCTCATTCGTTTCTTTCATCAGTCTTTCTGAAAAAATGAAGCGTGTTCCTGGAGTTTATTTTCCATATTCTAAGACAACTCAGCATCCACTACAGCACTTGCTATCAGAAGTTGAAACCTTTGAGATTTTGACAAAGTTAAGGATTACTTTGTGCGCATACAAAAAACTACAACTCTCATTAAAATTTATTTGTTAATTTGGTTTCGTCCAACATGTTTAATCTGACATGTCTGAACTAACCCTAACCCCTCAACTCGCCCATGGTCTCAGTGCATCGGTCAAGCTGTGACATTTTGGTGAGGAGATATTACTAACTATTTTCAGTGCCCGCCCACACAGATATTGCACCAATCTAATGACCAGTGACAACTTTGTTGGAACTAAAAATTCACAACTAATGTCTAAATTAACACAAAACAAACACCATGGATATACATACATGCTGACTTCTTCTGAAATCCTTTAATTTTAGTTTGACTTTAAAAGTATGAACCAATCCTGAAAAAGCAGAGCTAAAAGCAGTTATTTGGCTCTACCATGCAGCTAGAGAATTGACTTTATTATCGCAGTAAATTTCATTTCACAAATGATATACAAAAATAGTAATAACACATGTGCTATGGCCTTGTTTACAGTCATATTTCTGATCCATTACCAACACGGATCAGAATCCACAGATCCCATTAGCAAATGTAAGCTTGGAAAAAAACAGCAGAGTTTTGACATGGAAAATGTGTTGGAGGCCCTGTCTCTCCTCCTCTCCACCGTCCCACTCCTCAGCAGTACATAACAGTATTCTTGTTAGACAAAACAGTGGAGCGGCAGTGAACCAGGGGAACATTGTTGTGCTGTAATCCCATGTGGCTCTGCTCTCCACCCACAGATTGTCTGTTTACACTGGTCTGTGCACCTCTGTATAGACAGGGATTAAGAGCCAGATTCAAAACATTGAATACTAGCCTTTATTTGTGTACAATTTTTCTTAAATGAGGTACAAAATGTTTTACAGAATCACAAACAAATCCAATGGTACAAGAAGTGTACAAAGAAATGTAGTAAAATGATAAACAACATGAATTATAAAATAGTGAGATAATTAATCAACATTTCACACTTTTGTTCCAAAAAAGTTTAGTCATGATTTAGGAACAGAATGAAAACAATTTCTTGCCAACTTAAGATACACATTTGATTGTATTTGTTAGTGATTAGATTTTTTTTTAATGCTATATGCCCTTAAAAGAAAAATCAATATAAACAGTTTGTGTTCACTCTATGTGCATACACCAGTGTGGAGCACTGCATCATTAGCAACTTCCATCCAGCTTCTCAAGCCTCCTCCTATATTAGCATTTGTACTAATGTGAATTTAGAATATTTCTTTCAATATGTGCTCATGTTCATCAAATGCTATATATCTCAACTCAAGGTCTGTCTGTGTTGAGCTTCCTCAGATATGTTCCAACAGCAGAGCCACACTGCCAAATTAAAATACATATAATTGTTGCAAAAAATTGCTAAAACCCCCTTGATTATACATGATGTGATTTTTTTTTCTGTTTTTTTGCCTTTGAGATTCAACCATTGCACCAACGATTAGCATTGGAAAAGTACAGTAGAGAATTAGTTGCCTCAATAAACAAGAATGTACTGTAGGACAGGTTGTGTTTTGAGTAAGTTAGGATTTTAGTTACACAATCAGTGCAAAACAAATGGTAAAAGTATACAAATAGCATACAAATACAGCAACAGTAGTTGGTTAAACCTTTACAGTTAAAACTTTCTGTAAGCAGCAAATCAAGCAAATAATTCACTATGGGCTTCCATGTTGTTCCCACTTTGGTTGCTCAGACAGACAGAATGTGTTTCCCACTTCCAAAATCCCACATCTGACCATAAAAAAACAGCATTGCGGTGATTTCATTGCTGTTACTTTCGCAACCTACCTGTACATACACAAAACTCTGCTCTGAGGGGTCCATGGGTATTCTTTTAATTATAGGAAAATCACTGACTGAAGCTTAAGTAGAAAAAGCAAGGACCTGACAGCAGTTTATATACATTTACCTGAAAGTGTGTTTTAAGAATGCTCAGAACATCAGATAGGTATTTATATGAATGTCACTGGTCTTCACTGTCACCCCCAGCCTCATTCGTTCCCCTCCTTCCTCCCTGCTTTACCTCCCTCACAAAGTTAAATGAGGTGAGTGAGAGTTACGTAAGGTCTATGATCCATTTCCAGACGGCTGCTCCGATCTCCAACATCAAAGCCAGCTAGTGTCCTTTCAGTGAAACTATGTGCTCTCCTCCCTGATGACCACCGATCCTCCATTAAACCTGGGGACGTAATGTCTCTGAAGACCCCACAGCAGGCAGAGCTAATCCCCTCTGTGTGTCTGAAAGGGCCCCTCTTTTCTGTTTGAGCCCATTTCAGCTTCATTATGTCAGCTTTCCAGTCAAGACTATGTTGTCCAGACCAGCTTAGTGGAAACCGAGTCAAGACCAAAGAACATTTTAAGAAGGAAATGTCAGAAAGGTCAGAGCCAGTTGGGGTCAAGCTACACAGCTGCAGCACAGTCTGCACTGAGGCAGATGGAAAATAATGCTTCAAGTCCAAATTTAAAGTATTTGCAAAGGTCGTCAAAGTACAAATGCCAGTATAATCACTACAACTAAAGGTCTATATGTTCAATGACCTCCATACAGAGGAACAGCTGATTAGCATTGCATACACATCTGTAGGAAATGTAATGCCATACTGAATACAAGAATAAGTAACATTATTATATATAATATACTTGTGACAGTATATTTAACATTTTTTATGGTTATTTTCTGTCACTCAAAGCACCCGTTAAGTGCAAGATGGTGGTCTTGGTTAAATATTAAAAAAGGCAACTTGAAGCACAAGACAAGACACATTAACTCACTGGCCACCAGTATAAAGGCCTGTGCTTTTTAAGGCCAACCATCCTCCCTGACATTTTCATACCTCACAGATGTCACACTTCCTGGACTGAAAAAAAAAACGTTGCTAGTAAACATAATGTGGGCTGCAAGTATGTTTTCTCTACAAATTATTTGGCTAAGAAAATTAATGGTATATGAACATAATTTTTAGTGTTTTTGCATGATCCAAACTGAAATTTGCAGCCCAATTTCCCAGGAGTGCAGGAGACTGGAGTTCCTGTTTATTAAGCATAACCACAATCTTTCTCTAAATTTTACCCCATGTTGTAGTTGCTTAAACCTAACCATACTATTTAAAATATTTTAATATTGCTTTTTGGCATTTTAAAGCTGGCGTATGCTTCATCAGAACTGCTTGTCAGATAGTCTAACAACTTCAGAAACCCCCTCCATGCCACTGCTTTCAGACATCAGAATTGATTCACGTGATTGACCAGCTGTGCAGAGGTGAGAGAGTAAGCAGTCTTGCTCGCTTTTTATTGAACAATAAAGTGAAACATTATGAATGCCTTCCAGGAAATGTCCACCATTATCCTCATATTTGGTGCTCATTGTGTGTCACAACTCTGTATGATGGCCTGCTTCAAATTTGCTTCACTCCATCTACAGATGTGGCTGTTCTGAACAGCTATAAACACATTTGAATTCTAACCACTAACTAACCCTAACCCTGACTCCAGGCCACCAGGGCGCCCTACCCTAACCAGACCTTATTTTCCAAACACAAAATCTCTTCCTAACCTTAACCATACTGTAGTTTCCATACATAGATATTATAGAAAGTGAGAATTGTTATCTCTTTATCCTGCCAAGTAAATACTGCTCACATATGTATATATTAAGATGTAAACTACTGGGTAAAAGTCTTCAAAGGGTCAAAAGTTTGGACCCGATTCTCAGACCCTTGGAACCCAAACCTGGCATGCATCAATACATTTTCAAACAAAGGGACTTATCCAAAAGGGACCTAAGGACAGTCAGACCCAATCAAAATCAACCCAAACAGACTGAAAACGTGAGAGAACACCAACACTGGCAGCAGCATGATGCTCCACCAATTACTGTGATATAAATGCAAAGTTTTCCAGTTTTCTTTCTTATGCAAAGTGCTGATGCCGCGTCAGAACAACATTCAGCGAGCTGAGCCACACCGATGACTTTGTGGGATACTTTTGATTTTCATTTTTAAAATTACTTTAAGCCTGTATATTTTTTTCAAACACAGACATGAAGTCTAATGTTAAACTCTTTTCGAAAAGCATTGGATAAATGCCTGAAATGCAGATGTAAAAAACCACCTGTCAGTCAGTTGTTTGTGCAAGCACTGATTGGAAAATGACACCTGACACTCACAAACCTGCCTCTCACGTCAGAGAACAGCTCCACCTTTAAAGTCAGTTATGATTTATCTGATCTGCATTGTCCCATTCCATTCAGCTGAACCACAAGGAAACAATTCACTGGTACATTTTAATTCACTCCTCAGGGCGTGGACTAAGAAAAGTACAAACTGTTAGCAATTATGTTTCATAACCAGAATTTATATAACACCGAAACTCATAAACACTGTTTGACCTCTCTTTACTACTTGAACTTGGAGAGGCTGCTTTGAGCTACAAAAAAAAAAAAAAAAGTATACTTAAACTAAGTATAGAGAGACCAAGATTTGTCCAAACTGGCGGCTGATCCCGGCAACCTGGAGACTTAAATCACCCGAGCACATAAAATCAGTGTGAAAGTGACACAGATGTAGAAATATTGTTTTCCTAACACCTAGGCATCAGCCTGAAGGATCTATGTGGCTGCCTGACTGCAGCTGCACAGGTCACAGGGTCAAGGTCAAAGGTGGAGAGGTGAGGGTTGGGGTTTTACTGGAAATATGAGAAACCACCGTATGTTTTGCAGCGTAGGTGGGCAGGTGCCAGGCCTCTCCAGTTTTTTCAATTTCATGGTGAGCAGGAAGTCATCTTGCCTGAGGTAGCACAAATGTCTTTACTGAGGCAGCTTTTGAGGGGACAAAAAGGGAAAATAAAGTGTGGATGTCATGTGACTTTGTTTTTATTTTTTATTTTTAAGGCAGAGAATTTTTTTTCAACCATAAATACTTTTTTTTCAATTATTTCAGGACTAATTTATTTACCGTTTTATTTCTTGATATGTTTGTACATTTATTCAGTTTTTGATTGATTGGTAAAATGTCAGAACAAAGATTTCATAAATGAATTCTCACATGTGTAAGAATTTAGCTAACTGCCTCTCTCAGCATCCGGACCGTGACCCAGTGGCCTCATAAAAACATGTGGTTGCTTCTTCTCCTGTCGTCACGTGTGTGTGCATGCGTGCATGCGTGTGAGACTGTGAGTTTGGGTGTGAGTGGTGAGGGAGAAACAAAACAACGAGCATCAGTCATGTTGGTCGGCAGTTCAGTGTGTGGTTGAGAAGAGAGGAGAGGGTGTGAAGTCTCTGCTTTCTGCCTCAGAAACACTCACAGTCACATCCTCTGAGTGGACAACAACATATCATACGTTGCCTGGTGAAAGGGACCTTGTCATTTTTTTTAGCTAGCTTAGGTTTATACATCTGATAAATGATAAACACTTGCTTCTGTCTGTTGATGGTAAAAACAGATTTTGGAAAAGGTTTATTTTAAGGAATAGTTTGACATTTTGAAAAATGGACATTCACTTTCTTGCTGAGAGTTAGATGAGAGGATTGATACCACTCTCATGTCTGTACGCTAAATATGAAGCTACAACTGGCAGATGGTTAGCTTAGCGTAGTACAAAGACTGGAAGCAGGGGGAAACAGTCAGCCAAGCTCCAAAGATAACAAAATCCACCTTCCAGCACCTCTAAAGCTCACTAATTAACACATCACATGCCAGACTATTTCTTGGCCTGGAGTAGAAACTTCCTAGTAACTGTGCTGAGCCGGGCTGCTGCTCGCAGTAGCTGCAGGGTTAGTACAGATATGAGAGTGGTATTGATTTCTTCATCTGACTTTCTGCCAGAAAGCTAATTAGCGTACGTCCCAAAATGTTGAACTACTGCTTTAAAGTTATAATCTTTTAAGATTTCAGCCTTGGTTGGTTGTAGCGACACCTGTCGTAATAGAGGTAGCCTACTAGCATAGGCCTGTTGTTTTGTTTAAGCTCTTACTACCCCTGTGCAAGTCAATGTACTAAAAGTAATACAATATGCCTTTCTGCGTTTATTTTATTTTATTTCATTTTTTATTATTTACATGATACATTTTTATGCTAAGCTATGCTATGCTAACTGACTAGCAAAATTGCTATACTACTATATAGAGAGGCAATTAGGGAATGCTAATACATTGAATGACTATTACTGAAAAAATATGCATAAATAGTATCAAATATGAGGTTTGATATAATTAACATCTTATAGATTATAACTTTTAAAAACTTGGTACAAACAAAGTGACCAAATATGACATAAACTCACAAGCAACTTGTTTGTTGCTTAGAGTTTTGGCAATTGAGACTAAAATCTTATTCCAGACCATATTTATCTGGGAATAAAACGTGTGTCCATGCCATAATTTACCATTTATGGTGGTTTTTGTCATCATGCTTGGCTTTCTAAACATGAGTAGTGGAATTCAGTGTTATTTTTTTGTGTTTTATAGTCATTTCTTGTGCTTTAGATTATACCAAGTGACCAGTTTATAAGGTATACACATGTAATCCTACGACATACAACAACTCAGCAAGAAATCTTAGGATGTTCAGTTTGAGTTGACACTGTCAGAGAGATGTTGATCCAACTTTAAGGTCATAAAGGTCAGTGTTAGTGTTGTATTGGATTCAGTGGAACGGAGAAAAAAAGCTTGATAAAATTTAGTCCAATACAGCCCCATTACTAACTACAGGCTCCAAAATGATCAGTTCATAGCACCTATTGTCCCATAAACTCACTGTATGATATGATGCCTGGCTTAAAAAAGGAAGTGCAGCTATGTAGTGCCACAGGGGTTTGGAATGACATTTTTTTTCTCACCTGCTCCAGTGAACCAGGAGGTAAACTTGCCCCAGGTTTGAAATACCCTGCTTCCTTTAAAGTGCTTGGTGTGAACACGTCTTAACACATCAGCGCAGTGTTGGGAAGCAGCCGCCCTGCATGTCAGCGAGGTCACAGCTGACTCCATCAGTCTGACCTCACCTGAGTCGAGCACTCTCCTCTGGTCTGTTGCGTGTCAGTCTCTTGCAAGCCACCTGGACCTTATCCACCGCCTCAGGGAACACGCCATATTATTCAAGCCATTACTCATGCTGGTGCTGGATTACTCACACCTTCACTCCCTCGCTCTGCTTCACACTGGAAAACATCTTTGTGTGACTACCCCCATGCACCGCCGCCGACGCAGCAAAAGTAAATCCCTGCCAACAAACACACCTCTTGCCTGCGGTGATAAATAGAAACAAAGCTGTGCTCTCTCATCCCTCCAATGACAGACACAGCACTGAATGAAACACATCAACAATAATTCACCAACACAGCAGTTGTGCAACTTTTAAAACAATAAGCCATGCTCAGAATAAGGGTGCTGCCACATCAAAAAGCCCAGCCACAAGCAAAAATATCAAATTCCTAAAGGCCTTTTACACCAGTCTGATGATAGTGACTGTTGAAATCACTATGACGAAAACAAAAATCTTTGTGTCTGTACATCAGTCAGGTTTGACGGCATTTAACCTACATTACATAACCTACAATAATGTTTTTCTCTTCTTTTGTGTCTTTTGAATAAAACGATTAAGTCATTATCTTTGTCACGTTATTGACTTCTGCAATCAGATATGACGTGTGGGTATTTTCCAGACCTCAAACTGCACTTTGCTTATCCATTCTCTATTTTCCTGCCAAACACAGTGAGCGTGTCTGGAGAGCTGCAATGAGATGGAAGCTCCATGCAAAAGATCTTTAACCAGGTGGTTGTAGGAATTTTTGAAAAAGTAACAACAATTACTGTATTAGCATACTAATATTTAGCACAATAATTACAATATTTAACAGCACCACAAACTACAGGCTCCAAAATGGCCATAAAAGTTGAATCAAGACCTCTTTATAACATAACTCTCATGATGGTAGGATTTATTGTACAGCTTTTGTATTAGACTGCATTAGTATTAGGTGTACCTAATATACTGGAAACAGAAGGCTGGGTTTACTAAAGCTTTTCCACCTTTTACGCCTCTGAAAAGCAAGTGTAAACATTGTGCAGATGAGATTTATATCAGCCACAGGGAAGGCTGTAATGGGAAAAGCAAAAAGCCTTTATCTTTATTCTTCACAATGTAAATTATGTCAGATAAAGAACATTCACACTGCAAAAATATCCAGAGAGCTGCGTTTAATCAGCTATCTAAAAATAAACAAATAAAAACATAGGGCTATCACTAAATCCAATTCTTAAAAACAAAATAAAATAAAATATAGCAATAATTATTAATGAACATATGTGAGTATCTGTACCAAATAAACAGAGACACACAGGAGTTGTAGTCTTAATCAAACTTGGATCTGGACTTGACAACTATTGTATTGTGAAATCAGCACAGGATACAACTGCACTGTTCTGTCTTTTGATAAAGTATTTATTTAATGCATCTGACTGCATTTACCTCAGTGTTTCACGGAAACATCAGCTGTATTGAAACCATCTCCACCCGCTGCAGTCTAAAAGCTGCTGGATCTGCTGCTGCTCCATCTCTCTCTCTCTCCACCGGTTGCGGGACTTGTGTGTATTCTCCTAAATATTGTAATATTGTACTTTTATGAGTAATAAGCTTAGATTATCATGTGGAGTTTAACTGTGGTCATAGTAAACATTGGAGATAGGTGTAGATGGTAATGTTGATGTCTCTGTGAGGCACAAAACTAAATTATTTACTGTACCACCTACTTAAAAGGACATCTGCCTCAAGTAGATACCTGATTTTATTTGCTTTTTTAATTAAGTTTTTCAGTTTTTCTATGTTGTGATTTTAAAAACATTTCTGCTCCATCTCAGCCAATGAAATAATTTCTGTCTACAAGAACAGCTCTGCCTCAGGGAAACGTTGGTACTGTATATATTCAAAGTTACAACCTGCTTTTTGATTGCTTCTCGTCCTCCAGAGGCTGACATCACAGAAGAGTTCAAAGCATCTATGAGGTGAACTCAGCAACCTAAACTGATCTAACTGTATCTCCACACCTGGCTCATGTTGCGTCTTACATTTGAGTCTCTGGATGTCTGCCAGCAAGCCTCTTTTTGTGTCGCTGGATGTTTCTAGGACAGGTTTTAACAATGCCTCCTTTGTCTTGCAGCAGGCTCACCTATTCCTCTGCCTCTCTGAAGTGACAGAGGAGGTGACGAGGTAAGTACCAGGAGGAAGATAAAAGCCTGAGATTAGCTTGAAAGGAAGTGAGGCATCCTGTGGTGCAGATGCTCCCAAAATGCAGAGCAGAAGAGTCGAAAGGGAGAAGAAATTACTTAAATAAATTCCAGACTTGAAATGAAAGATTAATGGATGAATTCTGCCATAATCCCCTCAAACTGCTATGTATTGCATAACATTGGATTTTTTACAATTCCCTTAAGTGCTGCAAGTGTTTCTCAATCAGGAACTTTTAATTTCTCAATATGCATCAAAGCCTGTCACCTGTGCCAAACAATTTAATCAACAGCCTGCAATGATTTATAGGGGTGTTAATTAGATTCCGTGTTCATGTTTGAGGCTGTAACTGTACTTTTATTGTACTGCTACTACTGTACTGATAGTTATAAGGGATTTTTTTTAAATGATTGATAGCTGATAGAGTCCTACATGACGTAAACTCTTCAGGAAGATTGGCCCAAAGTCTAAAGGACAAAGATTGATGGCTTGTTGTTTTCAATCCCCTGAAGTAACTCAGCGTCAAACCCATTCCTGCCTTAAAAAAGCATTTAGTTGAAACGGTTAAACAAAGAAACTGAGCATAACAGAATTAATTTGACTTTAACCTGCCACTTTTTGACTACATGGCTGCACAAACAAGCTGTGAACACAACATTGAAATATCATCCACTTTTTAGCTGATATGTTGAACTTTTAGCAAACAGTTATTTATTTCCACATCCAGTAGTTACGGAGCAACATTAGCATTCATTTGGAGTCGTGTTTCTGTCTGTAAGTCCAATATTCCCTCTCTTTTAGTTCTGTTTTTGCTCTCTTCCTGGGGGAAATATCTGGCTCTTTAGCTGCCAAATGCTCCACTATGTTCACCAGTTAGTCCACAGCTAACTGTGTCTGTTTGGTGCTGCCTGCTGCAGCCAAAAATGACGGTGTGAGATCAGTAAAGTAAAGAGTAAAGTACAGACATGTTAGCAGCCAAATGCTAAATTACTCAAAATTCATTAAGCAGAATGGCCTCTTTCAAAGTGTTATATGTTTATGATATTAGAATATTGTTATTAATGCATTAACGTAAAAGAAGCACATTAATGTTGTAGCTGGCTGAGGTGGAGCTAAAACTACTGTGCCTTTGTGCCTCTCCATATATCTCTTCTTATACTCTTATAAAGTTAAACTATATGTTACTGTTGGGTAGTTTAATCTATAACAACATATATTTTTTAAGATGATAATAAGTTTGTAATACAAAATCGTAAAGAAATCAGAGTAGAAGTAGCATAAAATGGAAACACAAGTACTCAAGTAAAATACCTCAAAACTGGACTGAAGTAGAGCACTAAAGTAAATGTACTTAGTTATTTCCACTACTGGAGCTTTGGGCAATATTAAACCTAAACTTGAACATAACCTCCGTGCGTGGTAGTGGTGCCCTTTTTTGCCCCTGCTTCTTTGAGAGTCTGCGTCCACTCCTGTAATACTGGAACAACCATGGACATGAAGATCCTAGTTTAAGAAAAAATACACAAAACAGCATAAACTGACCAATATAAATAATCAATTTCAGTTTAATGGGCAGAGGATGAGGTCAAACTTGTGTATATAGTGTGTGTGCAGTGCTTATATTTTTTAAGATTCAAAGTTGTAAAGCAGCACTGGTACAATGCAATACTACCATCCCTGTTGTGTTTACAGCATACATGCATATTATATACCCAAATAAGCAGCTACATCAGATATGCAATCTCAACATCCGTCCCCTCCGTTCAAAATGTCACAAGCAATTACCTGTATAACATAATGCAGACATTTAGTCAGGAGATTGAGCCAACTTGGCAAAATTCGGAACGGAAACATTCGAGAAAAATGAGCACAATGCTAGTTCCTCATCAGTCTAATGACAGTGACCTCTCGTCTACCCAAAACAACAGCATGGACTCATTAATAAACTGTCCAGCGGGGGTAAACTCTTTTCATAGGAGCCTGGAGGATTCGCATAAAACAGGAAAAAGGAAAACAGCAATGAAAGGTTAAGATTTTCATTTCTCTGCTTACAGATTGCCTAGATACACACTATGTTGTTTTTCATTAAATGGTCATTAGATGAAGTCATGGCTGATGGATGTTATTATCTCTAATTATTAAAAGGTAGTCATTGTTCATTTCCTCTCAGTTGCCAGCAGCATGGGAAGAAAATTGGCAGTGTTGTCCTGGTTTGGTTTTGGGAAGAGGGTTGTGGATAAAATGGGTCCTTCTCTTATAAAGGACAAATCCACACTGGTCTGTGGTTTAAAGTCACAGGCAGCTTCTTTCTTTATATCAAGATGAACATGAGTGAAAAGCTGACTATGTGTAAAAATACTTGCACTGCAGGAAGGACTTAAAGAGGAATTATAGGCCTGACATTTACACTGTCAAATATCAAGAATCTGTACATTACATCCATCTGTTTGATAGAATAGTGTGTGCATTTTTTGTTCATTAGTAAAAATCTATGAATTAAAATTTTAAAAAGCCTAATTGTTGCAAAAAACTAAAGTGTTCATTGCTAACTGTCACTTAGCAAGCTAGCTAGACTGATCACTAACACCACAATAATTAAGCAGTTTATTCAAAAGATGTATTTGTACCATCAGCTCCTGTCTCATAAGTGTCCACAAAGACTTCCTCTTTTGTGGAGCAGTTTATACTCTGACAGAGGAGGTTAGATTAAACTAGATGGTGCAACACAACTAATAAGCTAATAGCTTCCTCCATTTTAGACTCTGCGGCTTTCTGTTCCCTAAAAGGTCAACAAGGTCAGCACTGTCAATGCCATTTTCTGTTGGTCAATGCCACAAATTTGTCAAAGTTCATCAGAGCAGGACACAAAATATTTGCCAGATTTACTTTCACCCACAGGCGATTGGTCAATTGTACTGAACTGATTTTGCTGTGAAATTTCAATTGGATGTTGCTAGTCAGTGATTAGCCAAACAGCTAATGGATGAGCCAGTGATTGTGAAGCATGAAGGAAGCAGCTGATAGCAATCAGCAACATTTCAACATTCACTTAAAATCTGATTTGAATACAAATGTAACTTGTGATGTTCAGTCGTTTCCCTAAATTGTCATCTACTTCTGCTTTCACTACTGATTTCTTTCCCAGATTTCTTTGAAAGTCCCAAAGCAGTGCATGAAACTGACTGCATTCATTGGATGCACCGTTTACCGCTAACCTCAAAATGTCACATGGCTGCATTGCATTCTGGGATACTGAGGCTACTGTGGGGGGTGAAATCAGTGTCTCTGACTTTTTTAATGGTTTATTTCGTTGAATGTTAGGTCAACAATGTCATTCAGTGATATATCAGATTGTTGAACACATCTTCAGTGATAAAAGAATTCTTGCTAAATGCTGAATATTGGGAATAGAAAAATTACCCAAAAAACAAAATGAATCCTGGAATGGAAGATGCATCACAATGGCTGTCTTGCAGTGTTAGAGCATATTTTACCTCGAAACATTAGCCAAGTGTATTACCTAAAACTACAAGTGCTAGTTTGGGTGTCAGATTGTCCTGTACATATTCTCTATCTTCCCCTGAAGTGCAGTTGTTGCTCTACTTTTCCTGGGACCTCTATTCATGAGCTGTCATTCTGCTCTCCTTTGTTCTGAATTAACTGCTAGCAATCGAGCAATGATTGATCGGTGCAGCTGATCTGCAAGACGCTGCAGCCAAGATACAGTGGTAGGTCTCTGTAAACTAATCCTCTATACTGTGGATATGACCGCCGTGAGAAAAGCGAGGGGAAAACCCCCTTTCCCTTTCAGCTTTATCCACGGTGATGGGAACCACAGTGGGAGCAGGGTGTTTCAGCCCTGCAGACGTACTGGTCAGGGTAAGGAGGGAGAATGTCAGTCTATTGTTGAGCTGATAGGGACTGATTGCTGATATGTTGTCGGTAAGGTGGGGTGGTATATTGTGTCACTCCTGGACGGGTTATGACAATATTTGAGTCAGCTGTGGCACAGCTTCAACTAGAACAACAGATATATGGTGTCTCCTGCTCAACTTTATCACCATTCAATATTGTGCAAGCTTTAACTGGTATCTTGTTTTACAAAAGACGGCTCCAATTTCTGGTTAGTCTTGACCATGTGTCTGCAATTGTCTGGCTGTTATGACATTCTGCATTCATAAAGCAGATGCTCATCATTTCAAAAGGAGAATGGTTGTTAAACTCAACAATTGTTGCCCAGTTTGCCTGCAGGTTTTGTTTGAGTTTTTGACTTGTGTTTAAAGACAATCTCACAGCAGGAATCATTTAAATATATAATCCAAATCATTTCACATGAATAAATATCTGTTCTGCAAGTCTATAACCAACTGATACAACAGTTGTGATTCCATCAAGATAACCCAGAAAGTAAATAGTGCTTGAGGGGACAAGTGAGTAAATTTACAGCTTCTGCTCTGCAGGTAGAGAGCACAGGTTAATGCTAAGCAAGCAGGAACAACAGTAAATGAGTGACTCTGTTCAAACAGGCAGAGTTTGAGACAACTGTATTCTGAGACTAAACAAAACAAACAAAAGACTAAAAGAAAACTAAAGATTGAACAAGACTAACAAACGAAGACAAACAAAATCAGGTGTCAAAATGAACACTCATTGTGGCCACTTAATGCAAACCTCTAGATTAGCTTTTCTGTTGATGTAAAGTAGCCAACTTGGTCAAAAGATTTGGAGATTTTTTATAGATCCCTCAATTTGAGCCTGGTGACAAATGTAGTGACTTTCTGAGGAGCATCAGTTACTTCCTGCATTCAGGTTCCTCCAGCTCTTCAGCTCACATAACCACTGCTGGGAGGTGAGAGATCCAGCTCACCACTGTGTGTGTCTGGAACATCAATCAGTTGCGCAACACTGAGCCACACTGATATCCAGACAAATCAACTGACTAGGGAAAAAAATACTACATGTGACATAATGTGAATTGTTCTCTGGAATACAGACAGAGATCTTTGAACCTTTAAATTTGTGTAAATATATAATTTTTGATCCAAGTTTTTAAATATGTATAGTTAATAGTTTGCTTATGTGACCAAAGATTTTCTTTTTTCTTCTTTTTCTCTCTGGTTAGGTAACATTTTATTTTACAAGTCCTATATTTTCATATGATTTCTTAGAAAACAACTGATGTCATTGTGTATTTATTAGGAGGTTATTGGAAAGAACTTGGCACTAATTATAGGGGAAATGGAGAGAGAGTTCAATTGTTATACTTCCAGTTAATTAATATCTAGAATAACCAGTAGTCTCTTAGTGATTGTACAGCAGTCCAGATAAACATGCAAAAAATGTTTGCTAAATGTTTGTAAATGGGCAAACATACGATTCAGCATATATTGATACTAAAGTTTTCAAATAATAAATAAATGATGAATAAATATTTGTGTAGAAATAGTATTTAGTAATATTTAAACGCAGCAGTTCTTCCAAGGAAATTTCTCTCTAACTGCTCATAAACACAACACAACTAACTGAACTTAAAGAACTGTGTCAGAACTTTGTTATGTTGTTCTTTCTATGTTCTTTCTAGGAAAATGATTAGGAAATTATGGACCTATAAAATAAAGTGTTACCAAGTTACATTATATGGTATTCCAATGTTTTGATATGTAAGTGATGTCATGAATGTATGAACAAATGAATCTATGATGACCTTTGGAGCATCTGAGGATGAGTTTGTATTTGAGTTTTGTTTCAAATAAAGAGCAGGGGAACTACAGTAGTATTTAGTAGAACTGTAACAGACAAAGAAATGACTGTATAAACACTCAGAAAAAATACATCTCACTAGTGCAGAAACATAACGCAAAGTGCCGATACACCAACGCTGTCACAAAGGTCAAGAAAACAAAGATCTTACACAGTGGCTCTTCAACAAAACCAGTAAAATAGAACCTTTAAGACGTTTTGGGCAATTTGAAATTAAATATTTACGATAAAAATTCCAGGAAATACAAACTGATCTAATTTACATTATCAGTGCAAGAAATGGTAAAACTGGCAACAAGAAGTTTCAGAGAGTACAGTAGTATTTAACATGGCAGCTGGCCTTTTTTTTATATATGGTGGTGTGAATGCAGCATTAGAAACAGACGACACGTAGACGATACCTGCACAATCTGTGATGTGTCAACAGAGTCATGGTGGTCTAATATTTTTACTCTGCTGATTTCTGGGAAAATGACCACTGAATGCTGTGGGAACTTTTCTCAGAAACCAGAATGTCATCAGCTGCTTAGATATAAACACTAAAGGCACACACTTTAACTCTTCACTGTCCAGTGGAAAGTTCCCACTGAACTTTCTAACCAGGCATTTAAGAAACAAATAAACGTGTGCGTCATCAACAGCTAAAAGTGACATTACACATCAATTTACAGTGCAGTGCAAATGTATTAGGAGAGAGACTATTCCAGCATACTGAATCTGAAATAAAACTATGAAAGTGCTGAAGCTTTGTAAAACATGCAGCTCTTGGATCCCCTCCAATTACAGAAAGTGGTGTAATTCTCAGACACTTCACCTGATGTTAAGGTAAACATTAAAGCGACAATTAAAGCATAATATTTTTTTCATTCACCAGTCATTAAGGCATCCCCTGCTGAATAATGGTCAACACTTTGGACACTAGTGAAATAAAATAAAATAAAAACATTTTCAAGTTCTAGTCCTGTGTCTCTGTGTTAATTATTCATTTATCTCTTCTTATATGCCAAAGATATGTCAGCAAAATTAATATCACCTAAGAATGTGGGTGAGGTAGGTGCAGGTGGAGGCCAACAGTCCTCTACAGCTCCATAACGCTGTATCAGCTAAGCCATGCCCACTTTTGAACAAGCCAATCAAATTTAAAGGACTAGATCCAACTAAACCCTGCCTGCATATTCTTGTCTTGTGCCCTTATCAGACAGGTGCTAAATGAACACAAAATACTTACTTTATTTTGTTTGGAAAACATACTTCTTCTGTGCAGACACTTTGTTGCCAGTTTATTGTGCATTTTCCAACTTTCATAATGTAACTAAAAAGACAAATAACACAGACAAAAGAAAATGGCAATTAAATTAATAAACCCAAAAAACTATAAAATGTAAAAATGCTCACAGTGCTAAAATAATGCAGTGTTTTTGTTCACTGTAGATTCTTCTGCTTCATCATTTTATTGTGTGCTAAAATTTCCCCGAGCCATAACAGAAAGAGGACAAGCTGTGATGTTCAGTTGTGACTCACGCTGTAAAAGAGGGAGACATGAAGACATAACAAGAATAAGACACAGAGAGAGGACGAGACATTAGAAGGCCTCGACCTCCATATTATCAGATAAGATAAACACCTCTCAGCGTGTTTCATCAGAGAACAGAACAGTCACTGTCCTGGGTCAGATCCTAACAGTCCTCTAATGTCTGTGCACTCAGACTAAATCAATGCTAGACTGTCCTTCCTTCTGTACTTTGATGATCTGTGCTGTGTTTCAGGAAGTGGACAAACCCTGAAGGTGACTGTTGTCAGCATTTGATAGACAGAAAAAATAAAATAAAATTTAAGGTGGTAATCCATGATATTCTTCTGTTGGCGTAGGTTTCTAGAGCTTCAGTGACCTAACAGCGACTGCAGTTACCTTTGATCTTCAGTCTAGTTGCAAGAACTGATAAAAACAGTTATATCACAGAACCTAAGATTATAGGTTGGCAAATAGGGACATAAAGTTTCAGTAATATAAACAGCAGATACAGCATTTAATGTTTATAAGTAATCAGCAAAATCTTAAATCCAAAAAACCAATAGGAGCCAACATATGACTTACAAAATAAAGGATGGATATGACCACAGCCAGCTAGATATATAATTGTCAATAAATTAGGAAATAGAAGCAATAATAATGTTCTCGTAAGAACACAAGTAATCCTTCATACACATAGTTATCACCTGATAAACAGGATTGATTCATCTTTAAACATGACCTTCAAAACTTAAATTAGGGTTCACATTTACTCGGAATGTAATTCTGGGCAACAGGGTGGAGCCTGGGTGGAGCTGACAGGGTGAAAAAAGTGGCAAGTACCACAAGTGTTTGTCACAGCTTGATCTGTCAATCAAATGAATACTCCCCCGCACATCCCAATGGCTCTCTGAGGCCTTAGTATCTTCTTACCTAGACGGTGATTGCGAAGACACAGATGTGAAACAGCTACCGAAACACTTAATTATTTCAAAATGCGTAGACTTCTCCACCCAGGCTTAACCGGCTCTGCTGAATCTCAACACACAACTTGATGTATGTGTGAGACTGTGACTGATTATGGCATTTGGAAGTTAGATTCTAACTTTAACCAATCAGTAAATTGGACTGAGAGCAAGAGTGCTCTTCCTCAGCTCCACCCTGTGTCACATTGCAACCACAGGCCTCTGGCTGCTGCAGGACAGTGGGATTAGACAGAGAGAGCAATACTGAGTGATCTTATGTTGATTGGACATTTAATAGTTCATCTACAATCTAGGATATAATGAGTCTACTAAGGTTTTAAAACTGAAAGTTGAGCAGATGTCTATGAGTTACAGTACATAACAAATATAAAGCATTACCTAAGTACATCTGGACTTCTGTGAATAGTTATGACATTTAACTGTTTGGATACATAATATATTAGCTGTTTGTCTTAAACTGGCCTCTGCACCGTCACAATGATTCAATGAGAGCTGAAGTGTCCAGAGTTTTTTAGGCAGAGATGCGGTTCTCATTTACTTTGTTGATACATATTTTCAAAGTTCTTGAACCAGCAACCTTCCAGTTTCAAATGTTTTATGTCTGAAAGCTATTAAAGCAGTGGCTCTGTGCATACCTTAACTATCCCTGTAATGTTCTGAGGAAACAGTCAGAGTGTCATGTGTCAGAAAACCGGTTCACAGATAAACGTGCCTGTTAGTGAGCTCATGTCTCACTCAACAATGTGTCTATTGTCCAGTCTGTCATGCCACACAAGTTCAGATATTCATTTCTGATAATGAGTTTGTTGTTAAACTGTGGTGAGATGTTAAAGACAAAAAAATCACACAAACGAAATGAAAAACAATGAGGGCCCAGTGGGAAGGCATGGAAGCCAAAACACGGAAGCCAAAAAACCCCATGCAAAGTCATGTGGAGAGTTTGTCGACCCTTATGACCAGATTTTGACCATGTGTCCATCCGTTCGCCTGATCCAGCGCAGAACAGTGAACAATCGGGGGGATTCGTGTCATGGCTTTTCTCAGAATCTGTCTTGCAGTGTGTCTTTCTTAAACCAGAGAGACTAAGAGCCCAGTCACAATAGCATCAAAAACAGCAAAAGTTTGGCCTGAAATCAGACCTGTGCTGTTTAGTCTGGTTGAACTGGTTTCCCTCCTTGATACGATTCATTTCGGCAGATCTGAACACAGCAATCAAACTTGGGTGCAGACCAAAACAACCGTACCGAGACCCTTTAGGGTGCTTTCACACCTCTAGTTCAGTTCATTTGGTTCAGACCAAGGGAAAAAATGATACATTGTTGGCTGGACCGCAACAGCGGAGCCAGCACTACACATGGGAATGTCTCCAACTGAGTGAGTCGGTGATGAAGTCGCACCATTAGTTGACGAGTGTTGGAGTTTCCCCATTGACCTTTGCCTTTTCAAAATCAATCAGTGTAAACAGTTTTCTATTACGTCCTCAGGGGGCGTTTACAACTGTTCCACTGACTGCAGCTTATTCGCTAATTTATCGCACGTTAGAACGCCCTGCAGCCAAGCCAGCAGACTTCAAACAGAAGTCGATTATATATATGCTGTATATCTTTTGAACAAATTGTGTCAACTTATATTGTACAGTTAGCGACGAGCTAGCTCGCATCTAGCATGTTACTGGTTAGCTCGCCAACTAGCACTGCAACTAGTCACTATGTTTCGGCTCCACCTATTTCATGATGATGTGCAAATTAATTTCACTGTGCTGCTGATATGACTGCACACTAAAATTGAATGGAGAGTAGAATTACTTATCAAGATTTTCTACTTCAGTATTTTGCTTTGATTTCCAACAATTAGAGTCAAAGCAAACTGACGCCAACAGATGGCAAAACATGGCTTGATGGAAGAAATGACTAGAATGAACAGACATTTCAAAACAGGGCCATGTCACAATAAGTAAGGGTGTTCGTTGTTGGAAAGGTTTCCTGCAATTTCAACAAATCTGTTAAGGAGTGAAAAAGGAAAGTTTCCTGTCATTAAATCTGTTTTTTGTGCAAGTTGCTGAAGCTCTCTCTTGTACCATCCAAGACACTGAGACTCCTGCAACAGCTGCTGGATGCATTACTCTTCCCTCTCTCCTCCTCTGCCTCAGACAAAACAAAGCAGCACAGGAAGCCTTGATTAAAGCACTTCCTGTCTGACTGGCCCAGTGGATCAAGGAGCTCGGCGGCGGCTCGGGTATTATTTTACCCCCGCCACTCTGAGCCGAGGTCGCCTCATAGACCCCCAGTGAAGTTTACTGCTGAAATCGGAGAAGCAGCTGCTGCAGAGCCCGGTTAATCAAGGAACACAGCGAGAGTGTGGAAGTGTGTGTAGAGCAGTGCAGTGTGTGTGGGTGTTCACGGCTCTTTGGTTAAGTAGATGAGAAAAGGATGTAATCTTTGGACTTTGGAGTTTAAACTGCACAACTTTGTTCCCAGTAATAAAATTTTGCAGAATGAAAGGAATAGATTTATGGAAATGCGCTTATTATCTTAGGCTCTGAAAGCTCTAGCTTCATTGAACTGGAGTTAAAACGTGATTAGCCTAGCTTAGCATCAAGCCTGGAAACGGGGGAAACAGCTAACCTGCGTCTGTCCAAAGTATAAAAGAAATGTAGCAAAGATGTAATGCCATGGTAATCAAACATTCCTGGCTTATTAACACTTTCTAACCAGTGTGTGCAGACATTTTATAGTATAGTTTAATATAACTAATGCAGTCATGTGTTTTAATTATCCTCATGAGAGTTGTGTATGAAACCTATGTATCTCCATGCTGCCAATTGTTGCCTACAAACTGGACCTTATGTAACTGTTGTGTAACAGCACACTTTATCTCCACAGACAGGTTTAATTAAAGTTTATGGAGGAGTGTAGCGGGTGGGAAATGTTGGGGAGGGCTGCTGTCACACATCTGGGTCTGTTTACCCCCTCACACTCAGCAGAGTCAGCAGAGGAGTACGAGGCCGCTCCCTGCAGCAGTCTGCAGGCGGCAGCAAGTTTCATCAGGGCTGTCTCACTGCAGCAGCCAGCGGACCACAGGCCTACCAGGGTGACAGATACTGCTGTCTGGTTCTGTGTCAGTTTCATGAGGTAATGAAAGTGCTTTTCTATCCTGGCCACCTTGGATGTGTGGTGCAAGCTGTGAATCCAGCGTAAGTAGTGGACCACCATAAGGAGAGAAAGGGCTGGTGAGGTAGTTACTAAATAGCTGTTCCAGAAGTCCTTTTAGTGCTCTGATTGGCCTGCCCTGCTGCATCTTGAATACAACAATGCACACTATTGAATGTCAGCATTTACACAGTGGATACCATGTATATTTAAGTCTGTGGATCTGCTTTCCCATCTGAGCTATAATCAAAGAATTGGTAGCACAGAAAGCAGTGAAGTACACCAAGCCATGAAAGTTTGTATGTAGTGGTACAAAAGTGCTAGTATGCTGAGCAATTTTGCCGGAATGTCAACATACTGAAGAGCATGTTAGCCCTGCACTGGCACCTTCTTCAAGGTGTCACTATTCTCCAAAGTGCTTACCAGATTGTCAGACACTGTTCGTCCATTCACACCTTTCTGACATGGGTCTTTTTTTTGGGTTGTGGGTGCATCTGACAATTTACGTAACTTTCCCAAACCGACATTCCGAGAAGTACATCTGTGTCAAGCAGCCATTGGTGCAGAGGTGTGACAGCATGCAGGATTTGAACTTCTCTCTCAAGCTCTTTTTCTTAGTCTTCACACAACTACTTTGATCAGTTTTTGTCTCGCTTTCGCCTTCAAGGAGAGACTGTCTGACAGTGTGTGCTGTTATCCCCATCTGAGTGATTCATCGTGTGTCTCCCCTCTCTATGAGTGATGCCATTCGAGAGTGTGGTGATTCAGGAAGAAACACTTTTGCCTTTAGATGAAGTCGAATGCCACTCCATACAAAATCTTTCATTTCAAGCATACCCCAGCCTTTAAATTTCCCAAATGGTCCTGACACTGCTACATCCTCATTGGTTTTAAACACTCATGGTTGACAATGATGGGTGCATCATTTTAAGAGGGTGTAAAGTTATACCCCTTAAGATTTCAGTTCATCCTAATAATAGAAGTCCCAGAGTTTTGTTTGAAATAACATGTATCAACCACTGAGGACAGCAAACGTTGAGAAGCTATAATGCAACAAAAGGGGCATTCACATAGCCTAGGGCGGTGTTTTTCAATCAGGTGTGTTGGAAGAGGGAAACATCTAAAACATGCAGGGCAGGGGAGCCCCAGCAGGACCAGGATCGAAAAACACTGCCCTAGAGGAGTATAACACCAATCATCACAACGTTCCTGGGTTGATTCCAGCTGGAGAAGTTGGTTGCATGCCATCTTCTCTATCTGTCTCTCCCCTCATTACCTGCCAGTTCTCTACTGTATAGTGTCTCATAAAGACATAAATGCCCCCAAAATATTTAATGCAACAGAGGCAGAGCAACTCATGATCTGTTTACAGCACAGCCTACATTGTCAACAATGACAACAGTGTTGTCGGACACGGTAATGCTGAACTCATGACTGAATTACATGACAAATATATTGCTTTCACTGTAGTCTGCTGCAATTCATGAAATGCTCCATCCTTCATGGTAAAGTCACCTATCACAATGAAATTTACAGTTACAAAATGCAAATATTTGAATGGTAGTTGTGAAAAAAAGGCCATAACAGTCTGAAAAATGGCTTTGATATAAAAAAATCATAAGAATTATAACACAAAAAAGTGATTTCCATTTTATTATATAAAAGTTCCTAAAACATTTATATAACACCTGTCTGCTTGGTTTAGACTGATTCTAATCAGCTTCAGATCTTAAAGACTTTAATTTCCATGATTTTCATCAGGCTTATGTTTAGTTATGTAACTCGTGAGAAGATCATCAGTACTGCCTCAGAAGCTGTGTGTCTACACGCACCAGGAAGCTTTGGCTGATCTCCCCACCCAAGTGATACTAACTTTCACCACCGCTTCTAAAACTGCACTGAGTGTACAGTATGTACAGGAGAGTGTATGAGAGCACATCTGCATGTTAAAGAGGTCACAAGGTGAGCTCTCCTGTGGCGGTGTTGTTTTTATCCAATCACTCCACAGTCGGCTTTTGTAACACCACGGAGGCTTAACTGCAGTGGGTGAAGGCCAAAACACAGCCAAATCAAATACTGGTTTTACTTGAGGTTGGGAGCAAAATGCTCACAGAGAGCAACCAAAGCTAATGCCTTCCATATCGTCATACTGGTGTTGTTTACTGGTTTCGCTGCTTGAGCAGTGGCTGCGGTTTGGTGATTAACTCTGGCAGAAAGGAGAGAGCATACCGTTCTTTGCCCACTCTGACATCAGCCCACCGGGTTGCCAGATAGAGCAGCTAAATGCAGACAGTGGAAACACACATTTCCATTCTCATTCAATCATTTTGCATTCATTTTTGTCATGTTGTGCTTTTTGTTTTGGTGTTTTTTGTTTACCGTTTGGTTATTGAATTTGGTTGCATGATTTGGAATCTGTTGTTTGTGTTGAAGTTTAAATTTGAGAACTTTTTGGTCCAGAAAATAATACATTGATGAAGCTTTAAAGGAGACTCCAGTGATTTAGTATTGAACTTTCATAAAGTTGGAGGATTTGCAATAAACACAGCGGTCAAAACCTGTGCAGCAGAGGCAGAGATATCCTGGGTTTTAGCACCGAATCAAGCTCCAAAAACACTGGATCCTACGTTTCCCAAAATGCAGCTCCATGGCGTCTTATATTAGACTCTGTAATTGAATAGTTAACTGAATAAATAAGATATGAAAAATCCTTAATACTTAAAATAATTAAAAGAAAACTTTTTGTCTTCTGGTCAAAATAATTTGATGGCGTGTGTGTAGTATTTCTAAAATCCTGATTAGACTTTCTTTATTCTTGTCATGGTGTAGAAGCCTCTGAAACAGTATCCAAATCATGGTGGATCAGAAGAACTCTATTGAACTCCAGACTGAAGAAACTGCTGTAGGGTAAGCAGCTCTTTGAAGCAGGGATATGCTGTATTGTGCTAAAATTGAACAAAGTGTCCAAGAAAATGAAATTTCATTGCAGGGTTTAGAGTCTGCTTTGGTAGCAGAGCTTCATCATAGCAGCAGCAGATGACAGTGATTGGCTGTTACCCAACATTCAATATCAGCTCATTGTGCTACCTGGAAAACAAATAAAGTGCTCTAACCCTGTCACATTACAGGATGTCTCATCAAAGCAGCAGTAAGATCTATGGGATGAACATGTTGCCCCTGCAGGTTTCTTCAGCCTGCTATATATTGAACACTGCTCAGGTTATTATTAGTTTTTTTCTGCTCTTTGCTGCGGGACATAGCTGCATAATCTTTTTTTTTTTTTTTTTATCAAAAATGGACCAAACAACTATGTGTACTGTGAAAGAGTTCAGCAGAGAACTGTGACATGATGATGGTAAACCAGTGTTTTAGCATCTTTTAGCTCTTCGTTTTGGTTTTATGGCCCACAACTTTACAGTTTTGGTTCAGAAAAAGCTCTGATAAACCCACTGTACACTACCTATCCAGCACAGAACAACAGACAAACAAAGTTAGCAACTAGCAGGTGAACATAGTGGAGCATTTAGCTGCCAAAGAGCCAGATATTATTTTCAGGAGTTGGTGGGGACTTGTCTCTCTGCACAATGAATTATCAAATAAAAACAAAAGATAATCTCAAAAAACCTACACATTATACTGTACATGTAACTGTACTGTATCTACAGTATGTTTGTACATCTACAGACAGATTGTTAAACATGCACATGCAATCTAATCTACCCAACCCAGTCTTTTCTTTTCTTTCACAACCTTTTCTTGTATTACTATGACTTCATTCCCATAATATCATGACTTATTTCTATCAGCTTTGTTCTCTAAATCTCAGGGTTTTAACTGTGGCCCAAACACTCTGTTGTACAAACTAACTTCTTAAGATGGAGATGTTTGCAGAGTGACTGTTGATTTTAAATCTATTCACAGCTATTTCTGTTCCTTCTTTTCTCATCTTATAATCGCCTCTAAAAATGAGTATTGCATTATTTTGGAATCATTCCCTCAACACAGCATGACACGGGCAGAAATACACCTCTTCCAAATAGAGTGTACACACACCTCATATGCTGATTTTAGCTGTAGCTCTGTTTAGCTGTGTCTAAAAAGAAAATTACATCACACTGAAAACTCCTCTTGTTCTTTCAATAGAGTTGTCCACTTGTATTAGGATGCTGTTTTAGAACAATAAAGTCCCGAAGGACGGCATGCTTAACACATACACGCCTGCACACTAACAATGTACATGTGAGTTCATTGTTTATAAATGGACAAGCAGTCCTGTGTTGCTCCTCTGTCACCATGCAGGATGTGTTTACACCCCCTTGTTTCTGTCTATTATCCTGCCCTCCCATCGTTCCGCTGTCTGCTACTTTACAAATGTCCCACTGCTGTTTTTGTCCCTGCAAACGTCCTGCAGCAGTCACTGCAGGTACCCATCAGCCTCTCTGACTTCTGGGTGCAGATACAGTACAATAGGTACAGTCTGTGAGGAGATGAGGGTGAAACGAAGGACCTGTGTTTGTCTCCTGTGATCATCTGTCAAGACAACAAACAGGCCACACAGGTTGCCAGTGTGTGATTTGGTTTATTGTTGTCTGGCCACGTTTAACACAGCTCGCTCTCTGATAAACTGCTGTATATTGACCTGAATGAAACTGAGATAACATCATGTTTGCAATGGTCTGAGGAGAATGATAATGATAATGGCCCAGCAACTTATTTTGTGTAATTGGAAGGCAAAAACGCCTCCTCCCATTATTCAGTGGATCCAGGAGGTGATGTCTATGCTGAAATTAGAGAAGTGTGGTGTACGTGGATCATACAAAAAATTTGACAAAACCTGGTCTCTGTTTATTAGTTATGTTGAGGACCTTTAATTTCTTTTAAATGGATAAGTTGCAACTGCTCTACACATATACTGGTCAACTGGAACTGGAATACAATGTAGGGCTGCAGCTGGCGATTGTTTTTAATTATCAGTTGGTCTGTTGATTATTTTCTCGATTAATCAATTGGTTGTCTGGTCTGTGGGATGTCAGAAGGTTGCAAAAGGTGTTTCCCAAGGCCCAAAACGACGTCCTCAAACGTCTTTGACCACAACCCAGGGATGTTCGGTTTGCTATCATGGCGGACTAAAGAATCCAGAAAATGTTTGTATTTGAGAAGCTGGAATTATAGAATTTGGACAATTGGACAAAAATGACCAAATAATCAATTATCAAAATAGTTGGAGATTCATTTAATAGTTGGCAGTTAATGGATTAATCATTGCAGCTCCAATACAATGTCTGGTTACACCTTCCTCTTATGAAGCCTGACTTGCACTGTATTATTCTGGTTATAGAGTTGCATTTTATTGTTATAATTTTTATTATTCATTATTATTACTACAATTATTTATTTATTTAGTATGTGTTCATTCTTTTTCTTTTTTTGATTTGTGTGACCCTGGACATGCAGGTGTGGGAGTGGGAGGGTGGGGGGAGATGATATTAGACTGTATATTTACCCCAATGTCAAGATGACTATTTTGTATAATGGAAAATATAAATAAAAAGAAGTAAAAAAAACAAAGAACAAATGTCCCACTGCTGTACCTGGGTACCTGCAGCAGTCACTGCAGGTACCCATCAGCCTCTCTGACCTCTGGGTGCAGATACAGTACAATAGGTACACTCTGCGAGGAGATGAGGGTGAAACAAAGGACCTGTGTTTGTCTCCTGTGATCATCTGTCAAGACAACAAACAGCCCACACAAGATGCACGTGTGATTTGGTTCATTGTTGTCTGGCCAAGTTTAACACAACTCGTTCTCTGATAAACTGTTGTATGTCGACCTGAACGAAACTGAGATAACATCATGTTTGCAATGGTCTGAGGAGAATAGGGTTACGTATCATTTAAAAAATTATGATACCAGGCCTAATACCAGTACCCTTAAAGTGACACTGATACCAATAGAGTACTTCATTCGATACATTTTTTTTTCTACTTCAATCGATACCCATCATGTGAATGGAAGCATTCAGTTGCCTAAAATGCCACCACTCCTCCCCATTTAAATGTTTTTTACACTAATACATTCTAAAAGTGTTCTAATTATTGAAATATTTATCAAATAACTGTACAAAACTGTACAATTAAGTATTATCACCACAGACTGTATGGGTTGTAGCTGCTGCAGTAGTGGGCCAATCACACGTCGCATTAAATGGAAGAATGCTTGCAGTGATTGGCTGTGAGAAAAACCATACAGATAGTCATTTTTTCAAGGGTACAAGAAGGATCAAATGCAGGTATCTTTTGACTGGAGAAGTTTCGATACTACTTGGTACTGGGCTATTTCAGTCAATACCTTAAAGGTATCGAGTACCGATACCCAGCCCTAGAGGAAAAATGATAATGCCACACAATGTTTCTCTCATAATACAGTAATCTATTGTTAACATGGTAACAGACTTAAAGGGCCACTCCACCAATTTAACACATGAAGTTTAGGTTATTGGTCATGGCAGATACCACACAACCTGCAAAAACAGTGATAGTATAATGTCTCTCAAGCCTGAGAAAATAGTAATATACAGTAGTGATGTCATAGTGATGTCATCAGTTATCTTAGCTTGGAGACAACACATTTATTATAGAAAGCTTGTGTTACAAAGTTGAAGTGTGGCGTTTGAAAGACACAGCTGTTACCAGGGAGGGGAAGTCTAATGAAAGATGCTATAGAGTAACAGTATGTTTCACAAGAATGACATTTTTTGACAAGTTACATAACTTTTGTTATTCAATCTCAAAATAACAACCAGGTGACATAAATTCATTTATTTTCCAGGGCAATTTAATGAGTTTTGGAATGAACGCAAAAGATCTTAAGCAATGCTATAATGCCTGTTATAAATAAAGCAAAACACGTCAAATATCTTGTTTGCAATAAAAGACCAAAAAAAGGCACAAAGAAGATTTAAAGGAATTGTAAAATAACTATGTAAGCCAAGTAATGGTATGTTTTGCAAAAATTCTTATTTTAACAAGTTATTTCTTTTGCCATCCAATCACTTAAAAAATTGATTTTTTGTACAACAATTTAAAAAAAATATTTTTCCAGTGCAGTTTCACATGCTTTCAAAATTTTCCATACTGAGTGAAGGGAAATACACAATGTTTGCAAAAAAGACTTTAAAGCGACATGAAATTCATATCAAAACTAGTTAAAAGGACGTGGATGCTTTTTGCTGTGTGTGCACAGTGGGATACATAGCACACTGTTGCATATACTGTACATTGAAAGCATGTCAGTGTTACCTGAGGAAAGTGGGCTGTCCTTACAGGAACTGCATGTGCTTAGGATCATACACGGCTGTCAACCAAGAATTTCAGGTCTGGAAGCTGTCAATAAAGCCAGTCCAACAGCCGTTCACCTCTGGGCTTTCCTCCCATCAATCTGCTGCTTTTGAAAGTTCAACCTTCAATTACAGACTAATTTCACTGCCAGTCTTCTTGAATCCTCTTTAGCTGTTATCTCTTCAATAGTTTGTTGCATTGACTGATTTGGCCTGTTGCAGAATTGGAAGTGTGGACTTTTTTTGAGCTAGACTAACTAAACATTTTAAGCTGCTAATGCATCTTTGCTCCTCAACATGGAAGATACGATCTACTATGCAGGTGCAGGAGTATTACGAGCACCCAGAAATATGGAGTGAACTGAGGCAAAGCAGTTTTGCAATTGAAATCTATCTGTGTTAATGTGCTGTGGTCTACTTAGCAGATCCAGGCCTCCATGTTCACTTGTGTCTGGTTTTAAACAACGATTAGAGCCATTACAATGTGTGAGAAGGTTTAATGTATACAACAGGTTTTAAAAGCAGGCCGGGCAGAGGTCACACTAAAGAATCCTTTACTGTAGATTAAAGTGTGTGTGTCAGGGCGGCCTTTGATGTGGGATCAGTGTGACTCCTGCTGGGTTTGAACCCGCAGGGGAGCCAAAGGGGAGAGCAGCAGCTGCTGTTGTCATCAGCAGCTTTACTGAACCACATCGCTCCTCTGCATACACACAGTGTGCAGTGTGGTGTTTTCAGTCTGTTCACATGCGCGCTCGTGTTTTCATTGTAACATGATTAAGGCAACATTCCGATCATTTCAGAACATCTCTGTCAAACATCACTTGATTACTGTAAGAAAGCTGGAATACTCATCAGTCATTTGAACCACTGTGGGACATATTCAGTGTTTAATGAAACGGATCGATAAACCCTGAAATATTCAACTGTATTTATATTCAAACATGTATGTGTTTTAGTCATTTGTATGTGTCAGAGTCATTTTGCTGAAATAGACTATTAAATGAGCCTTTTTTTTTTTTGATTTCTTATGGGTTACAATTAATTTATGAGATTTGTAGTAGGCAATAAATTCTGAATCAGATTATGTAAATTCTGTGAGCTGCAAGGGAGACACCACAGCTTCTGGACAGATTTTTCACCAATTACATTTAAATTAATGTGTTTTAAAGACATCCTCAACTTTGAGGCATGAGTGTCCTGGATAATCTAACAACCATATAGGTTACTGTTATGACCATTAGTTTTAACAATTTAATTTTTTAGCTGGCATGCTGGCTGTCTACTGTTTGATGGTACACTAAGCACTACTAACACATTTGCAATGTATGCATAGTCTTACCTGGGTTACTCACCTGTTTCCTGGTCCGCAGGCAGGTTCTCAGTGGGAACAAGCAGGTTCTTTAACATGATCGTCCGTATTCCTAGTTGCGCTTACACTGCGTCGCGTCTGGCCCTGCTGGCTTTAGATATCACATTCCATGAGCAGATGTTTTTTCTGTTTCTAGCTGTGTACTGTCCACACAGTCAATTTTCACAGTCCCATGCCAGCCCACAGTGACCAAGTCTTAGTCTAGACATGACCACTGTTTCCCTTCTCTCTTTACCTAAGTAGCAATGTTGTTTCCTGACACTGTTTTTTATGGTGAAGGAGTCCCTTCTTTTTGTTCCGCCAATCTTTCTGGCATCGGGATGTTTATATTTTTCTTAATTATAGATTTACACTCAGTTATACAATGTATACTTCCTGATTATACCATGTTGGAGAAGCAGAAGGGGGATTATGTGTCTTTTCTGTTAAAATGTGTTCTCTAGTTCTCTAGATCTGTTCACATATACTTGATTGTGTTATTGCTTATTGATTTAGAAGTTATGTGGGAGGGTATAAAAGGGGTGGTTGGGTAAGGTGTTTGTTGTTCTGTCACTCTACTGCACATGGTGTCTCAATAAATGCCCACACAAGGGCTGAACTGATCTCTGCCTGAGCCTCCTCACTCATCCACATTTAAAGGCAAACATGACAGGTATTGTGAGAAGATGAAAGCTGGGTGGTCAAGTTGAGGAGGGGATGGGGTGGGGATAACACTATGTTGATGGCTTTACTGTGTTCCTGTGCTGAGAGAAAAGAAGGAGGCAGGAAACAGCAAAGGGTTAGGCACACCTAAATATGTTGGAACAGGAAACTGAATAAGTATGAGATGTGGTTGTTGGTCCTAAACTTAAGTTATAATAATTTAATTTATCCAAAAAAATCATGTAAATTCAGTTATTGAGTAAATCATGTTATATGAACCATGTTCAAACTTGCCTAAAGTATAAAAAAAATATATAATGACTGTTTTTAAACTCAGATCTTATTAAAATGTTTAGTGATGGTAAACAATATTTTAGTAGTCCAAGTTGAAAACACAAATCACAGTTAGTGGTTACTGGATTCTGAAAAATTGGTGGAATCTCCTTTAACACATCCATTATCCCTCTCAAAACACCGTAAATCTTACTGGACAGCTGTTGTCACTCACCTTTATTGTCACCCGCAGACCAGAGATCATATGCAGATTGATCTCCGTGTGTGTTTCTGCCACTTGTTCACAGATTGCATGAACACACACCTAGCAGTCAAGACATACAGCACAATGAAGCTAACCATGAAAAACAAACATTTGCATTGATGGAAATCAGTGATGTGCAAAGAGCTCGTTGGTCCAGCTGACCTCATTCTGACAGTAGCAGCTTGTGAATATTGTGTGTGTTTTTGTGAGGGCGTGTCCATGTTACAATATCTGAATAGATGAAGTCACATGTATCATGGTGTCACATGTGACATGGTGTACAGGAAGGACAGAAGCAGGGGCTTAACTGAGCAAACACTGACACCAGAGACCACTGTGTGTGAATGTGTGATTAATACTGTATGTGTCATTTGGATAATACAGTTGTGGGATGTTCCTTTTTTCCCCTGTTTATACATGGTTGTGCTAGTACAAATGTGTCATAATGTGGTCATTGTGTCTTTTTATAGTGATGTTTTTTTCTCTCTTCACTAAAAAAAATTTCTCAATCCCAACCTTCCAATTAGCATAAAACTTTAAAATAAGCACACAGTATTTATGTTTAATGAATTGTAGTAATAATAGGGCATTCATCGTCAGTCTACCAAGTATATTATATAGAATATAAAGTATATTATATTGTAGTCATGATACAAATGTGTCCAATAAATCATTGTTTGTCTAAAATCACATGGCCTGAAGCTACATGATGTCACATCTTCAGAGAAAAGAACAAGGTGGAAGGTGTCTCCTTTGTTTAGTACTTACTATAGAAAAAGTTCAAAATTTAGGGATTAGGGAACACACTTATTTGCTTTCTCTCCGGAAGTGAGATGAGAAGAATATCTATCGCATGTCTGTGCCATAACTATAGTGCTAAACCTGGGAGGTGATAAGCTTAGCATAGTTTAGCATAAACACTGGAAACAGGATGAAACAGCTATCTTGTCTCTGTTGAAAGATAAAAAAATATACCAAACAAAACCTCTAAAACTCACTAATTAACAGGTTGTATCATGTTTAACCCACACAGTAATGTAAAAAGTTTGTGGTTTTAGGGGAGGGATACCTGCTAGCACTTATGTGCTATAGTGCTAGCAATCTGCTCCTGGCTGTTGTCCACAATAAATAGTAATAAATAGCACGTAACTCACCCTAAAACTGCATTTTGTTGTTTTTACATATGTATGAATTAAACAAATGTGTTTATTAGTGAGTATTAGTGCTGTGGTAAACTTTTGTCAATCATGATCATTGGAACAGAGCTGATAAATCAATGAGATATCAATATTAAAATTTGAACTCACCCCTCAACATTAATTTTTATGGGTACATTAAAAAAATCCTGTCTTTGTGTTTTTCTTGACATTTATTTAGCCCTGAGTAGTAAATGGCGCCTTTGTGTTTGGAGCTAGAATAACAGTGTGTAACCCAACCTGGTGCAACATGTATGAAGTCATATGTTTATTTGTGTTGTGTATACATGTGTTCACTCATTTAGTTACCTGAATAGATATGATTGTAACCCAGGAGCGTATCAGTTATGGTGGCAGATGATGCGTGTCTTTGCATTTTTCTCATGGGAACATTGATAGTGAATGACGCACACACACACACTCACAAAAACACACATACACTTCTAATCCCAACTCTCCACAGTCCCACAGTGGGATGGATGATGTCATTCACCTGTGGGTGACAAAGGCTCTTTTGTGCCTGTGCAAACACACACATATACCCACTTTTCTTCCTGTGTGTGGCTCACATGAGCAGATTGAATTGAATGCACATGTGGCTTCTCTCTGCAGGGGGAACCGGGGCATTTATCATTCGTTTGCCGTCTCATTCATCAAGCCTGTAGAACAGTAAGAGCTGCTGTGCTGTCACAAAGTCACCTCTCACTTTGTAAGTCGAGTTAACGAGACGAATCAGGCCGGGTCATGAGGAGGTCGACAGGTTTTTCTTTCAGACATTTGAAGAATTTTTAAAAGAGACATCTGTCCGCCTGAAACTGTGGTGTCCACTTTAAGACAATGTAAAATCTGGACAGTTAAGAGTGCCCAGAGGCCCCAAAAGCCCCAGTTCCCTCTTGTTTGTCGCAATTTGACTCACTGAAATTATATTTGGGGATATGCACAATTAAAGCAACATACCAACTGACATTATAAGGGCCAAGGTGGGTCTTGTTTTAAGGTCGTTTGTGTTGCATATTCCTAAACATATGCTTGCCAAGGGAACCTGATTCACAGTTTAATGTTCCTACAGGCAGTCTAAAAATAGCCTTTATAAACATTTATATAGCCATAGTATCACTCTATTCTCTGTCCTAGTTTGCACATTTCAAGAGGTGATTCTATCTGTTGTTGATATTTTACGAGCAGGAAAACACATCTTCCTGGTAGTGGCTCCTGAACTCCACCAGGTGTTGTAAATAAAAATCAAACCTGCCCTATCAAACTGAGATATCACTGTAAAACACTAGGTGCAAAGATAAGACTGTGATTAGCCTGCTGTCACGTACATTGGGAGTGTGTGCCTGCACGTACAGCATGCTAACGCAAAGACACACACGTCTTTCTGCTGTTTGCAGAAACAGAAGGTAATTTGAACTATGATTTTAAATCTTCTGTGAACCTAAACGTCCAATATTGACATCACAGCTGCAATTTGTATTTTAGATGTGGATAAGTGAGCCCTACGGTACTAATGAGAACATGTTCATGTTATGACCTCTCTTTCGGTCAGGTTGAATTCTATGGTCATGTAGTTGTTTTAAAATTTTAAATCCTCTGACTTTGCTTTTTGTCTTGATATTGAATTTGTACTGCCCATTAGTGAGAGTATAATAATAATAATAAAACAAATACATTCAAAGAGAAAAAACTTTGTAGCTATCATAGCCTATTAGCACCATCCACTTTTACTCATCCATGGCCATCATTAGTCAGTATATGGACGTATATGGAAGTTAAAATGTATCTTTTACTAAAAGTATATTCAGGCCCACACTTCACTCATGTACACATATAACAGACTAGTCAAAGTAACCTGAGTAGCAAAGGTTAAAGTGTGAGATTACAACTTTATTGACATTCTGTAATCATCGTTAGGTGCACCAGGTGATAAAAATGTGTGGAGTCAGTGAACATATTAATGCTGATGATGTCTTCTTCTAATTGTGATGATGTCAGCCGTCTGGGTGACCCACTGCTGACTTTGTGGGTGTTGTTTCAGAGCTGGGTGACCTCATGCTCATGCCTCCTTCTGAGCGCCGCTCACATGTTAGCCAGCAGGCCGAGGTTTATATCAGCTGAAAGGTATGAGCTCATGTAAACTGCAGTTCCATCACACTCTGTATATTAACCTCAGCCACAGACTAATGGGGGGCTAATCCAAACACTGATAGGGAAGGATCACCATCTCATGTGAGAATCTGCCAGAGCTCTTCCAGTGAATAAGAGGTGGGTGTGTTTGTATGTGTGTGTTGATATTGAGGGGTGTGATGGTGAACAAGGCCATGTTTGGACCAGAGTGCTCCCCTTCTGGTGCAGGGCAAGGTAACTTAACAAACACTATCCTTAAATCAGCAAACAGAGGAGCTCCTCAAAGCCTCGGGCAAAGTCGGACTGTTTTTCTCTTCACTCAAATACATTTTATGCCAACTTGTAAAATGTGGCAAACTCTAAAATGAGAATGAAGTGTGTTTCCATCAGCCTAGATGAAAATTGAAAAAGCAGCGTTCCAGTGTGAAAATTTCCTGAATCTCACTTGTACAAGGAAAATATCAGTAATTGATTCTCCAAAGTATTGGAAAAGCTGCTCTTTAGTGGGAAAAAGTTGGCCAAATATCACGCTTTCATTTGAAGACGAGAACAAAGAAATATAATTTATATTTATATAATATTTTATTGCAGGTAATGACCATATAACTATAACCAGGGACTTAGACTTAAAATGGCAGAAACAGCAGATTACTTTTCTGCAAGATCATAGTGGAGACATTTTATATGTGTTTTTTCAGGCAAATGTAACCAATTCCACATCACTGTTTGTGTTGTCACTTTATATACATTACTATTTATTGCATAGTCAACCAATATCAGCCAATGAAAGTACAAATTTCTGCATTAAGAAATTATAAAAACCTTATTTACAATTTTGAATCACCATTTTAATGCAGCTTTTTCATGTCATATCTTGAGAAATAGAACAGGTAGAAAGCCATCTCCTCTGTTTCTCTTCTCTTCTCAGTGAAACCACGTTTCACTAAGAGGTAAGGAGGTGACGTCTTTTTGTGTGTGCACTGTGTTTAACCAAGTGAACAGTCCATACTTGAGATGTTAAAGTCCGTCGGAGGTGGAAGCAGCTTCTCACAGTCCTAGAATTTGACAGGAGGAGGAGGAGGAAAAGGTTTCAGCGTTGGAGGGAAAACTGACCTGTGTGCTCTCATCTCACTGGGCCAAAGACTAACAGGTTTCACAGTGACAAACACTGACTGGAAGACTGGGAGTTACACTGCAAAAAACATCCAACTTAACACTAGTATTAATGCTTACACCACTGTTTAGTTTGAAGTAGTCATGCATATTTAAACAAGTTTGTACTTTTCTATTTTTTTTATTATTACAAATAATGCAAATCTCTGATACTAAGGCCAAGGTACCCCAATTCCCTACTACATGCTAATTAGTATACAGTATACTAAGCTTCATAGTATTCTATTTTTTTTACTACATACTTGCAGAATATTATGCAATGGAGGCGGGGCCCTGTTCATTCCTATGAAAGTTGCTCAGTGGCACATGGAGCCAAAAAAGACACTTCCTACAGTAAAGGAATTACCAGGATGAAAACATACTGCACACACTCTATGGGCCCATAGAGCATGCTCAGTAGAGACTTCCGCTGGCCGAGACGGCTAACTTCTGGCTCAGCCCTCTGGCTAACTTGAATGAGGATATAACAATTCAGTCATGCAGCTCTTCTAGACTTTCGAAATGTGATCAGACCGAATGGATCAAATTCTGATAGTGAAACGAGTCATTTTGTGGGGGTTATGATGTTCAAAAAAATGTATCCGCTAATTTCCAGATGTCTCTTTCACAATGTAAGTCTATGGGAAAAAGTCTTTTTGGGCCCAATAGCGTCACGTGATGTTGTAATTACACAGTTTGGCCACTATGTCAAATTAGCTTCAAAGCCTGGTGCTGTTCCTGGGGGCTTGGTTTCACCACCATCCACTATTACTTTTAATGTTGTAGTGGCTCCTCCCCTTCCTTTGTGCATTGCATTGTGGGAGAATAGTGTACATTAACAGCACACTGAAAAATCAAGGGCTTTTTAGTTTACATACAAACTGTTTTGACCATACTTCATTTTGTCACTCTTCCTGTGTGAACACTCTACAAACTCAAAACCTGCTTAGAATCAGTGTGTAGTATGGATTTGGGACACGTCCAATGTGTAGTCAACATGGATGTTTTTACAGTGTTGAGCAGCACCTGGCCGTTGATGTCACCGTCGCTGCACAAATAGTGTAGTAAACATTCAAGATAGCAAGCAAACAGTGGGAGTAGCATTTGAATGGGTCAGTATTGACTGTATTGAGAACAGTGTGGTGAAATGTTTGTTTGGCTAATAGGAGTGATCCATTCATCCACTTGTACCTTTGGCATATTTTCTACTTCGGCTGACTATGAGTAATAATATGTGGTGGAGGGAGCTGTGTCATCTGTCATCATCATACAAACATCCGGTATTTAACTTACTTCTCTCCTTCTCCACCACTTCCACTAATACTTTACTCACTGAAGTAAGTGTTTGCCTCACCCTGCTCCTATCCCTCAAAAACTGGGTCTTTTCACCACCACACTTGGCAACCTGTTGCCCTTGATGCTGACCTAGTGTTTAATCACGGTTGAGGGTGGAAATTATACATTCAACTGGATGCAATCTGGCATTAAACAATATAAGAAAAAGAAGAAATTGCTATCAAAGCATGACGTGTTGACTTATTTTGGTTTTAGGTGCAGGGACTACCGTTGGCTGTGTTTCATTCTTGGCAAAAGGGATACAATGGAATTGTTACAAGCCTAACACAGTATGATGGTTTCCTCCATTTTGGACTCAACATTTGAACAAATTCACTTCACCTCTGTGAGCAAATCCACTGATCCACGGAAATGAAATGATTTTGGTTCAAAAATAATAAATGCTGGTGTATCCAGGTCCTAAACCTGCATTCAGACCAACAACAGCACAGGGTCCATTGCACAGCTCATACCTCTCATTGTTCACAGGGAAAGAAAACAGATAAGACTTTTTCCTTGCCAGTTGTTGCACCCAAATACAACAGAATGCCTCATGTTAATATTATTCACAAATCCAGGGCATCACAATATTGCTACAGTTGCTACACAGCAGTACTCCAAATAATTCTCCTCTGGGCATCAAACTAGCGCAATATTATGACTCATGCTGTCAAACTACAGGTTCAACCTGATCTCACTGTGTTTCCTTTGGTCTAAACAGTGTTAAACACAGTGTTGCTTTGTTGCATTTTTGTATTTGGTCCGTTTAGGTTCACAGTGTCTGACAACAAATTACATGTTGTGAACACGAGTCACACTGACTCAGACAGCAGCACTTGGGTCACAGCAGGTGTTTTGCCTTTGACTGACGGGGAACACCTGCAGTGACATCACTCGCCGGGGGTGTGGCCATATAGAGCCGTGCAGCAGTTTTCTGTTCTTATTGTGAGACAATGTTGAGTTAAAGCTCTCTAAATACGCTAAAAGAGGTGATGCATGGAGAGTCATGTAAAATGACACACTGTTCATCATATGCTGTCATAGCAGAAGTAACACTGTGGATTTTGTGAGCCTTTACTTTCACTTTTGTCATTTTCAAGACAGGTAACTTTAAACATCTGTTTAAATAAATTTTACTTAATGTAACAGCACTTCAGCTCTAAGTAATATATGATTAGTGGTTCTCTCCACCCAGCATGTGTACATGTTTTCTATGTATTTTTGTTTGAAGCGTTTAAAGAAATGATTTCAGTGGGTGGTTGTACATACAGTAGCAGGGCACTGCTGTGATAAGCCCAGTCTAAGTGTCCGGTTTGTTTTTAGGCACTGGGTTCACAGCAGGCTGCTATTGATAGAGGCAAAGCACTTTGGAAATGAAAAGTACATTTGAAGTCCCCTTATGAGGCTGCATTCCTGACTAATCCAAAGGAGATCTGCGCTGCTAGGCCCCCGATCTCCCCAGGCAGGGCAGAAAAAACAGAGAGGGAGGGCTGAGGAAAGGGGAGAACCTGAGTTAAAGAGTCATTCATTAGCCTTGTGTTTATACACAGTACATATTGTTGATGTCAGGTAAGAGCATATATCCAGAAACTTCTCAGGAGCTTAGAAAAACACTCTTGTTTTTAGCTTGAGGGCCATGTATGTTCCAGTAAAGCTGTGAGGGGCTTTCATACTCTAAGTATAACAGGACATAGAATTTTCACAGTACTTAGAGGAGCATGAGATCCTTTATTTATAGCTAAATCTGAAAATCACTGGGCTTGGTGTTATGAGGTTTAACAAGACAAGATGTCCCCCACCAATTTAAATTAGCGCTTGCATTCTGAGTGTGAAATTTATCCACAATATATTGTGGTGCCCTCAAAATTTCCAACTATGGAATGAAAAAAGTAGTGACCATGATATGTACTACTTTTAGCTAACAATCCAACAATGCAATGTACAGTATTATTATCCAAGCAAAAACTTGATGACTGATGACGTAAAATGACGATGATTTGTAAGTAGTGCATGAGTGGCTGAGGTAGTGGTTTCGGACATAGCTTATGTTTAGGATTTAGCTCACTGTGTTCTAGCAAAGAATGATTAAAAATTCCTTGAGCTTTTCTGTACCCTCCTTAAACAAAACAGCCTTTCTGTTCAAGGTTTCATTAACTGATATTTCACTGTGTTCACACTTATGCATGTCAACCTCTTGTGCCATATCTTGTTTTCACAGAAAATACATCATGTTGAAGAAGCAAGCGGCACTCTAAATTCTTTCTTGTGACATGATAAAATAGGCCTTTGTCACAGCAGATAGGAAGGACTTGTCATAGTAGGAAAAACACAAGCATTAGTAATATTAACGATGGTTCTGATCTATTCAAGTGCTCTAGTAAGCCATGACAGTGTGACAATGAGTCAGTATGCACAATACCAAGACCCTGTTCTGTGAAAAAGGCCTACATATCCTTTACAAACACCACAATTTATCACAATGATACATAGTTCATTATTTTTTAGATCCTCATGGACTCACAAACTCAACAACTCATCAACCTAGATTTCATGGTAATCCATCCAACAGTTGTTCAGATATGTCACTGTATAATTGAAAGCTTTGACCCACTGGTGGCACTCGATACAAAGTAAAAGAAAAGTCAGGGCATCATCAAAGTCAGTAGGATTCATCCTCTGCAGAATTTGAACATCTGTACCAGACTTCCATCCAAAAGTTGTTGAGTAATGTCAATCTGGACCAAAGTAGTGGTCTGACCAGCAAAACCAAAACTGTCAGTCTCATGGTGGTACTACAGCATTACCAAATTCAGTAGGAATTGTCTTCTGGGGACCTGTACAAAATTTCATGGCAATCCATTCAATAGTTGCTGAGTAATATCAGTCTGGAACAAAGTGTTGGACTAAATGATGAACTGGCTGACCAACATTGCCATCCCTATGACCACACCACTAGTCTGACTAAACATTTACAGAATCCCTTTTTATCAAGCTGCAGATTTGGGGAGCTTTTCAGTCATCGTCAGACCAGTTCTACACATGCCAAACTACACCTCCTAGAGGACAGGAAAGTTATAGCAACAGAATGTTTATGTCAATCACAGGAACATAAAGTAGCTGCAGGCAATGAGTGTATTCACCTTTTTATAGCTGATGTTTGTGTGTTTGTGTTTTTTTGTACATTTGAACTTCTCTGACCTGTAACCTAAATTACAATAGTTAATAAATCTCCAGTGGATATTAAATGTTCAGATTGAGGCTGTATTACACCAAAGGTGACCTTTGAAGATTTTTAAAATTTATTTACTTCCCTATATATAAATGAAATAACTTTTTCAGGAACTTCAGACAAGTGACTCTCACAGTTAATTGTCTGTAAAAGTAGTTGACTGGGATATCTATTCTACCAATAAATAGAAACCAGTCAGGATGCCAAATATGAAATCACTCTACATATTGCTCACAGCTTTTGTTCAAGGCCAAGAGTTCAGTGAACCATGATTCAGACTTTAGTCAAAAGAGCCGCCCTAATGGCTCTGACACAGGATCCCTACTTTTATCTGTTTTGGCTCATTGTTTCCATCTCAGCCCGGCCTAACAATGATACTCCTGCAGCCTGTGATGTTGACACAGCAGAGCTTTTGATTTTCTGTCAAAGTGGGTCAAAAGACAACAGACTGAGGATGGAGGGGAAGGGGAGAGGACTGGAGAGGTGAGTGCTTGTGGAGGGTCTGGAGGAGGGCTGATGGAGATGGAAAAAAGAAGAAAACTGAAGGGTAACTGAGTTTTTATTGCTGAAACCTAACCCCCCCTCCCCCCTTTGCAGATCATCCGAGGCGGGCCTCTCATCACTGGGGTACAAACAGCCACGTTGGCCACGCAGTTGAACATGAAACCACCCAAGCAGCAGCCGTGCAGCTTTTTAAAACCGAGTCCAACTTGATCTATCTGCAAACAGATGACACTGCTGTATACAAAGCTGGGGGAGAGAGATGAGCTCTTTCAAAACCTTCAAAGTCTGTAAGGAGCTCACGTGAAAATTCTGGAAACTGTAAATGATGCTCACTTTAAAAGACAGTCCTTAACTTTAACTGATGTTCTCCTCTCCATGACGAGATGTTTCTCTGCATCTCGAGACACAGAAAGAAACACTTGAGGGAATTGGCAACCATCTTACCACACGTGCTGCAACAAATATCCTTATTCAAGGAAAATGCGAACAAACCTGCAAAAGTAACATTATTTTGGAACTAAGTTCCTATGCAAATCAAACTGCATGGATTGTCATTTTCAAAAAGTTGTGGGATTTAATTACTTTTTTGCAGTAAATGTGCCCAGGAAGACCTGAAAGTGACACAATAGCTGGGTTTCCATCTAAATGTATCGCAAATTTTAACCAAATTTTTAGAAAATCAAAAGAAAATGCAAATTGAAGTGCATTTCCATCCACTACTGTTATGCGAATATTAGGAGTTGGTTCATCAAGATAAGCAGCAGGTGGCACTAATTCTCCAGTCAAGTGCCATTATACTTGTTTTCTACGTCAGAACTTATTCGGCAAAGGTGTTCCCATCTCCCATTTAGCACATTAACTCTTTTTTTGAAAAAGGCAAAAACCACCTCAAGTGAGTATAAAAACTTTTTTACAAAATTAATCGTACCTTTTCTAATGTAATACTTCACAATGTGCATAAAAATATGTTGATGGAAACACGGCTAGTGATATTCATTGGAGCTGGAAACTAGATGATGTAGTGGTTACAGGAGGGGTTAGTTGTGAACAGCTGCTGGTAAGAACCCATAACATGCCAGCTAGCCGGAATCATGCTACAACAGATAAGCCACAACATCCATTCTAGGGCTGTTACTTTTTATTAAACATTTCTAACTACTACTGTTCAAACATGGGAAAAAAATAAATATTCAAAATGTAAAAATGTGTCTGTTTCATACCCAAGCAAGGAGAGCTCTTAAAATGCACTCTGACTCAAAAGGTATTACCAATAAATTAGTGTTGTTCTCTTTGCTAACACAAAATGGAGAAAACTAGCAAGCCGTGCTGAAAAGATGACACCAAACCATCTCAGAAGAATGTGAGGCTGCATTTTGTATCCGACAACACAGAAAGAAAAATCATGGATAAAGGTAAGGCTGTTTGCTGACTTTGTAAAATGTTGCTGCCTTACAGTAACGTTAGCTTGTTGCTCAAGTGAAGCAGCAAAGGCACCGCAAATGAGCAGAACCACTTCAATTCTACAACGTAGTGTAGAATATGTGTGTTGCGTTTGAAGGATTCACTCGTTAGTTCTCATTCCTTCAAACTTGACTAGAGCGGGGATAGCATGTAAAAGTGGATGGTGCAACACGGCTAAAGGTAGCTTCCTTAATTTTGGACTCTTCATCATGAATTCATGTGCCAAAGAGCAAATTAATTAAAAGGAATTGATTGTTCTTGGAAGTTTGCTGTCGTAAATGCTGTCTGACACTACTGAAGTTTAAACCTACTTTTAAATCATTTAATGGATCTGATTTATTAATTTTTTGTCTTTATTGTCAAGTACTGTGAGTCACAATGTTATCATTCATAAGTCATTTTCGGCTTTGTATTGCTGAAGTCCTGCTGGTGCTGCTGAGACTGCTGACACATGAGAAGAGTGCCAAATTTGAAAGTAGTTCAGTGCAGAGCTTTAGGAAAAGCGCTCTCAGCGTTTTTCGCTAAGCCTCTCTAAAAACCTCGCTGGCTCCTGCACCTACAGAGCTGTTGTATAACCTTTACATTCACCAGAACACACACACACACACACACATACACACACACACACAGACACACACTGTTGAACCATGTGATGAGGAAGCCTTTGATGGGGGGTTTTGGAACAAGGGAAAGCCTATTTTTGAAAGTCATCCACCACGAGACTCAATTAGCACTTCATCTAAAGACCAGAGCACGGGGTCGACGTGCGTCCCCTCCCTTTCTGTGTTTCCTGAGGAAAAGCTGAAGTAAGTTGACTGTGCACAGTGGTGGTCTGGACCTTTCCACTTGACCCAGTTCTCTCCAGCAGAACCCAGAGGACGACTCTGACTTCTCCTACTGCCTTTTCTTCCTCTTCTTCTTGGGTTCCAGTTAGTCCAGACAGTCCTGTTGTCCAGACTGTGTCTCCTCCATCTTCACTCACTCTTGCACTCTAATTTCCTGCATGCTGTCCTGAAAATAGCCCACATTTGGCTGACTGATGTGCTGAGCCTTTGTCTGTTTTCATTGCCAAAAATCCCATATGTTTAAGCTCCACTCATACGTCTCAGATGATGACTGTGTTGACTCTATCGCGTTTTCTCTCACTCTCTCTGACACTTGGTGGATATTGGTGGAACTTGTCTGAAGAAGATTTCGTCTGTACCACGAGTGCAGACGTTTAAGGACAAATACGTCAGAGATACTTTTGTCAGAGAAATATGTCAGCTATGACATTTTCACAGATAATTAATCTCCAGATTTTGCTCTGAGAACCTTTCAGATGAGGCAAAAGCACATTTTTAAAAGGAAAACTCACTCACTTACCAGCATGGATCTTGGATCATTTCTGGCTTTGCATTTTTTTTTCTTCATGGCTTCCAGCCTGCTCTCCCTGCTGTAAAATCCTGTTGAAACTGGTGAATTGTCAGGACCCTCTTGAAAGTTAGGTGATGCATCTCAAGGGGCTTATCCAGTGAACAGTACATTTGTTTGGTACTATTTTCTAATAAGGCACCCCTTACAAGCTGTAACCAAGGACATTAGTATGGTTAATAATTTCCTGCTAAACTTTTAATAAGAACAACATTTGGGTTGCCAGGTTGTGAAAAAGTCACATTTTTTTGCACATATAAATGTTAATATGTTAATAATGGGTTTTTACAACTATCTATCTAGTCATCAGTTGTAAATATAAGTTGTCAGTAAATAGATTCTGCTTCAGATGCACTGCAGTCCTGTTGCAGAAGGTCAGAGGTCAAGAGCTAAAAAGATAAACCAAGTGTTCTGATGGAGAAAGGAGTTTTCACAACCTGACAACCCAAATGTTGTTCTTATTAATGGCATATAAATGTTGGTTCTTACAGGCTACAAAGATTATTGCATCCCTACATAAAAACATGTTTGTAAGAATGAACAACATGGTAATGATTCTGCTATTTCTAGAGCCAGTGGAAGGACTCAAAAAGGACCGTTTGTCTTGATGGTGGTGCTACAGGAAGGGTCTGGAGGGGATTTTGTTGCAATCTGAACAGGCAGCTTCAGACAAAGCTGTTAGATTGTCATGCAGACGTTGCCATCCTTAGACCCGACTGCTAACAGGACAATAAAAATGTGACTAGATGTTCTTCCACTGGCTAGTATAGACCCAAATTTGGTCAAATCTGTCGTCTTTTTTTAGTTGGTTAATGTTATTTTGGCCTTAAAGAGACTGGAGCTAAAATGGCCTGTTTCAGACAGAGGGTGAACTGAGGGTAAAGGGTCATGGCTATTTGTGAGCTTTGACATGAGTCTAGTTGCATGCACACATTTCCATTTTTCAGTTTATGCTATCATCTTTTTGGTGATTAACATCTATAGCCTGTTTGATACATATGCTGTGTTAAAATAAAAGGTAGTAAAGGGTTATGAGCAACAGAGACAATATGGTGAGGCTAAGATATGACAATAAAAAGGGCAGGGTGCCACTGAATATTACAAATAACAAAAAGACCTTCTAAGTTTTCAACTAAGGGCTGTGCATTGTTAGATGTCATTAGACAGCATGAATTGTTTAAAAGTTGCCTGACGGTGAGTTCTTTTTCCCTGGGAAGAATGCAGAAGTAATTAGAAAGATCTCGTGCCGTGCAGATTAAGGACTTGTCTTATACACACAGGTTTATAAGAACTCATTTCCTATCTCTCTTAAGAACTGGAAAAGGGAACTGCAGAGACAGTCTCTATCCACCGAGGTGTTCAAATGTATCATAACTGATTTATTCACCTAAAACAAAGTTGTACATTTGGTTCTTGGTGGGCGAAGTTTGTGTATGTATCGATCTATCCAGAAGCCCATGGCATGTTTACACACACACTCGGCTCCTTGTAGAGCAGTGCGTTGCTCTCCTGTCTGTGCTGAGCTTTTCCAGATCCTCACACTCTGTGTTCTTTTGCTCTCCTATGTTTCTCCTTTGTTGCAGTGTGTCATGTGTTTGGCAGCTCTAATCTGGCCAACCTCAGCATTATAATGTGCGCTTTACGTGTTTTGGGATTCTCTCTCTCTCTCACGTGCCCTGTGTGCAGCAGAAGTCTATTTTTTCCTTCTTGGCTGCAGGAAGTGTGTGTGTCCTTGCTGTAAGGAGATCAGTGACCTCCTCTGCAGGTCAAGGTGACCTCTGCCCCCTACACTCTGACCTGCCAACCTGCCAACTGCACACATGGACTCTCTTACCCCTCCATGTCCACACACACACACACACACACACACACACACACACACGCACACACGCACACACACACACACACATTGCCTTTGTTCACTCATCAGGGGTCATGACCTCTCATTTGTGGGCGTGTGCTAGTATTCTAGGCACTGGTGCCTCCATTTAGCCTTCAAAGATGCATTACAGGTTGTTGCCCTAAATTTAACCCTCCAACCCTGTTATTGCACACTTCACATCACCTCACCCTGGCTCTTATGATTCACCAGGATATAATGAAAGGCAATTATCTCTGATTTAGCCTTAACACGAAACAGTAACACCTGCCAAACAAGACCAGGGGAAAATAGCAAGATACAGCAGAAGCAATGTACTTTTATTTTACTGGTCGGGCTTCAAAATAAATATAATAATTACCTGCAGGAGACTGTCTCAATCAGGGCCATTTGAGCAGTTTGTTGTCAAGATGTTTGGGAAAAGTCAAAGTGTTAGCACATGCTTACTAGTTTCAATTAAATTCATTTTAAGCTGGTGGAATTTGGTTCTGGTACAGTGTGTAACTACAGTTTCATCATTGCACAGATAAGAATCAATCAGCTACAATAAGAAATCACAAATACACACAGCACAACACTTACATACAATTGACTGGGGGGCGATAAATAAGGGGCCATGGAGTTCATGGTCTGTATTTCAGTGGGGAAAAAGCTTGTCCTGGTTGTGTGTTTTGATGTTTCACGTTACAGTCTGGTTTCTGTCAGCTATTAGGAGAACTTTAATGTTTTAAAAACATTCCTCCCTTGCATGTTTTTGTATTTTTAATTAGAACATCCATTAACAAGAAGTTCATTTCAAACTAGGTTAAAGTCAAACTGAAAATAACACTCATTTTTGCTCGCTGCTGCGAGTTTTGATAGTTCGGTCATTTGCCATCACAAATGAAAGACAGACAGCTAGCTAGATGCTATCTAGCTAGACCCTCTCCTTTTCTATAATGTGAGTCGGACACAAAATGACACTGGTGTTGAAACAACATGAACGAAAAGTAACGCCTAGTGGGAATTAGTGCTAATGTTTGCAAGCTAGGTTGACTAACTTCTACACAGAAAGTGGAAGCTAGTTAGCGTCCGCCTTCCGTGCAGAGTGGATGCATGCTGGAGGAAGCTAGTTGCTTATCAAGCTAATTAGCCTTGTTTGCTAGCTTCTACTTTCCAAATAAAAGCTTGTCAGCCTAGCATGCTAACTCCCAAATGTTGAATGTTGTAAAGGGACAAATATGGCTTGAATTGCAAACGATTTATAAATTTATATAAAATGAAACTTAGATGCTGTTTGTCACAAATGTGGCCAAAAACAGTTAAATCCTTAAAAAAAAAGTGGAAAAATCACAATGGCTACAGTATTATTGAGGTCAATATGTTCTTACACAAAAAGTGAAATGGCAAAAATGTTTAAATGTCTAAAAATCAACTTGACACCATCCTGTTGCATCTTTTTAGCTGCATACAATCTTTGGGAACCAGTGGAAATCAGTGTGTGTGTTACTTTTTGTGCATCTGTTTGTGCCAGTTGTGTAATGACCTGGCAGGCAGAAAGTACAGCTTTATCTGATAAGCTGCATTACTCCATACCATCTCCTGACCCCCCCCCCCCCCCCCCCCCCCTTCCCCCTTTCTTGCTTCACTCTCCTGATTTCCATTGGAGGCTGTAAACCAAGCAGGGAGCTCAACTCCTCACACAAAATCCTCCCTTTGTGAGCAGCTGAAGCAGGTGAGCCAGAAGGTACCATTTGTCTGTCATCACACAGATAGTGACCTGCCAAAATACCTGGGCAACAATGGACTCCTTCACAGAGAGCCTGGAGAGGAGAGTTTAGAATCAGAGCAGGGAGGCAGGTTACAGCACATGGACATGGTCTTTAGACAAGGTTGTAATGTCATAAACCAGCACGTTGGCTGTAATAACCCTTTAATAAACATGTTGAAGGCCAGTGCAGTTTTGTAACATTACATCTTTGTTCTATAATGTCTTTTGGTTTACTTTGGTTCATGCACCTTAGAGAAGTTGCAAGGTTTTTGCCTTCTGATCAATTTATCTGCAGTTCAGGTCACACAAGCCTTTTTTTGTGTCTGATTAAATTCATCTTGACATGCACCTCAGCTTTTTTGTGGTAGGACTTGCATCCTCTTTTGGCATGATTACAAAATGTTGCAGATCACCCTGTTGGTCAAGCCAGAAACATGTTTCTGTATCTGCAGTCTATCTGCTAACATATTTGCATGTACCATCAAATGACCACACCAGTGGTTTGCATATTTTGGCCCAAATACAAATCACCTATATGTCACAACGAAACATTTTGCAAACCGTACTACTGTGTTTTAGTAATTTGGATGTATTCTATCTACTGTTACAGGTATTCATTGGTTTCCATTCATTTCTGTAAAAAGTGAAAAAAATAAAGCTGCTCTAATTAATATTTTTATATGAACAATGGATCAAATGACTGTGTGTAATGTGAAAGGGGTCACTAATAATGACAAACACACTGAGAGTTATAAGCCAACTCCCATTCAGCTCTATTGACACTTTTAGTGTCTTTCAGCTCATTGTTTTGGTTTTATGGTCTGTAACTTTTACTTCAGCCTTAGCATTCTGATCAGTCCTGTTTCCAGCCCCAGCAGCTCTGATAAACCCACTGAACACTGCCCGTGCTGCTGAACCATCCCATCAGATATTCACAATGTTTTCTGCGTCATTTAATACACATTTCCCAAAGACTCAGCCTGATGTGTTTTGTGCCTATACTACTCCAATCCAGTGACAAAACACTCAACTTACTTGCTTTTGACCACATCACATGTAAACTACACGCTGTAAACTAAATTATATGACTGTACTATGATGAAACACACCAATGCTGGTGTTAATATTGACAATGACACCAAATTTATTTTTAAAAAATTGGCATTTTATGGGTTGAAAATGGCTCAACCTGTCATCTGCTGTTTAAAATCAGCCCTGAAAAGGCAGGGCCAATTCTGGCATAGAGTCGACCGTTTGGGAGGTCTCTACGTCATGAAATTTATATAAATGGTAGAATGATAATGATAATGCTGTTAGTTCCTGAGGCTAAAACCGTCTTCATGTGAAAATAAACCAAGTTAAACGCAGACAGGTTTCTTTAAAAATGACCTCTGGCTCGTTTACATGTCGTCGCACAGTTTGCCTTTGCCTGCCTCACACAGACACGCTCCCCCCACCCCGCCCCCCTCCCTTAAAAGGGTGCAGTTACACTTTAAAGAAGCACACTAGCCTTTAGCAGCTTTTTGCTTTCATGCCCCTTTTTCCTCCTGATCTTCTCTGCCTCTCTCTGTTGTAAACTAACTACCCAAAATGCCAAAAACAATACATGTCAAAGTAGCTAATGCAGGGTCTGGTGAGTCTGATATAAATAAAAGACTCATTTTGTGGAGTTTGGCGACTCTGAAGAACCCCAGAACACATTTTTTTAAGGCTGTCTGAAAAACCCTTTATTCTGTGAAAAAAACATCCCCTGGCTATTTGGAAGCAACAGTAGTTGGTAAATTGCTTTTATTCTGCCTGAACTGTCTGTTCTTCTTCCTCTCTTCTTTCTGAACACACGTGGCTCTGCAGAATTAAAGTCTAGTAATCCTCCCAAACCCAAGTTGGTTGGCTTTAACAATCATTCTACTCTGCGTCCACTCTCATGGAGCAGAATTAATGTACCCTATCCCTTGCCCCCCCCATAACCCCCCCCCCCGCCCGACTCCCTGTCCTCCCCGCCACCTCCCTCAGGTCCTCAGTTAGTGTGGCTTGGCGTTCTGACAGACAGACTCATGCAGCACTGAACAATGGCTGGCGTCCGACACGCTCTGGCAGGCTGTCGAGCTGTAATCAGGGGATGGAGTAATCCCGACAGGCATTTTTTTTTGTGTGTATGCGCGAGTGTGTGTAAGCAGTCGCTTTCAAGCTACTGTATCTGCTCGCGTGCATGCATGTGTGTCTGTGGGTGCAAATCTGAACCCCGTCCCTAAAGGTTTCTCTTAAGTGCTGTTAGAGGTCGGCGCGGCTGGCCGATCCAACGCAACCGCAGTGATGACCGCTTCGGACTGGAATTTATGTGTTTCTCCGGTCAGTGGTTCTGTTTGACAGTAGCCGGTTGTAACAGCAGACTGAGATCTCCATCTGACAGTGAGTTAAAGTGATCTCTGGTGGCCGCAGTGGAGGGCAGACAGCCAGTACTCAGCCTGCACATGAGTGAAACAACGTGCTGGACTCCCTTTAAGGCATCACCAGGGATAGTTAGATTTTAACTCAGACAGGTTTATTCTGCCTGTCTTGTTCCCATTCACAGCTCACATATTTACGTCTACTCTCAACAAACTGCTCCTGATTCTTAATGTATACATCAGGTTGCCAAAGGATGAACAGATCTCTTACGTGATGAGAACATAGACTCCAGAGTCGGCATGCGGCCTAGGGATGTGTTAAAGGGTCATTTTGGTCTTATTGTCATAGTTTTGGCTTTCATTTTTATCAGTTACGATAACATTGTACTCACCAAAGTGATTGGTAAGGTCTGTGAGCACAGCAACATCACCACAATGAAGTCTGATGGGGGAAGAGCATCAGAGGTTGTAAATGAGCCAATCATTTAGCCAGATTATCTAAAGTGCTTTATTGGAGGTAAAAATGAAAGTGACACCTGAAATGTTGGTAACACTCCCTCATTGCACAGGAAAACCTTCATTTTCTCTTTCAAATAGATCTTTCTAACAGGGGGGGGTTTGTTTTAAGTCCAGATCTCAGCAATTAACTTGGTGTGCACATTGTTATTATTGCCAATCATAGGCATTGATTCCTTGCACAGGCACCCAAGGACAAGTGTGTGCAACCACAGGGTAATCACGCTCTGAGGTGATATAGGAAGAATGATATTATATTTTCATCTAATGATCAATGTGACAAAAAAAAAGTGTTTTTACTGGTGTTGTCTTTCCTTTTTGTATCTTCATGTGTATGCAGTCATGTCTCAGTGAATATCAACGTGTCTGTGAATGCATGTGTGTGTGTGCATGTGTGTATTAAACTGTGTCCCTGCTGCTGATCTGAGCTCCTTCTCACACTCCTCTGTTTTTCTTTCTCTCCAGCAATCCCTGTGTAAACACAGTTTGCACTAATAAGCCTGACACAGCCCAGTTTAATTGGTCTTTCATTTCCTATGCGGGGGAACCACAGACACACACACACACACATGCATACACACACACACAAGCACTGGTTCAGGGGTTATTTATTTGGCCCCATTTCTAATGCATGCAGCAGACAGGTTTAAAGGCCCTGGCAGTCCCACATGGTAAAATGACTTACAGCAGCCATGAAAAGATTTGGTTTCCTGCTCCTCTGAGAGCGGCTAATGGACCCACAGATCTGGCACATCAAACACTCACACACACATGCACACACACACGTACATGCAGTCACTGTTTCTTGTACGATGGTTACGTGCCACACCGCAACCACCGTTGAGAACTTTCTCCTTTTTTCGCCAACCATCTCTTTTTCCAGCCTTTGCTTCCAGTTTGATCTGGCGGTACAACCCCCCCCCCCCTTTCCCCCTCCCTCTTCCCAGAATACCTTTGTCAATCCTGCAGATGTTCCAGCACCCCTGGGTGACACGTGCCTTAGCTCCGTGTGTGCCCACTCCAAATATAAACTTGGGGACCGGTTCTTGAAATGAAAACACTGTCAAACAAATGCAAGATAAAGTAGATATTATGGACTTTATGTATGCTGTTGTTGATAAATTCAGCCAGATCAGTTGAGGGATTGTACACAGAGTTATTGCCACTGTAGAACTCCAACTTCTACAGTTAGTCCGTTAGTTTTAATCAACTCTGTGTAGAAGATAGAATCTAAAATAGCTTCTCTTCTGATGTTAAAGGGGACATATCATGCACATTTTCTGATCTATATTTTTAATCTGGGGCTCTACTGGAATATCTTTGCATGATTTAGAGTTTAAAAAAAAACATTTTTCTTATACTGGTCCTTTATGCAGCCCCTCAGTTCAGCCTCTGTCTGAAACAGGCTGTTTTAGCTTCTGTCTCTTTAAGGCCCCCACAAAGTATTCAGAGCTAGCTGAAGCTTTAGACTTGCAAGGAGCATTTCTACATACATTAACCTCACATTTTGGAACGTTGACCATAGATTTTAAAAAGTATTTAAATTTAGTAGATGGATTTGTACAAATTGGTAGGGTCCAGTATTTGATGATGATATGAGGAATGCCCTTAGACAGTGCTGTAGCCTACATTCATTTTGAATTTAAGAGATTCATTTCTATCTATCTAATCTAAAAACTGGCTGCCAAATCCAAAAAAACATGCCTGCAGCTTTACAGTATAAAAACTAAGGATTTTCACAGTTTGCAATAAACAATAAAATAAAATTTTACAGACTTGTGGAGACAATAACATACTTGGAAAGCTGCATGTGTTGTTGGAGGACTTTTGAGAGTTCTAAAAAAGCAGTGGTCAAAAACAATGCAACAGAGAGTGAGGTACAGTATCCTGACTTTTAGTCCATAGTATGGGTCAAGCTCCTAAACTGCTGGATCCTACATTTCCAATAATGCAACTTCATAGTGTCTTTCATTACACCCTGCTTGACTGGTTACTGCCCTAGTCTTTCAAACTCCACGGCCCCATGTTGAAACGCAGTGTTTCTGTTTTAAATTTGTGGCCTCCAAACCCTGATGACATCACTATGACATGATAAGGTTTATTTTGGACTTTAGAGGTAATTAATGTTTTTTGAGGTAATTACTTTTTGGAATTTGATTCACAGATATTAAATTGGTCAGAAAATAATAATCTTATTGCTGCTGGTATTGGTGTTGTCTCTCTGTTATGGTCTGTTCAGGTCGACCACATTTTGAAAATTAGTTTATGCATGTGGGGTTCGGCAGGGATACAGCAAATGTCTCTTCACCCGTTCCTGCCACTACTTGGAGGGGATGCAGTCTACAGCTGACAAGATTTGTCATTTCAAGTGTTATTTTAGAAAGCTTCATGATAATTTCCTCAATATTTTTCCATTTTGAGGTTTCTTTTTTTCTTGGTCATAAGGTTAGGTCCAACTTGTGTGTGTGGGGGGGGGGGGGTGGGGGGGGATGACCATAAGTTTTGAGGCTGTAGTAGTTACTGTTGTGTTATTATATTGTTTTATAATATAATATATAACATTCTTTTTTTGTCCAACCTCTATAAACACATACATGTACTCACTATTTTGTCCACCCCTTTGGAGTACCATGAATGTATAAAATGTATAGGATGCACTGTCCACACTTAACTTGTCTCAATTCTTAAAAATCCTTCTGACTTATCTGCTGCTCTCTGTGATTAGTATTCAATAATAGAAATCAATAAGAGATTTTACCTGAATTTTTTTTATTTTCTACCTCTATATAGTATGAGTCTGTCTCTCCAGACCCACTTTTCTGATGTGAAACATGAAGCAAGACATCTCTGTTTCTTCCCCTCGACTGTGTTTACCAATATCCTGAGTCAGCGTTGTCTTTCTCCACCACGTCAGCGTGTGTCAGCTTCTGTTTCAATGCTGCTCTGGAAGTTTTGGGGTGACAGCACCGCAGAGGGAGTGCAAGGTCAAGGCTGACAAAACATTGTTCTTAACAAGTAATTTAGTACAGCCATCAAGATGTATTTTCCTTATAACAAGAATAAATTCTTGCAGTGAGGTTAGATGTTTGCAGTCGTTCCCAGTGCAGTTTATCGTAGTTCAGGAATTCTAGAAAGGAGAATCAGTATCTAAGGCAGATGGCTGCACTTATGTCAACAAAATTACTCTGGACTATAGATTATTCTTGAAACCAACTAGTCCATTTCTATTGAAAACAGTAAAGTAAAAGTAGTTGTAAAAGTAAACTCATGCCATTTTGCTGATTTGAGCTACTATATGTACAGTTCAGATGATTTTGTCATAAACTTAAGGCACTGCTTCAGCTGTTTAAAACTTTACACTGCAAAAATCCCCTGCTACAAATAAGATTTTGTAATCTAGAGAAATTTGCTAGAATCAAATACATAGGGACATGCCTATGTTTCTTAAAACTAGCAGTAAAAATCAGGCCAATACAAAACACCATCTGAACTTAAACATCAATAGCCATCCTAGCAGCTATGATGCTGTGCTTTGAGCTGATTTAACGTTAAGCAGGTATCATTTTTACCATGTTCGCCATCTTATTTTAGCATGTTAGCATGCTAACATTTGCTAATTAGCACAAAACAAAGTACAGCTAAAGCTGATGGGAATGTTACTAGTTTTACAGATATTTGTTCAGAAACCAAAGTATTGGATACACTGGCATTTTGACCTGATGGTGGCGCTAGATAAAAAGTCAGGGAATCACCAAAGTTATCACAATTCATCCTGAGGGGAACATGAATGTGTGTACCAGATTTAATGGTAATCCATCCAACTGTTGTTGAGCCATTTAACCGATCAACCGATCTTCTTCATACCTGGCGGATGTTTTGCTGGGGACTCAAGGAAGTGCAGTGTCATCAATCATCAAGTAGCACAATATCATGCGGACACATAGGAGATGTGATCATATATAACTTTCACACCATTCACACCATTCGTCCAGACATGCCAATATACTTAATGTCATTCATGCAAGTCACTGTTTAATTCAGCTCTATGTGCAGTGGGCAGCAAACTTCAGTATTGAATAGAAAATAAATAAATAATCTACAGTACATGCCTGCTTGTCAGACTAAGAAAACAGTCTGCTTTGATGATGGACTTCTGTCTTCTTTTTATGCTTTCCTGTGGAGGGGTCATCTGCGGCGTGTCACCCCTCTTTTACCCACATCTCTGCAAATCTCCAAGCAGGGAAGGAGGCAACCCCCGCTCCATTTACTGCGTCATCACGTAGCCTGGACGTCGTGTCATCTCTATTGTCACACGAGAGCTGACAGTGAAAGTCCATTTCTGATTTCATTGTTGTTTGCACTATAGACTGTTCTCATGTTGCAGCGCTTTACTTAGAATTTTTTAAAAGTGGAAACAGACATCTTTTTAACCCCCCCCCCTAGCATTTCCAAGTGGTATTATTGTGTAGCGAAGACAACAGGATAGCTTTCCATTTTCCTCAGAGCATAGCTCTGGGAAGAAATGATCAACACCACTTTGGAGATAAGAGAGAACAAATAAGCATGTTCACTGAAGAGGTAAATTGAAATTGTGACAATTTTAGATTGAATTTTGGAACAGGTGAAAGTTATTGTAATGATGTGCATTGCGTAGTAATAATATAGCTCGAGTAACGTTATTACTTCACACAAACAAGTAGCTACAGCAGGGGTTCGCATCAGGGTGGAGGGGGGAGTAATGTTAGAAGAAAACAGGAGAAAAAGTGCAATTTTGTTCATCCATTTAGTCTACAATGGAGACATGAAAGCAGATAGAAATTATTTATTATGTGTTGAGAAAAGCAAACTGGGTTTGTAGTATGTTTATGTTTTCACAATTTTCATATGAACAAGTAGATCAGCCTGACTGGATACTGATCCAGTATTCTGTGGCTGTAAGGCTGGCAGCTGAGCTAACTGATTCCTAGAGGGCTTTCTTCAGACAAGTTTATTCAGGTAGTATACTCAATGCAACTAAAATGTAGTGTACGCAGATAGAAGTAGTGTGTCATCAGATTTGCCTGTGCAGTATTTCACATGTATTATATAGCATAAAGAGCTATTCTCTTCCTCTTTTGGTTGCGCAATGGTTGATGTACTTCCTTTGTGCCATAAATGGAGCCTTCATTTTCCCGGGAGATCGTACCTGCTGGCAGACAGAATTGTATAGTGACAGCGAGTCTTATAGGGAACCAATCTAAATGCCAATGGTGTAATTATTCTAGAGCCATTACACTGTGCAATCAACATTGACTTCATAATGATATTTTATATGGTCTATGGGTGAAGCAGCATGAATCACTATGAGGGGGATACACACCGTAGGACTACTCAGCAGAGGTAGGAATATATAGACCCAAGGGGGAGAACTCCCCACCATCCCCTCTGGCAAATCACACTCTGATCCTGACTACTATGAACTACTTTTGTTCTCTCTTATATTCATGGTCAGCTTCAGCTGTGGTTGTTCATTTATGTATGTTGTCATGGCCCTTATGTTAACCTCTGGTCAGAGCCCTGATGCTGCTGTGAAAAGCCTCCTTTGTCTCGCAGCTTCAGACCTTGTCCAGCATAATGTTTCTAATGGCTTCGCTTGGAAGTCAGAGTGTGTGGCTGACGTAACAAGTGAAATTAAATGTCTCACCAAAGCAGATGTTGGGCAGAGAATGGCTGAAAGGATGTGTGTGTGTGTGTGTGTGTATGTGTGTGTTTGTGTGTGAGGGAGAGTGAGTGAGAAATGGAGGTTTTAGCTGCTGCCTGGAAGTAAAAGTTTAAACACAGGAAAGGAGAGAAAATTAGGTGTGACATATGTGCTTGTGCATGTAAATGGTGATATCTGTCCTTTCATCCATGTACTTCTGAACTGTAAGTTTCAGACTTTTCAGAATGGAGACATTTTTCTAGCAGCAGAGCTGAGGATGGTGCTTCCAGGCGGACAGATGGTTGGTCCATTAATACTTTGGTCAAGAACACCATATCAAAAACTTCTGACTGTCATGAAATTTCCTATGGATGTACACTGTTAACAGAAGATGAATTGTACTGTTTTTTGTGGAATGCCAAAGGTTCCACATGAACAGAAGAGATTTTACTTAATGAGCAGATTACCATGTGGTGACAACATGGCCTTGACTGAACTGTGTCCCACGGACTGTGACTTTGTCAGTGTGCCCAGGAATCAAGGAGGAGACCTATCCGCTCTTTTTGCCAAACTGTTTATCTGTGGACATTCAACACTGGAGTTCAACACTTTTGAGGCGTACATGCTCAGGATTGGATTGGCTAATCCTTTTTACTGTGTGTTGATTTACTGCCCACCTGGCCCAAATAACGGCTTTCTAATTGAGTTTGCCAAGTTTTTATCTCCTGTGGCTGTTAAACTTGCCAAAGTTTTGATAGTCGGCAATTTCAATACTCATGTTGATGATGCATCAGATAAATTTGCAGCTGAATTTTTAAACACCTGTCAGTCTTTAAATTTAATGTATTAGGGCCAACCCACAATCATGGTCACACTCTTGATTTGGTTTTTACTTTGGGTCTGAAGCTTAATACTTTATGCATCAATGACTTTTTGTGTCTGACCACAAATGTATTATTTTTGATATTGTCTTCGATGCTGACACCCAGTCCATTAAACACATAACCTGTTCTCACACCCTCAACAGCCACTCTAAAGGGCAAATTTGCCTCTGTCTTTGCAGACCTTAGTAAGGATCTGGCTTTCCCTACCCAGACCAATGACTTAGTCTGCTCCTTTAACAACCTCTGTTTGTCAACCCTAGATGTTGTTGCTCCACTTAAAAACAAAACTATTCATACTGTTAACTCATCCCCTTGGATGAACGACATGCGCTGTCATAAAAGAGAGTGCAGAAAGTTTGAGCAGAGGTGGAAAAACACTAAACTGGAGGTTCATTTTATTCACATGAAGGAACTACTTTCATCTTTTGAAAAGAAAGCGAAAGAGGCAAGAAATGCTGATTTTTTTAATCTAATTGATTGCAATAAAAATAATCCCAGAGTTTTGTTTAGCACTATCAACAGATTGGTTAACCCTGCCCCTCCACCTGTACTGGTCTTTTCAAATAATGACTGTGAAATGTTTTTATCATTTTTTGTGGACAAGGTCACTGATATAAGGTCAAAAATATTGCCTTCCTGTACCCCTGGAGTAGACTGTCCAGCTCATGTTTCTTTATTAAGCCAGTTTAGCCGAATATCATTGGAAGATCTCACAGCCATTGTCTCCTAAATGCGTTCCTCCTCTAGCTCTCTGGATATTGTTCCAACCTCTCTTTTTAAAGATGTTTTAGTTAGGACCATATTTACTTTCTATTGTAAATAGCTCTCTTAGCTCTGGCTGTGTGCCTGACTATTTTAAGCATGCGATTATTCAGCCACTCCAAAAAAAGCCAAACTTTGACCCATTGTTTCCCAATAACTACAGACCAATATACAAACTTCCTTTTCTTTCCAAGGTCTTGGAAAAAGTAGTATATAAACAACTTATACAGGTCCTGGACAGCAATGACATCTTTGATAAATTCCAGTCTGGTTTTTGTGTGGGGCACAATACTGAAACTGCTCTGCTCTGGGTTTCAAATGATATTTTAATGCACGCCGATGCTAGTGAATGTTCATTTCTGTTGCTGCTTGACTTAAGTGCAGTTTTTGACACTGTTGACCACTCTATTCTCCTTAGAAGGCTCCAGCAATGGGCAGGTATAACCAGGACTGCCCTTGACTGGTTTGCCTCCTATTTGTCAGACAGGAGTTTTTCTGTGGCCATTGATCGTCTCCTCATCTGCTCGGCTGACGTGGTCTAACCCACAGTTAAATCTTTGGTCCTATTCGTTTCTCCCTGTACATGCTCCCCCTTGGTTTTCTAATAAGTCAATCTCTTATCACTGCTATGCAGATGATACACAGCTATACTTTTCTTTCAGTTCAAATGACCCTAGCAAATTCTCCACCTTGCAAGACTGCCTGAAAGAAAGTGGTCCAATCCTGTTTCTTCCAACTAATAAACATTGCAAAAATCAAAGCTATGCTATCCTTTAAAGATCTGGAAAAAATCACTCATGTTTTTGTCTCTTCCCATCTTGATTATTGTAACTCACTGTTCACAACCCTGAGTCACTCTTCTGTGTCTCGGCTCCAGTCGGTCCAAAATGTGGCTGCCAGACTGCTAACTAATACACAACGTAGGTCACACATCACACCAGTGTTGTCCAATCTACATTGGTTACCCATAGAATGTACAAATGATTTTAAAATTCTTTTAATTCCCTTTAGAGCACTACATGGGCTGGCCCCACTTTATATTTCTGAATTATTGTGTCCCCTGGCCACGGTGAGATCACTGAGGTCTATTGACCAATGCCTTCTGGCCGTCCCGAAATCTAGGCTTAAAGACAAAGGTGACTGTGTTTTTACAGTTGTGGCCCCTCCCTCTGGAACCATCTTCCCCTAGTTATAAAAAACATCAAGTCTGTCAGTAGTTTTAAAAACTCACCTGTCTGGTAAGCACTTTGTCCCATAATGTGTGATTGCCCTTGTTGTAGCTTTTATTGTTTATATTGTTTCAGTATCTGAAACAGTGTAGTTTATGGTTTTTATAGTTTTTATATTGATATTTCCATTCAACGACAAAGCTCCAAAAAGCTAGTAAGTGGACCTTTGAGTTGAGATGATTTTGTCACACATTCTGTTCCAAAAGTCAAGAATGACCTTTCATGCTCAAGTTCGTATGCAACAATTCATAGCAAATGAATTTGTCTGATTTGTCTGATACAAGTGTGTTGAATCTATCTCAGGATCATGTTCAATTACATATATAAGATAAACAACAGTGATGAGTTAGTCTGAATTAAACCAATCAATTTATCGAACCATCTGACATGATTAATTGAACAAAATCTCCAAAAAAGTGCTCCCTGTAACTAATGAGATTTGGAAACCAGGCTGCTATGTGTCTGTATGTGTGTGTGTGCACAGTGAACACACCTTGTGCATGTGTCTGGCATTAGGTGCTAAACCCCGGATCAAAGGCTCTGGACAGCAGTGGATCTGTCTGCATTTTGTCATTGTTTCCGTCCAGACGGCAAACTGTGTAAAGCTGAGCTAAAGGTGAGGCCTGTCAGACCAATGAGTCTTCCAAAAGCAACTGGATGCTGGGAAATCCAGGAGGCCGGCAGCTGTTTTCCATCTTTAACGTATGGACACGGTGGACAAGGGAGAGATTGAACTGTGGAAATACCAGAACAGACAGAGTGAGAGGTGTGAGGCCAGGAAGGAAAACGGAGGAACAGCCCAGCAGGCATTTGATGGAAAGTGACATGCAGAAGAAGTTCAAAGTCAATATAAACCCAAGGAGCAATAAGGAATTCACAACCTTTACTGATTTTCCCCATGTCTGAGATGATTGAGGTAGCTACTAATCAGAGAAAAGAGGGGGAAATTACGAATCATTTTACTGATTGGACTTATTTCAATTCAAAAATTGCATAACACTGTGATGTCACAACGCTGGACTCATTCAGTCTCCCTGGTTTGAATTGTCATGTTCAGTTCAGTATAAAACTAGACCTGTATAAGTGCTGTTTATAAGGTTAAAGCTGCTATAATCAATTATTTTGTATTGCAGAAACAATGCTAAATGACTGTATGTAGAATGTGGAAGGTGTCAGTCATATTGACAAACAAAAGAATTTCAGTTCCCCTCAGCTCTACAGTCTTTTCAGCTCATTGTTCTGGTTTTACAACCAATAACATTATCGTCAGCTTCATTTCCAGGAGCAGACATAAGCTGTTTTTAAAGAAAAAGCTGATAAACCCACTGTACACAGTTGGTGGTGACCAAAAACAGAGCTGAAAAGAGAGTGAACTGACTTTTGTCAGGTGGCCAAAAACACGACTATAAATTAATGCTAATGTTTTCCTGTGTTGAACATGTAAATTGGCAGTAGTTTTCTGTGGCACATCAAATTTATAATATGTCAATGTTGTTTTACAGCTAGTTGTGCTGACCAAAAAGTGGCCTAAAATCAACTAATGCAGCTTTACCGGCTGACTAGCTGTCAAAGCTTCTTATTTTGGTCAGTGACACTAATGATAGAATCCAGAACACTTAGTTCAGCTTCATGATTTAGTGTTCATTCATTCAGGAGTCATTTATTACCAAAATATTGGGATAATATTAGGCTATGTTCTGGTTTGGAGAACAGAAAGTTATGTGACGGTGCTCATAGAATTTTGTTATTGAGCAGCAGAAAATTAGATCAAGGTGTGAGAAGATGATGAGAATCTTAAAAATCTACAGTGGGATAAGGGTTTGGGACAGAAATTGAGATTTGAAAACCAGGATTGCATTCAGCACTGCCAAAACCCAGCTAAACTATTTTAGAAATGGAAACGGTGGTGCGTTTAATGTCCTTTTTGGCCAAGTTTTGGCAAAGCGTTAGTACAATTTGTTACCACAGCTGTGGATGAATTGAGTTCACTGTGTTCTCTCCTGGTAATTCTGAAAAAAAAAATGGGTTTAAGCACATTTAGCGGAGCACAGTGTACCTTTGAAAAACTTGGATTAGACTTAGCCAGATGTACAGTAGCTGTGCAGAAAGTGCAGAGAAAATGTGTGCAGAGTCTTTAATCAATTTCCGCTCACAGTCTGCATGTAATTACTGCCTGATTTATGAAGCAACAGCTAATTACACAGTCAGTGCCTGGGTTTCCCCTGCAGGCATACCGCTACCACAATGTGGTAGCAGTATAAAAGGTTAGACTCTCAGGCAAAAATGTGGGTATAATAACACATACACCTTTTATCTCCCCTACCTCCTCTGAACAAATTCTCAGTGTTTTATTTTTTTGTATCTTAATTACTTGGTTGCAGCGGTAATAGAACTCTAGCACACACAGAACAAGTAGCTAAGTGGGTGATGACAGACTGATTACGTACTGGAACCTACTTTAATTCAAAATCTGACTCCTGTTTTTTGGGTGCACGACGGGGAATAATGAGGAGAGAAGCAGCATAGGACAGTCAATTTACCATTCAAACGTAGGGAAAAAAGCGTAATATTTAATCTGCAAGGATGTGTTTGAATTCTAAATCCACAGTGTATTAGCACAACAGGCAATGCCCTGTACTTCAGTGGAAAACATTTGTAAAATGCACTGTCCTGCCCTGTTGCTGTCAGTAAACAAGACTATTGTTTTTCTCTTTGCTAAGGCAAAACGGACAAAACTAGCAACCCATGCTAGACGGATAATCATGACACCAAATCATCTGAGAGGTAATGTTTGGAAGCATTTGGATTTGGTGAGGCTGTTTACTGACTTTGTAAAATGCCACTGCCTTACAGTTACGTTAGCTCGTCGCCACAAATAAACGGAACATTGGAAAAAATTTGAAAGGATTACGTGTTAGTTGAAATTGGTTTGAACTTGATTTTAACTGAAGTGCAGCACAGAGAGACTGCACAGACTTCACAGTAATAAAGCCCAAAATGACGTAAAAAATAATATAATTATTATATATTATATTATATTATTATAGTTATGTTTCTTTTTATCTAATCATATTGTTTCCCCACAGCCCTGTAGCAAATATTCCATGGCCCGGTACCAGCCTGCAGACCAGTAATTGGGAATTACTGTGTTTTACTGAAAAGAATTATGAGTTCTACTGATCTGACACATACATATGTGAAAGAAACTTTTTAGGAACAACTCAATGCAGAGAGGCTACGCACATATCTACAAATGCTGTCACAAACACTCTTAGAGACTCAACATGTAACCATCAACGTCAGATGTTGCATGTTTGCAAAATGCTGTGAAAACTCTAACAGAGTCAGTTGGATTAAGGTGAATATATATGCAATGGTATTAGATCGTGTGACTAAATTTGGAATACTCTTTAATAAGTCTGAATTTGATTATGCTTAATCTCTGTTTACATGGAAATTTCTTAGTCAGAGTCTTAACCAAATTAATATCAAAATAAGGCAATACATGTAAACACAGCCAGTGATATAACACAAAGCCGGTAATTTGTAAAGATTAATACACTTACACACTGTGAAAACTTGTATACACAGACACCACAGCATTGGCAAAGCACCCAGACGTTTGCTCTGTGAGAGCATCTGCAGAGGGATTATATAACCAAAGTAACAAAAGATGGATGTAGTTGGCAGTAAAAGAAAACAAGTCTGTCATTCCAGGAGCGCCATAATCCAATTTTATCTCCTTAAAAAACCATTATGAGCACAAAACAGAGAGTGGAACCTCACTGCAGGCGTGACACATTCTGATCTGTGGTGCGTTTGTTATATAAGGTCAGCCACATGTGGAAAAAAAAATTGTTAGGATGGAAACAGGTTAATGTGTGTCACTTAAATGTATGTCATTTACTTAAAGATAAAACTCAACTGTGGAGCCTCTTAAAATGTTATATATCATCATTCTGTGTATTTAGTGTGTTGATTCAATGATTTCCTACATATCTTTAAATATCTGTCATAATATCTGACATGATGACCCATTGTCTACATTTGGCAACAACAAAAAGGCCCCACAAATGCCAACAGCTATTCTTCTGACTCCTTTTAAAGTGTTTTTCAGGTAGATTTCCTCTCTAATGTTCACTTGACATCCTCTCAGTCTATTTAGGTTTGCAGCGGATGTCAGCTGCGCTAAGTTTGCAACTTTCTGACAAGCTGTCAAACCCATCTGCCACTGACCTGCTTTTTAAGCATTTGACCTTCAACCTTTTTTTTGCAGGGCCTAAAAGCCTGAGGACAGCGCACCTGCCTGCCACCCCCAACACACACCTCCATTTGGAGGACACACACATGCACTGCCTCCAAAATATCTGTCAACAGTTTCTTAGCGTGCAAATGAATTTCCCTGAAACCGATCCGCTTGAAGGACCCTGAAGAATTTTAACTGTCTTGTAAAATATTCATAGAGGGTTTTCCTTCAGAAAGCTGACACTTGCCAATAAATTCATTGTAATGTTGAATGTTGCCAGCTGGCAAAAATTCCTGTCTTCTGTCTATATTCTGCTCTCTCTCTCTCTTTGCTGCATCTTCAATACAGTAAGACACACCACATTATGTGAGCAGAAACATTTACACAGTAACTACAAGTGCATTTGCAGTGAAATTTCTTACAAAGTGTGTAAAATGTATTGTATAGACATATATATTTGGATATCTGGATCTGCTTTCTCAACTGAGGCACATGCACACAGTAGCAGCAGCACCGGTTGGTCGGTCCACCACTTCGGTCCAGACAGAAATGTCTTGATCTTGCCATGAAAGTTAACAAAATGCCAAACTATGTTAACAAAATGTGTGTTAACAAAAAATGTTAACACACTAATCTAAAATGTGACCATGGTAAACATTACACCTGCTAAACAGCAGCATGTTAGTATTGTCATTGTAAGCATGTTAGCTTGTTGGTGTTCACTCCAAGCCCCCCCTGTGCCTGAGTACAGCCTGATAGATGAGGCTGTACTAGCGTGACAACTGTTTGGAGACAAACAAATAGAGTAACTTTGAGTTAAGTTATTAGCTGCCAGTGGTGGAAGAAGTATTAGTTGAAAAACTAACTTAGTAACTAACTGAATCAAAGCTGAAATGTAGTGGAGCAGAAGAATAAAGTAATGAAAATACTTTAATATATAAAAAAAGTACAGCAAAAGTATTTCAAAAAGTACAGTATAGAGTAACTGCTACCCGCAAATAACTATTCCGATTGCCACAGAAGACCACAGGCAGCATAAAGTTCACCCATTCAGTCACATAAAGGTTGTGAGTGCAGCAGTCAGCCTTTTCTGCACTAGAAATGCAAATGTCTGCAACATACAGATTGGGGACAAGTGAAAGGAAAAGTTTGAATAAATGGGTAAAGGAACATAACAGATGCATCCAAACAGGGCACGAGGGCTCACTGAACGGCTTTTAAGAGTATGAAAATGGTGTGAATCAGATGCTATGACTTTCACACTCACCAGATCTCAACCAGCTGAACATATGGAAGATTTTGGAGCGATCAACCCACCAAATGAGGGATTATGTTTTGGAAGAATGCTGATCATCTGTGACAAGAAGCAGTGAAGCTGTTCTGCAGGCTCGTGGTGGAACACCTTACTAAGTCACTTTATGTTGGTTTTTCCTTTCATTTATAACTCATTTAAAGTCACTCTGTTTTGGGAATGAAGGAACAGTTTGAGAGAGAGAGAAATTATTGAGATCATTTTTAGCCACATTGCTCATGATGCTACCAGACATTTTTTTCTGTATTAAGCTGAGAATGATCCATGATACTAATTATTCTCACACACTGGCTGTGGGCCTGGACACGTTTTGTGCTTGATCACAAACATTCATGCACACACTGATAACAAGGACTTTCTCTCTTTCATACAATAAAGAGTTGTTCACACTCCCTCTCCTCATTTGCCAGTTCAGACGAACACACACTAACACACACTCCATTTCTTATTCCATGTGTCTGCTTTCCAAGCGCTCAGCCCCTCGTTGCAGACATTCAGCACGTCGCCTCGGATGGAAAACTGCAATCCGTTCACGTCGTTATTTCATATTTTGGCTGTGGCGTGCTGAATATCTTTCACCGCTGCGACGATTGCCTTAGCAGACTGAGAGCGCCGTGCTGCACAGCCACAGTGCAGGGAATCCAGACATTACCCAATATCCTGAGAGAGTCCGGGGGGATACATGCAGCTCATTTACAGACATACCAATACACTGTGTGACTGGTCGACAGGTCAGCAGTTTGGAGTCACAGGGGAGATTTATCAGGCTGGACATGAATGACACATCTGAGAGACGTGTCAATATTTGCTCAGTAGAGAGGACAGACACAGACAATTATACTGTCAGATACAATCAATCTGTGACATTCAGAGCATGTCCAGGTCTTATCCTGCGATTAGATGTTGGAATTTAGTTTTAGTTCCTCAACCAACAACACTGTACATTTTGAGTACATTTTCAAGACAGTGAGATTTGCAGCCCTTAGCTGCAATGCTACTGTGGTGTAAAAAACATGTCCTCCCTCTTCTCTGCAGAATGCATTCCTGGATAATTGTTTAAAAAACGGTGAGAAAGTTATGCTCTAGAAAGAATCCCTTGCTCTTACAGAAAACTGCACATTTACTGTTGGTGTTTAAAGGATAATTTATTACAAGTTAGGTCTTGTTTTCATAGTTTTGGCCAGTTTTATTTCCGTCAGTAATGATAACATTGAACTCACCAAGTTAATAGCTGAGATCTGGGCAGTGACATCACTAAAATGAAGTCTGACAGTGGAAGAAACAGAAGCATCAGACAAGTGGTGGAAAAAACCCTCAGGCTAGCCAGACTTATTTGGAAGAGAAAATGAAGGCAAATAGTAAAATCATTACCTGAAATGTCTGTTGTAAACATCTATCAGAGTTTACAGACAGACTAGTTCAACACTGACCTACTTTATGTACCGTAGTTTTGCAAACACAACTTCCCTGCAATAAGGTATCATTACCAACTTTTTAGGTGTGCTCACTTTCAGTTTTTCTGTAAATAAAATGGTTTAGATAATCTTGTTTCCAACCTCTCTGATCATCTGACCGGTCATGTTTCTGCCCTGATCGAATGTGTTGACATAACCAATAGAAATGATAGCTAGAACTACTGTTTTAGCATCTTACAGCTCATTGTTTTGGTTTTACAGCCTGCAACTTCACTGTTTTGGTTTAGTCTCTTTTTTTCTCAGGAGTTGGTGGAGACCAAAGACTGAGCTATAATGACAGTGCAATACATTCACGAGGTGGCCAGAAAGATTACGCCAAATGAATGCTAATGTTGATTTGCTTTGTTGAAAGAGGTTGGGTTTGCTCACACTTCCATTCAAATGTATGGAAAGTTGTGTGTGAGTATATTCATGCATCCCCCTGCAGGACCACTGCAACTGAATGTTCTCATGTGTGTGCTAATGCATTCAAATGGGCACACATGTGTGTGTGTGTGTGTGTGTGTAGAAATAGAAGACATAGAGCAGATACCCCCCATGAGTTCTCCTGATGTCTGGGCCAGCTGGCTGACCCTCTCATTCCCTCCACCTCGCTCTGCTAACCTGGTGCCCTTTCAACTCTACCCCCTCACACACACACATACACACACACACACACACCTCAGGGGAGTCGTACTAGAACTGGGTTAGTGGCAGGCGGCTGTGGTGGTGTGGACAGTTTCCAGGAATCACACTCATCCCCTCTCCTGCCCTCTTATCCTTCACTGATTTTCCAGTTTTCACAGCAAGTCTGGAAAGTGTGAGTAAGCATTTCCTGTGGAAAATAGTATTTTCAACATAGTCATTTGGCTTCGGCAGCCGTGCTACTGTTAACAGACAGATGAGAAACAGTAGGACAGTAGAGATATGGAGAGAAAAGAAAAACGCTGTGTCAACTGTGAGATGACAGATCTGCATTTAACTTTCCTTGTGTTAATAGAGAGGGGTGGGGGGAGATGGATGGTGGGGGGACCAGAGGTATGTCAGGGTCTCTCCAGCTCAGGGTCAAATGTCAATGTTTTGAGGACCCAGCACAAGGCCTGTGCTATAAAAGAGATATATATATGGAGCCATTTGCCTGAGTGAGGCATTATCTTACAGCTCAAAGATACAATTATGACATGTGGGTGTGCACAGTGATATAGTGAGGACATCAGATAAAAGTAGGAGCACACACGCATGCCAACAGGGAGGAAAGTTAGACGAATCATTATTTAAAGCCACAAGAACCTTTATGAAATTTTGGCATCTTTAAAATGATTATTTTCTTAATTGAAAGTGTCATTAGATATGCAGATTTTAAATGAATATGATGTGTTTAGCAAATTTCATGGCAATCCATCCAACAGTTGTTGAGACATTTCACTCAAAACCACTCGTGGGTTGCACTACAGAAAAAATCATCATCTGGGAACCATGAATGTTCGTAATGGTTGTAATTTTTTGTCCATCTACGAGATAGATGTTGAGATATTTCACAGGATAAGTGAAAACTTGGTGCTAAAGGAAAACTCAGAGAGGACCATCATAGTCTGTAGGATTTAATCTTTGGGGATCAAAAACTTGGCAATGCATCAGTAGTTGTTGAGTTATTTTAGTGCGGACCAAAGAGGTGGATCAACTGACTGACCAACTGCTATCCCTAGAGCCATGTCAGCAGCATGAAGTTACACCTATTTCAACTTTGCTTCTGAAAAACTATATTTTTTCTGTCAGTTTGGTTAAAACAAACCCCATAAGCCTCAGCCACCATTGTTGTGGAGAAAAAGTCATTTAAAGGTGCAAATCAGAGCTCAAAACACTTTGCTGTTGGAAACTAATACTGTCCTGTAGTTGCTGATGAATGTTTCCTCAGGTTTCTACAAAACTTTGTCTTTAGTTTCTGCTCACTGTTAATGTCACACACAACAGACTTTAGGCTTTGTGATTGGATGAATGGAAGTAAGGCCTTAAGTTTTTAGTAAGAGAGAACTACAGAATCCTGGACGCTCGAAAATAACTCACCGGACTTCACAATCCTATGGAAAAAACAACATCTAGAACAAAAAAAGTTTCAAAATAGCGTAGGTTTGCGGACATTGTTTGGACAGATGTGACATAAACTATTACCAGAAACCTGAAGACACACCTTACACTGACACTACTGTAAGTTTGGCTGCTGTTAGCTGCGAGCTGTGAGAGCTTCATGCCTCAGTACCTGCAGGAATGTTTCATTGCGTTCCATCTTATCACCGACAGATAAACACATGAGACAGTGAAATAAGCAGTCACCTGACAGCCCAAAATAAAGAGGTTGAGGCACATGTGGGTTGAAAGCAGAGCAGGACTGCCACAAAGGTGTAAACTGTTCTCCTCAGCAGCTCACAGGCGCCAGGCTGATATGTTCAGGCTAATCTCATTTTCTGATAAACTATTAAAGTTTAGACAGCAGGAGTGATTTAATGCTGCAGAAAAACACTTTGTTGAATCAACCGTGAATCTTTATTTTTATTGCTGTCGCCACATAATATACCCGCACACACACACACACACACACACACACAGACACACCTACATACAGCAAGGGTTTGGTGAAACTTGCCCTTCGGTGTTCTTTCTCCATAAACGCAGACACGCACATGCACGCAGTCTGTTATTGCTGCACCTGAACTCTTTCTCTGACATGTTTACCATCTATTAAAATGTTCTGAATGCATGTTCATTCACATTTCTGACCTCAGCTCACCTTCCACTGCACTGTTAACCTGGTTTCTGGAACAGGTTATAACAGTAGTCAATTCTTGAATAATCAGAACAACATTTGAAGGACAATGTCAATGCTATTATGTTTAGCCATGCTGTTAAATGCACTGATATATATTGGAACAGGCAACAAAAATATATATATACATTTTCTCACTTACCTCTAGTGGTATCTATTCCTGCAGATAGTTCAACAGACTCATGACTTTTTATATTTTGTATAATTTTTTAGATTCTTTTTGGCATTTTGTTTTTATTTTTTTAGAGTAACAGTAGCTACACCAATAAAAAATAAGGGGAGGGAAGGTGACATATTCACCAACAGTACAAAATGCAAAGATATTCACTTTTGTTTCACACAAGGCAAAGAAAAGCAGAAAATCTTCACATTTAAGAAGCTAGAATGTTGAGAAACTTTGGTATTTTTCCTTGAAAAATGACTCAAATGATTCAGTGATTTTGAAAATGGTTGCAGATTAACTTTCTGTAGATCATGTAATCATTGCAGCTTTAATATATATACTGACCCTTTAGTTTACTGATGCTGTTGCATTACTGAAGCAGCAACAAAATCACTAAATTTAATTTACTGTCAGATATATCTGAAAGGGTTGGCACGCATCAGCTGACTCCCAGCTCTGGTAAACTGCATTTCTATCAGAGATGGAAGTGAATGTAAGTTTATTTTTGTCATGTCAGATAGTTGGTGGCTTGTGATGGGATGTAGCCAACAAGTAGTTAGGTAACCCAAAGTTTCTTGATCAACTATCTATTATTATTAAAAGAATGGAGTTATGAGCATGGTTATTTCACACTGTTACACTGAGTTCTGGTTTAGAACATTAATTACAATGTTTTAGTTGTCTCAACACACAACTAACCAATCAGAAACAGCGACACAAGCAATAAACAAGACCTTATGTAAGTTAATGAATATGTTGTGCCTAGGCCAAGACATTTACAACCTGAACACTCTCCTCCTAATCTCTGCCTCTCCCACTACTGACATACTTTTTCTCCTGGTGTGCAGAGCAGTTTTACAACATACTAGGTCTCTGTAACCATCCCTGCATGTCATGACTGTGGTGTTAAAGGCTTAAAGGTTTAGACAGTCAGAGAGAGAAGGGCAGACTGAAAACGCAGATTCTGTACTTTACCTTTGTTTTTCAGACAGAAGAATGACCTTCCATCATCCAGCATGGACAGATAGTACAATGCTGCTTTCAAGTGCTGTTGGAGGTTATAAAATATATACACATTTATGACTCAAAAAGGGTAAATAGTGATTAGATTAATTTCAGTACTGCAATGTTTCCCAACCTGGGGAATTTTTACCCCGAGGAGTACCTCAGCAGCATGGAAATATTGTAGAGTAGCTGAGCTACTTTGGAAGAAATACAAATTACAATTTGATTAAACATATACTGTATATCACACATTGAGTCAGCTGTAACACCTGGACACTACATGTTGCAATTAGGAGTGTGTGAAAACTAGTTAACAACGTAGAGAGGTCTAAACGTCTAAAAGTAATTGATGAATAGTTAAAATAGTTAGCTAAAAGAAATGGATAAAGGGTTAAAATAGATGAGTTAGCTATAAAGTAATGGACAAATTGTGAAATAATTAGCTAAAATTTGTTGAAATAGCTGAACATAATGGATAAACTGATTGCAATACATAGCTAAAAGCACTTGATAAACAGCTGAAATAGATAACTTAGCTAAGATAAATGGCTGAAACATCCTTGTTCCAAGTGGTAGTGGTACAAATGTAAGCTTGAAACATTGAAAGTTCAATTTAAAAAAATGAATTTTATAATAACCATTATTTTATTTTTAAATTACTAGTGTAAATAGCATCCAGTTTAAAATCTATTGTGTACATTTGGAACATGACAGATAGTGTTAATGAAGATGTGCTTGTACATCTGACAGGGCTGTGGGTATACGTCAGGCAAAACAGGTTTGGAACTGCTGCTGCTTTCATGTTAGATGATTTGTGTTTATGGCCTCAAAATAGGCAAGTATGAGCTTATCAGGGGCACAATGTCAGGCTCAAATCTGAACTTTAGCTTATTTTTTATGATGTTAATATCTATTCTTGGAACCATTAACTGTAAGATATAAATCTTAAAAGACAATAGCACTGGAACATTGCAACACATTTCAATTATATTCTTCGAGTTTTGACTATGAGCTATTTGTCTTGTTTTGATTTAAGTCCATGGGTTTTGTAACAGTCACTCAGGTTAGTTATACAACCGACTTGCCTTGCCTTGAGCTACATGAATAAAAGGGAGCTACATAGTAGAACACTAAGTGCAAGCAGGCAGATGTTATGCAGTCTGTTCAGATGCTTTGCCTCTGATTTCTCAGGGTGAGTGAGTGTGCTAGATGCTAAAGGGGCATAGATTTCACCTTGAGGTAATCAACCTTCACAGGTTTGACAGATGAAACAGAGTGACAGCCAGTAAATATTTCGGAAGACTATGTTCCCTGCTGCTGCTTCCTCAATGTGTTGACGGTACATTTGCCAAGAGGATTGTAAGTAAGTTCATTCATATCCCTTTTTATCTCCTGAAGAATGACTGTGAGTCCAGTTTGATTATAATTGCATTGCAGAAAGGCATTTAGGCAAAGAAGATGCCCAGTACAACAAGCAGACTTGTGATGAGAAGGTCGTAAGTTTGATCCCTGGACAGGCAGGGTAGATCTGGGTGAGGGAATTAAAAGGCCAGTGCTTGACTCTTTCATTACCACTGTTGAAGGGTCTTTAAGTAAGATGTTTAACCTCTATGGCTCAGATTTTGGAGCTGCACAGTGGTCAACAGATCAGACTGTATATGGGAGACCAAGCAGCCACTACCATGGCTGAAAGTGAGCACAATCACCAAGTTTCTTTATCTGCAGTACCAAACTAACTGGATAAGATTCTCTTTCAAAGTACAAAGTCAATAATTACAAGAAATAATAACTTAATAACTGATGTCACTTGTTTTAATATGTGCCGTGGTAATTATTTTAAGAATTATTGCTGTATTAAGGACACATGGAAAACTACGGTTTAGTACAACTTGGATTTTACTTTTGTAGATCTAGCCATCAATTTTATGGGTTGTGATAACATTATATCCATAAAAGGAACTGCTGAGATCTTGCAACAAACCAACCTCGCTTAAAGTAGGTCCAACTGGGCAAAAAACGCGAGCAGTCAGACGTTTAGACTGGTTGTAAACAAACCCCCAAGTTAGCAAAATAAACCTGGAAGAGAAAATGAAGGCAAACTATAAAAGTGTTACCCAAACTGTCTGTTGTGAGATAGCAGGAAAGACCCAAAAACAGCACAGACACTATATCCATGCTTTTCTATAAGCTATGGTTCAGCTCTTACATTGCATTGTTTTTGGGGATATAAACACACTGACAGCTAACAAGACTAGGTCAAAGCCTAGTATATGGCTGGACCATGTGTAGTCATGTGTGAAATTGTGGCCAATTTGTTACAGAGATAGTCAGTGGTAGTGTCTATAATGTGAATCCTTGGATATTAAATGTTGATCTGCAATTTTCTTAACCTTAAACCTAACCTTAAGCCTGACGCTAACCGCGCTGGATGGGCCGGAGTTCATCCCTCCGGCCCATCCAATCTAGCATTTACCATCAGTCAGTCAGTGACAGATATTTGGGGTAACAGGGCTTGTCTGTGGTCAGTCCAGCCAAAAATACAAATGTGCACAATTTCAAGGGACAGATTTGTATATGTATGCCAAGTGTTCATCTCAGACATACAGTATGTAGATTATTATTGTATATTATTATATTGTAAGGTCTAAACAGTATCCAGTCTAGGTCAGTTTGGTGACTTCTACAGAAAGAAAACAATATTTTATGTGTCCAACTACACTGAGGACTGATGTTTAAAAGTGCACTGCTCATTCACTTCCCCATAAAAATAATGATAATAAATACCATTCCACAGAAGAGCAGAAAGGCAGCCAGTCCTTGCAGCAGTCCAGGCCTTGTTGAACTTCCCCTGGAACACAGAGGGAGAGCTCGCCAGTCGGCTACTGCTGAGCAGGCATGCGTCACAACAGCTGAAAAACACAGACAGAGAGGGAAAGCGTCTGGGTAGGAAACTCTCCTGACTACATTCGCACTGGAGCGACGATATTTGAGATTGAGCAACTCTGTGATGGGGGACTCCCTTCTTCAGAAAATACAACCAGATGGTTCGGTCATTTAGTGGCTTTTGAAGTGTCCCTGTGTATGCGTGTGAGTGTGTAGCCCCAGGCATTACCATCCAGACACACGTGAATATTATTTTCTCAGACAAAAGCAGTCTGTTTTACTGGAAGTGTGGGAGCAGATTCAGACTGACTGGGGTCCTCTGGACTCCTGCTGAAAACAATTAACTGAAGAAAGAAGCCACTACAAGAAGTCTGTAATTTACAGCTTACAGGAGAAGCTTAAATTGTTATAATTAAAGTGTTAATCATCTAAATCATTTTCCCCCAACATCTTTGGTGTGTTTTCTTCAAGTTATAATTTACTAGATGAGCGTTTCCTGGATTTGTGTAGAATTTTTTGCTCCATACTCACTGTTTTGTAGGTGGCTGCATTAGAAAATGCTCCATATAAATATTTTCAATGAGTCAAACCTGCATGCTTCACCCACGAGAATAACCCATAATTCAGGACATTAAAATTCTAAAAATAAGTCTGACAGTGGAATCCTGTAAGTATCCAGGGGAAACAATGAGTACTATCTATTTTCAAGACAGTTTTACAGAAATCACATTACATAATAATGACCTTCAGAATGAATTGTTTTAAAGAATGACAGAAGAAATAACAAATCTATATAAGATAACTTAGCTGTCTTCAGAGGAATAGTTCAACATTTTTGGAAAATACACTTATTTATGTTCTTTGTCAGTGAGATGAGAACATCTATATCAATTTCATGTCTGTACATTAAGTACAGAGATAAAATTATTAGCCTAGCTTAGCAAAAAGACTGGAAGCAGGGGGAAACAGCTGCCTGGCTCTGTCTAAAGATCAAACGATTTGTGGTTTTAGGGAGTTACGCGCTAGTAGCATTTCTTCCACAGTGAGACTGTATGTGACTGTATCTGGGAACCACTGCTAAAGTCAGAGAAGCTGCACACAAGTATTGGTTGGAAGTACCCATCAAATCACAAATTGCCATTTTCACATTTCTGTTTGTGTACAGATTACACAAATTAGATATAACGTATTTACCGGTGAGCCTTAGAGGTGCTGGTAGGTAACTTTGGAGGCTAGCTGTATCGCCCTGCTTCCAGTCTTTATGCTAAGCTAGGCTAACCGCTTCCTGACTCTGACTCTGGACTTAAAGGTTTAGTGTGTAGAATTTAGATGCATCTAGCAGACTTGGCAGAAATGGAATATAATATTCATAAGTATGTTTTAATTAGTGTATAATCACCTGAAAATAAGAATTGTGTTTTTGTTACCTTAGAATGAGCCCTTTATACCTACATAGGGAGTGGGTCCTCTTCCACAGAGCCCGCCATGTTGCACCGCCATGTTTCTATAGTAGCCCAGAACGGACAAACCAACCACTGGCTCTAAAGAGAGCCTTTCTCGTTTTTTTTTTTTTTCTGTTTTTGTTCTCCTACACACTTGGAAGGGAAGGGGGAGGGTATTCAGTTTGTTGCAATCTGCAACTAAACTAAATGCCACTAAAACCTACACACTGGTCCTTTAACACACAGACATCAGAGTGGCACTGATGTTCTCATCTCACTCTCAGACATAAAGTAAATAAGCATGTTTCCCAAAATGATGGATTTTCCTTTCAGCCAGGGTGACCAACTCCACTTTTTCAATTTTGGTTACATTTCCATCTGTAAGTGAAGAAATGATTACTGAAAATGTTTTGAACAATTAAAGGTCAGGTTTTTCTGCAGCTGTCATCATGTCATTTGCAATGTGAAACCTAACCCCATTACCTCGATCATGACAAAGCTCTTTAAGACAATACTGGCATATAAACACCCTGGCCTTTTTAATGTTTATTGGAGTATTATTTATGGTGAAATATGATGCTGCTATAGCTTCAGTTGAACATAAACTAAGTGCTGCACCAGCTGATCTTAACGTAAAGTCAAAGTCTTTCCAGACCTACAAGGCACTCACAAAGACATTTTCGATGTTTTCAACTGTTTCATGTGACTCTGTGCTGTAGATATAAAGTGAGTATTGTGTGCAATACAAGGCGAGTGTACAGTAGTAACTTTTTTTGGGATTAAATGTATCTTGTGTTTATGTGTCTCTATGAAAACCACTGATTCAGTCTGTTGTGCAGTGTCTCACATCTGCATCTCATTTCATGGTGGTGATTTTCAGGCTGCAGCGTCTGAAGGGGGGGGGGGGGGGGGGGGGCAGTGTAGCATTGGACCATCACAGCATCCAACTCTCTGTTTATCTCTGATTCTCAAACAAAAGCCTCCCAGTTCCTGTCTGCTTAGTGCCTCAAATCCACAATCTACACTCCCAATCTGCTCTCCTCTTTCTTTTCCTCTTCTCCTCCTTTACTGCCAAGATATGACCCCCCCACCCCCCACCCCCCTTCAGTTTACGATGTAATGAGGAAGATCTATTTCTCATGAGACAGAGAGAGCTGTGTTTCCTGACAGATGCATGTAAATCAGCAGGAGCAGATTAATTGGCCACAAGCTGGAGAATGACCACAGTTACAGAAGCTTGTTTTGTCTTTGCCCTCTGGGCCTGAACACATGTTGACTGGTGAAAGCATTTTGTTGTTGGCACACTAGTAATGAAAGCATTTGGTTAACAAAAATTATTTCCTTTTCTTTAGCACAGCCTAGTGGGCAATGAGTGCAACTGAGCTTATTGTTGGACATAATGTACTTTCCTCAACCCATAGTCATGATTTTAACTCTGGCAAGTTGGCACCATTTTAGCTGAAAACTGCATTTGAAACATTAATTCTCATCATGAGACTTTTTGATCTGAGCAAATGTCCACAATATGATTACTTTAAGTCTTGTACTAAAATTTTGAAAGGAAAGAACAAAACAAACCAGGAGCTCACACTTAAAGTTGCCTCACAGCGATATATTTTAACAGTCACATATATATGTTTTAATACTTCTGACAAAATGACAAAAACTTGTTTCAGCCTCGTAATAGTTAAATAGGCTAAAACCATGCAAACCATGATCTTAAACAATTAAAATGAACACTGTACTGTAACTTCATGAAACCCACTGATCCAAAAATTCAGCTTAAAGCCCCTCTAAAATTTCAAGTTTTCTTGATTAGATTAAATATTTGACTAAATAAGCAAAAAATCAAACATCCTAAAGTATTATTTATTAAGAGTTTAACATCAAACAATCTCAGCAAATCTGCTTCACCAGTACTGTTAGTGTGGTTTAATTAGATTTGATTCAGAACAAGGAAGTTTGTGACATCACCATTTTCCAGCCAAACCAGTGTGTAGAGCCCAGATAAAAACACAGAAATTTCATGTGAATTAACCAAAACTTTTTTTTAACTTTGGCTTTGTGTTCATGTAGGACAGTGCTCATATAAAAAACTGAAAAAATATGTTTTCAGGGTCTTTAGACCTCCCCTTAAGCAGCTTTAAAGTTACAGGGTATTATGCATGCCAACATCCCTTTGTAGCCTGTAGAGACTCAAATATTGTATGACCATGACCTTTTGTGCATGGCCTCGAAATTACTTTGAATGAAAGGGTGTCCTCACTTTAAAAGACAAGATGGTCTGCTTATTGTTCAAGACCTTAAAGCTGCTATAGTTAATATGTTTATATTAACAATAAGTATGTGTAATGTGAAAGGTGTTGCTTCGTAGTGATGAACCCGCATCTTTCTGCTCATTGTTTTGGTTTTACTTTTGCTTGAGTCTCACTGCTCTCATCAGAGTTGTTTCCAGATGCAGCAGTCAGCTGTTTTCAGCAGAAAAAGCTCTAATAACCCCAATGTACGCTGCCTGCTCAGCACCAAACGGCAGACAGACAAAGTTAGCAAATAGCTGGTGAACACAGTGAAGCATTTAGCACCTAAACAGCCAGATATTTTTGTCAGGAGTTACATGCTTAAAAACACAATTCACAACTGTGTCTGCTGGATGTGTAAACTGTTTGCTAGCGTATTGGCCATATCAACTTGAAAAGGTGATGATGCTGTATGTCAATTAGCTCTTCCTTTAAATAACTTCTGGTTGTGAAACTTACCATAAACCGTTAGCATGGTCAAATAGCATCATTTATGTTCTTACCAACCTGCACAAGGTTAATCAAACTACTAGATATGGACACAATATGTATTAGGGGAGTAGTATTAGTGTCACTATGAACTATAGTAGAGCAAAAGGAGATATTCTTTTGACCCATGTTCCATTTTATTTTAAGATACAAAACTTTTTTTAAAAATGATCACAAAAATGTAGCTTCAAAGTTATAAGTTGTAGATTTGTTTAATGGCTGCATCATTATGTTAAATGGAAATGTTCTCTTTGTTGGTGCACAATGCTAACCAGTTACCCTCCTACAAAGGGTGAAGCAGTGCATCTATCATGTACTATTCTTGGTTTGTGTTTACAAAGGTAAGTTAGCAGCAGACAGATATCTCCATCATGAGGACGTACAGTCCAGCAAATATGTACTCAGGTGGCAGGCTGAAAAAACCCGGGTTAAATGTTCCCTGTATGAAAGCCAGATTCATGCAAAAACATGAGGACAACAAACACATCATCAGCACAATTTATTCATCATAGTCAGAGCAACAGTTCTGTACAGTTTAATAAGATAAATATTTATGACACTTTTGTGGGATGATTCATCAGTTTTTTGTAGCACCTTCAACAAATAAATCAGTGTGTTCTGAACATCTGAGCAGTTTAAACCAGACTTTACTCACTTTAATAAGACAACTCATAAACTGAGAGTACTGCCAATACCATTTAATCTGACAAACTGAAAAGAAACTTTAAAAATAAACCAACCACTCTGTTGTTCAACATTCCTATTTTGGAGCAAGGACCATTTTTCATCTTAGATAACTGGACATTCCCTGCATGCCTGCCCTCCTCTCCTCTGCTTTTTCCAGTCCCCTCTGCTGGCTTAAAGTGCTTTGAAACCAACCATGTTTTGTGATGGTTATTTTAAGCCATAAGTAGAACCCCATCTGTATCAGGGTCAGATATTTTAACAAGTCTTAAAGGGGAACGCTCCATGTTAAGAAGTACTGTAAAGGCCAGATATCTGTGCTTCAAGATTATTTACAGGCTAAGATTATAGTGCACAAGACTGTTTTCCATCATGAAAACTGGTCCAAATATCTTGTAATGATGGAAGATTATTTTCGAGGAATTTATATTTTGATTGAACAAACTGCAACAGTTTGGCATATTTATGGAGTGAAGCAGACAAGCTCCATATTAAGGCCAGAATGGTGCAGCCCGGGCACATTTAGGGGCGAGAGTGAAATGATGGGAGTAAACCGAGAGATTTGGACGAGGGTCTGAAATCATGAGATATTGCTTTTGAATGCTTTGTTAAGAGCTGTCAGACAAATGGTAAACACACAGGTGCAGACCTCCATGAAAGCAGACAGATGGCCTCTTGCTCTTTAAAGCAGATCAAGGTAACTCGGCCTGCTGGAAGCTCCACATAGAAGCAAAAGGTTTGGAAATTGTGAGCTGCAACACCCCAAAATCCTGAAGAATGACATCAGTAAACTGCACCTGGATGGTGTTTGATACTTTATACTGAAGGGGAAAAATGGTAGAGATAAAAAAGTTCTTTGTTGAAATGCTCACTGCTATTTTGTAGTTTGTAATTCAGACAAGGTATCATAGAAAGAGAAAAAAATTTTTGGACATAAAAACACATCAGAGGTTTTGCTGAAAAGTCCTGTATTTAAGTTTCTGCTGCCTGGTGATACAGATGTGCAAAAATGCCCATAATGCTGTGCTCACATCATATGGGATGGATGGTGGAGATGGGAAAGATTCCAATGTTTACAACTTGTGAATGTTCACTTCACAGGAAACTTCAAAACAGTTGTATGATTATGGAGTTGGTCAAGTAAAGGTTCAATGTCCTGGAACGATGGACTTTGGTTGATGTGAGGCGTCCTTATATGCGTGATTTTGAGGCACTTCCATATGATGAAGCACCAAGTCGGATATATATCAGAGCTTTCAGAAATATAGAGTTATAATTACAACTGTTGTTGGCAAAAACACTACTTACAAGTCATTTTTAAATAATTGTAGTATTTTTAGGGTGAAATGTAGGGTATTTGAACATATTTATAATTAAAAACAAAAAGTTAGATTGACTACATTGAAAACACAGGCCTCAAAGTACAACCTCAATGCAACAAAAGTGAGTACACCTGTGACTTCCAATTAAGACTAATTGCCTGAACAAGGTTACAAAAGAACCTGTGAACCCCAAAACTTTGTCAGTTTTGGCCTGGGTTGTGTGTAATGCAACATGGCTCCACATAGTGAGGAATTGCCTGAACAAGTAAGAAACCAGATTGTGAGACTTCATAAAGATGGGAGAGGATACAAGATCATCAGTACGCTACTGAACAGAAGCCAAAACACAGTGGAGCAGTGGTTAGGAGGTACAAGAGGACCCATACTACCAGTGACAGAAGGTGCAGTGGTTGTCCTTGAAAAATTACGGTACACACAATTCACTATTTTTATTTTTTTCACTAAAAACAGACGGGCAAGTGTTTCTGACTTGGCACAAGGACTATCTGTGGAAACAAAGTCAACTTCTGCGGCCGACATCCAGGAAGAAAACCATTGCTTACAAAACGGCACAAAACTGCAAGATTAAACTTTGCCAAAGAACATGAAAAGAAGCCTGATGAATACTGGCAGCACATTCTTTGGTCAGATGAAACCACAATAAGTTTGTTTGGATCAGATGAGGTCCAGCATGTTTGGCGTGGACCTGGCCAGGACTACCACAGTGACTGCATAGTGCTGACTGTGATACACAGAGGTGAGTGTGCTGATATTGGGGCTGCATTAGTGCAAAAGGTGTAGGGGAGATGACATTTATAGATGGCACAATGAATGCAAGTGTGTATACCCAAATACTGAATGAAAAGATGACTCCCAGTCGAGAAGGTTGGTAGGAGAGGAATTTTCAACATGATAATGATCCCAAACAAAAAAGTCAAACAAACATCGTCTGACTTGAATCCAATAGAACACCTTTAGGAGTTTTTTTTGAAGCAGAAGGTAGAGCAACAAAATCCCTCCAGCAAAGAACAGCTGAAAAGAATTATCTGTGAAGAATGGCAGAACATTCTTGGGTTTTGTCTAAAAACAAATAAAATTGGATTAAATGGATTGAATGTAATTACTTAACATTTTAGTGATACTGACCAGGGGTGTACTCAGTTTTGTTATACACTGTATATAGCACTAGTGTTTGTACAACAGAGGTAGAGTTACTGGATATCCCATCTCAGGTTTTTGTGTTGGTGGCACACAGTCAAAAATAAAATATACATATTAATAAATAAATGTTACACAGTAAGTTAGTAGTCATTCACATTAAAAAGCTTTTTGTTCAACAGCAACAGATTTTACACATAGGAGGTTCCTACCAGTGCATACAATGTACCATCCTGTATGACAGTGTGGACAAATCTGTCTCATCTGTCAACTGCATACGATGCAATAATAATTGGAGCTAAACTAGTAAATCATCTGATATTATTTTATGGAAGATAACAGTCTTGCCATATGTGCCAATCAATAAGTAGCAAGAAATGTTAGTGCAGAAACTTTCATCAACAATGTTGGTTTGTGTAAAAAAAAAAAAACAAAGCCTATAAAAAAATTATCAGTCAAGCTCTAATGATAATGCTTGGATTAAGATCTGCTTCCTAAAGCATAGTTCTTGTCCTTTAAGTGTGAATTTGTCACTTCCTGAGGGTGAAGAAGTGTCAGTATCTGCCAAATTTAATTTGTGCAAACAGAGTTATACCAGAGCTTCTCAGTTAGTGATGAAGTGATGCTGCTTCACATAGAAGTCTGACCTTATGCTGCTTTAATATGAACACAGGCTAAGTGTCCTGAAGTTGAAGTTAACAGTAAAAGACGGAATGTTTGTTGCTGTTTAAGTTAAGATCAATTAATTTATGTGTTTGGTCTGAGCAGAAACAGACAGATCACACCTGATCTTAAAATACATGACTTTTAAACAAGCATGCGTAAGAGAATGATAAAGCAGATGTTAGGCCTGATTCAACCTCGAGGGATAAATACAAGTTATGAAACCTCCAAAACAGGTCATGGCAACCTAGAAGAGAGCCAATAAAGCAATCTGAAGCACTTTGTGGAATTCATAAACAGCTTCCTGCACCTCCTGCTAAAAATACCAAGACCTCACTGAGCTGTCTCTGGGTCGCCTCTATAAGCAGATTTAGTGGAGCAACAGACATGAGGCTATAAATAGACAGTCTCCTTCAAACTACGCCATCTGTATCAAACAAAGACTGTCGCCAGGCGCAGGGCTTGAATCACAGGAATCTGTGATGAAGTGAAGCAGCATCTGGAGGGTGTCACTGTGAGTGCTGCTGTGACAACAACACTGCTTGGTATTCCTGTGGATGTTACTCTGTTCTTTAATTCTCAAGTTATCCAGGGAATGTTGACTGAGCACACATGCAGACAATGTCTCATTGCACATTTTAACTGCTACTCAGTGTTTACTGTAGACCTGCTGGTTTAATGCCTTGCTTGCATTTTCCCAGCAAATCCAGGATTCAATCCAGCAACCTTTAGTTGACAAAAAAAAAAAAAGATGACTGACATTGCCAAAACCATGCCATTTGTGCTCTTTCTCTCCCTGAGCTCTGTCACATGTTCTCTCATCGAAATAAATACCCATCTAAAATTATGTCTTAATATTACATTCTTCTCTTGTAGTGAAGTTACGCTTCTGTTTATTTCAATAGAAAACATTGTTAAATGCCATTTAAGACTTTTTTTTAGCAGCAATTTAGTTCTGGTGCTGGTGGCTCCATTGACAGCAGCAGGTGACTAAAAACATCTCTGTCTCACAGTGTGTTTAATAACCTGAGCCAGTGACTGTGATAAGTTTATAGCAAAGGAAACCAGCCGGTGGTGAGTGCAGCTTTTTCTGGAAGAAGCTGCTTGTAAGGAGACAGTTTGGATTTCTGTGTAAAGTTTTGATTCATTTCATTTCCTGTTGGCAGGTCAATGTAAGTCTCCACATCCAGCTAGTATGTCCACATGCACACTATAAAACAATAACTATCAATCAGTGTTTAGATGGTTTATAGTAACCTGACTATGTAATTTTCAAAGTTGAGAGTAGTTTGATAGTCTGGTGTGGTAGCAGACAAGAAACATTGTATCTGTGCCATATGTAATAGATTAAAAATGGAAGTTCTGTTACTTGTAGTGTTAGTTGTTTGTTTTTCAATTACTACTTTCCCAGCTTGTTTGTTTGCAGTCAGACTAAATGCCAGGATCAGACTACATGATATCTTAAAGTCATAAATTAACACATTTCTGCTGTGACATGCTGCACCCTGAACAATCATTGCTGTCTTTTACAACTCAATGATGTGTGTAGGTGACCTAATATGGAGCGACTTCAACAACAACAACATCCTTCTTTTACTTTATGCTTACAGATGTACGTGTACAGATGTGCGTGTACTCCTACAGGGTCGAAGTAACGGGAGAAAAACTCTTGACATGCTAGTTGTTTTTTTGAGTCATTAGCTGTGACATGCTGCATTTTTAACAGGATTTTAAAAACAGCATTTCTTATGTTTATTGCTTAATCTAAATGTTGCCTTGTTTTCTTTTTTTATATGTGGTGAAACGTTATTAAAAACACTCAATAAAAAATGGAAATGAACAAATCTTGCACAACTCTTGGCCTGTTCTCAAGGCCCCTCAGCATTATTGGACTGATATCTTATAGTCTGATCCTGGCATACAGTGTTTTTACATGCCACAGACTGAACTGTGCATTTACTGACAGAAGTATCCCAGTTCTGGTAAATGAGAATTGCTTATTCTAATAACTGCTTAATGATAGTAATGTTTAAACCTGGTTGAAATCAAATTGTTGGCGTGTATGTAAACTCAAAGAATGAATTTCATTTGGGCAACTACAGCACATAAACACCATCTCCATCTTCTCTGTCTCAGCTCCACTTTGTCTTGAGTCTTGAGATGTGGGTGCAGTTTTTAAGAAGCGTGTGAATTTAACATTGTGTCACTAAACTTTGTGTCTTCTGTTATCAAATCTAATGGCACCTTTACTGCAGAATTTGTGCGGTAGCTCCAGTCAAGTTTCCAGTCTTTCTTTGAGGGCTCATCCAGCTTCTCCTCAGGTGACACTCACTGATAGCAGAGGTAACTGATGAGGACTTTTGGTATGTCCAGTTGACCTATGACCTTCACAGCACTGGTGCCCAGCTTCTTCCTCACTGCCAGCCTGCTGAGCTGCTGCAGACTCAAGGGAGTGACTACAGACAGATAAAAAGAGTAAGTCATGTAAGTCTGTTATTCCCATTTTGCAAAGAAGTTAAAACAGATTCTGTTTCAACTGTTTTCTACCCTCATCTGCTTGTATTTAAAGTCTAAAAACTCTTGTACGTTCCCTGTTTCATGCTGTGCTTTCTATATAAAGCTCTGTCACTGAAATCAAGATGTGTAAATCATCACCTTCTCATACGCATCCAATTACAGTGGCTAACCTATATGTGACACACTGTGTATATGAGCATCATGATAAACAACAGGTGTCATCTGTCTGAGATTTCCTCTAAGTGAAAAATGATCCTTGCTTGCCATCTGCTGGCGCTCGGTTAACACTACACTGTCGTACAGGGCTAACTACATTAACTGGGGCATCCACATGATAATGTTTGTTTCACATGCAGCCCTGACTTTTGTGAAACGTACCTTCATAAGACTGTAGGCAGGCTGCAGAGGGAGAGCCTGGTGTGGTGTAATCGACTGGTTTCCTGTTGTGTTTATCTCTTGCGTAAATGTTGGCTCCAAACTCCACCAATATCTCGATCATGTCCACTTGCATGTTTTTAGCAGCGTGGTGCAGTGCAGTGTCATGCAGCCTGGCAGCGTTCACTTTAGCACCTAGAAGGAAAAGGACTTTAGGGTATTACACTAAAAATCATCTACAAGTTACTGCCAGCCATTTTTAAAGGACTACATATAAGTTTAGACTGACTTCCTAAATTACAGGTGCTTTGAAACCTATATATGTTTCTGTGACTTTATTATTATGTGGATTGAGAGAAGGGTTGTTTTGAAAAAATGTTTCTAAAAAACTTTTGCAGTAAGGAGGCTCTAATGTCCATCCATCCAACATTTAAGAGCTGGCTGCTGAAAAAACATTCACCAAGTCTGGTGTAAGATCTGATAAGAAAAACGTGGCCATAATAAAAAAGGATAATGTCAGTTTGCTTGATTTTGGCAACAAAACAACCGTTTTGTCTCAGGCATCCAAACACCAACAAGGAACAGTTTTCAAATGGTTACTACTTGCAGCTCCATTACTGTGCTATTACAATTTAACTAAAAAAAGTATACAAAAGACTAAAACCAGTGACTACTTGAAAGTGGAGCTGCAACTAACTGTCCTTTTCATTATAAATGAATCTATAGATTACTTTTTCAATAACGTGACTAACAGTTTAGGTTTATAAATGTCCAAAAAAAGTGGAAAATGCCCAGCACAAGTTTTCTAGAGGCAAGATGTCTTGTTTTGTCTGACCAGCAGTGCAAAAGCCAAAGATATTCAGTTTACAATGATATAAAACAGAGAAAAGCAGCAAATCGTCACATTGGAACTAGATAGTTTGGTGTTTTTACATGTTAAATAACAGTTACTTGATAACCAAAATTGTTGCAGATTAATTTTCTGTGGATTGACTCATTGATTTATTGTTTCTGTCTTAAAACGTATGCTAGGCTTAGTTAAATGGTCAGCAGAAGAGTGTATGAGATAACTAAGTGATATGCATGCTGGTGGCATTACCCCATCCTGTTTCGCACTGACGCTCACCTGCATTAAGCAGCGCTTTAACACAGTCTGTGTGTTTGTTAGCACAAGCCACATGCAGCGGGGTTCCGTAGTAAAGGTCGTACGCCTCCAGACAAGCACCCATGTCAATCAGGAGCTTCACACAGTCGGAGTTTCCTGAGAAGAGAATATTATTATTTACTACTAATAAAACAACATACTAAGGTGTTATAGAAGTTTTTCCCATAAAAATTCCCATAAACAGAAGCCAAAAGGCATGTGAAGTGAGTTGAGGCACTCACCTCCCATGCAGGCCTCATGGAGGGGTGAGGCCGTGCGGGAGGTGAGGGCAGGGTTGGCTTTAGCGCCGTGCTCCAGCAAGAGCCTCACACACTCCAAACTGCCCACTGAACAGGCCTCACACAGCGGGGTGCTGCCATCCACGTTCCGCGCATCTACCTGAGATCCACCATAGGAAACAGAAATATATATATATATATACACACAAATACTTAAGTCTCTTCCCACAGAATCATATTTCCTCTCCTCATTCACTCAATTTGTCTAAAAACTCTGTCTTCTTTTTCTTTTACTAACATTTATTTTTTGTTTTACATAATTCTTCTGTGTTCACTGAAATATAGTTAGAGCATCATGGTACTGAGTTTAATGGTTGAGTATCTTTAATAAATGAAATGGCTCACCTGGGCTCCAGCATCCAGTAGCAGCTGGACGCACTGGGCCTGTCCGCGGAGGCAGGCCTCGTGCAGCGGTGTGATGGAGTCAACCGCCACAATGTTGACCGAAGCTCCGCTCTGGATGAGGTGTTGTAGTTGGGAGACCTGCCCGAGAGATGCTGCCCTGTGGACGTCTGTTCTCTCTGACCAGCAGCCTGCAGGGGAACAGATCAGATACTGCACAGGAACCGCAAAATATGTGTAGAGATGGGCAACTGTAACTGTTGTTATTTGGAGTCTTTAAAATGTTCTTTTATGCCACCCACTAGAGATGCATTTAATGTATGAACATTGCTATATGAATAGATACAGTATAAGTTATTGTCATTACTATTATTGCCTCTACCAGTGGTAGAATGTAACTGACTACATTTACTCAAGTACTGTACTTAAGTGTAACTGTACCACTGCATTTCAGAAAACAAAAAAAATTTTTTTTACCTTGCAACATTTATCCAACTGCTAATCTGACATAGACAATTGTATATCGATCTGAAAGGGGCCATGCTACATAATGAGCACTTTTTGTTTTGATACTTGAAGTATTTTTACATAAGAAAAAACTAGCAGGGTTTTTGAGGAGTATTTTTGTGTGATATTGCTACTTTTACTGGAGTAAAAGGATCTGAACACTTCTTCCACCACCAGCCTCTGCTATCATATCCTAGCATAATAATGTTGACTTGACAGCAAAAATGAATATTATGTGTATTAAATGTTGTCCAAGTTGAATTAAGGAACACAATTTTAAGCATGATTTGTATTAAAGGACAGATTCACAATTTTTCAAGTGTGTCTTAAAAAAATATGTCCATATGAACAGTGAAAGAAGATTTCCTGGCTGTAATCATTCCTCCTGTTCATACTGGCTATTAAAAGATCCCCTTCAAATGTGCTTTCAGTGTAAGTGATGGGGGCCAAAATCCACAGTGTGTCCACACAGTCATTTTGTGCAAAAACACATTTAAAGGTTGATGTGAAGCTTATATGAGGCTTCAGCAGTCTGAGTTAGTCATATCAAGTGGATATCTGCCACATTTAGTCTTTTTAGCATCAAATTCCCTCTTTGTGTTTCCTCGGACAGTGTTTCCCTGTTGAGCTGTGGTGGAAGTATAGTAACAAAAAGAGGGACTTTGGCACTAAAAAGACTGTAAGATATCTGTTTGATTTGACTCATTTGGACGGTTGAAGCTTCATATTAGCTTCAGATAAACTTTTTTGCACAGAAGGAGGACTGTGGATTTTGTCTCCCGTCACTTACATTGTAAGTGCATTATGAAGGGATCTTCTAATGGTCAGTATGAACAGGAGGAATGATTACAGCAAGAAAAACATGTTTCAGTGTTCATTTGAGCTCCTGACTGTTGTTTTAAGACAGACTTGAAAAATTGTGAACCTGTCCTGTAACGTCATTGGCATGTGGTAGCAAACTGATTCTTATTATTATAGAAAACGGAATAAAATAACCTGCAATTGTACGTGCAGTTGACACATTTTACATGGACACAAGCATACTGTACTATATATTAAGTATTCTTTACAGTGTATGCTACAATACAGATAGTGTAAAGATATAACACAACATGACATTGCTTTTCTATAACAGTATATCAAAAGCTATTTGTAAACATCTTCTACAATAGCAGAGAAACGAGCTTCGGAAGACAAGCTAATTTGAAGTGACTACATATTACACAGTGGTTGTTAACGGCTGGCTACAGTACAACATGCAGGTAACCGTCGTTTGCAGGCATGTTAGCTTCCTGCTGACAGTCCTGCAGTACGAAGCGTCAAAACTGGGTCAAGCTCGGACCATGTCCTCTATACTTTATACCCACCGATGTCTCCAAAGAAATATGGCTGAGCGTTTTCAATTTCCATCCTCCGTCTGTTTTCTCCTGCAATAATTAACAACGTTAACTCAGAAACAGCGAGATACAATATGTTTATAAATAACCGCGTCCTCGCAATGTTTACGCGCGACGGGAGTCACGTGACATACCTGGAACTAGAAGCGCATGCTGGGATTTGTTGTTTTTACACCCAACAGCCCCTTCGCATGCTCTGTGAAGGAAGTGACGAATATTTATTGTTCATCAGGATAAATATGCTACATAATATGCAATATTGTATTACAATACAAGGACAAATACAATACAATGGACACAATTTAAGCAGCAATGAAGACATCAATCCTGAGTCACGACATACAATAAAGAAATACAGTGGATAACTTAAAGATCCCCTCCAGACATGTTTTAAGATGTATATAAAACACTCTACTTTGAATAATAATGTGTGTCTGATATGGCTTTTACACAAGAAAACTATCTTGTTAAAATACCTCAAATGACATCTACTCCTTCTCCCTCCCTCTCCCTCAAAAATCCCGAATCTATGAATATGCAAATATTTTTCATTTCAAAAGTTTAACTGCTGGACACAAGATGTCTCCTACTTCACTATAAAGTCCATTCTCAGTGTTTTTGCACTGTAGGCTCAAAGTTTCCACATCACACTTGTGTAAATTGAATATTGGACCAGGATTGGCTTCCAAACTATTTGTGATGTCACAAATCATGCCCTTAAAATCAGATTTTCAGTGAGCACAGAGAAACTTTTCACTTTCAGCAGATGAGTGTGAAAACAAACTCTGCACATAAATCATTCTGCACAGTGAAGCTCAAACATTCAACTGAAGGAACAAGAAGAAAAAACTCATTTTTTATATAATATAGTTAAAATTTTAAGTAGATATGTTTTACAATTTAACTTTAAAATCAAACACCAGTCTCTCATACAGGTTTTAGAAATCCATTCATGTGACACTCTGTAGTGACGTGGTGTGATCACAGTGCTGGAGGTAGCTGTGGATGCGGTGGGATATGTCCAGCTGACCTATGACCTCTGAGGCTCTGGTACCAAGCGTCGTCCTCACAGTGATTCTACAAAGCTGCTGCAGGCTCAGAGGATTACCTGTTGAGAAGCAGAGGTTTTCATAAGCAGTGGTTATCATGATTCAAAAGCAAAGCTGAGATAAGAAAAAGATTGATAATAGCTTTTACCATTCTGACTGTAATTCAGAAGCAGTGCATGAACATACTTTCATAAAACCTGAAGCAGGTGTAAGAGGGAGTCGCAGGTGTTGTGTAGTCTACAGGCTTTCTTCCCAGGTTGTCGCTAGCGTACACGTTGGCTCCAAACTCCATCAACAGCTCGATCATGTCCACCATGTTGACTCGTGCTGCATGGTGCAAAGCTGTCTCATGGAACTTTACTGAATTCACCTTGGCACCTGCAGGACATTAAGATGTACTTGTTTGTTTGGCTTTATGAATTAATTACAACTGAAATAAATTGAAGTGATCTGAATAATATGATTAAGTAAAATCCACCCTCATACAGTGCTATTACAATCAACTTTTTCATGTCATATTCAAATATTTATTCACAATAACAACGCAGCTATTAAAGTATCAAAAGAAAGAAGGACTATGAGCTTCAGTATTGTCGTCCTGTCATTCTGCTCTGGCCTTCAGCATTCAGGAGGTGAGAAATGCATTATAGTATATAAGAGGCACAGACTCTATACCCAGTAGACAAGAATGCAATGCAGACACAAGTCGTGTGATCTGAATACAGCAGTAATTCAATAATAAAGCTACAGATGTTTTCCAAGGAATATCATTGGGGTTTGAAATGTTTTTTGTCATGAAATTAAAGAGTTTTCAGAGCAGTCCTTGCTTCCACTGCGTCACCAATAGACAATTGTAGAACTTGGACAAAAAAATCTAATTGGACCCAACATTATTTGTGATGGATTACTGATCTGACACAAGATTCAAGTGTCTGCAAGTTGAATTTCATCATGTACAACTCTTCCTTCAGAAACTTAAAGTGCACACAAATCATTTTAAAAAAAGAAAAAAAGAATAGTTTTGTAAAAGACATTTACTATATGTATATTCATGGCTTGAAATTAACACCCGCCAACCCGCCAAATGCAGGTAAAAATTAACTGTGGCGGGTAACATTGTAAAGTTAGTGCTAGTGATGAATTGAGCTCTAAATATCACTGCATCTGTTTGAGTAGGCTGCAGAAACAATCCTCCTAGTCCTAATCCTACATTTCCCATGAACACTATGTTGTGACATGTAAATACAACCACTGGCTTGTATACAAACTGAACCGCTATACTTGATGACGACTTTTAGTCTGTTTCAGAACTGCCACAAAACTTCAGATAAGCCCTCAGTCTAAGCAGTCTAAACACTAGATTTGTAAAACTTTGTGGCCTAAGCTTGTAACCTTCACTTGTTACTGTTCTGTTGATACAGAGAACTTTAAAATATGTCATTTGCTGCTAACTTGACCAGACTGGGGACTTTGACAACTGATTAATGTGAATCACCAAATGAAAGGAGACGGCCCTCAGAAGTCCAGGCCTCTTCTTTGGGGGAGATATAAGTAATCACTAACAAAAAGCAGAACTAAATGAGTCAGATTAAGGGAAAGTGGGAAAAAATACAAAGTTGCAAAACAATTTAACATTTTTTCTGACCTGCAGTCTTCTTACTGACCTGCATTTAGCAGCTCCCTGACACACTCCACGCGTCCTTTAGCACATGCGATGTGGAGGGGCGGACCAAAGTAGACGTCGTACGCCTCCAGCTGTGCACCTCTGGCTATCATCAACCTCACTACTTCCACATTACCTGAGAGGAGCACAAAGTTTCACTGACGATGAAGAAGAATGATCAGCTATGACTGGTTAGACTCTGTCTTAGCTCTGCTGAAGATTTACCTTGTATGCAGGCCTCATGGAGCGGTGAGGCAGTGAGGGCTGTGAGGGACGGGTTAACTTTGGCTCCATATTCCAACAGCAGCTTGGCACACTCCAGGCTGCCAGAGGAACAGGCGTGACAGAGAGGAGTGCTGCCGTGGATGGTCCGTACATCCACCTGGAGAAACCAGGGAAATAATTCTCATTTCATTTTTTTCATTGCAACTTTTAGTGTTACAATGTGAAAAGCGGGTAGACAAAATACCACCAACATCTGTGTAATCTAAATAATGTTCTTTTTTTTCTCATACTGTGTCACAGAGGTGTTGAGTCACATCCATGGTAACCTTCAAGATTGTAGATTGCTTCACAAACCTCACAAAGGTAGGATTTATTCAGTATTAGATTGCACCACTTTACCGGTGTTTGTGATAAGGTGTCCCACTTTATTTGAGCTTTTTATTTCTTCATATCTGAACAAGTCAGGTTTTGTCCTCCACAGCTGGGGAGAGTAAGGCCATGGAAGTGTATCGAACCTGAGCTCCAGCCTCCAGCAGCAGCCGGGCACAGTTTGGATGAGCCTGTATGCAGGCTTCATGAAGCGGAGTGATGTTGTCCACTGTCACCATGTTGACTGATGCTCCACCTTCTATCAGCTGTTTCAGCTGCAGGGTCCTGCCATGGGATGCTGCTTCATGCAGGGCAGTCCGGTCTGCCCAGAAACCTGATACAAACAGACAAACCTTCTATTTTATTCTATTTATTTGATATAAATAATCACTAAAGTCTCTCTTTAAAAAGCTGCTTTTTATGTACTCCATAAAACTCTATGTACCTTATCTTACCTTACCTCCTATTTGTTTTATACACATCATACATCTAAATCTTAAAAACATTTTGTCCAAGCTTGGCCTTAATTTTGCTCGTCGTGTAAAAGATATTTGCCAATTTAAGCTTTAAATAATAACAATAATGTACTATGAAATGAATGTTATTAGTTATAGTTGCTGTATTAATTAGTAATAATTGCAGGAACTATTTTGTGTCCCCTAATAGATGAGTTTGCACTGGTAGTTTATTCCCCTCAACAAAATTTTAATATTTAATATGTAATAAATATTCTGTAATAATTTATGTTGTAACCTAGATGAACTCGGTTATTACCCTTATTCATGTGGTAATAATGTTTATAACAGCTGTCATATCTACATAGGGAGCGCACGAGCTAATACGATAAGACGTCAACAGATTTACCTGTCATTCTCAAGATAGCAAACACCTGCTGGTATGCAGCTAAACGTACAAAATGTTAACAGTTGCTCACCAGTATCGCAAAGAAACGAGCGGCGTGCAGGTGTCATTTCCATATTTTACCGGTAAACAAGTTTGTATTTGGGTTTCCAGCTGAGGCGAAAGACGCAAAACATTAGCCAACGTTGCAAGCGTCGGACGGAGGCAGCGGAGAATTGTGGGAGTCGTAGTTCACAGATGTGAGGTGTCATGTGTTGCTACAAATGATCTCGTGGTATTTCTGAGGTCCCCAGTTTAGGTATGACGGGACTACTTAATGCCGTGGTGATAAACATAACACATAAAAGCCTAAAATATCATGTAGTCATATATAAAACATCACGTATATTTCACAGTGCAACTGATATTAGCCAGACTTTTCTATATTTTGTCTGTATGTTGGCATCATTGCAGTACCTCAGTAAGAAAGATGTCAATCAAAAACATTAACTGTTTACATGCAGCACATTTGTTTGACTAATTTTAAGGAAGGAATCGTAGCTGCTATTCTAAAGAATAATCATTTGAATATCGCGATACAACTTTTCCTAACCTTTTTTTCTTGGCTATAGTTCTAGGCTAAAATTACCTGAAGCTCAGTGATGATTCCCCTGAACATCAGTAAAAAGCTGCTGTAGAAGCTGCAGCAGAAATCTAGAGAAGCGTTTCACTCCTGTTGTTTATCTAGGGGTCATTGTTCACTTTACACCAACACTCACTGACATGCAAGAAAGAATAAATGAATCAAACACAGCTTTGGTTTTTCACAAACTTGTTTTTTTACTTTGCAGTACAGAAATCATTTGAGCCCAAGATGTTTATTTATTTTTTATACAGTTGTTCAAAACAGAAGATATCACAGGGCTCTCATCAATTCAATACTGCTGCAGTACACATTTGGTCCTTCTTAAGCGATTACAGTCAACCACACTTCCCATCAATCTGCTGTTAATGCTCGGGTCATCCATCATTTTGCATAATACAGGAACTAATATATCTCCTCTGATGCGTTATAGTAACTCAAGCTGTTGAAAACAGGTTCAGGTAGTTTATGCTGGACTACAGTCGCCCTTGTGGCTTGGCTTACAGTATAGTGTCTGGCTGTGCTGGAGATTAGACAACAAAGGGGGGCAAAAATACACAAAAATATCAAGCCCACACACCCCTAAACCATTTAATCTCACAAAATCAGACTATTTAAGATGACGGCTGAGGTGTCTCCTCACACGGATGTCTGCTGCTGCTGGGCCTGAATGTGCTTGAGTCGCTACGCCCAGCGAGGAACCCTCAGCTGCTCACATGATTTAATTCAGACTGACAAAGCCAAGCCACTTCTCTCCCTCACATGAAAAAATACCTGCAGAGACCCCCCCTCCCCTCCCGATACACTCGCCATAAGATACTATTGATTATGATTCATCATTCGATTTGGCATCTTTGGACTATGCATCATCTTAACATGATGCAGCAGAAGAATGTAGGGTATTATTGTATATTAGGCATAACCAGTGTTTAGTGCAACATCCATCTGAATGTGATTAGAAAAAGCATAGCTCGCTCCCTGAACCCTATCCAACAATACTATATCATATCTCTCTATATCATGAACTTCCTCAATGGGCAAACCATATACTTGGATAATCAGTCAGCCCATTGGTGTGTACATTTTTGTGTAGGTTTTCTAATTTTTGTAAGATTTCAGTTGTCGGCAGCGTTGTCTTTGATAATCAGGAGTTGTGCGGATGGTTCGCCTCTACTCTGCGGCGTCACCGTAGATGTCCTTCTTCCCGCGCTCCATCTCGGCAAAGTCAAAGTCTGAGCCCGTCATCCTCAGGAAGATGTCCTTGATGTCATCACAGGTGGTCTCAAAGTGAGTTGTGGCGTCATATGTGCGGGAGATGAAAATCTACAGTGGAGGGAAAAAAATATCAAATAGCTGTCAAAGAAGCCTTTTAAATCAAGTACTCTTTCAGTGCACAGAGAAATAGATAAAACAGTCCATCAGTTTTGATTCTTAAATTATGATTTAGTCAATAAAGATAAAAACTAATATACTAATAAGCTTACAGATACAGTAATTATTCAAGATGATTTGTTTTAAACCATCTACTAAATAGACAAATTTCTTTCTTTTTTTTTTTTTTTGTAAAGATGGAAGGAACCAGACCACAGTGGGGTTTCCTGCGCAGGATATGTCACTGACATAACTCCCTGTTCACACATACAGTAAAAACAGCAGTGGTGCAAAGATGACGTGTTCTTACATAACAGCAACATGCAAGGCAAATTATTCTGTTACATTTAATGTCAAAAACATGAGTCAATTTGACGCAGGCTGAAGATAGCAACAGAGATAAATACATGCATAAAATAAAAATGTTATTTCTGGATTAACTACTTATATCACTGTTTATCCAACATGGTACAGTGTGTCTCCTTCAGCAGCACTGTGCAGCAGTTATAAAATGCTGACACTTGCTATCTGGAAAGGTCAGATGTGTGTGCAGGACTTCCAGCTATCTTTTGATTGTCAGTGTTAGTTTAAGTATTCTGAAACATGTTACGTGTTACATGTAGTTTTGGGGATTTATGGGCAACATTACTTAAATATGTTGTCTTTACATACAAATCTGGCACAGTCATTACCCAATACTGCATAGTAGGGCTGCAACTAACAATTATTTTGATTAATTTGTCCATTATTTTCTTCTCTTGTCTATAAAATGTCAAGAAATGGTGAAAAACGCTGATCACTGTTTCTCAAAGTCCAAGATGACGTCCTCAAATGTCTTGTTTTGTCCCAATCAACAGTTCACAAAACTAAATATATTCAGTTAACTGTCACAGAGGACTAAAGAAATCAGAAAATATTCACATTTAAGAAGCTGGAACCAGAGAATAATGACATTTTTTCTTAAAGAATGTCTCCTATCGATTAATTGATGCAGCTCTACTGCATAGTTACATCAGTAATCTTTAACTGAACTTTTAATTATGCATTATGCATGTTCTGCTGCCACGAAAGACTTCTGTGTGGGGATCATGTGCATTCCTTTACATTATAGCAATTCTCTTTGAAAGCCTTCCACACATTTGTAGATGATTTTCTACATGCAGCCAAGGTTTCCGTTCAGTTCACAACAGCATGAAAACAGATGAGCAGAGACTGAAATGTGACATAGCCCATCACTGCAAACAGCATCAGCCACACGAGCAGCGAGGCTCTAGTGAGGCCTTTTTTTACATAACTTTTTTTTTTATTTAAGTCATTTAAGTTTTATTTTATTCCCATCATAATTCAGATTATGATGGGAATATCTCATAATGTATACACACATCCATTCATTTACCATTTTAGGTTGAAATTGAATGCAACATCAAAAACTGGAATGTGCTTTATGATAGCAGAACAATTCAACTTCCTGTTCACACAAGGAACAGGAAGTGAGCACGCAATTACCCCTGAGGATAAATTCCAATCATTTTGAGGATACCCTGAGTTTACATTCAATGTCACAACTTTCCTTTGTCTAGTACTTTGGTATACAAGGCATTTTGAACAGCGACAGTTCAATAATTGCCATTGTGTAAAAAGACAGTGAAAAAAATAGCAAGTAAATGATGTCCAGTCTTAACATTAATGTTGGGTTACATGTCAAACAAGTTTCAAGTATGCAACTTGATTTTCATGTAGTCATGAGTGAGTGGAATCAAATGGCTGCTGGAAAGGTAAAAAACACACACACACACACACAAAGAAACCTCATTTGTTGTAAATGGGCTACGACATAAAACAGCAGTATGGCCCCTTATTTGTTTCTTCACATCCCGCTGATCATACCTGGCTCTCAGTGCCCATGTCAGTGGGTGCGTACTGGTCGCTAATGCTGACAAACTTCTGCTCGATGGGCTCCAGCAGGTCCAGGGCCGGCTTGATCTCTTTCTCAGGGTCGTTTGTCTCCACTGTGGTGCTGGCGATGGCGATATATTTACCCTGTGCTGCCACGTTGTGAGCAAAGGAGATCATACAAACGTAGATATCTAGAAACAGGAAAACAAAAGTTAATGTTAATGTACTGATGCTTTGACTGTGGATACATTTAAACATTATTTTATGTTATCTGTCTAATCAGTTGTTTCTGTTAAGACGTTAAGAATGCTACATTTACTGTGGTTCAACTTGCTGTACCTGCACTGTCTATTCATTCCCATAGCTTTGGGTAACAGCTGACAAAACTACCCATCGAATATTATATATTCAAAAAGCCTGCGGTGACATCTTCAAATAACTCGTTTTGTCCAACCAACTAGGGCTGAAACAATTCCTCGAGAAGCTCGATTACCAAGAAGAAGACGTGATTTGATGGCGCGGATTGCCAGTAAATAGCGAGGGGCAAAGAGAAGAGACAGGCCAGAGAAAACGCCAGAAAGCGTCCAAAGTTTGTGATCATTTCAAGCTGAAACAGAATGAAAACTCTGTACAGTGTGTGTAAAACCGAACTGGCCTACCACAATAGCACAATGTCAATGCTTCAGCATGTCAGCAGAAAGTATCCAGTCCACGGAGCGGACACGATACAAGGTAGCTTAACATTAACATTTGCTTTAGCATAGTACCCGATTACTTGAATAATCAGTAGAATACTTGATTACTAAATTCAATAGCTGCAGCCCAACAACCAACAATCCCTAACCTTAAGGTATTACTATTAAATAAAATAAAGAAAAGCACTGTGGAACCATGGACATCTTTATAAAATAAAAACAAATGTCTTACATAAAGCCTGCAAATAGATACTCTGAATATAAGAGATATCAGTGGATACTGATTTATTTGCATATATTTTATTTCTCATTTATTTATTTCAATGCCTACATATTAATTTTATTTGTCTATTTCACTGATAATTATGATCCATCTAGTCTTCAACATCATCTAAAATACTACATGTCTGTATCATCTGCTCACTTCCTGTGTGCTCTCACCGTGCTTCCTGTTGACCTGATTCTGGGGGATGATGATCTGGCAGGAGTTGACGTCGCTGGTGTTGGTGATGGGGTGATTCAGGATGCAAATGACTCTGATCACCTGACCCACTTTGGTGGTGCGATCCATAGCGTAGCTGGGGTCGCAGATCAGCTGCTTGCACCTGGCGATCTGTGGTAGGCAAACAGCCAGAGGTCAGAGGGAAAGAGATAGGCTTCTGTAGAAGTGGAATATAATATTGGGCCATTGTGCATAAGAAAAAGTATAACTTATATCTACTTATATTATAAACTTAGGAGGTTTAAGTCAGACCAGTCACCATCATCATCATTTATTTAGGAACTACCATTATCACCTAGAATTTGAATTGTTCTTATTCACAGTTAGCTCTGCCTGTACATATGCCTTTCAGCCAAAGCTCATATTTTTTAAATATCAAAAGTCAAATATCACATATAATGTTCCAAAGGAATTAACGATCCACTCAAAGACAGACGTTTAACATAGACGCTCACCTCTCCCTCAGACTTGACTCCCACCACTTTCCCATTCTCCACCACGATCTCATCGATGGGCTTGTTCAACATGTACGTCCCACCGTAGATAGCACTCAGCCTGGAACAGAAACACATGATAGTGAGCTATATAAAACTACAATATTAATAATGTGACACAAAACTATGTTTAATACTGAACTGATTAGCTGACTATAGATATGGCTCTACACTATGTTTCTATTAAAAGGGTAAATTTTGTGTAAAATTGTGTGGAATCATGAACTAAAAAAAACAAGTCAACAGTAAAAACCGCTCTTTAAGTGGAAATCACATATTGACCACTTCAGTCACAAGGCTCATTTTCCATATAGACCTTTGTCACAGTTGACATTTTAACACATATCACAGTAGGAAAAGCAAAGGTGTAAGTAATAAAATCAGCGATGGCTGAATTCCATTTAGCTGCTTCAGTTTCAGGGTCCTGGTATTGTGCATGCTGGCCCACTGTCAAGTCTTACTGGGACACAGACCCCAGGGTGTCAAACAGAGAACCCACAGCTGCTTCAACTTGTGTACCCCTTCATTAACACAAGGTTCTGTGTGAGTATCAATATTAAGACAAGGAGTGGATTTAATGTTTTTTTGTAATGTTTATTAAGATGAAAAAAGTATGATGCAGAGGAAACTGACACAGGAAACATACTTTTAGCTCCTAGTTTAGTTCCTTATTTTGTTCTTTTGCTTCCAGAGTTACTGCAACTTTTTGGTTGAGAAGAGCCATATGTTGCATTTCTGATGCTGCTGTGATGTCAAACTACTGTGAACATTTAAAAGGTCCTTGTGCAAACACTATTTGGCAAGTACACTGTATGCTGCAGTGCAGAAATAACACAGTGCCACAGACAAATATTACACGTGTATCAAAGGGTGAGTCCCCTACCTGGCAAACCCTTGTGGCAGCTCTCCCAGGCCGTACAGTGGGTAGAGATATGGGCTCTTGCCATATCTGGCCAGAGACTCACTGTAAAGCTTTATCCTGTTTATTGTTTCGATGCAAGGTTGATCCAGGTAACTGAGCGGAGGGAGACGGAGAGCATTTGTTAGACTGCAAACTATACAGTTTAATAAGGCTGAGGGACATGACATCACAATCAGGTGCAATTTTAAAAAAAAAACAACAACAAAAAAACAAACAAAAACAAAACAACTAGGAAGACTACTGACTCGTCTGTGCGGTAGAGAGCGAGGGAGTGGCCAGTAAAGTCCATGACTTCCTGGCCCAGGCTAAACTTTTGGAAAATGGCCCTCATTGTTGTCTTGTTAGGGTCGACACCTTCCATGGTTTTGGGGTCGTTCTCGTCAAAGCAGGCAATGAAGGTCAGGAACTTTTTGAAGCGCCGTTTCTCAAACAACCCCATCAGACCTTTAGGAGAGCGAGAGTTTAGACTATGAGAGGACCCATGTCGAACAAAGAGTGTCTGTCTCAATCAGTGGTTCCCAACTGGTCTTGCCTCAGGGTCCAGATTTTCCCTCAGACATCAGGTCCACATATTGACCAACTTAACACTCACTCGGTATATTTCCATCCATCCCACTACTTCCACATAACCACTAATGGCCCTTCACAACATGAAAACAAAAAAAAACTTCACTACAACTGAGGCCTAAAGAGTGAGTGTGACATTAGAGCTTAAAAACAACATTTTTAAAAATATTAAAAGCTTTGCAACGGCAGTTACTACTAATTCAGTCTTAGTCAAAACTATTTTTACACTACTAGGTCCAACTACTTTAACAATTTCTACAGCATAACAGGCCTAATACAAAGAACAAGGAAATACAACAGCTGCAGTGTTGAAAATGATAGAGAAGAAAAGTTGTTACAAAGCCAGACCAAGTTTTTTTCTTCTTTTTTGTGTTCAGTGTTAATAAAACCAAGCTGAATATATTCTATGTCACTTTTGTTCCGCCTATTGTGGAGCAAATTTCTTCTGTCTCTACAAAGACCGCTACAGTCAACAGACATGCAAGGCGAGGGTCACATGACCCACAAAGCTGGTGTCGATAGGTTACTGGTACTGTAAAGTTTCATGTAGTAGTGCCGTTACTAACTAGGAAGCAGGAAATGGTACTTCATTATAAAAGTGTACCAGAAACTTGCTACATTTCAAAAGTAATTTTATTTTTTTTGACAAAGTTGATCCAAATGCTCGCGACCCACTCAAAATGAGGACCGCGACCCACCAGTTGGGAACCACTGGTCTAAATGATGCAAAAAAACAAGGAACAAGGAAACATTAACAAGGAAAATGATTAAAAACTCAGATTAAAGAGAAGGATTTTTTTCAGTGGAACTATAAAAAAGACACAAATGCAAAAAATACATCAAAACAAGCTCTCCACACATTCATTTTATAATCCCTCTTCAGTCATTTTTTAAATTGCATTCTCCAATAACTTACTAGATGACAGAGCCTCAGTCTCAGTTGAGGGGACTTTATGGATTTTGCCTCCCTTGTACACAAAGCTGCCCTCAATCACTTTGAAATCAAGGTAACGAGTCACCTGTGTGATCAGCAGCATGCGGACCAGCTGACCTGAGAGAATGACATACAAACATCATGATTACATTAATTGAGGTCATTATCTCATTCATGAAAACATTTATCAGATAAACATCCTTGTAACTTTAGCCCCTTTACTGATCTGATCAAGTGTAACTTGAGGTTCCTGCTTAAAGTTATTTTAAAAATTAAACATTTTCTGAAAGGCAAAATGTTTAACACATAGTACTTATAAGCTAAAGCTCACAGCCCTGCTTGCAAACATAGAAATCAATAAATGAGAACATACTGTAATTATTTGGTTGACACTTGGCAGTCCCTATGTGACTAAAGGCATGAGGTTTAAATAACAAGCTAAAGCTGCATGTGATATCCAGCTGAGTGATTCAAGTATACCATTGGCCATGAGGAATTTAGGGATAAGGTCCACGTTCCAATCGCGGCCTTTTCCCATTGACTCAGGAGGTTTGCCAGGAAGGTTGAAGCGCTTGTAGAGCTGTAGGGAGACACAGAAAGACTTTACTCACAAGCTACAACCACTTCAGTAAATCAACCCGATTTTCAGGAAATACTACTTCACAAGGTTTAACTAAACTGAAGATACAGGTGAATGTATGGAATGTTTTGGAACAATGCCGGGTGAAGCACTTTTTTCTTTTCTTTTTTTTTTTTGAGCAGCTACCTTCTCAGGTTTGGAACCTCCCCAGAATCACAAAGTCCAAACTGAAGGGTCAGAGTTCAACTTACATCTTCAAGAGGAGTGATGGAGGCGCTTTCAGCTCCATAGTAGGAGTTACGATCCATGTGCAGCACCTTCTTCCCCTTCACCGACATGATGCCTGATAGAATGCATTCCTGTTGGGAGAACACAAAACAGAAGAGGAATAAGGTCAACAGGTTATTGGAAAAAACCCCATACCCAAATTTTACCAGCCACGCACTCAACTTACATCAACCTAACTGTACATCACAATCAACTTGTGCTTTAATATTTGTATTTAGAACAATAGCCTATGCTTCACTTTTAAAAAGAGAAAAGGATTTGAGGATGAAGGATAACTGATGAGTTTAGCAAACTTAATGCAACCCAATGCAAGTTTGGCTGAAGTTGCTGGAGTGTAAACTTCCCCAAACCAAAGAGCAGGACAAAGCCGCTAGTGTTACTCTAAACTCTTGACTAGTAAAAACTTGACTTCATGCAATAGATTTTCAAGTCTTGAACAAGTTTTTTTTTTCCCAAGTGTAACCTACAACCCCACTAAATAATGTAGTTAGCTAATGACATGCCCTTGCGCTTGGAAGTAAGATTTCAGTTACTACTGTTGTAGTAAACTAGTTAGCCAGGAATGCTAACTATTTAGGCTTACTTTTACAGCTGCAACTAACGATTATTTCCATTATCCATTAATCTGACAATTTTTTTCTCGATTAATCGAGTTGTTTGGTTTGTTTCATTCTTCACTGTTTCCCAAGGCCCAAGATGGCATCCTCAAAAATATCTTCTTTTATTCCAACCAACAGTCCACAACCTCAAGACATTTTGCTTATTATCTGTGAAGACTAGAGAAACCAGAAAATATTTACATTTGAGAAGCTAAAACCAGTGATAAAACACACAGTTGCATCAATTCCTTAGAGATATCCTGAGCCAATCCAAGATTGGTATCAGGAGTTAATCTGGGCATATTTTAATGGATCCTTTGGCTAAAATAAACCCAATCTAATGCCGATCTTTTAATTGTACTCCTCTGTGTTTTGTCCACCTCAGCCTGCAAGTGTTGCAAAGCTGCTCCCCCAATTCTGACATTGAAAAAGTGTGAGGGGAGGGGATTTCAGACACTGTTCAACCATCCAACAACCACTGTTAGAAGCATACTGACACATACATACTGACACAATTGATTATAGCTAGGGATGGGCAATAAAATGATCTCGGTAATATCTTAAACAATAACAATGATAAATGTATGAAATTTATTATCAAATTATTTTTGAGTCAATTTTCCTCTACCTACAAAAACACTACACAAACAACTAAATCGTACAGCAGAGAAACAGACATGTGGTTGACGCATGTTTCCGTCCACTAGCACTCACAACAACTCAGAATGAAGACTTGTGTGGAGTAGCCTACTCAGAAGAAAATGAGCAGCTGCGGGAGCGAACCTGAGTGCGAGGAAACTGACGCCAAAGATGAAGAAATTGCACTGAAGAAGTAATGAGTGACCTCTACAACCTCGGCTTAAAACCCACTCTGCACTACCCAGCCAGACAGCTCATCATGACAAAAGATGGCGGTAGGAGGCGGCTATCATCTGTTGGGGAGGGTGGCGAGTTCCTGACCAAACACTGGCATTGTGTGGCGGAGGACACTGGGGAAACACATGGCGTCATTAATCAAACTGAATTTGAAATGTTTCAGTGGGACCAAATTCTTTGCTTAACTGTTAAAATCTAATTCACAGCCACAAACGCCTGAAACGTTAAACAATTCAGTTTGACAGAACAGCCAGTATGAATGGACACTGGCGAATCCAAGAATCCACCTCTGACACACCCAGTACCAACATAACGTCTGACGTGCTTCTGTGGAGCGGGGAGGATGATTACAGCTTTCACAGGGCTTTAAGTCTCAGAGGCTTGGTAACGATGAGGGGAAATGTGCATGTTTGCCAGAGTCTGGAATTCCTACAGACCAAAGGCCTTAATGCGATTACAACAGTGAGTTTGTAGATGCAGGAAAACACAGTGCATCATGTGACTGTGTGGACGTTAAAACACGTACTACTGACTGACAGCTTACTCTCAGGCAGTACATGGTGTAACTTGTTTCTCACTAACAAAAAACAACAACAATGCATCACAACTTTGACTGGGTGATGTCACCCACACTCCCTTTGTATACTGACTGTGGCCTATCATGAAACAGGAAGGGACAGAGTTCCTGCCATTTGTTTCTTTCAATTAGGATTAATTAGTATGATTCTCCAGATGCCAAAAAATGCACCACACCTATTACATTATGGTAGATGAAGGCTCACTCTCAACTCTGTAAGACAGTACAATCCTGACAGTGTTTACAATCAACATAAGGTAGACCTTTCTCATTTAAGTAGTGGATGACTCAGATGCAGAGAAAATAATTAACTATAGAGTAACAGGAAAGTAACAGAAACGATACAGCGAAAAGGCTAAAAGCTGATCTTGAAAGTTAAAAGCTGTGGCACCTCTAACCAGAAATTCTGCTGACCACAAAAACTTTGTGCTGCTCAGTTTGTCTATTTGGTTCCTTTTTTAGACAGAGTACAGCTCTTTCTTTAACTTAAACCATACCTCATCATTCTTTATAACATACACAGGAGAAAAGGGACGTCACATTAATTAAAAAGGCTGGTTGGGACGTCAATGGCAAAAGCTCTAACTGGCTGTCTCAGGTGAAGGCTGACAACTGTGAGAGAAATGTGGTGAAAGCTTTGTCATTCGAAAATGGTCCAATCCACTAACAGCCAATTGAGAGGCTCTGCGACCAAAGATGTGTGTCCATATTCTGACAGTGTCAGACATTTCTCACAATGTGACTGTTGCTACGGCCACCGCATATAAACCAACAAGTCAGGATACTACATGAAATGACAGACAGTATACTAGCAAGCTAGCTAATAAACATTGAGCAGCAACAATTAGTTGAGACAGAAATTTAATCTGCAACTATTCTGATAAACAAATAATTTTTCAAGCAAAAATGCCAAACATTTACTGGTTGCAGCTTCTCAAATGTGAGGATTTGATACTTTTCTGTGTCATACATGATAGTAAACACAACATCATTATTTTGTGCTGTTGCTTGGACATTTTAAGTTGTCTCCATAAGCTCTATGCAATTATAATGAGCATTTTTCACTATTCTGACATTTTATAGACAAAACGATTAATCGAGAAAATAATCTGCAGAATAATTGATAATGAAAATAATAGTTGCACCACTAATAAAACATATTTAGCTCAAACTTACTTAGCAAAGTCTGCATTTCATGTTGCCCTATTTTCTCTTCTGAAGACTAGCTTCACGATGTCCTCCTATTTTGAGTTTTTTTCATGCATACAAGTGCTAGCGGTTTGGCCAAAGCTTGTATATTGTGTTGCTGCATCCTTTTTCTTTCCATTTACATTGTAGTGCTACAATTCACATTTATTACACGATCTCAATTGCCTGATTGGATATTGTACAGTCTAATATAGATTGCCACTGTGCCGAGATTTTATCAGATCATATCTCACAGTTTAACATGCCATAAAACCTGTGAGATTGTGTCAGGCAATACATCTGCCTCCACACTTAATACGCTGTATCCAGGATAGGTACGTATGAAATCTTAAATCAACCTGGAAGGCCTGCACATACTACTACATACTACAAAGCCAAATACAGTGTTGTCTTTTAGCTGTAAACACTGTTTTACCTGTGTGTGCATGAGTGGTGAGACTGTCTGAAAACACTGTGTTCACTAACATGTGGTCAACCTAAATATAACTAAACATCTAAATGTCCCCTTCATAACCTCACTGACATAGCTCCTTCTCTACATCCTGTACCATCCAAGCAAGGTTCTACATAGGTGCTCTCCCAAAATAAAACCATGCTGCAGTGAAATCGGATCACGTCCGTCTGTGAATGTCTGGGTTTCATCTACTGTGTGATCTTGCAACGCCATTGACTTGAAGGATTTACAGTACAGCTACAGATAAATCTCTGGGCAAGACAGAGCAGTTCTGATGTGTCACTGTCACTCCTTTCCTGTGACATGTGACTGAAGCCGACCTGCTGCCGCTTATATAAATACAGGCTTTGACACAGAGCCGGTGGCAGCCTAGTCATCACTACCTCTGCCAGATAGTAGTGGCCATGCTGACAGAGGAAAACACACTGATCCAGTGTGCAGTCAGGCAGAAAATTAAGCCAATATAAAACATTCAGAGTGGAGGCGAAGTCCCAGTTCAATTTTTAACACTTAAGAGCCATAAAAATCAGAGCGAGGGTGAGAGGCAGCAAAGTCCAGCACAGAGGCCAAGAGTTGGATGGCTCTCTGCAGTTCAAAAAGATACAGTCACATGACAGATTTTCACTACTGAAGCATGACAATATAAGCTTTGATTTAACTACACTGAAAATTTCCAACACGCTTATAACTTTCCCTCAAGTCCCAAGAATGTGTTGGACTGTAATGCACTGGACTCATTGGTGCCAGAAATTACCTGAAATCACTACTGTGGAGGTTTTTTCAGGAGGTGGGAACTAACAAAGTACATCCAGTCAACCACTACACCTTAATACGGTTTTAAAAGTCATGGTATTTCACAGTGAAAAGCTCTACTTTTCACTTTCCTGCATTAATCTGCCAACTGTGGCAACTAGCTACACAGCAGAACTAAGTTTTACTTGCAATACATGTGATGAGGTCATAAAATTAGATAGGAATGCAGTGGCTACAGAGGAATTTGGAATAACTTGAATAAGACATTTTTTTGTGATTTTAGTGGTTATTTCATCATCGTTTGTTTGGCAATGCCTTGAACTTCTATACAAGCTAAACTTACTTAATTTAGTGTGAGAGGAAACGAGCATTGTGGCTGCTGCATTTTCTTTACTATCATTTCCTCCTTTTGGTGGCTAAGACCAGTAGCAATGGAGGAATCAGACCATCTAAAATAAACGTATACTTCTTACTGGTTAATGCAGAAGTAATACAGTACTGTGGGAAATGTTAGTCTTTAGTTTTTATGCTTCAGTAGATTAAACTCTAGGGCTAGCTAATGATTGCTTCTGCCAATTTTTCTGTTAATTATTTGTCATATAAAATGTCAGAAAACTGTGAGGAGGAAAAAAAACACCTTTTTTTCAGTCACAATTTGCCAAAGTCCAAGGTGATGTATTCAAATGTCTTGTTAATTCGACCAATACTGCAAAATCCAAAGATAATCGGTTTACAATCACATAAGATAAAGATTTAAGAAGCTGGGCCTAGAAAATACTTGGTATTTTTGTTTGAAAGATTACTTCACAATCAATCAAAATTGTTGCCAATTAATTTAGTAAACTAATGGTTTAAACATTTAAACTATATTAAAGTTCTGAATGGAGATTTTTTTTTTTTGGTGGAGTAGTAACCAATTGCGCCATTATTAGTTTTCCATGGGGTGAGTAAGAATCGTCTATCACTTATTTTTCTTCACCCACACTAGTGGTTTCACATCAGTCAGTGCTGATGTAGTTAGTGATTGATGCATGTCAGCAGTCCATGTATACACCTCAACCCACAACCTCTTCAACCACCTAAACGCAGCCTTGTTCGCCTCGCTCATCTTCAGGCAAAAAAGCTGCTTACTTGGAATCTCCAACAGCATCATAATGTCAACCTGACTGTATTTAGGTACAGTTTTATATCTTGTGCCAAGCCACTCCCCTCATGTGTCATTAGTAGTGGACAGATGGGAAAGCCCATCCCCCAGCCACTTAACCTATCAAAAATGCAGAGAGGAATACAAAGGCCCAAATAATCATCTCTGTTCTAGATGTACAGTAGCAGGATGAATGAATTTGACCATTTAAAAATTTCTAAAACAGTTGCCATTGGTAGCAGACAATATAGTATTTAAGAATACAAAACTAGTACTCTGTATAATTAGTAGGAGTTCACTTCTACCTAGAAAACACTTGCAAAAGATATTTCTAAGAGGCAACATTTCAGGTTGGATGAACAATGTACATGTACAAAAAAGTTTTACTTCCTATTAAGCACTTACAAGCTGCAAAGACAGGCATCTAAATTTGTGGGTATTTTCCAGTGGCATGATCTAATGTGAGTAAAATAACATGTTGACAAATTATACAAGACATCCTGATATCCAATACAGTATGTCAAGTTTTGGTTGGCTGTAGAAATTGAAGTTTTTTTGGACTCAAGTAGGGCAGGATTTCTTTTTATTTCATCCCTGCCCATTCTGCAACTACTTGACTTATTAATTCAGTGAGTACAGTAAAAGTTTGTAATTTTGACTAGATGCCTATTAAAATTCTGTGTAACCTGATGAGTTGGCAGCTCTAGTGTTAGTGTGTAGCATAAAAGGGGAAGCTGTCAGGTGTGCAGAAGTGAAGTCACTGATTTGCATATGGGAACTAAAACCATGTTCAACTATGCCATGCTACCTCAGCCTCAGTCTCAGTCTGTAGGGATTTTCAGGCTGGTCTGTCTAACTCTCACTCAACTTAGCTTGCAGAGTTCTTGCAGTGTACTTTCGGTTCCTCAGTCTTGGTGGAACCACACCCATATGTGAGCTTAATCGACACCCTGCCCACCAAAACCAATCCTCTTTCTGCTTGCCTGTTTTTGCCCTGCAACCTATGCCTGCTCTGAGCCTGAAGCCAAAAAAAACCCCAAAAAACTTTCTAACATATAGTGTTTGCTGTCATAAAGAAATATCATTTTACAGGAACCTAAAGGTAGCTTGAGCGCAGATAATGTTACCATCAAAACTATGTACTGAGGTTTTCAAGAGTAAGAACAGTCCAGAAACTAACAAATCTACTGAAAGCTGCCCCTTGGCCTGCAATAAAGTCCCAAAGTCATCACGGGATTTCCATGTCATGCTTCAGCCATGTAAAACTGACAGCTAGTTAGGAGGCCAAAGAGTGTAATTTTCCATAAGAGACTACGGTAAAATTATGCATAATGTTGAAGTTATTTTCTGTGTAAACAAACCCTTCACATACGGGAATAGCTCATAAACTGACACCTCACATTATATTGGATGAGCCTTTTGGCTTTTTTTAGTCAAATTGACGCATGAAGTTCAGTTGTACTTAATGTATTGCTAAAGTTTCTGACTGACAGTGACACGGTCCAAGGCAATCCAGCGATTTGGATAAGCAGCCAGTCCGTTTATTTTACCACAAATACCTTCTCCTTTTACCTTCTTAAGTCATTAAAAGTGCTGAAGCTTCGTTAACTTTGCGACAATTCGCTTTATTAAGCTTGCAGACGATCTAATGCTAAATTTTACTCCACAGCCTGTTGAGTCCAGGCACCGCACGGAAGCTTAAGATACTTTCAGTTAACTGCTAGTTAGCGAGCTACACAACCTTACAACTACTTTCATCAGATAACTGGCTATCTAAGTTATATTAAAATACACCGGATGTGATAAGGTCAACACCTGAGTTAAAAGGCACTGTACGTCAAAGATTATTCGGTGAAACTGTGACACGTCGTAATTCTACCGTTAGCCTAATTTGGGTCGGCTAACGTTAGCGGACTAATTATGCGCGTATAATCTTGTCTTGACTGAGAAAATCTGCTCGAGCTGGCGCCCAAATAACATTAACCGGCTAGTTACGGAGCGCATTGCACCCAGAGTCGTCAGAATACTTCCTAACTACAGAAACGGACAGTTTGAACTTTTAAGTAACCAATTTAACAGTTCAGGGTATCGTTAATCTTTCCAGGCACTGAAGGCAGTTGCAGATAGCACAGTGCTAACAGTTAGCGGTAGCTACTTAGCTCGCAGTTTCCACTGACTAACAGGTACTCGTTACATCTCGGTTAGCGGCTAAGCTAGCTACTTAGCGCTAACCCTGCTGATTAAAGGCCCAGTTAGCTCGAAGCCAAACTGTCAAGTTCCAACTGCGTTGGTAACAGGTTGCAAATCACTTCCACTGCGCGGAATCGCCCCGTTTAAATCTTTCTCACCGTAAGCCCGGTGCCCAGGACGATAACGTCGTATTCTTCATTCATTTTTCCCAAGTCTTTACTCCCCTGGTCCTGATTATCGGGAAAGAAGAAAATGGAGCTCAGTGGGGCTGGAAATGAGAAGGGGCTGCTTCTCGCGTCAGGCGCCTCGCGGGCGGGGCTTCCCTGCTGTCAATCACCGGGAGAAAGACTGACATTTACAGCATGGGTAGAAATATAATGTCGCTTTGTTCATGAAGCGCAGGTGCAAAAGGGAAGCAAATTTTTATTATGTTGTATATTTTATGTGCTTCAGGAGGACGTCAGGTAGACAATATTTAAAGATCCCCTCAAGACATATATAAAGTACTCTACTTTGAATAATACTTTTATATATAAATTATATAATTTGATAATTTTAAATATCTTTAAATCCTTAAAATGACATCCTTCTCCCTCATTAAAAGTTCCAGAATTTATGAATATGCAAATATTGCTCATTTCAAAGTTGAACTGTTGGACACACGATGTCTCCTACTTCTCTGTAAAGTCCATTCTCAGTGTTTGTGCACTGGAGGCTTCAAGTTTTCCACATCACACTTGTGTAAGTTGCATACTGGATCTTTATTGGCTCCAAACTAGTTGTGATGTCACAAAAACATCTTATACGTACATACATGATAAACTGAGGTTTAAGGTGAGCACAGAGAAACAGCAGATGCAGATGAATGTGAAACAAACTCTGCACATACATCATTCTGCACAGTGAATCTCAGACATCCAACTGTAGGAACAAGAAGGAAAACACATTTTTGAGTGGAGGGGGACTTGAATGTATCTTGAATGAATGAATACAGTACCTGTTATTGTTTTTCTTAACATAGTAGTGTTAGAAGTCATTTTCTTTATGCTATTTATTGTTAAATATTCAGAACCCTTAAATTCTGAGTATTCCCTGCAGAGTTTCATGATTCCCAACCTGCTGATTCAACAAACTGTCACTCTTAGTTGGTTTTTGAACAATGAAGTCTAACTAAATGTGTTAAAATTCCTACTAAAACAGAAACTCATCATCATCTCATATCAGGAATACTACCAACAACTGAAGTGTGATGATGTGCAATCCAACTTAGTTCCTCTTCACTGTTTGTGTTGCCAGCGTGGACAAGATTCATAGTCGACACACCTGTTAAGTAAACCCAGTGACATACATGAAGTTAGCTTCTGTATTAGTCACTCCCACATCAGTCTGTATTAGGATATACAGTCCACCAACAAATTAATAATAGTTACAGGCGTGTTAAAAAGGTGAAATTCCCCCTTTCATGAGCCAAAAACTCAGGGCAAGGACTCAATGTTTAACATTATCTATGAGCTCAGCATTTTCTAATCAAGTTATTCATTCTCAGTTAATTCTCAAAAGCATCTAAAGGGATGCAAGGCACATAAAAGACACTGTAGTGAACAGCTTTTTAATCCTGGAGTCAAGTCTAAATATTAAATACCAAGTCAAGGCCCAGTCACTAGTCAAATTAGAGTCCAGTAAACCCAAAACCCAGAATTTTTCATTCAAACGCTATTTGTTTATAATTACAATACATTTATTTCATACACACTTACATGCATACAGTACACCAGTTATTGCAAACAGTATTTTCAAACAAAGTAAGACACATCAGCCTGCCACAAAGTATGTGGAACTATCACAGATGGTTGCTGATGTTTAAAGCTGAGGTCTTGTTTTGTGATATTGCAGCCCAGCGGACATCCGAGCAAGCGTGCAGGCAAGCAGGTGTGCTTATCTTCAACGTGTTCAATCATGTCTCACAACCTCACTGCATAGCGATCCCAGAAAAAAATGATGTATATTTACAAGGGTCAATGTGGTCGGCCTTGTTGCCACAAATGCAATTAGGGTCTGTAGTCCAAGTCAAGTCTCAAGTCACTAGAAGTCAGATCAGGTCTCATGTAAATAAAACAGACTTTAAAGCCAGATTATGTAAGTTTTGTTGAACTATTGCCATGAGTTAGAGTTACAGGATAAGAGAAAAAAGTCAAAGTCAGCAAACTGACTCAGTTATATCTGTTACAGAGCAATATCTTTCTAAAGATATTGCTTAGCCACCATAAACATGTTCTCATACCAGATGCTGCGAGTTATTTTGCTTGCAGATTGTTTATGAATTCAACATTTTCTTTGTAAGAGGAAGAATTTTTTTCTCTTTCAGAAGTTACATTTTAATTCAAGTCATGTGACTAATACCCCCATTTCTTGAAAATACATTGCACAACTCAATACAAGTTTTATTGTTGCACAACTCAATACAAGTTTTATTGTAATCCATCCACACAACCCAAACCGACTGACTGCAGTCCCATGATATGTTTCAGATTCTTTTCCTTATTTTCCTTAATTAATAATACATAACCCATTGCAAATCAGCGTTTTGTATCACTGTGGTATACTAACTGTTCGTGTCTGGTGAGCCACATTCAAACACTCGCACTACGTCTGGTCTCTTGGCGTGCTGCCGTGCTGTAATGCCAGATGCATCCTCTGAGTCTTTGAGTCCAAGCTGCAGAAGCGTCCTGGCAGCATCTGCGTGCTGCCCGATGCAGGCCATGTGTAGAGCTGGGAAGAGAAGAGAAAACATTAAGGGGAGTAAGGGACCCTAACTGACAAAACAAATATGGTGACCAATGTTCACAGACAGTGATGGATTGTGTATCTGCAGCAAGTGTTGTTGCTCAGTAGATATTCATGATGTTCTCAAATGAACCGAACCCAATAGGTGCCTGGAATGTGGGACAAGTGATGTCACATGCCTCTGACCACCTATCAGGATTGAGGGACATGGAGGGGTTGTTTGCTTAATGCTGTCAGGCAAATCTGATTCAACCACACCCACACAGTCCTGATGAAGCAGATCAGCTGAGTCTTAAACTCTCAATAAATAAGTCTTTTCCCCCAAAATTTTAATTTTTTATTGTTGCTTATTTCACCAGGAATATTTTATGCTAAAGAAAAATACTTAAGATTTGAAACGAAGTTTTTCAGAGGCTTAGGTTTGTAAAAATATATTTCACAAGTTCACTAATGTAGCTGAAGTGCAAAACACAACATAGAGTCTGATACACTACTCACCAGTTCTTCCCTTTTTGTCCCGAACATGAAGATCCGCTCCCAACTCTAGCAGTGTTTTTATAGTGGACGTGTGGCCCTCCTGGAAAACACAGATTCAAGTGGGAACATTTTCATATTGTAATTCTGCTACTATTTTCCCCTATCCTAATTACATGATAGAAAGTGTTATATGTTGTACAAATTGTAGAGCCCTCTCAAAGTAATTTGTGATTTTGATCTATATACAGTAAATGCACTGGAATTAAGGGTGCAGTGTGTAGAATTTAGTGGCATCTAGCGGAATGGACTCGGCAGAAATGGAATATAATATTCATAAGCATGTTTTAATTAGTGTGTAATCACCTGAAAATAAGAATCGTTGTGTTTCTGTTACCTTAGAATGAGCCCTTTATATTTAGATAGGGAGCAGGTCCTCTCCCAAAGAGCCCGCCATGTTTCTACAGTAGCCCAGAACAGACAAACCAAACACTGGCTCTAGAGAGGGCCTTTCGCATTTTTCGCAAGTTTTGCAGGCACCGTAGGTTCTCCTACATGCTTGAAAGGGAGGGGGGTGGGAGGGGTATTCAGCTGGATGCAATCTGCAATCTCACCACTAGGTGCCACTATACACTGGTCCTTTAACTGCTGGACACAAGATGTCTCCTACTTTATTGTAAAGTCCATTCCAGTGTTTATGCACTGGAGGCTTCAAGTTTCCACATCACATTTGTGTTAGTTGCATACTGGACCAAACTAGTTGTGGTGTCACAAAATCATCTTGTACATACATATGTGTTAAACTCAGGTTTAAGGTGAACACAGAGAAACTTTCCCCCTTCAGCAGATGAATGTGAAAACAAACTCTACACATCCATCATCCTGCACAGTGAAGCTCAAACATCCAATTGAACGAACATGAAGTAAAACACACTGTTGAGTGGAGGGGGACAGATAGGTTAGGGCAAAATGACCCCCACTCCCAAACAGAAAAATGACTTACATGAACATGATGTCAGAAAATACAGTCTGATTATCAGGTCATAAATCATGTCCTCCTGCAGAAAGAGAGGCTGATACAAACTAACCATTATCTATTGTAAATGGTTGATAATACACTAAATTTAGGATGTGATAAAGTGGACTTTTCGCAAGTTATAATGATTTAACAGCTTCTTTCTTTAAATCTAAGAGAAATAACTTGAGGACTTGTGGGAATTGAGAGAAAGTATCTGTAACCTTGGCAGCGTAATGCAGGGCAGTGAGCTGGATGCCAGTCGCCCTCTGGTTCACGTCTACATTGAGGTCCCTCACCAGGAACCGCAGTGCCTCGTCCTGGCCGGTGACAGCGACCTGGTGCACCGGCTGAGCCCCGAGTATGTCAGCTGCTGTTGGAGACGCCTACAGTGCACACAAGCAGGGTCCAGACAGCACACATAAATATCTGAATTTTTACATCCAGCGCTGAAACATTACTGGATTGAAATGCCTCATTCTACCTGGTGCTCCTCTAAAAGCAGCCTGGCCACTGAGAGGTGTCCGTTCCTCACAGCGTCCATGAAAGGTGTGACTCCACAGCTGTCTGTGCAGTCTGGGGTGTAGCCACATCTGGAAGGAGAGCCGGTGAAAGTGAAGGACAGTAAGCTGCAAATCTGATCAAGCTCAAATATGCGGAGGCATATTTATTCCAAAACAAGGAAACACCATGTCTTGCAGGTATACCACAATCTGATCTACTGACCACTGAGCAGCTTCACTGGAGCAGTTATCTCTGTTTCCCCACAATTCAACCTGCCAGTCCAGGATCAAACCAGCAACCTCTGGGTCACATTTGTCTATGCCCGTAAGTTTTATCAGGGGTTTATTTTAGGGCATTTTCAGCGTGTGACTCTGAGGAAAGGGTGTGGGGAAGCACACACCAAAAGTCACAAATGACATTGTGTGTTTCCACAGCTGACTGAAACACTTCACAAATTTGACTTTACATATGATTTGTTTTTGGGGGAAGCATTTGTACCTCTCCAGCAGGATCCTAACAACCTCCTCGCAGCCGTGCATCGCTGGATGATGAACAGAAAGAGAGCATGAGTTATAATCTGACACTTTTTATTCAGTCATCAAAGCACACACACTTTGACCACAATTCTTACAATTTAAGACTGCCTCAGATCTGGGAAGATAATTGTTTAAGACAAGCCTGAAGTCAGGACATCAGGATGTGAGAATGCCTCACCTGCAGTGTGCAGTGGCGTCCTGCGCGTCTTGCTCTCTGTCCTCCAGACATCCGGCGCGATGAGAAGCAGGTGCTGTATGACCAGAGGATCGCCCTCTCTGCAGGCTATGTGGAAAGAGTTCCAGCCGTCCTTGTTTCTCAGTGACGGGTCGGCGCTGTGGCACAGCAGCTCCTGGATCACGTCGAGGTTCCTCCGAGTGCAGGCCATCATCAGAGGAGTCCTGAGAGAGAAGAGGCAACACTGACCAAATGAACTGAACTGAATCTACTTGGCACATCAATTTACATGTTTTCCTAATAAATAATTATAGGTTTTTAAAGACAGTTATCTGGCAAATAAAGAGCTCAGAAAATGATTAGATCAATATTTATTACACATGCTGATAAACATCAGTGATTGATCCATCTAAAAATAATGAATCACTGATGAGATCTTACTCCTCATAGACAGCATTGTTATTTTTAAACTTATACATGTATAAAAATAAAAAAAGAACTGCAAAGAACTGTTAAATAGAAAATGAAATGTGCAAAGCTACAAAATGTAAAAACAGAGTGCAAGCTTTATCAAAGGGAAAAAGCAATACACATACCACATACCAATGTTGCAATCAAATATGGGGAATAGTCCACAGTGAATTATTAAATAATCAATTTTAATCTTCAACTGAATCTTTCATCTTTGACACCATCCCATCCACCCGTAAATCTTTTTGTGAGTGTTGTGTATGACTTCTTCACCACTGCTCAGGATTGCAAAGAAAATCCTGTGTGACATGTCGCCTCGAATACAGCACCTAATGATCAGACTGCAGCGTTATGATGATGAGCTCACATATGTGTCAGGAACACAAATGTACATAGCGGATACGGATCCAACCAGGGCTGCACCGTGTGTCACACACAACAATGAGTCAGAAGAGGATGTGGCTCTTCATGTGGATATGGTCTATGTAGCGTTGCCGGCCACACAGGAACAGCTATCAAAGATAGCCACAGAGACATCTAAGGACCCTGTTCTAGAGAAAATGATGAGAAATCTCCAAGAGGGATTGAAGAAGGGGTCATGTAAACAATATTATCACAGTCAGTCAGAGCTCTCTGTGGTGGACGGACTCCTGGTGCCCACATCTATGCGACTAGAAATGCTCACCAGGATACACAAATGGTATCTGGGTGCAGAAAAGTCAAAAACAAGAGCATGTGAGGCTCTCTACTGGCCAAACATGAACTCTGATATTGACCAGCTGATCAGTGAGTGTGCTACATGTCAGGAGTATCACTATAAGCAAACAAAGGAACCACAGAGCTCCCATCACAGCCTTGGGAATAGGTACCAGTACCACATCAATTGAAGTCAGTCTTTTCCAGGCAGGACATCCCTCTAACTCTGGTTTCTGATAATGGCTCTCCCTATGCCAGTCATGAGTTTCAGGCGTTTGCTTCAGAGTATGAGTTCAATCATGTAACCTCCAGTCCTCTTTATCCTCAGGCCAACAGAAAAGCAGAGAAGGGGGGTACAGATTGTGAAAAGACTATTAAAGAAAGCAGCACATAGCAACACTGACCCGTACCTGTCCCTGATGTCATACAGGGCAACGCTGGAAAGTGGCAAGTCTCCAGCCGAGCTATTGCTGGGTCGCAAGATCTGTACTCGATTGCCCAGTCATGGCACATGCACGCCTGAAAACAGAGATGAGGTGTGGGCAGACAAAGCCAGAAGACTACAGCAGAAAAAGAAGACGTGTCATGATCGCACAGCCACTGCGCTTGTGCCTCTACAGGAGAAATGGACTAAAAGAGCCATCGTTCTGCAACAGGTCACTCCCAGGTCATACAGTGTCATGACAGAGAATGGCAACGTCTTTCGCAGAAAGAGGAAGCATCTATTAAAAGCCACAGACTGAGTGATGATTAGATAAGAGCACAAAGTGACGAAGGACACAAAAGTGAGGACGTGACAGCAGTCCAGTGTAGTGAAGACATGACCATAATGGACACTTCTAAGGTGGTTCAGCGTCCCGTTCAACTGCGCAGGTCAGAGCGGGCCAGAGAGTGTGATGTTAAACTGGACCTGTAAACTGAGGGGGGGGGGGGTGTACTGATGAGTTGGACTGACTGATGGTTGACAGCTGTCGTAAAGTTGTTGTAACTTGATCATCCTGGGAGGGACAGCCGACTGTGAGACTATTATTTACCTGTACACAGCTGACATGTCATCAGAGCAGCTCTGTACTGTGACAGAAATAAAGAGAGAATGCTTTGACGTGAACTTAGATGCTAAAAAGAATAAAAACAAAACATCTTTCTAAAGCAAAGCGCTCCGTGATGAGAGGCGGTCATGTGACAGTCACAAAGATATTAGAGGAGAATATTATAGCCTACAGGTGTCAGCTGCCACACAAGATGATCCTGGACAGAGAGCTGCAGAGAGACATATAGAGGCAACTGTCGCAGTGAGAGAAGTTTTCTAGATACTACTGAAATGTAGAAGCTGCTGCTGCACCACAAATAAAAATCATAAAATCTAAAAAACTTTTTAAATAAATGGCAGCCATGATGATTATAATAAGGTAAACTGAATATACATTTTGCATTAAGTTTGTTTTACTTATATGTTGTTTTTGTTATTTTTATCATTATCATATTTAACCTCCATATTGATTCAGATTAGGGCATTAGAACTGTAAGTCAAACAAGGGTGAAGAAAGGCAGAGATAATCTATTCATGACACTACGACAGGTCTGGACCTGATGAATGCCACAAATGTTCTTAGAAATCATTCATACGTGCATCTTAAGAACAAATCTGTTCGTACGAGAGGCCCATTATCTCCCTACTCTCAAGACCAGCCTGAGAGAGGAGTTGGACAGCTCTGCTCCTCAAGCTGTGGTTGTTGTACCTCCTTGAAAGCCCAGCTGCCTGGCTGCTTTGGGGTAACATTTGCCAAAGGAAATTGTGCCCCATGGGCTCACGAGAGTAACTCACTGCTCGTCTGTTCAGTGCCTGTTGGTCTTTTTTCGTGGGTGAAGGCAGAAAGCTTTAGCGTCAGGAGGGCAAAGGGATACATAGTTTTTAAAGCTGGCAACAGGCCAGTTTGGATTGTCAGACTGAGCGAAGATGCACCGCCTGTAATTTTCTTTACATGGATCTTTGGCATCTTTCTGGTTCTCGGTCTCAGCGTTGTGGGCGAGAGAAATGTACTCATTTCCAGTATTATCCTGTTTTAATATAAAAGAGTCGTCTGTTAAGTTTCGATCGCCCTCTCTGCCTCGTCTTGCCGGGTGTTGACCAATGTACGGCTATGGTCCCGTGATTATATCCGATACAGCCAATCAGATGCTCCATTTGTATCAACTTTGAGAATTCAACTTTTGGCAACCAATAGTAGAGCCGGATTTGTCTCAACTCTCTACTCAACTCAACTCTAGCTACTGACAGGGCTCAGTTTACCGTCTGACCCGACGGCGGCGAGTTCTTAAGTGAAACAGTAATGCATTTTTATTGAAACACCGCGATTTGTAAACCGAATGTTAGGCCGCGTGAAAAAAAATGCAGATTAATTAATTTTCCGTCCCGGTCGGAGATTGAACCGCCGACCTTCTGCTCCGCACCGGATACACAAGAGCAGAACCCCCTTCCCTCTCTTCCTCTCTCCTCCCTCCACAAAGAAGAATGGACGGTATTATTTACGGCATTCTACGGTCTGTTATTTCTGAATAGCAGACCGCTGCTACAAATAACAGACCGTTGCTATGACCACGTCCAATGAAATAAGTCCGGTAAATTTAACGTCAGCTCATTCGCGACACACTGTGGCATATTTGGAGAGCACGAATTTTTCGATTCATGGTCGACGGCCGAATTGTCCCCAGGAAAGAAGAAAAAGACAACAAGAAAGAATGCTCGAGTATTCAACTAAGACGGGTAATAAACCCGTTTAACAACAAATGCATTTGAAATAGTGTTCATAGGTGCGCTTTGTAGGCGCTGTCCTGTTGATCAAGGCCAAAAAGGTTCTCCTTCGAGCCGGATTCGAACCAGCGACCTAAGGATTTCAGCTTCAAGCCACTACAGTCCTCCGCTCTACCAACTGAGCTATCGAAGGGAACTGACAGTGTCCTTAAAACAGTTGCTTTTTAAAGCCAACAGGCGGCGCCATATGTGTAGGCAACACTGTTTTAATTGTGACCAGGTTAATAGGGTCATCCTCACCAGTCAGCCTTCTTCAGACTGTCCACCTTCGCTCCTTCCCGCAGCAGGTAGCTCACACAGGCCTGGTGGCTCATGGATGCAGCTTCATGCAGCGGCCTCTTGTAGTCGTTGTTGTACACCTCCACGTCCATGCCTACCCGCTGTATCAGATACTCCACAATGTCCAGGTGTCCGTGTCTGGCAGCGTAGTGCAGCAGGGTGTCTCCAGACCGGCCGAAGTGTTTGCAGCTGACAGCCTGCACCGCCGCCGAGCCGCCTGACGTTATGTGCTCCTCCAGAGAGCCGCACTGTCCCTCTTGAGTGAGCTTCACCAGCAGTTTTAAAGTGTTTTCGTCCATGCTGGGTGGAGGATAAAGACTGCTACTGAAGCGTAAAGTCACTTACCGCTCAAAATGTGACTAAATACAACTCTAAACAGTCTGAAGACATGCTGGAGAGAAGTGTTGTTACTAGCTTTATTCACAGAGTAGCAAAATATTAAATGGCCAACCATGACCTTACACTGTTTCTGTCAATGCAATACAATTATTGTTGTCATTATCGTTTATTATAAAATTAACATACTCATACTTGGCTACTGTTTTTTACACCTTACAGTATATCTTGTGGATTATAAATGTTTTATTAACGCCTTTATAAATGATACATTCCCTAGGAAAACCGTTTAAATATATGTTACTTGTTTGCAAATGAGGAACTGTTTAATAAAACATGAAAAACATGATTAGATTGCTCCGATTTTTTTATACTGCACCTTTCCAAACAAATTTACAAGGTGCTTTATATAGTCCGGTTTTCAGTTATACAAATAAATATATATAACAGGGAATAAAACTCAAGGCTAACAATAATAAAAGGCTGTGTAGACCAAGCTTTTATACGAGGGATAAACTTTAGTCGTCCTTTCAAGCAAAGTAACACCCTCGGGAATTATGGGAAATGTAGTCTTTTATGACCACGCATAACGCTCGCTAAGGTACCCGAAACGTCTTTCAAATTTGTAATTTCTTACAGAATGTAGGTAAATTTGCCTGGTATACGCTAAACAAACGCTACTTCAATAACAGTTCTTTGTTACAGTTAAAATAAAGCAGGTTAGTGGTATTTTCAAACCTAACTGTAACCTAACTGAGTTTTTTTTCTCACATAGTGGCTAAACATCCAGGCTGGAACAGATAACTGCTTTTACAGCAGAAATTAATCTTTCATTATCACTGTTATGATTCCATGAAATTAGGTTAAATCCAGTTTTTGGCTAAATGACAGCGAGAAATCAAGGGGCTCGTGAAACAAGATGAGTCACATCTGGAGGGAAGAAGGAGAAAAAAAAAGGTGGGAGAGGAGAAAAGTGGGATTGTTGGTGAGGGTGAGTCTCAGTTCTAAGAGGTTTTACAACATGCACCAGGAACACCAGGAATGAGACTGACCATAATCACCACCCTTTTTTCTGGTGAGTACATTTCTGGCATTTTAAATGTGCTTTCCTGTGCTACATGATGCTACTGATGATTTACATATCAAACCAGCACTGACACACCTCCTTCTTACTTTATATGTCTTCTAAAGTGCATATTTACTATTATAATAATACATTTTTTTCTAGTATACTGTATGGGTGTTGTAAGTTGTGCTATATGTTGCTTATGTTGTTCTTTTCTTACATCCCTGATGCTTTGTTAGACAAGAGAACTTTTTGTCCTGCCACACTGAAAAAAATATCCTACTACACATATCCTACTGTAAGCCTATTTTAACTTTAAAAACAAGTAAAAAATCTGTAAATGCACAACATATTACATAAATGTGTGTTCAATTCAATTCAATACTGTATTGGTATTTTTTCAGTTTTTTGATACTGTATTCCACGAGGGGAGTGATCTGTCTGTTTTTAGCTTGTTTCAAACTTGTTTCTAGGACTTTCCTTCCCTAGAATTCCCAACAAGTGAAACTTAACTGAAAATCAATGAAATGTTGCTTAGCTTTACATTAGTGTTTTAAGAAATGAGAATTGCATTGAATTTTTGTCTGGAAATGGTTAACTATATGGGTAAGGAACTTTTTGCAGTGTGCTGACTAAATGCCCTTATGTGGTTTGGTGAACCCCCAGCCCCCATCCAACACACACGCGCACACACACACACACACACACACACACACACACACACACACACACACACACAGAGAGAGAGAGACAGAGAGAGAGAGAGTTACGTGACAGTCGCCAAGTCCGCGACTTTTGGCTTGTTTTTCTGTAAAGTCGCTTACAAATACTGGTATTTGCTCCCTATATGTCTAACGTTAAATAAAGTTTGACTCTATCTAAGTTGTCAAATATGGCTGCCTACTGTCAGAACCACACATGTACTGCCTGACAATTAAGCCCTGAGCTGCGCCTGATGATTCACCGGTTAGTGCGCGTATCATGTAACATCAAGCTGAGTCTTAACCGCAGCGGCCCGGGTTCGATTCCAACCCAAACCCTTTGCTGTACGTCATCCCCTCTCTCTATCCAATCCTTCCTGTCTCTCTCCAAGGCCAAGATATCTTTGTTTTGCCTTCACTGATATAATTACTTGGCCAGTTTGTTATATGCAACTTTTTAACTTTAATTTTCATTCATTCATTTATTCATTCCTCATTTTTTGTTGGCCAGTTGGTTTTGTTCAATTGTTAAATGCAGTTGCAAGAACAATACTTTCCACTCATATCTTGGGATGTTTGATTTGAAAGAAAACTTATTTTAATTTTAATTATAACTATTATACTTATCTGTTAACTCCATAGACTGTAAAACAATATGGACGTAGTCACTGGACATCACATATTGGTTTGTAGACTGCCGTTTTGAAGCCTTGACTTTGGCTATTTAACCATCGCTATCTTGGATTTGACTGTTGCCATCTTGTTTTTCTGGAGCCAGAAGTGACCATATTTGGACAAGAGGGCGACACTGACCCTAGTGCTAGCTGCTAACTTGGTTAGCCCAGTGCATATAGTCTGTTTACTGTGATAATGCTAATCCTATTACTTATTTTCCCTAGCAAAAAACAGGCTTAAAACCAATAAAACAAAATGTACTTACTGGAAAAACTGAACAGCCAACTCCTTAGAGGATCTTTTAGTACAACCAAACACTGAACAAGACTTTTTTATACCTTGATTCCACCAGGCATGGCTGCGTCACGTTCTGGCAGTGACGGAGGCCATGGTTAAGTTACATAATCAGAGTTGTCGCTGTGGTAGCGACTTGTCAATCACAAAGCATATGCTGATTTATCATTTATTTTACTCTAAATGGGACCATAACTTATAAAATGCTGTATAAATGCTGTAATCATGCTGTACTAAAGAAGACCTGAAACTAGCGATTGAGACCATAAACTCAACTGTTTACTGAGGTAATAAATCAACTGAGAAGTAGGGTCACTTTTCTCATACACTTCTATGCAATCGGCTACCTGCTTGGTTAAATCAAACCTGCTCTTTCATCTGTTTCTATCTGCGGTTGTCTGTAACCATATGGTCTCATCCATATGTTTTACGTAGGATGAGCACACTAGGCTAACAGTCCATCAGCGGTGTGACTTTATAACAGCTCTGTGACATCTTTCGGAGCACATAAACACTGTAAACACACCTGTCATCTGCCCAGCACGGTGCTGTTAAACCTGGCTACACACAGCACGGCAAGGCTATACTAACGGTGCTAGCCATGCTAACTAACTACTAGCCTCCGTGCAGCCTGGTAAAATGGATCCGTCACGTCTCTTTGTATCCGCAGGTTGGTGCCCGTCAGTTGGCACTTCAGGCTCTGCCTGAGGACTTTATAGAAACTGTTTGCGCCAATTCATTTTGAAAGAGCAACAGCCAATGGGGAAGTCCGACACTGGGCTGGCCGACCAATGGTGTAACTTCATCACTCAGTGAGTCGGTCAGTCAATCAGTCAGTCAGTAGTGGACATTCGGGGTTATAGGGCTGGTCCGTGGCCGGTCCAGCCAAAAATAAAGTACATACAAGTGGCATAAAAATGTGAGACTTCATGTTTTGTGGTACAAATCTGCAAAAACACTGACAATGTGACTATAAATGCACTGAGATTGGAGGACATACAGTATTACATGTAAGCTAAACAGTGTATTAGTCTTGAGTGGCTAACCAATTGTTCGAATGCAGGCCAGAGAGAGTATCTTGGGAAGTGCTGCTTTCTGGAAGGAGTGTATCTGAAGCTAATCAGCTCCAGATGTTCTGAGCCGCTCTTAACGGTGACAAACAAACCAGAAACAAATGCATGACACAAAGTGCACGTCCTGCTTCATTTCAGCTGACTGCTGAAGTTCAGATTGAGGGAAGTGCTGAAACATGAAAAGCAGACAGCGTAGGGGAGATATTTGAACTGACGTTAAAGTAATGAAAGTAATGAGTTTCATTACTTTAAAATGAACACACAAATAGTTATTTCAATGAAACCCCCTGTTACCTACTGATTTTAAGAGGATGAGATAGAGATGGGAAAAAATCAAAAAGGGATTTTTAGGCTTTGAGACAGTTGAGTTGCGCATTTTGTCATTTGGTTTTATTGGTTATTGAAGTTATATAAAAGTTTGAAAGGCTGGAAGGCAAATAGATTCCTTGATGAAGCCCTGGCACCAGGAAGGAAGGCAGTGGTGGATAGTTTTGGAAAAAATACAGCCACATGTGTCATCCAGTGTCTCCTGGCTTTTGGCCTCAGTGAGTTTACTGCAGGTCATGTCAAAGTAGCAGTTTGTCACAGTCACAAACATAGGTATATGCAAAATGTCAGAATATATTATTACTGTTTAGGTAAAGTGATTAGACTTTGTGGGGCAACCCAATCAACACCTCCTTAATAAGTCTCAATCAGACATCTAAAAATAAATGCCCTCTGATATCAACAGACCCCCCAGGATTGATACACATTTGATGCTCTAGAGAGTATTTCTGGATGCAGAATGGTGTGTGTGGGATTCAGTCAAAATAAACTAAAGTGTGTGTGTGTGTTCTCAACCCGACTGGTCAAGGCAGATGGCCGCCCATCTCAAGCCCAGTTCTGCTTGAGTTTTCTTCCCGTTAAAGGGGAGTTTTTCCTCGCCGCTGTCGCCAAGTGCTTGCTCATGGGGGAATGTTGGTTCCCTGTCAATTAAAGAGTACAGTCTTGACCTGCTCTATGTGAAAAGTGCCCTGAGATAACGTCTGTTATGATTTGGCGCTATATAAATAAAGTTGAATTGAATTGAATTGAATTCATGGTATTGACTCACTGATGTATTTTTAATAGTTTTTGGATAACAGCTTGGATACACACACACAATACTTAATTAGTCATTGTCAGAGTCATTGGTTGGTTTGGGTCTTTTGAAGTTATATATAAGAAAAAAAGAAGAATATAGATCATCAGCCTTATCCTTTCAATTTTATAGAATGTTAATATTTAAAAAGCTATTTTGTGCAGTTATCTTTGCATCCATCTGTGCACCACATTAAGCTCTAGTAGAGCAACCTGATTCTTGCCTTGTTTACACTTAATCATGTGTTATGAAAGGTTTTTTTGGTGTTGTTTTTTTTCAATTCCTTCCCTCTGTTTGTGCAAAAACATATGAGACCTGTCATCTTTGTGGATTTCAAATATCTTTTTAGTAACTTTCAGCTGTGTTGCCAGGTGTCATAGGGAAAGGCCAGATCCTTCAACCCTCCATTCATCATCATTAACGCCAATAAATATTTCGTCTTTTGTTTCTCTAAAAGTGAACTTCTCTTGAGTGACTTCATTCTGTCTTTTTGTGTTTTTTTTGCAGATGTGGCAAACATGAAATATGGCTCTTTTGAGAAAAAGTAAGTGAAAATTGAGTAATTTGATTGAAATATCTCTTTATTTATGGCAACATAAATTTTAATGAGACAGAGAAGAAATGTTCATGTTTCTCTTTAATGTAGTGACCAGTAACACTAACAGACTCAATGGTTTGCTTGTGGCTTAACACATTAGTATGAGCCTTGCTTTGTAGTAAAAGTGAAGTTTAGCTGGTACGAGTAAAGTACCCCCTAATTTCTCTCCCTCCAGTTAGAGGAGCTGGAAAACATATGTGTGTGTGAGAGAAAGTGTGTGTGCTGGGGGAGGGGTATAATGAGGTAACCAGATGACAGGCTGTAAGGAGTTAAATTGTATGATCTCATCCCGTGTGTGAACAGCAGCTGGGATTGAATGCACAATACTTGGAGAAGTTTGCTTTAAAAATGAGACTGACAATTAAAAACCGATGCATATTTTAAATGTATCATAATCAACTGCTGTTGTTTTCAAGTGAAAAACGTTCAGATTTGAGTTTCTTGTTTTCATCTTACCCAAAGATTTTTGCTCCTTGAGGAAATTTTACTGTTGCTGGGCTGATGAAACTTAAGGCCAAAAGATCTAATTCTAACAACTTAAAACTGGATCTTCTACAGGTTAAGAACACTTCTTGAGATATTATAAAATGTCTCAAAACCTGCATATGTACAACCTCTGATCTGGGTCAGTGAGTCCTGAATATTAGGCTACGGTATAAATCTGCTGGTCGGGAAGCATACTTTGCAGACAGGAGAGCGTTTTGGAACTTATACCTGTTCAAATTAGTTATGGCACCTGGATAAGCAGCCAGAAATGATAAAAGTGGCTTGTAAGTGGTAGCAGATGGAGATTTGATCCTCTCTGATCTGTCTGACAGGCAACTGGTGGAAAAAGTCAAATTTTGGTATGAAACACAGTGTGCATCTGCTGCTATAAGAGGAAATCATTACAGTAAAATATCAGCTCAGTTTACACAGCTTTCCATGCTGATGTATTACATCACATATTACATACTGGAGCATTTTTGGAAATTTGCTTTCTTGATTGATTGATACTTCTCTTATGACTGTAAGTGTGCAGCTAGTGCCAAGACACAGTTAGTCTCACATAGCATAAAGACTCGATTTAGGGGAAGTAACTCTGTCCAAAGTTTAAAAAATACACCTAAGACATTGTATCAAGTTAATACACACACAAAAAGAAAGGTAAAAACAAGTTAGAGTTATGTGCTTGAATTATCTTTTGATGAATGTTTGGTTTAAGAGCTTGGCTAGTTTATTTCCTGCTCTCTGTCTCCCGATCTCTCTCTGAGTGACACAGTGTGCGCTCTTTTATATCGAGCAGGCTGGACTACTGTAATGCTCTTCCATCTGGTCTACCAAAACAAGTTATAAATCAACTACAGCTGATTCAGAACTCTGTGGCCCGCGTGCTGACCAGGACCAGAAAGAGAGAACACATTACACCTGTTTCTTACATTGCTTGCTTGTCAGTTTCCATATTGATTTTAAAATTTATTTACTTGTTTTTAAAGCACTTCATGGTCTATATGTCTGACATGCTTACAGTGTATGAACCAGTACAGCCCCTCAGGTCCCTTGGCACGAGTCTGTTAGTTGTTCCAAAGTGCAGGACTAAAACCTTTGGTGACGCAGCTTTTATCTTTTATCCTCTGAGCTGCTGGAACAGTCTGTCTGAGGATCTGAGAGCAGCTGGAAGTGTTAATGTCTTTAAATGTAAAGTTAAAAGCGACATCTTCAGTCTGGCTTTTAATTAAGATTGATTTATAGACATTAGTTACTTTATTTTATTCACTTATTTTCTTGTATTCAAGTTGTAAAATTTGATTTTATCTTTTATTTTATTATTATTAATATTATCATTATTTATTTCTCACTTATCGATTACATTTGTCTTAGTTTTTTATCTATTTTATCTAGTTTTTAATCTAGTTTTATTTCACTCTATTTTTTATTACTATTATAGCTTTTAAATCTATTTTATTACATTGATTACATTTTCATATTTTTTATTTATCGTGTGCATTAGTCTCAAATTGTTTTCACTGTTTTCTGTCTACACTTGTTCTGTGAAGCACTTTGAAATGCACAAACCTGTATGAAAGGTGTTATACAAATATATTTTCATTGATTAATTGATTGATAGAGCCACAAATTGTTGTTTTTCGGTTTGAGTATGAATTAAACAAACAGAATACAGCATGTTAGTGGCCTTTAGAGGTGCTGGTAGGTGTATTTTTTTTAACTTTGGACAAAGTGGCATCAATCTTCTCATCTAATAGAGTAAATAAGTGTATTTATTTATTTAATGTCAAAGTTTTCCTTTGTCATTTAGCAAGCAAAAATGCCAAACAGGTTCTACCTTCCAAAATGTGACAATTTGCTGCTTTTCTGTGTTTGATATGATTGTACTGGACTGTTGGTCCAACTACAAAAGCTATATGAAGATTTGACTGTGGGCTTTGTGACCTTGTGATAAGCATTTTCATTATTATTTGATATTTTCTAGATTAAACAACTGAAAAAAGAAAACTGCCTCATTGATAATAACAGAAAGGACAAACAGAAAGTCTGCTTGTGAAACCTCTGATTTGACTACTGTATGTGCATGTACATGACTCCTCTTCCTCCATTACAGTTAATCGGGTCCTCCTGGTGCTGCTGGTGCTGATGGTGTGTCTCCTCCTGCATAGTACACTGCTCAGAGCCTCCACTCGGCCCAAAGCCTCAGGTTTTTATACATTAGATATAACTATATATAACAAGATAACTGCACGAAATAGCTGTTTATATATTAACATTTTATAATATTAAAAGCATAAGGCTGATGATGTTCTATATATTTCAAAAGATCCAAACCAACAATGAGCTGATAGTATTGTGTGTGTATCTAAAGCCTGATATATCTTCTGATCTATCTGTGCTGTAGACCTCCCTTGTTGTCAAAAAACTATTAAAAACACATCAGTGAGACACACTGTTGCACTCAGTGACATGTTTCTTTATTAACATGAACACACACACTGTAGTTTATTCTGACTCTGTCCCACCTACACTGTCCTGCTGCCAGAAATACTCACTAGAGAAAATAATCCCAAACAAATGCACTTTTTCCTCCAGCTTGAATAAGGTTTGCTAAAAACTGGAGTGCCCAGCTGTTTTAGGAAATGATTTAATCATCTTAAAATGTGACTGTACATTTGTGACCCATTTTTAAACGTTTACATCTTCAGTAGGAATCAATGAGCTCAGGGCTGAGTGTAACAAATAGAGTAGGGAAGTCAAAAAGTACTGAGAGAAGGAATAATACAGTGTTGGTTTAGTCTTCCCAGGGTATTATGTTGACAATAAGAAAAATATGTTTTTTGCTATTATGTCAGCCTTATTCTTTAACATTTGTTGACAGGCATGGTTATTTTCTTCATGTTACCATCCATATATGAAGGAACCTGCATACAAGATGAAACGACCTCTACTTGTAACCTCTCCTCCCTCATTCCTCTCAGATCGCTGGAAGAACCTCGGCAGCGCAGCACAAGCTCCTGCAGTGAGGCTGTCAGAGGCGGATAATGTCGTCCCTGTCATCATCTGTGCATCAGAGGAGCGTATGGGTGCGACCATGGCGACCATCAACAGCATCTATAGCAACACCGATGCCAGTGTGTTCTTCTATATTGTTACTCTTCGTGATGCCGTCAGACTGACCAGGTTTGAGACTTGTCATCCACTGTAAATCACATTTAAGTGATGATTTTTACATTAAAGGTGATATGTCTGTTTGTCACCTATAACTGTTCCAAGTATGGAGGGGGGATGTGAAGCACTTGATGGGGATCCTTTCAGCAACATTGTGTGGCCTTTGTTTGCTCAGTTCATCTTCTAATCTCACTTTCCTTGCATCTTCCCAGAAGGTACATAGAGAAGACTAAGCTGAAAGGCATCATGTATAAGTTACTGGAGTTTAACCCCATGGTACTGCGGGGAAAAGTGAAGCCGGATTCCTCCAGACCTGATCTGTTACATCCAGTGAGTTCTGGTTTTGCTTCTGTTCATGCGGTGATACTAACATTATATGTGCACAGATGCAGCTCTTATCTGGAGGTAAAGTTGCAGTTTCAAAGAGGTGAAATAACCTTTTCAATCTTCTGCTTTGCAGCTCAACTTTGTTCGCTTTTACATACCTCTGCTTGACATCAACCATAACAGGGTCTTATACTTGGATGATGATGTCATTGTGCAGGGTATGTATATGATCATGGTGGGAAAGAATCCACTTTTGAACATTTAGCATGTATGTCTATAACTACACCCAGTTTGCTGCAGATCCAGATGCAGATTTTAAAGTTCTGAACATTTTGAATTTTGGAAGTAATAAATTTATATCTTAGTGAAGCCTTGGCAGAGGTCGACAATTAACTTGCACTTAATTATGGAAACTGGACAAACTGTTTCAACTTTCTGAAATGTTTCATGATTAAGATTCAGAAGTTCCATATACATTAACGTTAAGTTAATTGTTTTTCAAGTTCAGTTGATGCTGAATTATGAATCCTTATAATGCTGAGTTTTCAGGGATGAATGTCTCTTTTTCAACTATTACCGAATAATGTTTGGTTTGCTGTCACTTTCATATTAGATGATGATGTGATGTGACAGGTGGTTGTGAAATATGTGTACATGTTGTACCACTGAAAGGTTTTTCATTCTTTCCAGGTGACATCAGGGATCTGTTCAATATCAAACTGAAGCCAGGACATTCTGCTGCTTTCGCCACCGACTGTGACCTGCCCTCCACGCATGAGATGGTGCGCAGCATTGGCATGCAGGTGGATATTTATGTTTTTTAGCACATTTCTTTGTGTATTAACATGGCAGTGGGAAGGGGCAATGAGGAGGACACTCTGAATATTATGTCTGAAAATCAAAAAGCAATAAACCAGCATGGATCTTTTGCAAGAAAATATGTGTATTGGTCCACTGTCTCTGAAGCAAACTTTCAAAAGTTTCAGTTTCAGTGATTGAAATGTGGTGCCCTCTCCTCTGAGTTCGCCCCCTAGACAACCTACATGGGCTTCCTGGACTATAGGAAACAGGAAGTTAAAGATCTGGGAATCAACCCCAACGACTGCTCTTTCAACCCTGGAGTGTTTGTGGCAGATGTCAGAGAGTGGAAGAAACAGAAGATCACCAAACAGCTTGAGAAATGGATGGAGGAAAATTTTAAGTATGCTCAGTGATGACTGACAGTTTTTTTAAATATGTTGCCAGTTCATTTTTTCATCAGTTTAATTTAATATTATGTTTTCTTTTTCTTTTATTTGCCAAGCCTTCATATAACATATGAAGGCTTGGCAAGTTGCATTCTAAGTTGCATTTCATGTATTAAAATGACAGGTTTACAATTTTTAAAATCAGTCAGGAGCCCATATGAACATTGAAACATGTTTTTTCTTGTTGTAATGATTCCTCCTGTTCATACTGACCATTAGAAGGTCCCTTCATAATGCACTTACTGGCATTATAATGTGTCAGATATCCACTTGATATGACTAACTCAGACTGCTGAAGCCTCATATAAGCTTCACATCAACTTTTAAATGCATTTTTGCACAAAATGACTGTGTGGACACACTGTGGATTTTGGCCCCCATCACTTACATTGAAAGCACATTTGAAGGGGATCTTTTAACCTCTTTCACTGTTCATATGCAATTTACAATTTACAATTTCATTTAGCAGACACTTTCATCCAAAGTGATGTACATCGGAGAGTCGATATAACACAAGCAGGGATCTAGTCAGGAGAGAGTAATGCGAGTAAGTGCCATAAAGCTAAGTTCGACTCTGATTCCTCTCCAACAGGAAGAATATATACAGCAGTGCCATGGCGGGAGGTGTGGCGACTCCACCCATGCTGATAGTTTTTCACGACAAATACACAACACTGGACCCACTGTGGCATGTCAGACACCTGGGTAAGATCATCACTCCTCTTCACATACAGGAGAATTTCACTATTAAATTGCAGTGCCTCAACTGGACTCAGTCTATCAGTACAAATTTTAAAACAGAGAAATGAGACAATTTTTTTTCCAAATCTGATCAGCAGTGTTTGAGATATTGAGCTGATGTACAGACAAACAGAAACCTAAAATACTGTAGTGCCACCATCAGGTCAATTTCAAATAGCTTTCCTGTATTTTGCCTGTGTCCAGGCTGGAGTCCAGATGCTCGCTATTCAGACAACTTCCTACAGGAGGCTCATCTGCTGCACTGGAATGGCCCATTCAAACCATGGAATTACCCTGCTGTTCACATGGATCTGTGGGAGAAGTGGTTCATCCCAGACCCCTCTGGAAAGTTCTCCTTGGTACGACCTGAGAGCGACAGCTGAGGTCTGTGGAACGTACCATTTTCTGAGCCACAGGGTGACATGAAGCATGGGAAGTTCAGGACTTACTTGAACAATGGTGGAAGGTGTGACAAGAAACACTCAGTGAATGTAATACTGAAGAATGTCCTTGAATATGAAATGTTGCTGGTCAAACATATGAGAAACAGTGTTAGTACAGTGGGTGCTCTATGTTTCCTAAATGCAGAAAATGTGACATCTGTTGTCTAAAGAATGTTGCATTTTGGTGACAGATACCTGTAAAGGTATTATAATATTACATGAGGTCTGTGTTTAACATTATCTCAGAATAGTGACATTTCTACGACTTTGTGAACCGTGTAAGCTTGAGAAAATGTGTCTCCATGCTAACCTGAAATAAATTTTTGGAAGTCTAATTTTTCACATTTTGTCTCAGCTTTTTCTGTTCTGTTTTAAACATCAAATATGGCAATGAAATCTTGAAGTAAACATAAATTACTTTGTCTGGTTACTGCTAAGGACATATGACTGATACAGTGAGCTATGAGCAACTTATGAGTATCTTGAGTAGACTTAAAATAAGCATTTCCAGCTTCTGGATATTCTTTGGGCCAGGAAATAAACTCAGAATAACACATTTCCCTGACAACAGCATGTAGTGCTGCTGGTCCATATAAAGTTCAGAAGGTATTGTTTGGAACTGCAAAATTTTAAAGAGGATGTTGAAGCAGCAGCTCAGTGGGCAGGAGTATGTGCAGAAATATTAGTGAAACAGAGGCAAAACTGAACCCTGGAATATGCAACAAAAAAATTTAAACTTGAAGAAAAGAAAAAAGCAACACCTGTAGCCTCAAGCTGCCACCTACAGTACTCTCCCTCCTATTGCTATAAAGTAGGCTACATTCACATTATATGCTGAAGTGGCCCATATATACTGTATATATACACATTTCAGTTAAAACTGCACGTGTGGCAGTTTAGGATCTCAACGGTGTTCACACTGGAGCCAGATACATGACACTTGCAAACATGAATGTGACCCATCAACACAAAAAGATTAAAAGACTAAAAAATCATAATTGAGGATTAAGATAAGCTAGAGGCACTTCTCACACTGCATAAATCAATATTTATGATATTAACATTTAATCAAAAGACTATGTGTTAAGAAAAGGTTCACTCATATGTTTAATCACAAAACTCTAGCTGTGTAGAGATTTTTATTCTCTTTTAGCTCATTGGTTCTGATTTATGACACATTTTCTCGACAACTATTGCCAAAATTGAGGAGTCACACAAATACTGCAAACTAAAAGTGAATATTTTCTAACTTTACTTACTTTTCAGGGACTGTACAAATCTCCAATATGGAAACTCTGAATCTAGTAGAAAATTCACTGTTTTGCCCAAGGACACTTCAGAAAGATGGATGCTTGCTTTTATTGGGGTAAGAACCAGTATCTGCCTGCTAAATGATGATCACTTTAACCATGAGACAATCCTGCTGCCACAGTTTGGGGGAAAATGGCTTATATGTTGTAATTTGATGTGAAAATTACAATGGATAAGCCACTGTATGCCACTGTAATCATGTTCAAATCTGAATTCCTGTTTACCTGCAGTTAGAAGTGAAGCCAAACTGGTGGGAGTGGTTCTTAAAGTGAAATAGAAAGTAACTCAGGGCAAAAGGAGAACTTTAATCAAGCTTTAATCATGTCCAGTGTCAGTGTCCACTGTGTAAAGAGCTTTTGGAAAGCAGACCTGAACTGCAGGTCAACACCTTCATATCTCAGGTGGCTGCTCAGTTCAGACAGTCAGTTCAAAAGAAAGTCAGAGAGACAGCAGACAGTGTGCAGGTCTTCACTGCTTTGACCAGAGAGTCAATAAACAGGAAGGGCTACTTCACATTGTTCCCTAAAAATGGCCATTGGACTATATGCTTGATGAAGGGAAATAAGTACAAGTGCTTTATTTTCTGCCCATATTTCAACCCCTCTCATTAAGCTGATGGTAAAAACTCCCCCCTTCTAATCATCTGTCCTGTCAGTAACACTGACTAGACTTATCATTTCATTTCCAAAGAAAGTATGCCCTGTCATTCTAGTTAGTGTGGTTATTGGTATATTCACCCCTCCCTCTCTCTTGATTGCTGTCCCACTGTTTCTCACTCTCTTTAGTGCTGCTGCCCCATATAAAGAGCAGATGATGTTTGGAACTGCACAACTTTAAAAGGGTTGTTGAGGAAGCAGGTTGACAGATAGGAATATGTGCAAAAAAGGTGATGTTTATTAACAAAAATATGAATGAAACAGGTGGAAAAATGAACCCTGAGAAATCCAACAAAAATAACTGAAGTTGAAGCAAAACAACCTGTCACATTTGTACAGTTATTCTACAATTCTTAGAGCTCATGCTTCGGTACATTGTATGTGGGCTTAATGTAATGTTGTGTGTCTTATAGTCCATAAATTGGAGTCATGTTTACTGCAACTGAACAATCCACACTGAAGCTTCTGTGTGACATCATAAAGAACTATTGTACATTTGGAATTTTGGCAATTCACTGTTTGCAGTTGCAGCACTCAACCTGTGGATCCACATCACCAGTTAACTCGTGTAAGAAACGACTTGCAAGCAAGAACTGAAAAAGATCAAACTTGGACATTTAACTAGTTTATACAGGTAGATCTTTGTTTCTTTCTGTTTCTGAAGTCCAGTCATATTGCAACTGAAAACCAGAAGTGGATGTTGGGATGAAATGCAAATGAAAATAGAGATCTGCTTCATTATTCATCAGTAGCCACTTGTTGTTACATCTTTAAGATTTTATCTTTAAGAATATCATCTTTAAAAATCTCTTTTTCACTTTATATAAAAAGACAAAATGTAATACTGAAGTTGTGCTGATGTCCCTCTGATGTGTAGTGGAAGGATAATATGTTGATGTTAAGCAAAAGTAGCTTTCATTTACAAACTTGGCATTCGATAGTTAATCCCAACACCTTATTGCAATGACTTAGCTTTGATGAAACTGAAAAACAGGTTAACACTGAGGAGTTTAACATGAAAAAGCAAATTAAAGTTAGGGTTATGGGTTAATGATATTAAAAGAGAATGAGAGAAATGACATATTTCACCTCGACTAATCCTCCATTTCCCCTCCAGCTTTCAGTACAAAAACTAAATTGACTATGGAGGACACCAGCAGCAGTTCATCCAGTAGTGATTCTGATGTATTCCCGATCCCAAGCGACTACGAGCTTGTTGATTTTGTGGGAGATAGCGACTACGGCATAGTGGCAAAATGTAAACACAGGGACACCGGTGAGACCGTGGCCATAAAACTCTCGAGATATGACGACGTTGCCACACATGAGGTTGGTTAATTTGGTTAGCTAAGATTTTATTTTAACAAAAAAATAAAATAAAATAAAATGACCTACTGATACCTAAACTTGAATCATGAATCCTCAGGCATCCATATTACAAGACCTCATGGGGAAAAGTCTGGACCAGTACAACATTGTTAAGTTTTATGACTGGTACCAGATCAACAACACCACTGGTCTGGTGTTGGAGTTGCTGGAAATGGACCTGTCTGAATACATGAAGGAGCACAGCGAGGAGCGTCTGCCTCTGAAGGACATCAGATTCATAATCCAACAGGTTTGAATGCAGTGTCACAAAGATACACTGAAAAGCATATCTGTTTTTGAAACAGTGTGAAACAGTCTTAATACTGACCTTGTACCTGCAGTTGGCCGTGGCACTGAGTGCATTGAGAAGTGCCGGAGTGATCCATTCGGATTTAAAACCCGACAATATCATGCTGGTGAAGGATCAGGAACAGCCCGTAACAGTAAAGCTGATCGACTTCGGCTTGGCGTTGCACACATGTGAAGCTGTGGTCGGCAGTCGTTACCAAGTGCCATATTACAGGTTAGGAGTATAAACACAATGACACTGGTTGTCATTCTAGTCAAGAGTTCTAGTAGAGTATGTTTATGTACTGTGACTACCTTGCAGAATATATCTGCTGTGTGAAAAGTTGTATTTTTATTCTTTAAATGATGACAATATTCTTCACTGAGTGTAATGTTTTTTCCCTCAAAATCAGGGCTCCAGAGATTATGCTGGGACTCCCCTTCACTGAGGCCATTGACATGTGGTCTCTCGGCGCGGTGATGGGGCAGATGATGTTTGGTTCATTGATCTTCCCTTGGTTCTACGAGTATAGTCAGGTAAGCAAAAAGTTTCTTTTTTTACCTGCTTCCTAATATATCAGGTAGTGATGCAGTCATCGGCCTCGATTTATCCAATGTAAAGAACGACTGAGGCTGATTCTTATCATCCCTGTTTTAAATTTTGATGTGACACTGTGTTTTGTCTCCAGATGAAGTCTATCTGTGAGATCTTGGGCCAACCAGCAGACCATCTTCTAGATACTGGTCTAAGAACAAAAGAGTTCTTCATCAAGGACTCTTGCAACCAGTGGACCATCATGGTATCATATTTAACTTTCTCAAAAACATCTTTGTCTGCAACATTCTTATGTCTTAAATTATAACAGATAGTTTAAAGATAGATAGACAGATAGACAGATAGATAGACAGATAGATAGATAGATAGATAGATAGATAGATAGATAGATAGATAGATAGATAGATAGATAGATACTTTATTAAAGTCAAAATAATCTCTAGTTATCTTTCTCTTCTAGTCACATGACCAGTACTGGAATAAAATCTCCATTGGCAACAAGAGATACCCCTTCAGCTCTTTGGATGATCTGAAAATGGTAAGTAGTTTAGCAGGTTGTAGCTGCTGAAAAATGTCTTTCTTTGATTCTCTTTTCATGAATCAGTATAACCTGACTGCTGCTGGATTTGCACAATGTTTCAAATGTAGTTGAATGAGGAGGTGGTGAGTGATGCCGAAGTCCAAGAATGGACGCAATGCATTGAACTGCTGAAAGCGATGCTTCGAGTGGATGCCAACGAGAGGATCACTCCCAGTGAAGTCCTCAACCATCCCTTCATCACCCAGAGCTACGTCAATGAAACTCTACAGCCAGCAGCCAGTGAGCCCAGCACCAGCCAGGCCCAGACCAACTTAATGAGGACAGAGACTGTAACCAAGGCTGATGACAGGTACAGTAGCTACTTACTCATCCTGCTGCTGCTAGATATTTGTGTGGTAGAGACCACAGAGGCTGTTTTATCAAATCTAAACCGTCTTTCTTTTTGAGACTCAGAGAAAAGTGGTGTAGGTACCTGAAGGAGACATTCTAAGGATATAGATGCTAACCACTGCTTCCTGAACAGCAGGGTCAGTTCTAAGCATGTAGTAGCCTATGGCAGAATTTTTTTGGAGGTACACATTGCATCCCTGGGCAAGGTGTACCTGTGTGAGAAATGTCCATCAATCTTCTGAATATACAGTACTATATTTTGATCTTTTTTAAAATCTCTCTTTGTTCATCTGTAGCCTGTTCCTATCTACCTCTCTGATCTCTTCTTGTGCTGCTGTAACACTAAATTTCCCTCCTGGGATCAATAAAGTTCTTTTCTTATATGCTAAATTATGCTGTTTATGTCTTTGTTGTGTGTGTTCAGTACGCAGGACACTCAGGGTGACAGAAATACCACATTGTCCTGCCCCGATGACACGCTGAGTATTGAAACTCTAATGCTGGATCCTGAACCTGCTGCAGCTCCTGGCGCGACTCGGGCTGCTGACGCCACCAAGGAGATCCAGACAGTCACCACAGAGCTGGATGACACCACATCAGGTATGAAACAGACAGTTTCACTTCAGCCTGAAATGTTGAGAGCTTTCACATTGTTGTTGATTCTGCCACTGACACCTGAAGTATCCAATGTTTTTCAGAGAACAGCGAACCCCATGAGAAGAAGAAAAAGAAGAAGATGAAAAAGAACTTCTTCAGACACTTCTCGTGGATGAAAAAGATATTTAGCTGTTGTTGCTGTGGGAAAGTTGAGGAGTAAACTTTTCAACAAAGGTGGCAGCCCAACAAACTATTTCGCACAATGTGACATCCAACCTTGCCTGGAGACAAAAGTATTTACAGTCACACATTAACAATGCCAGCCAAATTTATAACCAAATTTATCAACAGAATAATAGACTTCCACAGATAGACTTCCAGATGAAGTCTATCTGTGAGATCTTGGGCCAACCAGCAGACCATCTTCTAGATACTGGTCTAAAAACAAAAGAGTTCTTCATCAAGGACTCTTGCAACCAGAGGACCATCATGGTATCATATTTAACTTTCTCAAAAGCATCTTTGTCTGCAACATTCTTATGTCTTAAATTATAACAGATAAGTTAAAGATAGATAGATAGACAGATAGATAGATAGATACTTTATTAAAGTCAAAATAATCTCTAGTTATCTTTCTCTTCTAGTCACATGACCAGTACTGGAATAAAATCTCCATTGGCAACAAGAGATACCCCTTCAGCTCTTTGGATGATCTGAAAATGGTAAGTAGTTTAGCAGGTTGTAGCTGCTGAAAAATGTCTTTCTTTGATTCTCTTTTCATGAATCAGTATAACCTGACTGCTGCTGGATTTGCACAATGTTTCAAATGTAGATGAATGAGGAGGTGGTGAGTGATGCCGAAGTCCAAGAATGGACGCAATGTATTGAACTGCTGAAAGCGATGCTTCGAGTGGATGCCAACGAGAGGATCACTCCCAGTGAAGTCCTCAACCATCCCTTCATCACCCAGAGCTACGTCAATGAAACTCTACAGCCAGCAGCCAGTGAGCCCAGCACCAGCCAGGCCCAGACCAACTTAATGAGGACAGAGACTGTAACCAAGGCTGATGACAGGTACAGTAGCTACTTACTCATCCTGCTGCTGCTAGATATTTGTGTGGTAGAGACCACAGAGGCTGTTTTATCAAATCTAAACCGTCTTTCTTTTTGAGACTCAGAGAAAAGTGGTGTAGGTACCTGAAGGAGACATTCTAAGGATATAGATGCTAACCACTGCTTCCTGAACAGCAGGGTCAGTTCTAAGCATGTAGTAGCCTATGGCAGAATTTTTTTGGAGGTACACATTGCATCCCTGGGCAAGGTGTACCTGTGTGAGAAATGTCCATCAATCTTCTGAATATACAGTACTATATTTTGATCTTTTTTAAAATCTCTCTTTGTTCATCTGTAGCCTGTTCCTATCTACCTCTCTGATCTCTTCTTGTGCTGCTGTAACACTAAATTTCCCTCCTGGGATCAATAAAGTTCTTTTCTTATATGCTAAATTATGCTGTTTATGTCTTTGTTGTGTGTGTTCAGTACGCAGGACACTCAGGGTGACAGAAATACCACATTGTCCTGCCCCGATGACACGCTGAGTATTGAAATTCTAATGCTGGATCCTGAACCTGCTGCAGCTCCTGGCACGACTCGGGCTGCTGACGCCACCAAGGAGATCCAGACAGTCACCACAGAGCTGGATGACACCACATCAGGTATGAAACAGACAGTTTCACTTCAGCCTGAAATGTTGAGAGCTTTCACATTGTTGTTGATTCTGCCACTGACACCTGAAGTATCCAATGTTTTTCAGAGAACAGCGAACCCCATGAGAAGAAGAAAAAGAAGAAGATGAAAAAGAACTTCTTCAGACACTTCTCGTGGATGAAAAAGATATTTAGCTGTTGTTGCTGTGGGAAAGTTGAGGAGTAAACTTTTCAACAAAGGTGGCAGCCCAACAAACCTTTTTTTTTACTATTTCGCACAATGTGACATCCAACCTTGCCTGGAGACAAAAGTATTTACAATCACACATTAACAATGCCAGCCAAATTTATAACCAAATTTATCAACAGAATAATTTTGCAACATCCAATTTATTGTTGGTTCATGCTGCCAAAAGTTTGTTTATATTAGTAATTGGTTGTAACACAAATAACATATTTTTAATCTATACTGTAGGCCAGAATCTTACATTAAATATGTAAATACACCTGATTTCAATGCATTTAGATTACATAATCCTTTAAAATACACACAAGCAAAAATAGTGTTTCTCCTATAGGTGGTGGGGTTAGGGTTAGGGTTAGTACAAAGTTACAAAGTTAAGAAAGAAAGACAGTTGTTGGGCCTCAACCATGGGGTCAGACAAAGACAGGCCTACATGTAAAACCAGAAGCCTGACCATGAGGCTTCCTTTGTCCTTTGTCCCCTGAAACAAAGGGAGCAGTACCTAAATGATGCTCACAGACTCCACTTCCCATAATGCTTTGTCGAGTTCGCACCTAGGTCTCTGATTGGCAGAGACCCACAAACACCACCGGGAGTCATGGCAACACAGCCGTGACATCACCGCCCCTTTAAGAAGTGGCTGCGCGAATTCAACATCGCCTTTCCACAGTAACAGCGTTGGAGGAAGCGTTGCTTTCTCCGTGAGCCAGCTTCCTCAAGGAGGTAACCCCGTGCACTTCTCCGTGTTCAACCGAACACATTCACTGGATCCGAGAGAGAGAGACCGCTGCTGTTGCAACCCAGCACTCTCACTGCCTGCAGAAAGAGGAAAAGGATTTTCTTCACGAAGACGTGGATTACTTCTCTGTCCCGCTCTTCTTCAATTTAGTCGACTCCGCTGTTTCCCTCACCACGCAGCCGAGGATCAGCTGCCGTCAAAACCCCGCCAACAGAGTGCGAGGACGGCCCCGTCTTTATGGGCGGGGCCAGAGGAGTTCAATTTAGGAGAAGTGTGGTTTGTGTATATAGTCAGTGGGTATAACCATAAAACACACTGTAATCATTCCAAACTGTTTATGGTAAGTGGACTGTACTTGTATAGCACCTTTCTAGTCATCCGACTACTCAAAGCGCTTTTAACACTACGAGTCAATTCACCCATTCACACACATTCATACGCTGAATGGGTACAGGGGCTACCATACCAATCTTCCGATTAGTAGACGACCCGCTCTACCTCCTGAGCCACAGCCGTTTATTAAACGCAACACAACCTAATATTTCAATAAAGAGTTTGGAGTAGTTACAGTGCATTTCATTTAAAGATTCACAAATATGAATAAGGTATTAATGTACTGAAAAAATCTAATCAGTGAGAGAGAGGCTGCTACATGAGCCTCAGTGCCAGTTGCACTTAATGAATTAAAACCTATTCCTGTTTATATACACAGAAAAGCAAAGAAAAGACGTTTATGTGACCATGAGGCAAAGTGGCACAGTGGATGTGCAAACACATATAGACTCACCAAGCACTTTATTAGGAACACCTGTGTGATCTAATGCAATCCAATACAACAGCCCTGCCATAAATTCTACTTTATGCAGCTTATACATTTTCAGTTTTGAATTAAATCAAAGAATTAAAAAATGTAAATTTCTCCTTCGTGGTTTCTGATTTTTTTCCTGAAAGGGAGAACACAGGACAAATGATTTACAGAGCAGATACAGTATGTATGCTGTAGAAGACAAAAAAAAGGCAATTTAATTTCAGTTGGGATTTAAGAAAAGACACCGCAATCCTTTCAAAACATCTCATAAGGACGGTGTTTGATGCAACAGGCCTGTAGTCATTGCTTACTTTGGGGTAAGGTATTTTAAGGACATGACTGACTTTTACCACAGAGTGGGAATAAAGTTCAATTCAATTCAATTCAGTTTTATTTATATAGCGCCAAATCACAACAAAAGTTATCTCAGGGCACTTTACACATCGAGCAGGTCGAGACCATACTCATTTACAGAGACCCAACAATTCCCCCCATGAGCAAGCACTTGGCGACAGCGGCAAGGAAAAACTCCCCTTTAACGGGAAGAAACCTCAAGCAGAACCGGGCTCTAGGTGGGCGGCCATCTGCCTTGACCGGTTGGGTTTACAGAGAAAGAAGCGGGGAGGCGGACGGGGGAAGGGGAGAGGGAGGTGGGATGGGGAGAGACACAGAGAAGTATAATAACAACAACAACAATAACCATAACAGCAGTAATGTAAGTAGAGCTATGACTTTATAATAGCAATAGCAATAATATCAGTAGCAGAAATAGAAATAGAAGCAGGACATCCACAGGACCACGCCACAGTCCCCACAGCCGTGGCCCACCGTTCAGGCACTGGATCTTCCTGTGAGACGAGAGAGCACAGAGACTCCGGGGAAGAAGTCAAGTTAGTAACATGCATTAATGGTACATGAAGCATTGAAATGGAGAGGAGGAGGAGGAGGAGAGAGGAGAGAGGAGCTCAGTGCATCATGGGAAGTCCCCCGGCAGTCTAGTCCTATAGCAGCATAACTGGGGGTCGGTCCAAGGCGAGCCTGGCCGGCCCTAACTATAAGCTTTATCAAAAAGGAAAGTTTTAAGCCTACTCTTAAACGTAGAGAGGGTGTCTGCCCCCCGGACTGAATCTGGAAGATGGTTCCACAGGAGAGGAGCCTGATAGCTGAAGGCTCTGCCTCCCATTCTACTTTTAGTTATTCTAGGAACCACAAGTAAGCCTGCATTTTGGGAGCGCAGTGCTCTAGTGGGGTAATAAGGTACTATGAGCTCTTTAAGATATAGAGGCGCCTGACCATTAAGAGCTTTATAAGTAAGGAGAAGTATTTTAAATTCTATTCTGGATTTTACCGCAAGCCAATATAGCGAAGCTAAAATAGGAGAAATATGATCTCTTTTCCTAGTTTTTGTTAGTACACGAGCAGCTGCATTCTGGACCCGCTGGAGAGTCTTTAGAGACTTGTTAGGGCAGCCTGACAATAAAGAATTACAATAATCCAACCTAGAAGTAACAAATGCATGGACTAGTTTTTCTGCATCTTTTTGAGGCAGGATGTGCCTGATTTTTGCTATATTACGTAGGTGAAAAAAGCAGTCCTTGAAATTTGTTTTATATGATGGCTGAAGGACATATCCTGGTCAAAGATAACTCCCAGATTCCTTACGGTGGAGCTGGAGGCCAAGGTAATGCCATCCAGAGTAGCTATGTCATTAGATAATGTGTTTCTAAGGTGTTGAGGGCCAAACACAATAACTTCAGTTTTGTCTGAGTTCAGTAGCAGAAAATTGGCAGTCATCCAGGTCTTTATGTCCTTAAGGCACACTTGAAGTTTAGTTAACTGATTTAATTCATCTGGCTTCATTGATAAATATAATTGGGTATCATCAGCGTAACAATGAAAATTTATGGAGTGTTTCCGAATAATATTACCTAAAGGAATCATATATAAGGTGAACAGTATTGGTCCAAGCACAGAACCTTGTGGAACTCCGTGTCTAACTTTTGCGTGGATGGAGGATTCATTGTTAACATGTACAAACTGAAGTCGATCTGAAAAATAGGATTTAAACCAGCTTAATGCAGTTCCTTTAATACCAATTAAATGTTCCAGTCTCTGTAACAGGATGTGATGGTCAATGGTGTTGAATGCAGCACTAAGATCTAACAAGACAAGTACAGAAAGAAGTCCTTTGTCCGATGCAGTTAGGAGGTCATTCGTAACTTTCACCAATGCTGTCTCTGTGCTATGGTGCGCTCTAAAACCTGACAGAATACAAAATACAGAAAATCCTCAAATAAATTGTTATGTAGAAAGTCACATAACTGATTGGCAACTGCTTTCTCGAGGATCTTAGAGAGAAAGGGAAGGTTAGATATAGGTCTGTAGTTGGCTAAAACGGCTGAATCCAGTGTAGGCTTCTTAAGAAGAGGTTTAATTACAGCTACTTTAAAGGACTGTGGTACATAGCCTGTTACTAGAGACAGATTGATCATATCTAGTAAAGAAGTGCTAACTAAGGGTAAGACTTCCTTAAGCAGCCTAGTTGGGACAGGGTCCAAGAGACAGGATGATGGTTTAGAGGACGAAATCATTGAAATTAATTCACAAAGGTCGATTGGAGAGAAACAGTCTAAATATATATCGGGTTTAGCAGCTATTTCTAAGGTTCCTGAATTGGAGGGTGATTCAGTGCCTGTTGAGGGCAGGAGGTGATGAATTTTGTCTCTAATAGTTAGAATTTTGTCATTAAAGAAGCTCAAAAAGTCATTACTACTGAGAGCTATAGGAATACATGGATCAATAGAGTTATGACTCTTTGTCAGCCTGGCCAAAGTGCTGAAAAGGAACCGAGGGCTGTTTTTATTCTCCTCTATTAATGATGAGTAATAGGCAGCTCTGGCATTACAGAGGGCCTTCCTATATGTTTTAAGACTATCTTGCCAGACTAAACGAGATTCTTCCAGTTTGGTGGAACGCCAAATCCTTTCAAAATTTTGCGATGTTTGCTTTAATTTACGGGTTTGGGAGTTATACCATGGAGCTAGCTTCTTATGTTTTATTATCTTCCTTTTTAAAGGGGCGATAGAGTCGAGTGTTGTTCGCATGGAGCTTGCGGTACTGTCAACAAGATTATCAGTTTCAGAGGAACTAAAGTTAGCATAAGACTCCTTTGTAGTATTGAGACATGGCACTGAATTTAGTACTAGTGGGATCGCTTCTTTAAATTTAGCTACAGCACTATCAGAAAGACATCTAGTAAAGATGTTTTTGTCTAATGGCGTGTAGTCCATTAATAGGAATTCAAAAGTTATTAAGTAATGGTCAGATAAAATAGGATTTTGTGGAAAAACTATTAGATGATCAATTTCAATGCCATAAGTCAGAACAAGGTCGAGGGTGTGGTTAAGACAGTGCGTAGGTTTATTTACACTCTGAGAGAAGCCAATTGAGTCTAATAATGAGATAAACGCAGTGCTGAGACTATCAATATCGACGTCCACATGGATATTAAAGTCACCTACTATAATTACTTTATCTGTACTAAGGACTAAGTTTGATAAAAACTCTGAAAATTCGGATAAAAATTCAGACGGGCCAGGAGGGCGGTACACTATAACAAATAGAACTGGCTGTAAAGTTTTCCAGGTTGGGTGTGAAAGACTAAGAACGAGGCTTTCGAATGAGTTATAATTAAGTTTAGGTCGAGGGTTGATTATTAGGCTTGAGTTAAAAATGGCTGCAACTCCACCTCCTGGGCCGGTGTCTCGAGGAATGTGAGTATTAATATGACTTGGAGGATTGGATTCGTTTAGGCTAACATATTCTTCATGACACAGCCAGGTTTCAGTAAGACAAAATAGATCAATATGATAATCCAAGAGTGGTCGTTTACTAGTACAGCTTTGGAAGACAGAGATCTAATGTTTAAGAGTCCACATTTAATTCTCCTATTTTGTTGCACTGTGACATTGGTGGTGTTAATTTCTATTAGATTTTTATGAAAGAATCCTCTTCTGTTTACTTTAGAGTTAATTGATTTAAATGATTTGAGAGGTCGGGGGACAGACACAGTTTCTATGTGGTTTTGGGTGGGTAACTGCTCTAATGGAAGCGCAGAGAAGCGTGTAGGACTGCAGCTCTGCTTCCTGGTCTCAACTCTGGATTGTCATGGTTTTGGTCTAATAAACTCATCCATATTTCTAGATATGAGAGCTGCTCCATCTAAAGTGGGATGTATGCCGTCTCTCCTAATCAGACCAGGTCTTCCCCAAAAAGTCCGCCAATTGTCTATGAAGCCGACATCGTTTTCTGGACACCACCTCGACAACCAGCGGTTGAATGATGACATGCGGCTATACATGTCATCACTGGTCAGATTTGGCAGGGGCCCAGAGAAAACTACGGAGTCCGACATAGTCTTTGCATATGTACACACCGACTCAACATTAATTTTGGTGACCTCCGATTGCCGTAATCGACAGTCATTAACGCCGACATGGATAACAATCTTACCATATTTACGATTATCTTTAGCCAGCAGTTTTAAATTAGATTCTATGTCGCCCGCTCTGGCCCCAGGAATGCATTTGACTATGGTTGCTGGTGTCGCTAACTTCACGTTTCTCACTATGGAGCTGCCAATAACCAGAGTTGGTTTCTCAGCGGGTGTGTCACTGAGTGGGGAGAACCTGTTAGAAACGTGAACTGGTTGGAGGTGAACCGCGGGCTTCTGCTTAGGACTATGCTTCCTTCGGACAGTCACCCAGCCGCCCTGGCTTCCCGGCTGCTCGGGAACCACCGGGGGAGTAGGAGCTATGCTAGGAGCTATGCTAGGTCGGCCCGCACCGGCTACTGGGGGCTGGCTAACAATAGTTACTGATTTGTTTTCCATGGTGCGGAGCCGCGCTTCCAATTCACTAAGCCTCGCCTCCACCACTGCAAATAAACTACATTTATTACATGTACTATTGTCACTAAAGGAGGCGGAGGAATAGCTAAACATATGACACACCGAGCAAGAGAGAGCGGGAGAGTGGGAGGGAGAGAGAGAAGCCATCGTTAACTGTTTAGCTATGTTAGCTGCTAAGCTAAAACAGCAGAGCAAAAACAACTACCTGCTATGGGATTAGCAAGAGAAGTCGCTAAACGAAGGAGAGAGCTAGGAGTGCTTGTGCAGAACTAGCGTGCGTTTAAATATACTGCAGGTATTTTATCCACAGTGATGAAGAATAAAGCAAAGTTTAGCTAAGCTGAGGGCAGCAAAACATTATCGGTAAACACAGTCAACAAACGGAAGTGACACAATACGCTTACCGTAGCACGTCAGCACATCAGCACGTTACAGATGAAAGTGGTCTTTCCTTTTGGTGAAGTGGGTCTATGCACCATGCACCATAGACCCCCTTTGTTTTTGTTTTTTTGTTTGTTTGTTTTGCAAATAGGATCTTAAGGAACTTATGAGTTTCAGCTTCACCTCTCTGTCTGGCTATATGCACACTGGGTTTTTTCTGTTTTTTTTTACATTAAGTGTAAATGCCATAAAAACACAGCAAATTGTTTTTATTAAAAAATAACCTTCAAAATATCATGTATTAGTACAGTTAACGCCCAACTGTGGGACTTTTGTCTCCCCTTTCTAGCAGTGAGAGTAAAAAAAACACTGTCAACTCATGCTTACATCGTAGGCTCCGGTGCAGCCTACTCCATCACTACTGTTGCAGCTGTAAAACGGTGGATACATTTTTTTAAGTATCACACAACCCCCACGAAATGAATCATTTCACTATCAGAATTTGATCCATTTGGTCCGAACATTTGAAAGTCTAGAAGAGCTGCACAATTAAATTGTTTTATCCCCATTCAAGTTAGCTGAGAGCTAACCGGAATTTAGCCACTCGGCTGGCGGAAGTCTGGTTCACATGCTTTGCCCATAGAGCGCACAGGCCAGTGCAGGAATGTCACCACCGCCTGTGAAATACAGAGAGATTTATCTGGCAGTCATAGGCTTATTCAGCATTGTGCAAACTCTGTTTTCTTGTTTTTTATGAATATGTGTATTATTGATGTATATGCATTTGTATGCAGGTTTTGCACATGATTGGTCTTCATATTTGCATACATAGATTTTTTTCATTGTGAGTGTGTAAACCTTTTGGCCTCTTATCTGACTGTTGCAGTAACAGAATGTGATATGTATAGTGTGTAAATCTAGCACTTATTTGGCTGTTGCAATCACATTATGTGATATTTTTCTCCTATTACTTATTAGATGGATTATTTTCTTCTTACTAACTTTCTAATGTATAATGTATTTGAATTTTCTATGGAGGTTTTGCACATGATTGGTCTACATATATACATACATGAATTTTTATTGTTGCTTTTAAATGTATATGCTATCATGTAATACATGATACATACACTTACCTGACTGTTACTATCACAATATATGATATATTTAGTAAGTCTATCGGTCACTTATTTTGCTGTTACTATCACATGTGATATATTGAGTGGATCTATTGGTCACTCATCTGGCTGTTGAAATTACAGAATATGTTATATTTCCTCCTATTAATTCTTTTAAATTAGTATTTTTCTTACTAATATTTTTCTGATTAATATAGACAAATATTAATTGTCTTGGGGATGGTTGTTCGTATTTATGTACATGCACTTGCAGGCAATTTTATTATGGAGATTCTGAACATGATGAGGTTAAACAGTTCAGCCAAGGCTTGAGCTTTGGTAATATGGGTAGTATGTGGGTGAAGGGATGTAAGAAATGGATGTAAGACCTCAAAATAGGTGAAAAAACATATAAATGTAAACACAGAAAATGTCTCTCTATAGTCTCTGTGCTTCAGACAGATCAAGAAAGTGCGCGCAGATTTAAACAAATGAGTGTTGTACAAATGAGTGTTGTACAATCATCAATCATCAACGTGTCATGAGTTGAGCTAACACTAAGGGAAAGTAAGATAGCATCATCCAACACCAGCTATAACTTGACATAACTAAAGCGTTGATGTTGCAAAAGTGTCAGAATTTCGAAATGTATGTCGAGTCAGCAGGGCTAACGTTAGCATTTGCCTTTTGTATGCATTAAGTAAGTCTGTGTGGCATTAGATAACGTAACGTTATGCCGGGTCTAATGAAGCTTTTAACGTTAGCCTTGAATCAGAAACGTTATATGAGTTACATTTGTCAGTTGACCAGTACATATTTAAGCTCCTATTCTGTCCTGCAAACATGTAAATAAAAGGCTGTGAAGAGTTGTGACCTGACAAAGACTGAGTGGCAGCTAGTATGCTAGTGTTAATAAGTTTAGCCAGTTAGCTTGATAAGTTACTAATACTATTAATTAAAGAAACATTAGACCACCCAGCTGCTCCTACTTACTGCTAGAAGTAAGTTAAATAAGTTATCAGTAACCTGCAGCCTACCAACTAAGTTAGTGTTGGTGTCTGTGTTCCTTGACTTTGCATCAATAGCAATAGTAATAGCAATAATAACAATAAAATTGTAATATAGCAGCACAGAAACAGCAATATAGCATTTTTAAAAAAAGAAACAATGCAGTAATATTTACAATGTGATAGTGATATCTATAGTGTAGTGTGTGTAAAGTGCTTTGTGTGAGGGTCTTGCCCTAATAGATGTGCATGTAGATGTTTGTGTGTGCTCGGTTGTGACTGTGTGTGAGTGTGTGTGTGTGTGTGTGTGTGTGTGTGTGTGTGTAATGTGCAGACAGGCAACTGTCTCAGAGCCTGCTGGTCTGGGCTTTGAGGCTGCGGTACCGCTTACCAGAAAGTGGAGTTCAAGAAACTGCTGCTGGGTGCTACACTGCATGACCCAGGCCTACTATCTGTTTACCAGGTGTGTGCACTGTGCAGTAGCCTTGACCACTCTTTTGCACTTACACAAGCATGGAAAGTAATTATAACAGTTTTCAGGTCCAGAGAATACTTTGCACCTCTAAGTATTACCTGGAATCTACACAGGCAGCGTTCTTGATGTGTTTTTATAATGCGCATGAGTTGCGTGTGCAGGGTTCTAGACTAACCTTTCTACTAGTTGCACAACCAACTTTCTCAGTAGGTTGCGCCACCACAAGATTTGGTCACACTTGTCTCAGTGTTTTGGGTCACGCATCTGTCACTACAGGTTTTTGTATTTGTGACTGTTATGCTGCTTCAAATTTTTGGGAGTTGCCTACAATGTACTGTTGTGTCGAGTCTCGTGGTTCAGGGCCATGGTTTGAGTTGCATACATGTTCATTTAAACATATCGATGGGGTAGGAATCATTTATTCCATTTTAACTGGGATCGGGACAAGGCAAGTTCTGGAGTCAGTCACATGATTGGAACAAGACAGGAGAATGACTCAAAAGGTCAGGAGGTGATGAGAAAGGAGTAAAAACTCACGTGTGCCAGACCAGGCCGCACTCTTCAGCTCTGCGTCTCTGCCTCATTATTCTCTTCTCTCCTTATTTTGTTTTTAAAATAATCAGATGCAGTTCGCAACAAAAGAGTTGTTTCAGCTCTGATCCACGCATTCCGTTTCCTCGACTGAGGATAACTTTTTTTATGCAGACTATGCAAAGGTATCAGTAGCCTACTAGGGAGGTGCGGAACATTATCATAGGCTACAGTTAGACATTCCTGAAATACTACAAATAATAGAAAGATAAGAAATACCAGTGCAATATGTCAAAATATAATCTTACAATAAAATATATTACATGACTGCATCTTTGTTCTAAAGAATCATTTGATTTCCCTGCCACTTGCACTAGTGCAAGTCAAATATTAAATCGCATGTCCCAAAAAAAAGGTTACTTGTTACTCGCAGTCTAGAGCCCTGCGGACATGTGCCGGGACAGTCTAATTTTATTCAATGCTGCAATCCACTAGGTGCATATTAGGGCTGCCACTTTTCAATTGAACTTTAAACTTTCAAACCTGGTGAAATATTAAAGTTCGAACTATAATGATGTGATCGAATTCAAAATGGGAGCACTGCAGATAACGCTTGCCCCTCTAACAATTTAGTAATTTGCTCGCCAGAGTCCCAGATTCACGTAGTGTGCCCTAATGCATGACATAGGGCTAGGTAGATAGAGGACAATGAAAAATGGAGGAAACTCGGATCATCTCAACACCAACTCACCTTAAAGCACTGTGTGTAAGCATTTTGGATTTTACTATATCGATGGCAAAATTATTGATAAAGACTTTGTAAGAAGCGACTACTTTACAGTAATGTTAATACAACAACGAATGGAATCACCTGTTAGCTTATCACCTAAGTGAGGCTAAAGAATAAGAGCATCAGCAGCTACACATCATCGCCTAACTTCCTATTTTTTGCCTATAAATTACATAATGTTAATGTTCTATATAATTCGAATGAATTCCATAACACTTTGAAATCGTTCAAACTTTATTTTGGGAAAAAATGACAGCCCTAGTGCGTATGCTACATGGAATTGAAGCTATTGATAGGCTAGATGATCAATAATCTTGAGAATTTTTATCATGTTATTTTATATATAATATGTATATTTGTAGTTTGTTGTTTTTTATTTCAAACTGTACATTATGCATAATTCAATCATTGTATTACAAGTCAAAAACTCACTCTCTTGCCTAGAGCTTGTGCAAAATACTGCACCTAGGGTTTTAACTGATTCCATATGTAGAGATTACTACATCACTCCAAATTAAGCATGGGATACTAGTCAGTTTTACAAATGGTTTTAAGATTTTGTTGATCACATTTAAAGAACAGCTTGATCTGGCCCCAACCTTAATTTCAGACCCTTTAAAACCCTTAATGTCCCTGTTGGTGTGCAGGCACTTTTAAGAGCATGATACATATTTTCTATTTCTGTATTCTCAGGACAAGGCTTGGTGAGGCTCACTGCAGAGGATCATAGCCATCACTGGAATTCTGAAAGGAAGTGGGTGACTTTCAATCTGCCGTATGAACTTAAAGCTTTTTTTAGCATGTAGATTCACATCTGTAAGTTAATACTGATTATGTATTAAAAAAGAATTTAGCTCCTGTTTTTGGCTTTAGCCCTATTTCCATGGCTAAGGAAATATCAATCATATATCAATATTTGTCAGAGGTGGGGGACTCAAGTCACATGACTTGATGCAAGTCACAAATTTGAGGACTTGTGACTTCAATGACTAACACTAATAAGACTCGACTTGACTTTGACTTGAGGCAGATGACTCGAAAAGACTTGACAGTTTTTATTTAGCTGAACCGCCTATTTGTATTATTGTAGATATTGAGCATGAACAGTTACTGTTTGAGACATGACAGGGTGACTTCTAGTGCAGTGTACTCGGGCTTTAAAGACAGTAGTGTCTAGCAGGACCTAGAAAACAATGCAAGACAGGATTGAGCTGAAAGCTTGTTGAAAGCATTTTCCCATACCTGCGCTTAATTTTACCAGACTGTTTCTGATTCAGACAAGACAGCTTATGAATTGACAGCTTTTCATGACAGAGCTTCATCATTCTGTTGGCCGTCCCTCACTAGTTCAAAGTCAATATAACTCAACCACAGCAGAATGGTCTCTCCCTCTCTCTTATCAACTGTGTGACAAATGCAATCCTTCGAGATCAGGCAAACAAGATGGTATTTTTCCTTGATGAGGATCACAATTTCAGTGTTCTGGATGTATTAGTCTACACAATCCACAGCAGAAAAAGTAATCATCAAATAGAATACTATGTTTCGTTGTGCAAACGGCAAATGCAGGTAGATATTCAGAAGCCGAAGTTAATCTACTAATCAATAGTGGTATTTATAAATCCTAACCATAACATCCCTAGTTATAGAGACTAACTAGCAGGTACAGTTTTTTTTCATGACATGGCTTGCCATTGTACCCCTTTCTCTCGTGTTTAAAGTGCTTCTTTCATGGTGACTTGACTTGTGACTTACTTGACTTGTCTTGCTTGCTGGTTTGGCAGTTGGCTTACTTGAGTCTAAACACAGTGACTTAGGACTTGCTTGAGCCTTTAAGGTTAAGAGTTGAAACTTGCTTGTGACTTGCACATATGTAACTTACTCCCACCTCAGATATTTGGGAACATGGACTACTCAATCCCAAAGTCACATCCAAAGAAGTAAGACTCAAATTTGTGATGTCATTAGGCATAAAGTCTGGAGCTGCTTCATAGACATAGACTAATTTTGTAGATATGTTTTGATACCCAAATAAGTTTTATTCTATTGTAGCCTTTCATTTCTGAAACAGAAAATGTACCTGTATCTGTAACATCTTTTTCAATTCATTCTTTTTGGAAAAGCTCCAGACATTATATCAGATGACATCACAAATTTGAATTTTAGCTAAATAATTTTTGGATTAGGGAGAGATTAGTTCAAGTTCACTAACATTTTTGAACCATCTTGGACCATAGGAATAACATGTATGAATTCCTAATTTGGCCGTAGTTTTGGGCCCCTTTTGCTATAATGCATCATGCAAGACATTGTACTGATCCAAAGTACAAAACTGTTTTCGCTTCCAATGATGTCTGTTGAAGTAATCTGAATAAGAAAAAAATAAAGACATTCTAGTAAAGTATTCTGTTTGAGCTCTTATTGGGTTGATCAGTTTCAGACCTACATTATAATTTGATATGGTTGTTTATTGATTTAGTAATTCTGACACTTTAAGGATAACACTGTAAAAATAGTGAATTACTTAGGTAATTTTATGATACATTCTGGTTATTATACATACTGAAATCTTATACATCTCAAATGGGGATCTGCATTGAATGGGACAATAAAATGTCAGCAGAAAAATGTATATATTTATTCAGTGTAAAAAAAGTTAATATAAAGGGTACTTTTACATAGACCTTCTGGTTTTTGTACAACCCCATACATTAATGTGAAATGTCTGTAGATATATTGGGGAGTTGCTTGCAATTACTGTCAAATAATGTTTATATAAAGTAAACCCTATACATTAATGGGAAAAGTATGTAGATATATTGGATACTTGCTTTTAATTACTATCAAATTATGTTTATATAAAGTATACCCCATACATTTATGGGAAAAGCCTGTAAATATATTGAAAAATAGGTTGTAATTGTTGTCAAATAATGTTTATATAAAGTAGTGATCATTAAAATTATGTTTTTGTAAGCTATTATCACATGATCTTATTTTTTTTGTACGGTATAAAACCTACATTTACCAGGAATTTACTATAAATAGATTGGATAATCATATAATAAAAACTGAAAGCTCTCAAGATACCATTAATGGGTGTTAAAGGAGGGTAATTTGAATGTAATTTTTTTAATTTTTTCTGTTTTTTACCACCAGAAATCTGTACTTTGATGGGGAGTTCTTGTAGATGGATTGGATAATCCTATGAATTTACCAAAGATTACTGTATGAAAACAACAGTCTTCATTTAAATTAGGCAATTTTAAGGTATTTCTGCAATGTTTTTCATTTTTTGTGCAGATTTATACATTTATTTTACAACAGTTGTCCAATCTCCAAAGTAAATATCCGTGTTTTTAAAAAAAAATCAATGTAGAATAACTAAAGGTTTTTTACTGTCATTTGACAGTAAGTGTTTGGCAACTTTTGCTGCCAGACTTTTTACCGTTTTTTTTTTTACAGTGTAAGTGACATCTTATTTTTGTGCATCCAGTAATACAGTTTGCAGAAAAAGATTAATCACTGAAATTAAATCTCATGTCTCCTTATGTAATTATGTTGAAGGAGAGTAATTATACACACATCACATAGGTGCAAGGCTACCAGTAAACAGCATCAATGAAAAAAGGTAATGCCTGTACACTTACTCCATGCCACAATAGTTTAATAATGACAATGTTTCAATCCTACTTGGATTTTCGTCAGGCCAGAATGTTTCAAAAATGAAAAAACAAACCCATATTTATACATTAAGCACAGCAATAGGCTGACAAGATCTATGATAGTAAGTGTGGTTAAACATCCAAACCACCAAGGGTGATAAACACCCAACAATATTGTTTTTTTAAGATGTTACCATACTTCTACACATGAGGATTGACTTGTGTTTTTCAGGGTTTTTTGTATTTTATAACTGCTACTGCATCTCATCTTCTTTTCTGTTTTCTCAACTGATAGGGATATCTACTCACAAGACAGCGCTGTTAATCAAATGTGATATTTTAGGTGAAGATAAATTTTACTATGTAACCTCAGTGTGAACTATAATCTGTCCATCTTGCGGTAAAGTCACCATAATCACCTCTAAACTGCAAGGAGGCTACAAAACATAACTGGATGACCTGCATTAAGGGGTGGATGAATACTGGGAAAGGAGGAGTTTTCACAGTCACATGCATTACAATAAAAGGAAACTGAAAGCATCTCCAGGCAACAGTGCAGCTGCAGTGAAGACAGAGCTCCTTCTCAACAGAAAAACAACTGTGACTTCAGAACTTCAGGTCAAAAATACAACAGACCCTCTGTACAGCCAGTGAGTACAGTTGATAATATTCATTGTATTTTACAGTAGTCAAAAGGAATACTCACACAAGGACAACAATGCCAAAAAAGTCTGACATGGTAGTTTTTTTCTGTCAGGGTGTTGTGAGGGTTCCTGTTGTTTGTCTTCCAAGATATTTTCCTTCTCACTTGTTGGTAGTTGATGGATATACTTTAGATAAACTGAATTAATGCCCAGTCCTACTCTGTTTTAGTGATGTGCAACACAAAATTTGTTTCAACATGAATTTTGTTCATATTGTAATATTGTCTGTCATTTCAGTGTTTTTATTTGACACTTTCACTTTTACTTTCACTTAGTCATGGCAGCAGTCAGCAGTTTCCTCTCTGAAGATCAGTTTCTGTGCTCCATCTGTCTGGATGTGTTCACTGATCCAGTCACCATACCATGTGGACACAACTTCTGCAAGAACTGCATCACAGAACACTGGAACACTAATGTCCAGTGTCAGTGTCCACTGTGTAAAGAGCTTTTGGAAAGCAGACCTGAACTGCAGGTCAACACTTTCATATCTCAGATGGCTGCTCAGTTCAGACAGTCAGTTCAAAAGAAAATCAGCAACTCAGAGCAACAACAAGCAAAGGCAGAAGAGATTCTCTGTGACGTCTGCACTGAAACCAAACTGAAGGCTCTGAAGTCCTGCCTGGTGTGTCTGACCTCCTACTGTGAGACTCACCTGGAGCTTCATCAGAAAATCACAGGTATGACAAGACATAAGCTGATTGATCCTGTGAGGAACCTGGATGACAGGATGTGTAAGAAACATGACAGACCTCTGGAGCTGTTCTGCAAGACTGACCAGATGTGTGTGTGTCAGTCCTGTGCTGAGTCAGATCACAAGCTTCATCACATCATTCCTCTGATAGAAGAATATGAAGGGAAGAAGGATGAGCTGGGAATGACAGAGACTGATTTTCAGCAGATGATCCAGGAGCGAAGACTGAAGATTGAGCAGATCAAACAGTCAGTGAAGCTCAGCAAGGAAGATGCAGACAGAGAGACAGCAGCCAGTGTGCAGGTCTTCACTGCTCTGATCCAGTCTGTTGAGAGAGGTCTGGCTGAGCTTATTGAGATGATTGAAGAGACGCAGAAAACAACAGAGAAACAGACTGAAGGTTTCATCAAAGAACTGGAAGAAGAAATATCTGAGCTGATGAAGAGAAGTGCTGAAGTGGAGCAGCTCTCACACACTGAAGACCACCTCCGAAGCTTCCCATCCCTGAACTCTGCTCCACCCACAAAAGACTGGACAGAGGTCAGAGTTCAGTCATCATATGAGGGGACTGTGAGGAGAGCTGTGGCTCAGCTGGAGGAGACACTCAGTAAAGAGATAGAGAAGCTGTGTGTTCATGTTGAGCTGAAGAGGGTCCGGCAGTTTGCAGTGGATGTGACTCTTGATCCTGATACAGCACATCCTCATCTCATCCTGTCTGATGACGGGAAACAAGTTTATCATGGTGATGTAAAACAGATTCTTCCAGACAACCCAGAGAGATTTTCCGCAGGTTGTGGTGTCTTAGGAAAGCAGCGTATCTTTTCAGAAAGATTTTACTATGAGGTTCAGGTTAACGAGAAGACTGACTGGATTTTAGGAGTGACCAGAGAGTCAATAAACAGGAAGGGCTACTTCACATTGTCCCCTAAAAATGGCCATTGGACTATATGCTTGATGAAGGGAAATAAGTACAAAGCTCTTGCTGGTCCTTCAGTCTGTCTCCCTCTGAGATCGAAGCCCGAGAAGGTGGGGGTGTTTGTGGATTACGAGGAGGGTCTGGTCTCCTTCTATGATGTCAGTGCTGCAGCTCTCATATACTCCTTCACTGACTGTAACTTCACCGAGAAGCTCTGCCCATATTTCAATCCCTGTCATAATGCTGATGGTAAAAACTCCCCCCCTCTAATCATCTGTCCTGTCAGTAACACTGACTAGACTTATCATTACATTTCCAAAGAAAGTATGCCCTGTCATTCTAGTTAGTGTGGTTATTGGTATATTCTAAGTGACACCTTCTTTTTGTGCATCCAGTAATACAGTTTGCAGAAAAAGATTAATCACTGAAATTAAATCTCATGTCTCCTTATGTAATTATGTTGAAGGAGAGTAATTATACACACATCACATAGGTGCAAGGCTATCAGTAAACAGTATCAATGAAAAAAGGTAATGCCTGTACACTTACTCCATGCCACAAAAGTTTAATAATGACAATGTTTCAATCCTACTTGGGTTTTCGTCAGGCCAGAATGTTTCAAAAATGAAAAAACAAACCCATATTTATTCATCAAGCACAGCAATAGGCTGACAAGATCTATGATAGTAAGTGTGGTTAAACATCCAAACCACCAAGGGTGATAAACACCCAAAAACAATTAACAATTCGATAAAGTACATAGAAAAAAGCAGTAATACAAAAGCCACACTTCAAAATATCAAACATACATCTTACTAGTGCCGTCAATCTCCCTTTATAATCCAATTTGAAATTGTTTCCTTATTATTTTAATATTTCAATTTTTAATGCTCAAATTTAGCCTATTATTAATATTTACTATGTACCTATACACTGTATACACTAATGCCACTATCAGCATGTGGTTGTTATATGTTCTGTCCACTAGAGGGCACTTTCTTGCTAAGTAATAATTAAGCTTAGGTAAAAACTAATAACATTAACCAAAATATAAATACTAAATAAGCTTTCATCGTACTGGATCATAGTAATTAAACTTCGCACTTAACTGAAATTTAAATAAATCCACATCAGTATGTGCTTGTTTACATCAATATGTGACGTGTTATTTGGGTCGGGATGGACTGCAAGCCCAAATGATAGTGTGAGTAGAAGCTGTGTGTCCAAACCCCACACTGCAGGCTGCAGTACTGATCACTCAGGCTCAAGTCTTTTACTGTGGGCCTGCTTTTGTTTAATTTTTTTTCCGTTTGTGGACGGAAATCCAAAAACTTTGCACACATCGCTTTTTACCTGGGAAAGCATGAGAGCAGCTGTTCGCTAACAGCTCTGTGTGTTTACAACAGAGAGCAGGAGGGAGGACAGATGTCTCACTCCGCTACTCTGTGCTGTGACTCCCCCGCCCTCCCATACCGGGCCTAACAATTTTTCTGGAGGAAACCCTGAGACATGACAAAAACATTTTCTTTTCACATGTGTGTAGGCCAAGACAAGAAGGGCGAGATTCATTAACGTTAGCCAACACATTTATGAAAAATACACATTCAAATAGTAATTTCAGCATTTGATTAGTATCATTTTTTTTACTATTCGAATTATATTCAAATCCCGAAATTCGTTCCAACAGCCCTACATCTTATCTATAAACATTATATCAGATTCACCATCCCATATATCATATATACCTATGTAATTATTTCTTATCTATATTCAGTAAATCTGAGAGTTGTCTACGACAGTGTCAGAATTTAATAAAATGTGAGAATGGGATGCATTTGCAAAAATCAGTTAATTGTAAAGGCAGCGTATTTAAGAATATATTATTCTGAATATTAGACATACGGTTTAAGAAGCATTAGACACATGATTTTGGGACCTTTTGTGGTTAAGAAATCATTCTCCAATCTATATGTCTGTCATTTAAATCATTTATGAAAACTAATAAAATCAAATGGGGAAAACTTGTTTGGGTGTGTGTCAGATGTTTTCTTGTACAGTGTCAAAATTGCTGAAAATTTGATATCAAAGACTGAAAAGTGTTTTTATTCCTAAAGGTTCATCAAACATTTGAGCACAGAAATACACTGATTAGACCATTAAACCATATCATTTGAAATGCAATCAACTATTCTCAGCTATTGTCAGTGCTGGAAAAGTAACCACGCACATTTACTCAAGTACTGTACTTAAATACAATTTGAAGTACTTGCACTTAAGTACTTTAATTCTATGCACTTACATTCCACTACATTTCAGAGGCAAATATTGGACTTTTTACTCAACTACATTTATCTGACAGCTGGAGTTATAATTACTTTACAGATTAAGAGTTTCCATACATGCATTGTTATGGATTAAACTACCCAGCAGTATACAAAGGAGTTCAAATTAGCTGTAACTTCATATGCTACAGCATTAAAATGTTACTCACATTAATGCATCAATGTACCAATAATCATTCTGAAAGAGGCCATTCAGCCTGAGTATTTTCACTGTTGATACTTTAATTACATTGACACTTAATACTTCTGTTCTTATTTAGTTAAACAATCTGGACACTTCCGCCACCACTGGCTATTATTGGCATGAGCTCATCATGGCCACCAGAGGGCATCGTAGACCTGAAAAATCCCCACTAAAGGATCTGATGAACTATATGTGACTTTCCCACATTATAATGTCTAAAAACAGACCTATGTTATATATTTTGTTTAGTTGTGTACTTACATTATCCCAATTGTTTCAACAACATGAAACTGCTTTATTCAGTGTTTTTACCAGGTCTGTTTGTTTGAGAGGATGAAACCTCTGCGGATAATTCAGCTCCCGGTAAAAACCTCCTGAACAAAGAGCACTGAAGGAATCCTAACCTAAGAAGAAAACGGCAATGGTGGTTTTTTAACAATGAAGACAACAACTCCCATGATCCCTCTTTGGTTATTGTTTTGATTAAGTGACCCCTAGCAGCAGAATATTACATATTGAGCGATGAAGCCTCCCAAATCGGTAAAGCCCATGTATTTTTATTTCACCTGACAGATCATGAGGAGAGAGGAGTTTAAGTCAAAAAAACAATGTTCAAAGCAACAAGTATCAGATCAACCAGGCCTTAAAAGATCTGGCTATGGAGGATGATGATGAGAAGGAGGAGAAAGTAGATGAGGAAGATGACTAAAGGCTGAAGAAAATTGAAAGGAAACAAGACAGGTGCTTTTCTGAAAAATGCTTTATTTTCTATTTTGTTTATACAGTAGGCCATCTTGCTGTGAAATGTAAATGCAAAACAAGTTTGATTAAATTTAAATTTAATGTAAAAATAAGCTTATACTAGTTGCCCTACTAGTCCTATTAAAAGTAATAGAGACCTTTCATCTAGAGAAAGCTGCTGATTGATGTTTAAAAGTTTGTTACCATCTTTACTCTAAGTGTAAAAAAAAGAATACAGCCTTACAAATGTGTGATAGACAACTTTAGCTCATGTTGATGAGCAGCAGCAGCCCCCCGGGTCCCCAGCTGGCTACTATCTTCACCCAGCATGTCATTGTGTGCACTAGTGGAAAATCCTGTTGCTACTTTGATAGCTGTATTATGTGACATACTCCTAAGAATATCACATATTTCCAATTCCACATTCAGGAACATATTTACAGTAAAAATAATATTGAACTGATATGATATTGGTTTCAGTTTTTTAGTAATTTATAACTGCTACTGCATCTCATCTTCTGTTTTGTTTTCTCCACTGATAGGGATATTTAATCATGAGACAGCACTGTTAATTAAATTTGATCAGGTGAAAATAAGTTTCACTATGTAACCTCATTGTGAAATATAATCTGTTCATCTTGTGGTAAAGTCACTATAATTACCTCTACTGGCTGACCTGCATGAAGTGGAGAAAAGGTTTCACAGTCACATGCATTACAGTAAAAGGAAACTGAAAGCATCTCCAGGCGACAGCGCAGCTGCAGTGAAGACAGATCTCCTCAACAAATAAACAACTGTGACTTCAGAACTTCAGGTCAAAAATACAACAGACCCTCTGTACAGCCGGTGAGTACAGTTGATAATATTCATTGTATTTTACAGTAGTCAAAAGGAATACTCACACAAGGACAACAATGCCAAAAAAGTCTGACATGGTAGTTTTTTTCTGTCAGGGTGTTGTGAGGGTTCCTGTTGTTTGTCTTCCAAAATATTTTCCTTCTCACTTGTTGGTAGTAGATAGATATACTTTAGATAAACTGAATTAATGCCCAGTCCTACTCTGAACATTTTAGTGATGTGCAACACAAAATTTGTTTCAACATGAATTTTGTTCATATTGTAATATTGTCTGTCATTTCAGTGTTTTTATTTGACACTTTCACTTTTGTTGTCATTTTCAGCCGTAACTGTAACATTTAAAGATATATAGCTAAACACGGTCGTCTGATCTATCTGTCGTTTTTGCTGTGATGATTTTATGCACTGTGTTGTTTTGCTAGCGTCTTTGTTTTGTGGGGATAAAACCCAGAGTTTTTGAGTTTTGTGATTGGTTCGATTGTCTGTCATTTCAGTGTTTTTATTTGACACTTTCACTTTTGTTCTTAGTCATGGCAGCAGCCAGCAGTTTCCTCTCTGAAGATCAGTTTCTGTGCTCCATCTGTCTGAATGTGTTCACTGATCCAGTCACCATACCATGTGGACACAACTTCTGCAAGAACTGCATCACAGCACACTGGAACACTAATGTCCAGTGTCAGTGTCCACTGTGTAAAGAGCTTTTGGACAAAAGGCCTAAACTGCGGGTCAACACTTTAATATCTCAGATGGCTGCTCAGTTCAGACAGTCAGGTCAAAAGAAAGCCAGCAGCAGCTTAGAGCAACAACAAGCAAAGACAGGAGAAGTTCTCTGTGACGTCTGCACTGAAACCAAACTGAAGGCTCTGAAGTCCTGCCTGGTGTGTCTGACCTCCTACTGTGAGACTCACCTGGAGCCTCATCAGAGAATGCCAGGACTGAAAAGACACAAGCTGCAAGATCCAGTGGAGAACCTGGAAGACAGATGGAAGCATGATCAACAGTTATGCAACATTGACTAGGGGTCTCATTTATAACCGTTGCGTACGCACAAAACGTGGCCTCAAAGAGGCGTACGCCACTTCCCACGCAATAGTTGTGATCTATAAAAACAACCTTGACAGGATAATGCGCAAACAAACATTTACAAACATGTACAAACATTTTGGAGATGGGAATTGGCGACGCAGATGGTGAGGTGGTGAATTAAAGCGAGACTGTGTAATAATCCTCTCACACATTTCATTTCATTTAATATCAAACGTTAATTATAGATCCACATTATCATAAACATTCAAACCAGCAGTGTTATCTGTACTTGCGCGTGTACTGAGCCATAACTATTCTATAAGCATCTTTCAATTTGAAGATATACGCCAACTCAAATCTTAAATCAAAGTCTGCTCAACATTTCACCAGCGCTGTCTCACACAGTTTTATAAATCTGATTATTTTTGGCGCACGCCACGTACACTATTGTTACTTTGGAGGAAGAATATAAAGGAAAGCTGGCTGAGCTGGGAAAGATCCAGGAGAGGCGACTGTAGGTAGATGAAGGGATATCTAATCACGAGACAGCGCTGTTAATCAAAAGTGTTATTTCAGGTGAAAATAAGTTTTACTATGTAACCTCTGTGAACTATAATCTGTCCATCTTGTGGTAAAGTCACCATAATCACCTCTAAACTGCAAGGAGGCTACAAAACATAACTGGCTGACCTGCTGAACTGAAACTGAAAGTAACTCAAGGCGACAGAACAGCTGCGGTGAAGACAGACTTCCTTCTCAACAAACAACTGTGACTTCCTGCTTTTCAGGTCAAAAATAGCACAGACCCTCTGTACAGCCGGTGAGTATAGTTGATAATATTCAGTGTATTTTACAGTAATCAAAATGAAATCAGGGGAATACTCACACAAGGACAATGTCGAAAAGTCTGATGTAGTTTTTTGTTAGGGCGTTGTGAGGTTTCCTGTTGGATTGTCTCCCAAGATACTTTGTTCCTCATTTGTTGGTACTGGACGGCTCTGTTTTAAGCATTTGTTTCAACATGAATTTTGCTCATATTGTAACATAGACCGAATTATTTTGACGTCGCGCTAACAACAGTCACTTCCGGGTAGACAGCTGGCGGAGATATATGAAATCGGCAAACTTGTTTATTTCTGTTGTCATTTTCAGCCGTAACTGTAACATTTAAAGATATATAGCTAAACACGGTCGTCTGATCTATCTGTCGTTTTTGCTGTGATGATTTTATGCACTGTGTTGTTTTGCTGGCGTCTTTGTTTTGTGGGGATAAAACCCGGAGTTTTGAGTTGTGATTGGTTCGATTGTCTGTCATTTCAGTGTTTTTATTTGATACTTTCACTTTTGTTCTTAGTCATGGCAGCAGTCAGCAGTTTCCTCTCTGAAGATCAGTTTCTGTGCTCCATCTGTCTGGATGTGTTCACTGATCCAGTCACCATACCATGTGGACACAACTTCTGCAAGAACTGCATCACAGCACACTGGAACACTAATGTCCAGTGTCAGTGTCCACTGTGTAAAGAGCTTTTGGAAAGCAGACCTGAACTGCGGGTCAACACTTTCATATCTCAGATGGCTGCTCAGTTCAGACAGTCAGGTCAAAAGAAAACCAGCAGCAACTCAGAGCAACAACAAGCAAAGGCAGAAGAGATTCTCTGTGACGTCTGCACTGAAACCAAACTGAAGGCTCTGAAGTCCTGCCTGGTGTGTCTGACCTCCTACTGTGAGACTCACCTGGAGCTTCACCAGAAAATCACAGGTATGACAAGACATAAGCTGATTGATCCTGTGAGGAACCTGGATGACAGGATGTGTAAGAAAGATGGTCGACCTCTGGAGCTGTTCTGCAAGACTGACCAGATGTGTGTGTGTCAGTCCTGTGCTGAGTCAGATCACAAGCTTCATCACATCGTTCCTCTGATAGAAGAATATGAAGTGAAGAAGGCTGAGCTAGGAATGACAGAGACTGATTTTCAGCAGATGATCCAGGAGCGAAGACTGAAGATTGAGCAGATCAAACAGTCAGTGAAGCTCAGCAAGGAAGATGCAGACAGAGAGACAGCAGACAGTGTGCAGGTCTTCACTGCTCTGATCCAGTCGGTTGAGAGAGGTCTGGCTGAAGTTATTGAGATGATTGAAGAGACGCAGAAAACAACAGAGAAACAGGCTGAAGGTTTCATCAAAGAACTGGAAGAGGAAATATCTGAACTGATGAAGAGAAGTGCTGAAGTGGAGCAGCTCTCACGCACTGAAGACCACCTCCAGCTCCTCCAAAACTTTCCATTCCTGAACTCTGCTCCACCCATCAAAGACTGGACAGAGGTCAGACTTCAGTCATCATATGAGGGGACTGTGAGGGGAGCTGTGGCTCAGCTGGAGGAGACACTCCGTAAAGAGATAGAGAAGCTGTGTGCTGCTGTTGAGCTGAAGAGGGTCCAGCAGTTTGCAGTGGATGTCACACTGGATCCTGCTACAGCACATCCTCAACTCATCCTGTCTCATGATGGGAAACAAGTCAGTCATGGCGAGGTAAAACAGAATCTTCCAGACAACCCAGAAAGATTTTTTCCTTGTTATGCTGTCTTAGGAAAGCAAAGTTTTTCTTCAGGAAGATTTTACTACGAGGTTCAGGTTAAAGAGAAGACTGACTGGACTTTAGGAGTGGTTAGAGGGTCAATTAACAGGAAGGGAAATATTGAACTGTTCCCCGCAAATGGCTGTTGGACTATATGTCTGAGAAATGGATGTAACTATAAAGCTTTTGATGACACCCATGTTCCTCTCTCTCTGAGGTCGACGCCTGAGAGGGTGGGGGTGTTTGTGGATTATGAGGAGGGTCTGGTCTCTTTTTACGACGCTGATGCTGCAGGTCTTATCTACTCCTTTACTGGCTGTAACTTCACGGAAAAACTCTACCTGATCTTTGGTCCTCGTACTAATGATGGTGGTAAAAACTCTGCCCCTCTGATCATCTCTCCTGTCAATCACACTGATTAGACTAGACAAGGCAAGTTTATTTGTATTGCACCTTTCAATAACAATGCAAGCTAAATTGCTTTACATGAGACATAAAAAGGAATTAGACTAATTATTTAATTTTCAAAAAAGATTCACTGTCATTCTGAGTAGCATGGTTATTGCTTTCTATATTACATACAATTTTTTATGTTAATTACTATAAAAAATAACACTGGTGATAGAATGAGCTGTATTTTCAAAAATCACTGTTAATTATGAAAGCAACAAATAAATTATTTCATAAATATTTGACATTTATAAAGGATTGGGATTTTAACATGTTTTATGACCAGTAAATAATTCTGCAATCTATATGTTTCTTATTTAAATGATTTATGAAAACAAATCAAATCAAATTCTGAAAACTGGGGTGTACTGTATGTTCGATGTTTTCTAGTACAGTATCTCAAAATTGCTGAACATTTGATATTGAAGACTGATTATTTCTATAAGGTCATCAAACATTTGAGCAGAGAAGTAGAAGTATTTTGACTTTAGGCCGCTACATTTCAGAGGCAAATATTGAACATTTTACTCCACTACAAAAGTAATAACTGGCGTTACCTTGACATGCTACAGCATTAAAATGTTGCTCACATTTTAATACATCAATGCACCAATAATCACTCTGAAAGAGGCCATTCAGCCTGAATATTTTCACTACTGATACTTTAAATACATTAATACTTCTGTGTTTTTAATTAAATAATGTTTTAGATGCAGGACTTTTGTTTGCAATGCATTATTTTACATTACAATATTACTTCTTTTACTTAAGTAAACAATCTGGACACTTCCTCCACCACTGGCTGTTATTGGCATGAGCTGAGAGCCTCCATTATGGCCACCAGAGGGCATGATAGTCCTGGAAATCCCTACTAAAGGATCTGATGAACTGCTTGCAACAGAAATGTTCTGCATCAGCTGCAGTGTGTTGGTGGAGAACAGCTCATCTGTTCTTCTGTCTGGATGAGCTTAGCAACTCATACAACTTCAGACAGAGAGCCCACACAGCACTGACAGAAAAAGTCAGAGAACTCACACATGCAGCACTGGGCAAACATACGCTGTACAGATTCTCAGTGACACTGATTTCCAGCTTGAATTTACTCTTAAAAGACTGTAGTGGTGATTTTGCAGTTCTGCTACAAAGGAATACTCTACATTCCTGATAACTGCATTTGCAAGCCATGCTGTAGTGCTTCATATTTTAGAATATATTTTCCCTGCTTTCCAGGCAGCTGTTGGATTCCATTCATTCATTCTGTGGTATTTAATTCAATAAGAAGTCTTGGAACTTGCTTGGGCTTCAAGTGAGGCATCGCAGTGAGGTGAGTGCTGAGCTGGAGCAGCTCTCACACACTGAAGACCACCTCCAGCTCCTCCAAAGCTTCCCATTCCTGAACTCTGCTCCACCCACCAAAGACTGGTCAGAGGTCAGAGTTCAGTCACCATATGAGGGGACTGTGAGGAGAGCTGTGGCTCAGCTGGAGGAGACACTTGATATAGAAGTGAAGAAGCTGTGTGTTTATCTTGAGCTGAAGAGGGTCCAGCATTATGCAGTGGATGTGACTCTTGTGGATGTGGATGTGAATCTGTCAATAGAATGGATCCCAAATGGACAGCAGAGATTTGCTGTTGGTCTGTATCCTTGAAGCATAATAATAATAATAATAGTCTTTGTTTTGTTTTTTTGTAACTAAATCACTTTGTTCAAATCCTGGCGGGTGTTTTTTTGTGTGTGTTTGTTTGTTCTTTTGGTGTTTCTCATTACTACAGAAAAACCACTAATTACAGGATCAGACTATACTATATTTTTGTCTTTCATGATGGTCACCATGTCAGATTAGGCAATCACAGTGCCATAAATTCTTGTCGTGTCTTGGCCGGGAATCTGGCAGCACTACAAGTATGACCCTGACCAATCATTCCATGCTGCCTTTCACGATCTTGCATGAGTTCATAGGTCATCGGGCTCCAGAGAACACTCTGTCATCCTATTGGTCAACGTCAAGGAACACTTCGTAGGAATTGTCAAACTATGCAGGAAAATACAATAAATTCTGATGTGCTAGACTTTTTGTTGGGGTGTCGTTGGGCGTCCCAGACACCACATCGTTCTTCGATTATATCATACTACAAGGGGTAAAGACGCCTGTTCCCGATGTTCATACAGTATATACAGTGTATTTGGGCCCGATGCTGGAAATTTGTTGGCAACAACAAAATTGTTTCAAAATCTGTCTCAATTCATATAGTCTGATCCCAGCATAACCTGACCGCCCTGACCATGTGCTGCATTCAACCCCATGTCTCCCACCTGCCTTCCAAAGACATCAATTTCAACCCCACCAAGTTTGTCACCGGCTATGCGATTGACGACAAGTTCATTCATTTCAGTGGGTTTTCCTTACTGCAAAATGTCTTTGAGTCATCTCACTATGTTCATTGCTGAGGACAATAGCTCAATTTCTGATTTGGATCCATAGTTCATGATGTGTTTGTTGTGGACATTGAAATTTGGGTAAATAAAACCCTTAAATTGCATTTTGTCTCTTGTGCCTGACCTGCTTGGTCCCTGATACATACATTTGTTATTAAATCAGTGTTATATTTTACTGTGTGTGTCACTGTTTTAGTTTTTTGCTTTAAAAAAAGAAAAAAGTTAACAATGGATATATAGATATATAAAGTTGACCATTATTAATATCATTGGACCTGTTTTTGGTGATGTAACCATTTTCAATGACCAATTATTTTATAAAAAGTCATTGTGGTTATGTAAATTGTTAAACATACTACTGTGTGAGTCTATGATATCAGTGTCCCATTCATCATCAGTGGAGATATTTGAGGAACATATTGTGTGAGAGAGCAATTGGAGTTACAATTATTGTTACTATGAATTTTAATTCAAGGGAAATACCTTTCAAACTCAAGCAAACACTGTGGGAGTCTGTACAGTCAGTCTCCAGCTCTGTGAACTCCAGAAATTATTTTTCACTGACCAGACTATATCTCAAATCATATTTAGTGTTTTTCTGTGTTGCCTGAGAAGGCAACAACTCATATCATCTGTCATATAAATTGAATCTTTGTCAAATATGCACAATCCCCTGTATGCATTATTATAATTGGCATGTACACTGAGCTGCAAATTATATGTACAAAGGAAAAATTAAAAGGGGAAATACTGTAGTTCTCCTAATAGGACTCCTTAAATGAATCATATAATTTACTCTTATTAGTTGTAGAAGTTAATGTTCTCTCTTACAATGTTTATTATTTCAGGAAGGATGTTATTCTAGTGCTGCGTCATAGGCAAACTGGTTTGAACAGCCGTCCAGAAATCTAGGGTTAAGGTCACAGGTACTTAACTTTGAATGTGTGTGTGTGTGTGTGTGTGTGTGTGTGTGTGCGTGTGTGTGTGTGTGTGTGTGTGCATGTGTGCGTAAGCACGTCTGTGAAGTTTAAAGTATCACTCCCCTTCACCCCTCTTGGAATCTGATAAAGGGTTTTTTGACGTTTGGAGCTGGCACTGAATTCATCAGAGACGGTGGTGTGTGTTGTTTCGCGTCATCAAGACGTCAGAGTTCAAGTTCAGCTTGCTGTGGAGTTGTCGGACACACCACTTTGGCAGGAGGCCAGAGCCTGAAAGTTACAAAAAAATTATGTAGCATCCCAAAGGAAACTGGCAAAGCAATAAGGTAAACATGGCACTGGGACTGTCAAAAGATTATATATTAAAAAAGATATTTAGTCATTCTTTTACCCCCTCACAGTGCAAAATAGCTGATGAATACTGTTAACTCTATTTTTACTTCACCAACTTCTGACATTTCAGGCTTTCCAAACTCATTTTCAGAACTGTCCTCTAGCCAAGGAAAACTTTATTACACTGTGGCAATCAAATGAAGCTCAGCTGGCCTTACAGAAATAGTTTGACATTTTGTGAAATATCCGTATTTGCCTTCTTGCCGAGAGTTACGTAAGATCCCTAAAACTCTCATGTCTGTAGGATAAATATGAAGCTACAGCCAGCAGCAGGTTATCTTAGCTTAGCAGTTTACATAAATAAATAATAAAGGACCAAGCACAGAACCTTGTGGTACTCCACTCCCTCAGTTATACCCGCATGTACAGTATATACTTATGTACAGACAGGTGACAAATCAAAAGAAAAACCAACATAAAGTGTTTTAGTAAGGTGTTGGGCCACCATGTGCTGCCAGAACAGCTTCAGTGCACCTTGACATTGATTGTACAAGTCTCTAAACTCTACTGGAGGGATAAACACCATCTTCAAAAAGATATTCCCTCATTTAGTGTTTTGATGATGGTGGTGGAGAGCGCCGTCTAACACGTTGATCCAAAATCTCCCGTAGGTGTTCAACTGGGTTGAGATCTGGTGACTGTGAAGGCCATAGCATATGATTCACATCATTTTCATACTCTTCAAACCATTCAGTGACCTCTCGTGCCCTATGGATGGGGGCTTTGTCATCATGGAAGAGACCACTCCCATCAGGATAGAAATGTTTCATCATAGGATAAAGGTGATCACTCAGAACAACTTTGTATTGATTTGCAGTGACCCTTCCCTCTAAGGGGACAAGTGGACCCAAACCATGCTAGCAAAATGCCCCCAACAGCATAACAGAGCCACCAGATCCCCTCACTGTAGGGGTCAAGCATTCAGGCCTGTACTGTTCTCTTGGTGTACGCCACACATGCGCTCACCCACTTGTCGAGAATATGGTGAAGGATGACTCATCTGACCATATCACTTTTTTTCCACATCTCTGTAGACCAGTGCCTGTGGTTTTTGCACCACTGAATTCTCAAATGTGTATTCATCTTTGTAATGAGGGGTTTATGCACTGCCGCCCTACTATAATATCTCTCTCTATGTAATTGTCGACGGACTGTTCTTGCTGACAGTCTGATCACGTCCTGCATTGACATTCTCAGTTATCGCATAACACATGAGCATCACAGTCATCAAATGTGAGCTGTCGACCACAATTTTCGACCCTATTTACTGATATCTTTCCGATAGATCTAAATACAGATGTCACTTTAGTGACTGTTCCCATTGAAACACTAGCCAGTTGAGCAGTCTTTGTGACTGAAGCTCCTTTGTATACATGCCACAGAGCATGATTGGATGTTAATTGCTTAATAGCACCATGCAGTGCACCTGTGTGGAAGCGCCTGTATTTGTTATACTTCTCCACTCATTTATTCAGGTTTTTCCTTTAATTTGTCACTGTACGTAAATACAAAGTTTCACTGTGTAGTTATATTCAACACTTATTTGTGCAATTCCAATGATGCACCCTGCTGTATCAATACAAGACAATATATAGTATCTACTAGAGTTGCCCTAACCATTGTACATTTTAGAGTTAAAGAATGATTCTAGTATTTAATTTTAATTTGGTTTCTAATTAAGATTTTAGTTATTCATGTTTTATTATTTTTATTTCTTATCTGTACAGTATTACGTGGCTGCTGTAATACTGCAATTTACCATTGGAATTATTAAAGTACTCTATGTATTTATGGAGGTAGAGCTGAGACTATCACTACAGATTGCCTGTGTTCTTTATAGTGCAGCCATGTGATTTGTTGTTTGGATGAGCTGGCTATACAAGCAGGTTAGCTGTTAACGTGACTGCACCTGGCATTACTGTGGGTGTGTTCAGACAAGTGCACTGTTGCACCTGTAACGACACCTAACAGTGATGTCATGTTATACAGAATACAGCCTGGGTACAATGGAGATAGTTTGGTGGCTGCCCCTGCAATTTTTTGTTGTGAATGCTGCAGTTTTAAGTAAAGAATAAAAATTAAATGGGAAGATTAAAAATGTGGATTAAAAAAATGAGAGAAAATTAGAGAAAAAATGAAAAAAATAGGTGAAGACAAAAAGTTGAAAACTTTTGAACTTGTGCAATGGCACTAAACAAAATTTCACTGAATTGAAAGTAAAAAATGGTATTTGGTTGGTTTTACACAGGTCACCATAGACATAGACATAGCAGAGAATCCAGTAATCCAGGTTTTCTGTTAATAACCAGTGTGAGAAAAAAGGTTGTGGTCTGTGAGGAGGCTATGTGTGAGCCTGCACGTATGCTGCTTCACAACTTCACAGCTGGCAGACAGGGAGCAGAGGCTCTGTCTGCGTGTGTGTGTGTATGTGTGTGTGTGTGTGTGTGTGTGTGTGTGTGTAAAAAAAGAGATTGTGTGTAGGTGATATATTAGTTGCATGTTGGAGGTTATAGATAAAAATGTTTAAGTTTTGAGGAGCTGTCTTCTTTGTGTGTCTATCTGCATGTGTGTGTGTGTGTGTGTGTGTGTGTGTGTGTCTAGGTGGGTGTGGATATGAGTGTGTGTGTGTATGGAGCATGGTGTGGAGTCACGTTCATCTTTGCGTTATGGAGACTGCAGATTGTGTGACATCACTGCCCGCCTGACAGGTTTTCCACAGATTAGTTTCCTCTGCTCTGTCAACATATCCACCCTGAACTTTAGACACACACACATACACAGGGAGAGAGAGAGAGAGAGAGAGAGACCACAGATACCACAACCTCAGTAGAAAGAAATTTCTGGGCCTTTTTAAAAAAATGAAACAAAATTTTTGTATAACTTTTTTTTTCTTTTTTTACTTTATTCATTCATTTATCAGTAGGAATCAATGGGCTTGGACATGAGAATCACAGACAGGGTAGGGTAGTCAGAAAGTAGAGAGACAGATAAATGCATTTTGTATTTTCTGTACAGAATTTTTTCCACATCTTCTCCTCCATACACGTCATTTCTTTACTAAAGCTGGCACATAGCATATTTGTATGAGCCTGAAACTAGCTTATTACTTCAGTCCATGCCATTTTTCTATAATTGGTCACTAAAGTCTTGTGTGTATGGTCTAATTGATACAAACTTGCATAACAGTGATTGCATCATGTAATTGCAACCAAAATTTGTGTTAACACTTTCAGCCCTCGAATTTCTCGTAGAGCTTCATGTTCGCGGCTAATGTTATCTTTCTCAGCCTGGATCACCCTACATTTGCCCTCTTAAGCATTTTCATTTTTCAGCTCTTTAGTCATTATCATTCATGGCTTTTCTGTTCTGGAGCTTTTTGATGATATCCTGAACTTGTTGTATATTGTCATTTTGTGTGCTCATCAGTTCTATGTGAGAACTCCTTTCCTTACACATGATGCCACAATTTTTTTGCTTATTGTACTCTTTGTAGAGCTCCTGAAGTTGTTGTCGCAGTGCATCATTTTGCTGGTTTTCGGCCTCTTGTGACGCTTTCATTCCATCATTCATTTCCTGCAAAGCCTTTATATGCCAGAGCTCTTTGCTTTCCTTCACCATTTTGCTCACTAATCACATCTCTCTCTCGGCTTTCAATGCATCATAGATTTCATCTAAGTTTTTATATTTCGATGCTTCTCCTTGAGCTCCTGCATCTCACATGGTGTCATTTTGGAGCCTCGTGGCCCTGTTTGCTTCCTTTTGGAGGTTGCCTTGCATTACACACCTCCTCTAAAGCCAGTTCATTTTGGAGCTTTTTGAAGAGCTCCTCAAGGTCTTGGCGCAGTTGTGTGCATGTTTGCTTGCGGCTACGTGCCGCAAGCAACCATTTCATTATACCTGTCATTCAAGGCTTTGTCATTTAGCATACTCTTTAGCTCCTGAATTTCTTGTCTCAAACCACACATTGCATCACACATCACATATTTCATCCAAGGCGTTGCCTTGATTTTGGACATTTTCACAGACGTAAGTCAGTTCTCTTTATAGGGCAATATTTTTTGCTATTGAATCCTTTTGCTCTTCTTTCAAAGCTTCCTGTTTTTCCACGAAACCAATTTCCATAATGTGAACCCAGAGCTTTCATCTGAGGCATCTGAGGTCCCTGTTTGTAATTCAGCCCTGGTGTGGACCCCCAGGATGATTAGTAACAGCTACATACAAAAACACCTAAAGCAATGAATTTAAAGTTAACATCTTTAAAAATTTCATGAAATCAACCCCCATTTTTGATTGTTTCATTGTTTTCATTTTTTAGCAACTGCCATTCAGTGTATTTATATTCTGTAATTACCTCTATATAGTAGTCTTCATAGTCCACCATTCAAATTGCCTTCACACCATAGACTGTATATAAAGATGGATGACACGTCTCCACTTCCTACCACTATGCAAAAGTGAAGCCAAAATATTATGTTTTCAGGAGCTGCCATCTTGCTTGTGTGATGTCATTTGCAACCATAGTCTGAGCAGTAGAGTCGTTGGGGCGGGAAGACGGCCCACGGGACACGCCCCCTCAACTTGACTAACAGCCGTCGCGCCGCTGAGTAAATCCAGGAGCTACCATGGGGAGGTAAACCAGTCAAAACCAGCCAGTAACTAGCGAGCTACAGCTGGTAGTGAATCACAAATGAAAACGTACATTTGCGTCTTTCATCAGCAACTGCTGCGGTCACTTGGCTCGTCTGCAGTATCTGACAGAGGTTTGAGAGTGGCTGCCAATCACAACTGTCAATTATGATGTCACACCCCCTTTTTATATCATCAAATAACTAACAAACGTATCAGAAAAATTAGCACTTGAACTACATCAGCCAGATAAGAACTACATAAAATGACACCTTTGACATGTACTTTGATTTTTTAGTTTGGCTCATGTCCCATTTGCTGACATGGAAGGGGTGGGATTTATGACCCATACTGCAACCAGCCACTAGGGGGCGATCAAGATATTTTTTCTTCACTTTTGCGGAGCTGTCATGTCGTCCATCTTTACATACAGTCTATGCTTAACACGCACAAGGGATTCACAGGAAATAGATACCCCAATTTTTCTTCTGTTTTATTTCTGATTAAGTAGCTGTGTTTGCAATCTCCAGAATTTTGGAGGAATCATGCTGCATGTTGGTACTCACTGGAGCACCAAATGTGTGTCTGTTTGAGTAACATTTGCTAAAAACTACAGCTGTTCTAGGAAAGTAGTCTTTTCTTCAAAAATGAAACTATATATTTGTGACCTGTTTTAAAGATTAATGTCTTCAGTAGGAACCAATAGGCTTGGGATAGTGTGCCACAGACAGGGTAGAAAAACTACAGATAGATGAGCTAACACATTGCTAGCTTTTTGTCTTTTCGTGGGATTTGCTGACAATAATAAAAATAGAATAGAAAAAATAGAATAACACCTTATACATACAACAGAAAGGGGGCCGCCATCAAACTGCTGCATACCAAAACTTGATGTTCTTCCATATGTTCCCTTGTCTTTCCCCCACAGTGTACATTCTCCTGAGGCTTCCCTAATAAGAGTTATGTAATAAAGCTATTTTGGCAGGCTTTAAATACAACCTTAAAATGCTGCAACCCCTCTGACCCTGAAAACCTGTGAACCTACTGAATGTCTACATTTACACCACACTATTACAGTCAATCGCTGTACAGCCGAAGGGTCGGGGGCAGGCAATTACCTCCCCGAGGCACTCAGAACATGGAGATAGAACATGTGATCACAGTGTCATGTCTAGTTTTCCCTAACATGAGCTGTCTCCAACCTTCCCTCAGTTGGAATTTGTGACATATATACCATGTTTGTTTCCAGCCTTCCTTCAGTTGGAATTTTTGACATATATACCATGTTTGTTTCCACCCACAACTCCAAGTTTAAAACAGTGATCACAGTAAATGATGTTTTACCAAAAGCTTGTGACAGTCAAAATGCATATACCTCCTGTGGTGGTGTATTATTACAACCAGAGCCTGTTTTCTCTGTATACATTCAAAGTAAATTAAAAATGACAACAGGAATCCTTGTGTGTTCTTGTCAATGTGTACTTCTGTTTGTATTGTCTACAGTGAGTCTACATGCAGCCCCCTCTACTATTTCTTTATATGAATATTGAATGTGAACTTCTCTGTAGGTGTGTGGGGTTTTGCCTGGATCAGTATAATTGCCCTGGGATTTACCAAAGACACTAACCTCTTTCTCTTGTTAAATTCCTGCCCTCCCACCCCAGGTACAGTAACACATTCTTGCTCAGGCCAGTGACTCACTTTCATATTCCTGTCTCTGCAAAAATCACCTGACACCAAATAACTACAGTACGTGATTCCTGACAGGAAGGCCAGAATTTAACTGGGGCAAAGGGCAACGATGCTTGTTGATAAAATTAAATTACAAATGAGTACTGAGTTTGTTATCTATGTTCACATTTTGTTTGTTGTTGAGTTATCATTCAGTCAACCAAGTATGCAAACTGAATCAGCAGAACATATTTACATTATCATAGTGTTCCACATGAACTGCTGCAACAAATTATATACATAAAATATGGAATGAAGGTCCTAACCCAGGCAAGGATGGAAAATAGTACTATTCTCTTATGCTGCCAGATATGCACAGTGGGAAAATAGTGTGGGATTTGTGGTATGATAAAAAAAAAAAAACACACACATCTTAAAGGAATTGTTCAATATTTTGGAGAATACAATCGATAACAAAGTATTATTCGCTTTCTTACCAAGAGATTAGAAGAACTATAGTCTACCACTCTCATGTCTCTATTCTAAATATGAAGCCAGAGCCAGAAGGTGGGTAGCTTAGCTTAGCATAAAGACTGGAAGCAGGGAGCTCTGTCCAAAGTTTTAAAAATCAGCCTACAAGCTCTATTAAATTTTACTATTTAACATGCCATATCTCATTGTTTAATCCATACATATATCCATGTCCATATCCATCCATACAAATCAGCATATTTTGCAAAATTTCAAACTGTACCTTTAAGCAGTACAAACAAAGTAGGTTTTTGCCATTAGGTAATGCCACGCTGTTAATACACTGAACAAAATAATACATGAAAAATACATTTTCCAAGTTCTAAGTTCTGTGTTAAGCCCTATCTCTTGTTATATGCCAAAAAATAATTTTGCAGTGTTTAAATCAAAATCCCTCTCTCCCTGTAAACCGTTTAAATATTTTTGATGACTGATCCTGAACTCGGGGCCATATACATAACATCTATCCAATCAAATGTGATTTGGGACAACCAGCTAACCCTGCCCATCATATAAAAATAGATCTTGACTGTTAGCTTGTGAGTCATAGTAGCTCGCAGAGCAATATCATAGCAGGAGGTGTGTGTGTTTTGGCAAAACCTTAGTTTACATTTCCATATAATGTGTTTGAGGTTTAGGTATTAATTTCCCTTAATTTAGCTAGGGTTTAAGTTAGCTTAAGTTTGGCTAATTACCTTAAGACTAGAAAAAGGCAAGCAGCTATCCTGGGTAGTTTAAAAACCAAGCCCTCTAAAGCTCACTAATTAACACATCGTATCTCTTTTGCTTAATCCATTAACAAACAAAAATGTAACAAGACTTCAGAGTCTACAGGGTTCTGTGAGGTTTTACTGAGGGACAGTGGTGCTTTGAGATAAATGCTAACAGGCTCACAATTACAATGCAAGCATTTGGAGATAGCCCACTGTCACAATGTCCACAAATTTTTCTTAAATTTTTGTCAAGTTAGCATTTCTTAGCAAGTATTGTGTAAATAAACAACTGACTGCTTTCTCCGACAATTTGCGCTACTTTGTGCCAAGCTGCATTTCTTTTGTCATTGTCCTTGTAATCTGGTAGAGAAGGGTTGTATAAAAGTGAAATTCCCAAAATGGCAACAATTATTTGCTCCAATAGCTTCCTGGTCCACCACCTCGTCAGTTTCACTGCATCACTTCCAAGTGAATTTCGCCCTCATTTGCATAAAGTTGAAATTTTTCAATTTTCAAGTTTTCTCTTTTTTCACGCTGGTCAGAATTTCGTGTTGCATTTGAGAAGAGCCAGTCTGATGTCAGCTCTGCCTATTATAACAGAAACTGGAGATGAACAATGTGTCTGGACAGGGGAGAGACTAACCCAGACCCCCTGTCAGAGGGAAATTTAGCCATGGCCTGCTGAGATTAATCTAGTGTATAGTCATAGAATCCACAAAGACCGAAGCTGTGACAAACAAAAAGAAAACTACTTCATAGGCCATAGGTTGAGTGTGAAGTGACAATATCTGAGTGTAGTTTTAATGGACTTTATCAAGAAGCGCTGACTTCTGCTAGACATAAACAATAAGGTGATCCACCATCGTTGTTACAGTACCATGTAGCTGTTGTCATTTGGCTGCTGCATTATGTAATATTGCTTGTTGTGATTGCCTGAACCAATCTGAATGTTTTTTGAAATGTTGATGAAGCAACCCTTTAAAGAGTACTCTGTCTCCTCTGAGTGAATCACAAGTTGAGGAGAAAAACTAGCTATTGGCAATGTAATGTTTTGGGGCTCATTTTATGACACTTATTCTGATATAGATACTGTAAATGTCATAGTGTAGACAGTATTTCCTGCACAGCTACAATGGAGTCTGATAGCAGAAATTTTCTGCTATCCAAAGTGTTAATGTAAACAGCGTCAGCCCCCTGATGTTCAGACATCCTCTGCAGAAAAGGCAGATTTCTACACCCACAGTTGCAGGAAAGTAATGGCTTTTGAATAAGGGGTACCCTTACATATTTTTTTGACAGGGAAATGTGACCATCATTATTACAACTATTATTTTTACCTACCGGCAGGCTACTGAATTCAATGCTGTGCTTGTCAAAAGGAATTCTGGGAATTGTAGGAAACCAATAACTGATGTAGAGGTACACAAGGCAGGTTGAAAAAAGTAGTCAGACAAAGGTAAAGCCTGGTTTAGATGCTCATCATGACAACAACTTAAACATACCTGAGGAAGGAATTTTCCTCTATGTTTATTGCATTGGATGTACTAAAATCATTGCTTTATAACTACAATACAGTATGTTGAGGTTCAATCACAGTAACAGCCATATGCACTGTTAAAGTGTCATTGAGCAACTGTTCACTCACTGTAATTTTAGTTAATAAGAGTAACAAGCCAGCAGCTGACAAGCAGCAGAGCAAACAAAAGCCTTGAAACCAATCTCTAGTTCTTCAGTTATCTTAGTGTTACAGCCCAAACTGTTGTCAGCTGACAGATAACCGGTGTTCATACTGTTCTGTTTATCTACACTGAGTGAGTCAGTGATATGTTTTGTAGAGACAATGTATCAAACTGTAGCTAACTGACTGATGAGCTACATTTTTTTTTAAATCATTCCTTCATAGTCACAATAGCTCACTGCTAGCTTTAATTTCAACCTCTTATCTAGTTTGTCTAAGAAAATAACCCTGATGATGTCATCAGAGTGATCTTCAGTAAGGCTTGAGACTTCAAATATATGACAGAAAAATATTATCATTATAAAAAGTGGGCATGGAGTTTTAAAGATGAGAGCATTAGCAGTAGTTTTTACATGTGGCTAAACTGGTTGGACTTAGTGCACGTTTAGTGTAGCTGACAAAGTGATCTACTGTTTCAATCTTTGAGTTACTCTTAATATGAATCTCAGCTGCATTCCAACATCAAATCTACATACAGTATGTGCATTTATGTCTAACAGATGTTTCAGTCCAAAGTACGTGTCTGGGCGCATGTTGGCAATACATATCATATCAGTGTGTAGTAGTTACATAAAGCCCGGCCCTGAGACGTGTTGTATGTTGGAATGCAAATGTGATGACAGTGAAAGAGGGTCAGTGTGGATCCAGACACCTCTGCGGACAGGTGCGTGAGGACTCTGTTTATCACACTCACCCGGATGGACAGTGGCTGGTCTGAAATACTGCCACCATTTGGTATAGTGTGTAGTTGTTTTCTTTTGCATTATATTAATAAAAGAAAAATTGAGGATTTTTAGGATTGCTGGTTTGCCCAGGGTCCTCCTAGCCCATGGTGAACTCTCCACGAATTATTACCCAACTCTGCAGTTATACATAGCTTTTTAGCCTCTTTCTGCTTGTTCTTTTGGTTGTACGGCCTACATGCTCCGCTCTTATTAACCCTCCTGTCCAGCAGCAGTAGGAACCTGTTTTTTTTGTCTGCTACCTGCCAAATGATAGACAAAGTTAGCAACTATCTGGAGAACATGGGCATCTAGCTGCTAAAGCAGGAATGCTTCTTAGGAGTTGGTGCAGACAAAAACAGAACTAACAGGCTAATGACAATTGGCTTGACTGACAGGACTTAATTTTATGTTTTCACTATCCTAAAAGCAATATAGCAGTCGTATTAATATTATCATTACTTTAGAGTTGTGTTTCTGTCCACCTGATTAGTAAAAGTCCTATTTTTTTGGCTCTGTTTTGGTCTCCACCCATCCTAAGGGAAATATCTGGGTCTTGCTGCTAAATGCTCTACTATGTTCATCAGCTAGTCTCTAACTTTATCTGTCTGCTGTTTGGTGCTGGGCAGATAGCTTACAGTGGGTTTATCAGAGCTTTTTCACTGAAAACAGCTGCCTATGTTACAGTGATGTGATGGTGGAGTGGTGTGAGTTAACCAAAACAGTAAAGTTGTGGGCTGTAAAACAAAAGCAATGAGCTGAAAGACACTAAAATGCTCCATAGAGCTGAGGGGAACTGCAGAGTTGGATAATAAATCTCAATGGATTTGTCACTATGAGTGACACATTACACATAGTCATTTGATCCATTGGTCATATAAAATATTGATTAGGGCAGCTTTAAGTTTAAGGCAGTAGTGTTCTAAAGTAAAAGTTTGATTGGCACATATTCTATCTTTTTCTGGTAATTCAAAATGGTTAGGTACATTAATTTATTGTATACTAGCTGCAAAACCCCAGATAGTATACAACATACTTTCTTTTTTCTTTTTTTTGGACAATAGCAGACTGGCGTAGACGTGCTGTTGTTTGGAAAGGGCCTGGTGGATTTGAACCAAACAGTGTGACTTTGAATCAAACCAAGAGACAGGAAAGGAAAGGAATGAACTGTAGACATTGAGGGTGAACAGGATTGGACTTTGTTTGCAGCATCCATCTACTGCAAAAGTTCTTGGAACTTTTGAGACAGCATGTATCAAGACCTCTACGTAAGCTGTCCAGAAACTGAATCCATGTTGAGAAGGATTCAGACCTCTCTGAAGGATAAAGAAAGACCTCCCAACTTGCACTAGTTAGGTGGACCTAAAGAAGCAGCCCACAGAGCTTGTAATTAAATTCCTTTTCCGTCTCTTTCTTCTTCCACTTTTCCCTCCGTAATGTTAGTGTCAAATCTCTGATTTACAATGTGTATATGTGTCTGCATTCCACCGAATGCTGTGAAACATTTTACTGGCCTTAGGTTTAGGGTAGATTGTCTGCGAGTGTGTTTGGCCATTGGGTAACATGAACCAGATCTCAGGCCTCCTATGATTTTCACTTGGTTAGAAATCACTGCAATAAGTCATCTATCTCCAGTCACTTGACCTCACCAACAATTGAGTTTGTGGTTTTCAGTGTGGGCGTGGGCTTTTGACTCTCAACATAATTGCTCTGCTTTTGAATCACTTGGAGCATGTTACTTTGTTTGCTGACAAAAAGCAGGGGGGATCTATAAGAATGTTGCATGAAATATAATATTCATCTCATTTGAAATTAAAGACTTTGAGAGACAGCTAAAATTCTAAATTGTTAGAAGAGATCCCTCACTGCTATGTGACACAGTTTCTGCTGGCTGACATACATCAGCTGCAGGCAGAACGATATGACATAACTCATGCTGGTGGCCTTTTTGGTATTTGTTATTTACATAGTGATAAAACATAGGGGCAGAGTGATAACAGCAAGGCACGGGGACGAAACATAAACACTGAGAAGAAATGTCTCTTTCTGATTTGTGCAGGTAGGTTTTAAAAACCCTACAAGGGCCTTGTGAAACCACCTTGAAGGGGCTGGAGGCAGCATCGCCACTTCTGGGTCAAATTCTGTGCCTTCAGTTTAAATTCAGCTCATTGCAAGGACAATATTTATTTTAAATTCCAAGCAATATCCGTTTTATAGCATTGGCTCTGGGAATGGAAATGTTGGTCAGTCAGTCCACCTCTTTTGTTCAGACTAAAATATCAGTAACAGCTGCTGGATGGATTGCCATAAAATTTTGTAAATATTTATGGTCCCCAGAGGATGGATGCTACTAACTTTAGTGATCCACTGATTTCTAGCACCACCATGAGGTGGACATTTTTTTTAAAATGTCTTGACAACTATTGGATGGATTGCCATGAAATTTTGGACTGACATTAATTGTACCCAGAGGATGAATCCTAATGATTTTGGTGATGCCCTCACTTTTACTTTGTCATCTAGTGCCACCAGGAGGCCAAAGTTTTACTACTTTCTGCTAACAGTCCCACAACGATAATGTTTTATAAGTGCCCAAAATCTCATGTTACTTTTCTTACTGTTAGCTACTGGATGTCTGTTACATCAGGAGTAGTGAATGAGTGAACGAGTGTGATTTTGGACACTATTCATGTTAGCATTGTCATTCTGAGCACGTTGCCATGCTAATGTTAGCATTTAGCTCAAAGCACCATTAAGATAGGCCTTCTTTGTAGGTGTAAGGCAAGCAACATGGATGATATTTAAAAAATAAAGTAACATTAGGAACCACTGTTTAATTCGGCACATATTTTGTAGGTAAATGCACTTGTTTCAGTAATAATGTAACTTAAATGACTTTAATGTAACTTAATGATAATAAACGAACCGTCACCAATCATCGTTATGTTAAATTGTCTTTTTTTTTTTTATGCAGTTCGGTGCACTTCATTGTGGTCGTCACCTTTGGAGCAAAAGCCTCTCCCGCCATGCTGTTTGGTGAAGTGCTGCTTGGCAAAAGCTCTCCCTCTGGCCAGGGACATCCCAGCCACGCAGCTGGTGCTAAAGCCGAAGCTGGGGCAACAGCCGGTGTCAGCTGCTGCCGACAATACGTCAGTTGACTCTACCGTCCTCCCAGCTGCACAGGGTGCTGAAGCCGAAGCCACTGGCAGCTCCACCCATCAGTGGATGCTTCAGCTGGGTTTAAAATAACGTTGACAGAAAATGGCCCCATTCACCAGTAACAGCGGATTATCTGAGGTGAATCCCAGTTGTCTCTGAAAGTTTGCAAAACTACCCAGTGTAAAAATAGTAACTCTGAGTACGTGCAGCTCAACTGGGGGGACGGGGGTTGGGGTCATGCTAGTAACCCTTCTACGTAACCCCTCCACGTCAATGAGCCACCATTTTAGGCCCGCCCAAAAAATCCTGAACACAGAAATGGTGAGAAATAGTTTAACACTCTAACTCCACAATTCAGTACTACATAGTTCACAGTCTTTTCACGTTTTCAGCAATTATTTTCTAACATGTATAATGTGTTTAAAAAGAAATCAGTAACTCAAAGGGAAAATTCGCTGTCTGAACACAGCGTTGGTCTTCATCCAAAATACTGTCTGGTTCTGAACCAAGTCAAGAATCTTGGTATTATATGCATTGTCTCAATTCAAGATGTAAGAATGATATATGGACAGGTGACAAGTTAAAGCCTAAATGAATGAGTGGAGACATAAAAATTGCAGATGTACACAGCATGAGTGGTAACTGAATGGTTTGATTAGTATGAAAATTATCTTAAGTGAATCACACACTATGGCCTTCACAGTCACTCAATCTTAACCCAACTGAACATCTAAGGTTCATCCCTCCAGTAGAGTTCAAGAGACTTGAAGAATCTATGACAAGGACCAATAGCAATGAAGCTGTTCTGGAAACCTAGTTCTGGCAAAACAACACCTCACTGAGACACTTTATGTTCATTTCTCCTCTCATTTATCATCCATCTGTAGCCTCAGTGAAGTGCTGGAACATGCAGGACACTGGTATGTGATGATGTGGTCAACCAGTGTGGAAAAAATGGTTTAGCTGCTTTAACTTTGAAGCCATTTAAGGAGAACTTTAAAGGAAACGAGTGGAATATTCAGGTTTAAATGGTTAACTCAGCTCAATGTTCCTGCTGCCAGAGAAATGGATTAAAAATTAAATCTTCTCTTGGTTTAGGTTAAGCAAGTGGAAAAATATATGACATATATATATTCTTAAAATCTTCCATGTCCCCCCTCTCCTCTTTTTCACCAGATGCTAAACGAACCAATACCTGGTCTGCTGTTGACCAAACCCCTGTCACTCATTAACTCTGTCCAGTCATACGACTTTTACCGCTAACGTGGCTGCTGTCAGATCATGACCTGATCATATGTTTCTCGATGTTTCATTCACATTTTCCTCTGTCCCTCATTAGATCTGTCTGTTTCGTCATTCAGTGACTTGTAATGATTGACTTCTTTGGGGACAATTGGGTCAGAACAGTTTGGTCAAGGGCACAGTAATGTGGAGGAGGGTGGAAATGAATAGAAAGTATCTTTTCAAGTGTACTGAATTTATATATCTTCCATTTTTTGAGAGCATTTGGAATTGTATTTGAGTATTGTCAGAATTTCATTTCTATCATGCATGCCTTTATATCCTTTAGGAATGCATACACACACATACACTCTGAAATCATACTCTATACTCCATCTTACTACAGTATAGTTCTTTATTTTACAGAGTGAAGGACATCGTCAAACAGAAACATTTTAACTACAGTTCAGACTGTTTTCCTTTTCTGTCATATGGTCATGTTTAAGGAACAGTGGAAAAGATGAGATAAATAGTCTTTGGTGACATACAGATATTAACATTCAAAGATAACTTAAATACATAACTTTCTTTAAATAGTTTGGCGGAATATATATATATATATATATATATTCACAGATCCACACGACGTTCACAGTCATCCTGACACCACATGGAGTGCACTGACATCTTCAAACACACTCGCAGACAATCTAAAATACAACATTTACAAGAGAAACCTCATCCAACTTTCAGTTCATAACAATGAGTGAAATTCAAGTTGTGAGAAACTATCGACACACGCGTTTGCATTAAAGTGCTTTCCTGTGACCCTAAAGGAGATCATGTGATCAGCAAAAACAAACCTACTGAGATCTACCAGGATCTACTGTATCTTACAAAGCTAAAAGAAACATTTCACACACTAACTCTGCACTCATTCCTGTGTCTCTTTGCAATACAGAGCAATGAGAGCTCTAGATGTTTCTCTTGACACGTATGGGGAGGTATTAGCGGTCGTGCACAGTTTACTCACACAACTTGACATGACGCAACGTCAGACGTCACAAAAACATACTGCACAAAAAGACTGGGAGTACAATGGACCAGAGTACAGATCAAACACAGGAGATAAGTGTCCTGATAAAGCAGCTCAAATAGAAATAGTACATTTTAAAAAGTAGAGAGATCCACCAGGGTTTTCAGCGTTTGAAAAGCCTTTTAATGATCCGTCACGAGACATTGATTAGCTCCATTACAGCAGAGAGAATGGCATGTTTCACCTCAGCAAGCCTTTGAACAGATTAGACTTAAGACTAAGGAACCACTGATTATTACCCTGTGACCTCCAGGCAAGAGGCAGGATGGGGCAGAGAGACTAAATATCAAAAAGAAACAGTTGATGAAAAAGAATTAAGCAAAAGACACAAAGAAAAAATCAGAGATACACAGATTAAGATATAAAAGAACACATTATTATATGATGTAGATCACATATTGTAAAATAATTTGATTTGTCAAGTATTGCCAGGTATTTGGTGAGTTTTAATGCTCTTTTTTTAGGAATACCAAATTTTCATGTTTGTTAAATGATACAGAGTAACAAAGCCTAAAATAGATACTCCTGTGATTGAAAAAAATAAGTAATTAAATCTAAATGAAATCAGAAAGTGGGCCAACAGTTTGGCCTGTATTCCTACAATGAAACCCTCTGCATGTTAAAATCAGACTACCATATAGTAAAGGCCTGGAATAGATGTTTACAACTATGTAAATAATATATATTGTAATTATGTTTCTCTGCAGAAATGTGGGTTTTATAGATATGATTGCATTGTTTGGAAAGTTTTTGTCAAATTTTAGCATGCTTGATGAGGAAAGCCTGACCTCAGTTATTCTTGGTCTATCATCCACCCACCATTTCAGAGACGGACGTAAATAGAGAAAGGGAAATGTCAGGGCATGTATTTTTGATGCTACTCTATTTTTTGTGTACATATTTGAAATTGGGCAGTCATACACCTATAATTTTGGTCCCTGTGGTCTCTCATTGGAAACCCGCAATGTAACAGTAGTGCTTTTGGCCTCAGGACTAATTTAAACCCATTTAACATACATGTGAACTACAGGGGTGCCTGTTGCTGCCAACAGAATTTCATGTATACTACAAGGTGTTGTCAAGTATTGCCTATAGGAAATGTAAGGGACAGTTGACTTTTTCTTATTCATTCTGATTACAAAATCACTGTAATCCATTGATGCAAAGGCAAGTGTGTTTTATTTGAAGACTACACTAGATTAAGGGATTTGCCAATTTCCAGAGCCCAATTATGCCCTCCAACTAGGCAAGGTGTGGAAATAAAAGCATTTAGTATTTCTAATTCATGGCAAATGATGCCCCAAAAATCAACCTTCAGCAGAACACCTGGTTGTAAGAGGAAAAATCTAATAATTTGTAAGAAGAATTTGTAAGATCACTATGAGCCACATTTAAGAGTGTTTCTCTTTTTGAAAATGGGTCTTCCAAACCCCCCTGATTGGCCCCTAGCTTTTTTCTTTTTGGCTAAGAAGTACAGTCAGATTTCTGCCTCCACCCCAACATATTGGAGAACATGGAAGTGAATGGAATTTGTGCTCACAGCATTTAATTATTTTTAAGTCAACAGCAACATCTCTTACCAGAATAAGATATCAGCTTACACTGTAAAATCTGCAAAACGAAATGTGAAAATATGGGAAATTGGGTTTATAGTAATTTGGTTGAACTGGCTCCTTCAATATCTACAAACTTCAAGGATGCATGTGTGCAAATGTGTGGCAGCCATATGCCTTGCTCTTTATATTTATGTATTTGTGTTGAGTATGCAGACCATGGGAGGCTCAGGGCCCCCCATCCCCTGTTGTGGCGGTACATATGACTGAAGTGATTAGGGCAGGTTTATTAAACTGCTGTCAACCCAAAGTACTGACTTGCAGGGGGAACTTATGAATCACGTGAAAGGGCTAATATTTCATACTTGGCCTCTGGGGAGGGAAAATGCCTGCAGTGGTGTGACGGAGCACTGATCCATGGCTCCAAGGTTCACTTTGCCACCTACTGTGTCAGCCAACCAGCCACTATAATGCAACATTGAAACTGATCCTTTGTGAACTCAGTTTCTGTGTAGATTCCTTTCAAGGCACTGGGTGATGAAACCTCTTCTTTTTTTCAGCACAGAGTTTATGTGGTTAAATCCTGACTCAGACTGCTCTTAAACTCTGTAACTCAAGTACCGTGGCAGGTTTCAAATGTAAACTGTGGTCCTGAAACATTGAGTCCTGCTGTGTGACATTCTTGGACCAACGTGGAATAAATTCCCAGTATCAAATGAAAACTTGTGGACTGTTCAGGGATGTCAGTGTTCATATTGACATTGTCTATGCAGTTGTAAAATGATCTGGGAGTTCCAAAGACAGGGGTGTGATGAAGGAGAAAAAGGGGGGCAAAAAAAAAGAGGTAAAAGGGTTCATTGGGTCATTTCACAAGGTCTTTGGGGATACATTGGTTTTGACAGGGCTCCAGCACAGAGTGCAAGTTGAAATCCACATTAGGGGCTTAAGTGTTTGATCAATGAGCTGAGGGATAACCACCGCTGTGGAGGTCAGTTGGCAGACAGGACTAGGCCATTGGATGGTGTTGAAGACAAGCCGTCATTCTTACGTTAACAGGATTAAGATGTCAAACAGAGGCCTCTTGGCTTCTTTTAAGCGTTCAGGAAAGACGTTGACGAGACCTGACCATCCTTCAAAAGGCAAGCGTTCTCAGGGTGGTGAGAGAACTCAAGGGGGGTCATGATATTGAATTTGAATTCTTTTCCTCAAATTCATTTATCAGCACAGAAAGTAGAGAGGCACGACAGAGTATAATTGTCATTATGAGATAGATAAAAGTTATGGACTACATCAAAATCTAATGCAACAACTATCAGTAATACATTAAAAGATAAATAACTGGAGATATATAGATAGACTTGCTGGGGGTGTTTGGAGGAGTCAATTAACTCATCCGTAACTATGGGGGCTCCTGGGGTTGATGGGGGACGAGTCTTCTCTGCCGCTCTGGCCAATGAGCTGATAGAGCCGGTGGCTAAGGTTCTGCACTTGGCAGGTTCCCAGGACACAACCCACTCTCATCAGCTGGGCATGATGGGGGTAGTGGTGACCCCCTCGCGATCCTGAGTGGGCATGGCGACGAGCTCTCAGCACTCTCCGCTCAATCTGCGAAGCCTCATTGGGCCTTGCCCACGCCAGGCTGGGAGGGGCTGTTCTCACTCCTGAGGCTGGCGGGTGTCTGAGGAAACTGGGCAGCCATTTTGGGGATTGGCTGGGGGCTGAGGAGGGGACGGCAATGTTAGTCTGGCCTCCTGAAGCCAAGGCTGTATCCTCTCTCTGGTCGATGAGTTTGTTGAGGAGGTCCAGCCTAAGGAGAAAAAAGAAATCAGGTGAAAATTCGTCCTGGAGGTATGTGATTCTCATTCATTTATTGGGATTTAAACCATGTCTCTAAAAATGTATGGCTGACCATTGAATCAGGAATTCAGGTACAGTTTTTTTCAATATATTGCAACACAAAGAGCAGAGACGAGAAATGAGAAGAGAATGCTGGTGCGTGAAAACAAATGAGGAGGCTTATGTCACATACCTTCAAAATACCATCATAATAAGGCTAAGAGTCTACTGTCATGCTAGCGGCTCGGAGAGGCTGAGTGCTTTGAGCTAAATGCTAATATCTAATTGCTAATATGCTCACAATGACAATGTTAACATTCACATGTCTGGCAAGTACTGTTTACCATGTTCACCATCTTAGTTTAGCATGTTAGCATGTTAATGCGTGAAAAAGAATTTAACATGAAGGGCAGTTGAGGCTGATGAGAATGCCATTAGTTTTGCAGGTATTTGGTCATAAACCAGGGGTTTTGACAAGTTAAAATTTTGACCCGATGGTGGTGCTAAAGTTAAGGGGTCACCAAAGTTATTACAAGTCATGCTGAGGGGGACATGAATATGTCATTTCATGACAATCTATCCAACACTTGTTAAAATAATTCACTAAAAACCAAAAATGTCAACCTCATGGTGGCACTAGAGGAAAAATTAGGGGATCACCAAAGCCAGAAGGATTCATCCTCTAGGGAACAATGAATGTCCAATAGTTGAAATATTTCAGTCTGGACCAAAGTGGTGGACTGACCAACAGACCTTCATTGGCCTACAGCCACACCACCAATAAAACTGTCCAAATACAGAGAAACCTCTATGTCTAAATTATTGCTGCATCCATGGATAAAATATAGATAAAACAGGATAAATATGTTTGTGGATAAAAAGTTGACCTTGGCATGCACTGGCCAGCATTGTTACAATAACAACTGATGTAAGGGCAGCTGGTAATTATGCAGAAATCCGGTTAGCCGTACAAAGCAGCTTTGATAAACACATCATTTTTGTCTGCTGTCTGAACACAGTGCCTCTCTGCACAGTTACCCATCCACGTGGACACCATGCTCATCTCTTAATGCACAGTGTAAAAGTTAATGGCTTTTCACATGCTGCCTAAAATAACATGTGCTCTGAGTCAGCCTCACTTATTACATTATACAATCAAAACCTGCACCTCGCTGCACTTTAATGCTCAGCTGGGTTTCAGCAAAGTAGCTATGGGAGATTTAGCAGGGCCAGTCATGTCTCAGTGGTGCTGATGGGCTCCAGAGGAGAACTTTAAAATCCCAGTTGAGAAAAAAAAACAAGAGTTAGATTAGTTAGATTATTTTGCTAATCCATTTGTTTTAGGATTATATTTTTTCAGTAGAAAGTAGTTTCAGTAAAAACTGTTCACAGTGAGGTCTGTGAATTGTCCGTAGCAACCAGGATATTGTTTCGGGAAAAAGAAGTTGCATATGAATTGTTCAAATGTCACAATTAATTTGGGCACCACAGACGAAATTTATTTTACTTCCATTTTATTAGGGTTGGAGGCAGAAGTCTCAAATCCTGATAACTTACAACCTGGCCAAATAAAACTAAAACTAACACTTAACTAGAGAATATACTCCAGTGATAAAATATGTCTTTTGTAGTTTGGGTGACCAAAACCTTTACAATGGCGCTCTGAGACAGCACATAAGACTAAATGACCTGTTAAGATGTAAATGTTCTACAGTGAGGTGGACCAGCGGGTACATGCCGTTCAGCAAACAGCACCAACAAACTTGCCATCTGTTCATTGTTTGACAGAGACAGTTGCTTCTCACAACTTGACCTTGCAGGTCCTCAATGAACTGTCACTGCTGTGTTTGTACAGCACAGTGTGACTCAGGTCCCTGAGTGTTAACCCATTGCCACTTCTGATGCTGAGGAGAAGTAAATAGCAATGAGCTATTGCCCCTGGCAGCCAGTGGACAAAAAGAACAAATATGTTCATTTTTAGCAATAGCTTCTTCCTTTGTAATGAGATTTAAATAAAGCATCAGGGCAAATATATCCATGTTTGCTTTTCTGTGTCAAAGAAAAAAATCTTCCACAGCATCAAGTTTGGCACTTTTTTCCCCATGTTCTCAGAGGCAGCAGCCACAGTAGATCTAATTATAAAAAAGTGTGTTCCACTTGTGAAATGCTGACTTATGTTATTTCAACATGAACACTCAGTTACTCCTTAGTCATGCTAAGAGCTTAAGATATGAGACATCACAAGCCTCTGTGGCAGCACACAGCTTCTCTTACAGTCTGTGCTGTGGTGGGGTTGGGATTCCTCTCTGAAATGTGAAGCTTTTGGTTTATTCAGCCAGTTCAGCTGCAGGCTCCCTGCTGGCAGGTCTGGTAGTCTGTAGAGGACCTGCTGTCCAACAGTGGCAGTGGCTGAATAAATAGTTGCGTAATGCCAGACCACAGACAGTGGCAAGCACTATTTCCAGGACAGGCTTGGTGTGCCATGGTGCCACATCACCAAGTTACACCCACCTGATCTGTAGCAGAAGTTAAATTTGACTGCACAGGAAAACTATTCACATGGGTCACAAGGCAGCCGTGGTGGCCCTCTTGCTTTTGACTTGGATGGGTGCCCCAACTGTATGTACACTCTACATTTTTCAAATGTTTAAAGGGTTCATTTCAAACAGGTGATAATTTATGTAATCCTTATTCTGACTTTATTCTTCTATACAGAACTGTAATTTGTAATGTAGATGACTCCTCCTTTTTGTGTTTTGAATTCTGGATGTCAATAGTTCAAAGTAAGAGCAAAAGAAACTTATTCTGTGAAAAGTGGAAACACTTCTTTAAAAAAAAGCAAAGTCAGAAGATATGATAGATTGAATAGAAAACCCTGTAGAGAAGAGGTTGTAATGTAAGAGAAGCTGCCACTTTAGGAACAATGAAACCAGTGCTTTGACCTCTTTATTACCGTGGTTAACGTCCCTGGGAGCTGAATGTGGTGCACGTATTTAGCTAATGGTCCTATCAGAGCAACTTAGACTGATAAATAAGTAAGCAGGAACAAGGTTTGCTTTTCGTTCCTCAACTGGCCAAGACACGCACCTGGTGACAAACACACAAATCTATGATTTCTCTCCCTAACTTCTGTCCTATGAGGTCAACCCAATTTAACATAAACTCTCCAACCCTCACCCTGGACCAGACTTTGCACTTCTGCAGGTCTGCAGGATGCTGTCCTGAGCAGGATGTCTGAACTGGCTGGCAGATGGCCACATAGACCCTGTGACTGTAGTACAACAACAATCACAAAGAAAAATACTTCCTGGAAGAGTTACGGTACAGGTGGCAGCTGATGTTTGTTTGTTAATAGTTAAATGAGTAGTTCTTCAGTGTTGTTGAGGTCTTGTTTGGTTTTCGAGATTCACAATGCAATGCCTTTGTTTCTTATCTCACTTGAAGCCCGATATCTTTCTGTTAGTTATCTGATAGTATACAGACAAATTTTAATGTCATATTTCATGTGCAGTATGTGTAATGGAGGGCCAAGCCAGGGTCAAGTCCTGAGTGAGCCTGCCCAGAAGCAGGTCCTCTTCAAAAAGACTTTGGACTGTCATGATTGTCTTCCAGGAGTTAAAAAAAATCTTAAAGTCTGTCATATTTGATCTCAGAAAATAGGCTAATTTGGCAATGAAGAGCCTAATCCCACATGCCGACAGTAATAGAGATCTCGGTGATTGGCAGACGATCAAAGATATCCAAGCTTTCTTTCTATCTTTGTCTTTAATTGTTCAGCCCTCTGTGGTTTTCAATGTCTTGTATGGTCTTAGCTTAAGAGCTTTAAGCTAAAATTCCTTTTGAATGAAGATGATTTCTAGGGATTTTACAGTTCGATAAAACGTTGAGCTGATCCCTTTGTGCTGCCTTGTTTGGTTTGACTTCTGTATTAACCTTGCAGCAGGCTACATTGCTGCTTTTAGGGTGTGAAATCAAAGCTGGAGTCTACCCATGTTGATGGAGAGATTCAGCTTCCATGCAGGAGGTAAGCCTTCCCTAAACCTAACCCTAGATGCACTACATGGTTAGCAGAGAAGCTCAAGCTTACCAAGCCCAGTCTTAATCAGCAGTAAATATGGCACATTCATCTGTAATCTCCCACTAGGTAATAGTGGGGAGATTGTTGTTAGCATTGAGGACAGAAATAAATGAAAGGTGATTTGTTTAACACAAAACACTGGTCTTACTTGTTCAGTAGCAGTTCTGCTTTCATAACCTCATCAGTGGGATGTGATTTGCTTTATACAAGCAGAAGTGGAAATTCATTGTACTTTGTAAATGACACCAATTGACATGCTGCCAAGTCAAAAGCTACTGTATATGTCTGCTCTGAAACCCCATCATTGCGATGCGAGTAGACAAAACACTCACAATCACAACTTCAAACAACAGCAGGTTTCCTCTCCCTTCACAACGGTGTGGTTTTCTGTGTGGATCAGAAAACCTGCTCTTTAAGGATGTGGAGGGTGGAATTTAGGTCTTAGCCATTAATCCACAGTGGAATTCTCTGCCTGCTTGGTCGCTGCTTTCTCCCTCCACAACTTCAGCCTGGGTTTGGTCAGATTGACCCCCATGGAGCCTCACGACTGACTGTTTATGCTGTTCATATATCTATGAGTCCAAGCCAAAATGTCTGTTTACAACATGCAACAAATTAAAGAAGACATACAAGAAGTGGCCTCTCTTGAGATGGTTTACCATACGGGGAATCCTGGTTTCAATCATTCTGCAAGCATGAAAGTGGTTTTCAAAAATGTCTAAGGGATAAAGTGAGAGTAAGTAGTTTGTGTTGTTGCTTCATAAGGTGTAAACATGTCAGAATATAGATAGCATATCAAAAAGACCCAAAGCCAGCTGCATGTGTGTCACTCAGGACTCACATCAACAAGGCAGGAAGCCACCCTGTGTGAGATTAATTGAGTCTGTTTCTCAGGTAAATATTATGTTAAGAGTATCCACGTTGGATGTCTGAACCCCGCGCTGTTCAAATCCACACTTACAAGAGTGGGTTAATGATTTAACAAATGGTTTGGAGAAAAACATGACTTTATTTGGCCCTGAAAATGGTCAAACAAACTTGCACCCACAACATATATTCACAGGCTGATTTGTCATGTCATCGTACCCTGGTCCAGACAAAGTAGAAGCAGGTTGGGTCGACGTAAGAAAAGCCTGACCGCAAATCAGCTTTAACATGTCCTCTGTCTCGAAGCAATGAGCCACTTCCCACTTCTGGAATCTGTATTGTAAAGCTGCTTCGCTACTAAAGCCATATTTAACTTGTTGTTTGGCTGCGGACTCCAGCTATTTTCCCTTACAAAAAAAAAAACCCTCAAGATGTTATGTAAAGCAACAATGAAGGGTAGGCATTGCCTGTGATCCAAGGAACATGCAATTTCTCCTTGTTTGTAAAGCTTTCGTCAGGCATTGTTACAGCGTCTTTGTGGGTTTTTGTCATGTCCTTATCAGGACACATCAGGACAACATGGACACAAACACAGTACAGGGAAGGATTACAGACATCTGAGCTCAGGCATACTTGACATCCAAGAGGAGAAAAAAACTGTAGAGTAGTCATGTCTGTTATTATCAGCCTGTCAGCGTGTGATGGTACAGAACAGGATGTGCTCTATGGAGTTAAGAGAAGACCGAGAATTTACTGTTCTAATAAAAGCCAAACAGGACATTTATGAGAGATGTGCAAAGTGAGAAATGTGGAGGGTGGTGAGGCATGAGGAGTGATGGAGGAGAAATCTCTCGCTGTGTTGTCAGAGTGAAATAAAATTTGTATAGGCTATGATCAGCTACACTGCGAAAATCGCAGTGCCCAACTGTAGGCCAGTGAGTGTATTTACATGCTCAACAATACTCTGAAAAAAGTAAAATTGTCGGGACTTCTGCTGATTGGCTGGGGTGCCCTCACAGATTGAGGTCAAGGTTATACCCTTTGGGTGAGGTTGTTCTGACCCTCCACAGAGTCAAAAGCAACAAGAACAGCGATGAACAAGGAACTGGCCTTTCCAAAGTGGTAAAACACACCAAAAAAAGTCATCAAATTACATTCAGATGAAGAGAAACTAGGTAATGATGTTCACATCCCAATTTCAGACATCTTGAGAATTGCTTCAATCAGATTTACTTAAAAAAAAAGACAGGGCCAGTGTAAAACTGATGCCCAAAAACTTAAAAAAAGACTAAATGTAATTGGAAGACAAGCAATTACACAGAATTAAAACAATATGAATGCTGGATAGCAGCTACAACTGGCATAGGGACATGGCTGAATGTTTTGGTGAGATATAGTACAGTCTAATTGCACAACTACCACTGTATTCTAATAAATCCCACTGCTGCATCAATGTCTCCCCAACAGAGAGATGTGAAACCACAGAGATGACCCACACTGGAAATGCCCCTGACACTTTCAAACAGAGATGAGAATGATGGGGGATTTCAGTGCTGGGCAGGTGTGGTGAAGGAGACCAGAGCAACGCAAACAGAGAGCGGATACAGGAGCCTTGCTTTCTTTCGTTTCGGTTAGATTTCAGCAGCAGGTGTTCAACCGTTTAAACACTTATGGTCTCACACACACACACACGAAAGGGATGGCCATGTGCATGCATGCCCACCTGGAGGAAAATGTAACCCCCTGATCTCCTTATACTGTTTAATTAAGTCTTAAGTGCTTTCTTATATTTTATGGGATTACACTTGATCATTGCAAACTGTAATGTTATTGTTTCTGTTATAACTACCACACAGGCAGTAATACTGTAACACAAACACGCATCAGCTAAAGTGGCCCACACAGGAGAATGTACTTTTTGTTTTTTATTAATTTAGAATATTTACCCTGAGAAAACCTGTTGATACATCCACCACTCCACTATTATTTTATGAAGTTAGTGACAATAATTCGATTGACTTTAATCCAAGAATTCAACCCCCCAAAAAAATCATGAACATCACCAACAGGGGCATCAAGTGGCCTAGTAGTCCAACATGCTCAAATAAAGCTAAATGTCCAAAAAAATCTTCTAAAACAGCATTGACAGCTGCTTCTAACTATATCACCGCTCCCTCCAAGGACCACCATTCACACCACTGCAGTATTCATGATTTCTCACTGGGTCACTGAGTCTACCCCTCATTTGCATCAGACTGCTAACACTGACCCAGCAACTGTGGATCCAAAATCCACCAGAAGAGGGCATTCACACACCGACTCATCCACATTCCTCACTGCTCCCCAACAATGCAACTCCACACATGTATTGCATCGTTGGCAGGCCTTTCTCACACATCAAGACTGTATGTTTGTGTGTGGGTGTGTGTAAGTTGGACTGTGAGTAATCACACCAGTTGTTTTGCTGTGGCCTAATGTCGCCTTACGCTGGGCTTTGCGATTAAAAGCTCTGCCACTTAAGGGATGGAAAAGTACAGGTGCCACTCAGTGCTTAACAAGATCCCTTACAATAGCACACGCTGGTATTTCTGACCCAGGGCAAACTGGTTTTCCCACCTCAGAAATAACAGTTTTTATACAGAATGACAGGGAGATTAAACTAAACAAAACCTCTATAAACAGTTACTCGTGTGACGGCTGCTGGGATCAAGCATTGGAAGTGGACGAAGACGCAGAAAAGAGAGAATCATGATGAAAAATGTTAAGAAATTAGAAACTAGTTCATAAAATACACATTAACCACAACACAGATGCCAATGAACGATGACATATTAACTGCCAGTCAAATCTGGGTCACATTTAGTGTAGATCTGCTGTCAAATGCAGAATTTAAGACACATTTCACACTTTAATTTGAATCTAATCTAACCCATATAACCACCATATCATTTACTTAACACTTTAGCCTACTTAATAGCCTGTTTTACTAATACGATTACTACTGTTAGTGTTTACAGACAGTTATTCTACTTTTTTGTTTAAATAAATAGAATTGTACATGGTTTTTTTGGATGTTTCAAATACTCAAAATAGTTCATTTTTTATATGAAATATAAATGCCACTTTTTCCACAGCTGATCTGCTCTCCAGCAGGGTTTATCTCAAGGAGAAACTATTTAATTGTATCATGGGGGAGGATTTGTCCTTGCTGTCCTACATTATCCACTATCTTCCCGACACAACAACACAGCACTTTCACTTCTTCACACAGATGTGATTTATTACACAGGCAATAGACTAAATGATCCAGCCCTTCATTAGCCGCGTATTTAAACAGAGATTAACTTCAAACTATAAATGAGATTTAAAAAAAAAGGTGTGACGTTTGAGGCATGGTAGTCTTCAGCCAAAATGTATTCAAACAGTGCGAAAGACCACTGAAAAATTACACGAACAAGAAGATGTGAGCTTAAAACAAAGCTTTGTAATAGTAGCAAACTTTCACACTATAGGCTATAGTGAAAAGTTCATGTTTGACAAGTTATTTAATACCGAATAACGACATTATAGCTAATTAACATGTAATAAAGATTATAATAATGCGCTTTAACCCCAACCTGTGCTCATTAAGCGGCTATAAGGTTGGTGGAATAATATTTAAATATTATAAATAACCGGTAATGCGGTCCCAGGTGTGTTTAACTTGTTCCGGCCAATCAGAAGCAAGAAGCGAGTCTGTATGCTTAATAAATTAGAAATAAGTCATGTCTCTTACCTGCTCTTGTCGGGACGCTCCTCAGCCGGCAGAGCCAGCAGCTGCTGGAGGGAAACCAGGCTGATGCAATACACAGTAAGCGGGAGAAGGGACCGCATCTCCGGACCAGCTTTTACTTTACACCCTCTCTGGGAAGGAGGGGGCGACCACACCGACTGGGCGCAGTTTAAATCCCAAGAGTGGGAAAAAAACCAAAATAAATACTGTAAAAAAAAAAAAAAAAAAAAAAGAAATCCCAAAAGTTTGTGCTGGGTTCAGATATCCAGGCTTGGCAGAGGAGATTGCAGATGAAACCTTTAAAAAAAAAGAAGAAGAAGTTAAAAAAACATCAATTAAGCTGCTGATCATAGCCAGCAATAACAGAAAAAAAGAGCGCACATTTCATTCCTTTTAGAGCTAATGGGCAACTTTTAAATCACCATCTGCTCTCTCAAACCCCCCCTCAGTGAATTCTACTTCAAAACTTCTGCTTATAGATCCCTCCTTCATGGCATCCACATACTTCTGCACCAGATGAAGAATTCACACATTCTCCTGAAAACGTGCAAATATACACCTATAAGCCCAATATGCTAATGATTTTGTTAACTGTTCAACCTGTTCAAACCTTCTAATAATGGTAATAAAGGAAAGTCTTACCCTCTCGGTTATAGCTCAAAATCTGTGTGTAGTTTAAGAGTTTTTTTTCCCATGAATCCAAACGTGTTGGTCAAGATCAAGTTCTCCAGTGTGAAGCTGAGCGCCTGGTGACATTGTGGGTTTAAATACTGAGTGGGCGGAGTTCACTGGGTAAAGGCAAAAGGTGCTGTGATGTTATTATTTCCCATGCTCGGAATACCCACTGATGTACTGATGTGGTTGGTAAATACAAGCTGGAAACCAGGAGATACATTTTTGTTTGCACAGACCCTTATTAAATAGAAATATGGTATTCCTATGATACATTTTGGAAACATACTATAGAAAATAATGTAACAAGAAAGCTACATGTACCATGAGGTTTCCAGGGAATCTTAAAAATGCCATAAAATATGCAAAGTTTGGTCTAAATGGTTTCTAAAATGAATACTGAGCACCACAAATTAATTTTAAAGTCTCAGAAGTAATACAGGAATGTTATAGTGGTACCATAAGCATTTTAGAAATACCATAAAGAAAAGACACTGTAAGCTCACTATTGAGCAGTACAGTCCTTATAGAGATATTATGGGATTATTGCAGCAATACCGTATGAGCTTTAAAATACACAAAAGGTCACTGTAAAGCTATAACTGGACACTACAGCCACACTATGCTATCTGAATCAACCATGTGCATACTTGTGAAAATGCTCACATTTTCACGAATTTCTCGAGCAGTTTGTCTTCCAGACCAAACCCTTCCTCCTGTCTCTTATCATTACTGTCAGCCAAGTGTGTAAGATAGATAGAAGTAGATGCAGGAATCTTCGCAAAATCCCCAGAACTTTGTTGTCAAGTCACGCCTATAGTCCCATCATTGATACATTTCCTGAACTGAACATTTCCTTCATACAATTCATGCCATTGTTGCCATTTTCCCCGAAGTTCCTGGTAATAAACAGATTATGTTTTATATGATTTATTAAGGAGCTGTAAAACATGCAGAATGTCACATTCTTTCACTTGCATTTCCAAAACACTACTACCACCTTTACTTTCATTTGTGTTACAACAGATGTGGGGCGGACATGTCACAGGTCTAAACATGCATCTTACTACTTTGTTTAATGACTCAGATGAATCCTATGCAGCTCCTTCCACCTAATTAGTGAGTCCAAGCTCTGCCAAAAATTCCTCCTTTTCTAACTCAGTTGAGTGATCTAGCAACGCACTAATAATGCATACACCTGATCCTGCCTCCAATACGGTTACGCAACGCGCATTTCCAAGAAAAGCATGTAGAGCTGGTTGTCAACAGTCATCTGGACGCCTTTCCTGGTACTAGACTGCCTCTGTCCTACGCATCCATGTACAACAGAAACAATAACAGAGTCAGGACAAGCAAAACACAGACTCCACGAGGAATTTAAGAATGTAATGTTTGTTTTTTCTCTTTTTGCTGATGCAAAAATCATCTCAGGCTCATAAGTTGTTTTCATTTAAACAAACATCAGTAGCCCTGCCATGTAGTTGATGCAAATGCATGATTGTCAATTCAGAATAGACAGATATATCCCCGGTTTGTGCTTCACATATAACATGTCATTCCAGTCACAGAGCTATATTTCCTAATCCAAACAAAGATGGTAGAAAAAAATGAAATATAATATGTCCTTTCTGTTGTAAAACGCATGCAAAATCTTATTGCAATATTTTGTGTGAAAATATAAAATATTGAAAAGTACAACAACATATACCAATATAACTGATAATAAAAATGTTTAATTTTGATTCTCATTGTATAAACTGAGCGAGGACATACAGTATGTCATTTTCGGCTGCCATCTTTGTTTGGGTTAGGAAAAGAAAACATTAAAAAACATTTTTTTTATCGTTCAACAGATTATAAGGTTAGAAAAGTCTTTGATTATTATGGGAATACCTTCAGAACAGCATTAAGTGTTGTGAAATGACCATCTGGGTTTTTCACAGATCGCAGGGTATTTATTTTAGGGGGAAAATCTGATGCTGAACTCTGTGACTCGAATGTAATGCTCACACATGAGAGGGCTAAGACTTACAGAACATTTTACACATGTGGTTAGAAAATTCTTACAGCTGTATGACTTGAAGGAAAAATCCATTATTTATGTTTTTTTCCCTTCTTCCTATGTATAACTGGTAAAATCTTAATGACTTCATGAGACATGGGCAACAGAAACGTCTTTTGTCGGTCACACTGTCCTCAAACTTCAGCAACGTTCAGGAAGAAGAAATCCATCAAAGCAGAGGGATGGAAAATGTTTGTAGGTAGAGTTAAAGGGTTTTAATTCCTGAAAAGCTTTAAAAAAGCAGTGATAAGTAACAGTGAGAACAAGGTATAAGTAATATGAAACACCATGAGTTCCTCATGATTATGTGTGTAGTGCTGTATAATTATTGCCAACCCAGGATTTTAGTCTTAATGTGTGCTACGTGATCCCTGCCTCGCGTGTAATGTGAAGCGTTGCGTGAGTGATATTCGCTCAGACAGATTCGTTAGTGATAGTTGCCAACTTCTCACCCTCACCGCTATCATCTTACAGCTCAGCTCTGCTCAGCCTTTCTTTGATCGCCTTGTGTAGTTTCTCAGTAGTTAGTGCCACATTATGACCTCTCAGTGGCACACTAATCCAGGTTTGGCTGTAATGGAAGGATCCTTCTAGTCTTTGATTTGGCTTCATATTCAAAGTCAGTTTGTGTTATGTTACCAGCTCATCTCTGTAAATTTTAAAAATTAAACATTGTGATCTCAGCAGTGTGGTTCTGAGTTCTTTGACCTTCTTCCTAGGGTTAAGGTGGAATTATTTCATTCATATTGAGAATTGCATGTTTACTCTATCACTGACCTTCACCCAAAGCCTACACTAGTACCTATTGATTTGGCAAAATGATTCATGAAAAATTTCCCAAGACAAACAGCTGCTAGTAACTCATTTATCACTCAGACTTGGCTGTGGAAACAGGTCACTTCTTTAGATTCTGACCCGTTTATGTAAGAGTTCTCTGGCATGTGACAGTCGCCAGTGAATCGGTACGCACTGGGCTCTGAACACAGGCTTCCCGCCTGGTTTGATCTCTCAATCGTGCACTAGTTCTACTATTGTTTTAGGCGGCAATTAGCGAACTCTCTGTGGAGCCGACCACAAGGCAGTTTTAAAAGAGCCTCTATCTGTGGCTTCGAAAGGAGAAGTTGGGGGACGTAGTCAACTGATCAAAGAGAAGAGGGACCTTTGCTTGATTGTGTGGTGTTCTCTGTCTTGTCTTTGTGAATGTGAATCTTTGGATGGGTGAGAGTGGGACACAGCCTGCTTTAAAGGTTGCGTAAACAGTGCAAATAAACTGTTGTCTGATGGGAAGTGATAAAAGCAAACACTCGCCTAAGTCTAGCAAGCTGATATGATTACAGATTGCAACTTTTCTGTTGCTGTCGGTGCAGTTGGTCACTTGATCAACACCAGGTGGTCACTGGTGGTTTCATATCCTTCCTCTATCTTCATATGCTGTTGGTGGTTTGCATTCTCAGCACTGTGGCCAGTAGCCACAACCAGCTACCTGCTAGCCACACCAATGGCAACTAGATTCCACAAAACATCCCAAAAATTGCTGCAGTTCAAAGTTCATTCTTGTCCTTGGAAACAGAAGTTGACAAAACAATCTAACCTCAGGGTCCATTTAGTAGCTGTTCCGGAGCATTCGATCGTATTACATGATATTCACCAGCTGATGGACTTTACCAGTTGCTGTGGAAAATTCAAACTCCATGTGTTTTCAAGGTCATGCCTGGACTTTACACCTCAGCTTTCAGGTCAACATGGATCAGAGGTCCTTTGGCCACTTGGGGGCAGCAGAAACAAGGACGTAAAAACCAAAACAATGAGCTGAAAGATGCTAAAACGGTCAGTAAAGCTGAAGAGAGACTGAAGAGTTGGGTGATAATTCTCTGTGGGTTCATCATTACGAGTGACCTATTTTACTTTACACATCGTCTTTTGATCCAATGTTCATATAAAAATATTGATGATAGCAGCTTTAAAGAAAAATGGAAATTTAAACCTCTTAAAATTCCATGACATCGAGGTAAACTCCATCTGCTGATGAAGATCATGGAATATGATCAAAAGCTTCAAAACAACTACTAAATGAACCTCGAGGTAAAATAGTTTTTTCAATCCCAAATATCTTTTAAAATTGAATTGGCAGAGGAGATCGATACATGAAAATGAACAAAATGAACAAACAACACTACTTTCTACCAAAAAAAATTGTCCTGATCAAAACTGTTGGCAGAGTGTTCTGTGGATTTCCCAGAGTTATGCTGGAAAGAGAAGTTGCTGGTAAAAAAAAATAATTTGGGTAGTAAACATCTTCAGAATGTGCAGGAATCTGTGTTGTAATGTGTTAGTGGGGGTTAATGTGAGAAGACCTATAAACAGCAGCTTGATGCTGAAGTGTCCTGGCTCTGAATTGAAGTGGCTTATGTTACAAACAAATTAATCATCTCGGCACGTGCAATGAGATCTGAAGTGGCTGAGCTGAAGGACTTCACATACAGAAACACAACACCTGCAGCTTTAAGGAGGACTTATGGATCCTCTGGGAGAAAGTCTGGTTTCTCATGTACATACTAGCTCATGTGCGTACAGTATCTAAACAACATGTGCATGTTTTTCCTTCCTTGCAGCACCTGATCTGGTAGAAATGTAAATGTTTTCTCGGTTGTCCACTTGAGCAACATGTGACCACAGGAACTCCACATCTGCTGCATCCAACCTAGGACTGAATCATAACAGATCTTTCTGTCCTGTACTGTTTTTTACTTCCTGGTGAACATTTTTACATAAATATTTCTAATATTTTAGCAAGATTTACTTCTTTTATGTTTGTTTGGTTGTGAGTACAGCAGAATAGACCACACCTCAGGAGCACACCCTTCAACCTCCTGCTGCCTCCTTGCACAAATACATGACACAGCCAACATAAAAATGCAGCTTTTGTGTTGTGACTGTGTTTCCATATCTGTGTTGTGCTTTGTTTTATGGGTATTTTGGAGTGAATTTAAGCCAACCTTCTCTCACTGAGTCAAGTTTATTCTATCAGCAACCACAATGTGGTAGTCTAATGATTGCTGCCCCCTAGTGAACCTCACGTTACATCAGCAGAATACACAGTACAGCAGTTCCTGCTGACAGTGAATCTGTTGTGATGCTTCCCATGAGGATCAGCCTAAGTTATCCCACTTAAATACAAAACAAATATCATTAATCAGTATGGACAACAAAAACAAACTTCATCAAGGCGTTGTCCTGGATTTTAAAATAATTGTTGAGCAAGTCACTATTAAATCCCCATGAAGAATCAGTTTCCCACTGTTGTGCTTATAGCATCCTCTTGGCTTCTTCAGTAAACTTTATTTACATTGTTTGTTTGAGATGGTACACAACCAAGTTTGTTTGAACGGCTTGTTGTCTCTGTCTGAGCCCTCTCAGTCAAGTTTGTTTGGTATGGCTGATTACCAGTGCAGGGGTGTGTGGGAGGAGGGGGTTAACAGCACAGTGCTCTGCCAGATTTGATGGACAAATGAGGGATTGGATTTCAGTGTGGGAAAGATGATGGCAAAGAACAGCGGTGGCTGATAACAGCAGAGCGCCCAGAAATCACTGCATCTAATGAGGAAAACAGGGCTTCCAAGTTTGTGGGAACAGTTTGGGGAAGAACCTTTCCTGTCTCAATATGACAATGCCCCTGTGCACAAAGCCAGGGCCATAAAGAAATGGCTTTCCCAGGTTGTTGTGGAAGAGCTTGACTGGCTTACACAAAACCCTGACCTCAGCCCCATCCAGCACCTTTGGGATGACCTCACTAACGTTCTTGTGGCTGCAGCCAGGTTCCAACATCCGCTGGAAAGGTTTAAATCAGAAGAGTGGAGGCTGTAATGGCAGCAAATTAATGCCCATGGATTTAAATGGTCAACAAGCATATATGGGTGTAATATTCCTAAAAATGTCCACATACTTTTGGTCAAATAATATATGAAACAGGGAAAATCTGTTTTCTGTGGGGAGGATAGAGGTGCAACAGCATCCATGGAGCTGCTTGGGTGGATGCTTGTTGACACACTACCACCCAGCTGAATGAACAAAGATACAAGTGATTACATTATCAAGTAAAAATGAGAGGGTTAATGTGTATATCATGTATTCATCATATTGTGTGTCAACCTTGCTCATGCCCTGTTCTGCAGCATGCATGCAATTATACCAGAAAAGCTTTTCAGGTTGCTGCCCCTCCCCCTCTAACATCTGTCCCGTGCACTCTGCAGACAGGCCATATAGAAATGAATGGCTTCCTTATTGTTGTGGTTAAATGATCACACTGATTTCACCACCTGATGTCTCCAGGCTAAAAGTCCCAAAATCCAGTTTTGTTAGCTTAGTTATATCTTAGGGGTAAAGAAAAAAAAATCTACTAGTGTTGAATCATTTTTATTCCAAATTGAATGACTTTGACTGCAAACCTACAGTGTTTTCTTAATCAGCATCTCATTAAGAGTGATGGGAATTTACATCCACCTAAGTTTTTGTCTTTGATCTTCTCAGTGGTTTGAGGTGGGCAGGGCTCATTTGGAAAAAGGTGATGTCACATATTTCCGTGCACCAATCAGAGTTGAGCAACCTTTAAATCAAAATGTGATTTCAGTTGTTGGGTCGTTTGCTTGTTACCAGTGCTGTCAATAAAATCTGATCAAACTACACCCACACACTCCTGATGACGCAGATCAGCTCTTAAAGTGAGACTATTTAACTTTGGAAAGACAAAATAACACAATCTCCATTTTACAAATGAAAAGGTAAATTTGTTGTTTGTCTGGCATGACCAGTATCTTATGGTGGCTGATGTTTGTGAATGTTACCAGCTTTAAGCTAGATATTGAACTGCTATTACTGAGTCAGTTCTCTGACTTTATGACTCTTCTCTAGTTTTGACTCTGTTGCACTATGGTTGAAACTGGCTTCAGCCATTCAAATGTGTCAAAAGATAAAAAGTATATATCTTTAAAAAGTTACATCCTTTTTAGTACAAATTTCTCTCTTTTTTTACTATCTTTGCTCTGCAGCTCAATAGGGAAGCCACATATTAGCTTCAGATAAGCTTTTTGAAAGTGCATTACAAAGGGATCTTCAAATGTTCCGTATGAACAGGAGGAATGATTACAGCAAACACAACCTGTTTCAATGTTCATATGGGCACCTGACTGTTCTGTAAGACAGACTTAAAAAATGGTGAACCTATCCTTTCTACTCTGCATGTGAACACAGATGTATAATGTCTGCTGTAGCTCTGGAGGAGCCGTCAAGTCTGAGAAATGAACCCTGATGACATCACAGTCATGTAATCATGGTTATCTTGGATGGGACTACAAATTTATTACAAACTTGTCAATGTATGTATGTAATGAGTATCAATGGTATTGAGTTGCATTACGAAAGTGTAGGATCCAGTGTTTTCGGAGGATGTCTTGGGCTATGCTGCATCAAAATTTACCATAATCTTTACAGTCTGTCTCTTGAAAGTCCCCCACATTCATGGAAGTGCAGCACTAAATAAAAAAAGTACCCTTTTAAACTTTATTTAAATGTAGAAGATTGTTGCAACTGGTTTTTCACTGTAAATTACAATAGAGTACTTATTATTTAATGGTGCTGTAAACATTGCAAATAAAGAACACTCATATTTTTTCAATCTCTGCCATCTTTCCAGGATGTTATGGGTAAAAACAGATTTAGTTACAAATCAGGATTTACAGGAGTTTACTGTACACAGACTTGTGCCACATTGAAATAGATGAGCTCCAATTACAGCAGCCAGATGCAGTACATGAGACAGTACATATGATTTATAGTCAACCGCAGAACACAGTCTGACTACCAACATGAGAGTAACACTGGGGAGAGACAGTATCGAATAAAAACATTTCTGTGTCTCTGCATCTGCTAGTCTGGTCTCTGGGGAATTCAACTAATGAGTGCAATGCCGGTTTAATGAAGTGTGTTCATGTACTATGGTTCACCTGAGCTGAAAGGAAATCAACTGCTGGAATAGCCCTGTAAAGAGCAATGGTGTGCAAGAGGCCTTCAAACCACTTCCTGTCTGTTGGTTAGTCTACAGGAAGTCACATGGTTGCTGCATCCTGCAGAGCATGTCTTTGTGCTCTGATTGGGCTGAGTGTGTGAACATTACAGAATCAGTGACAGAACAGACACTTCACTAGCTTTCTTCTTCTTTATTCCTAGAAATAAAAGATGACAAACTGAGATGATGATACTGCAATAAGATGGTAAAGTTCAGACACATACTCATATTACCTATGAAAGAGATAATTTCACTTCTTCCCATCTTATGCTGCCATATCAGAATTAAAACATGTGCACAAATGATATAAAGGAATCATAACTGTATGTAAAGAGTGGATTTTTTTGTGAGCTCAGAGTTTCTAAGTTGTAATTTGGTATATTTTGATGATTATGATGCTTCCAGGTCTATCAGAGGTCACAATTATGGAAGACATTTTGGGAAATAAGCTCATTCACTTTCTTGTTAGAGTTAGACGAGATGATCATCTCATGTCTGTATAGTAAATATGAAGCTACAGTGAGCAATTTGGTTAGCTTAGCTTAGCATAATGACTAAAACAGGGCAAAACATCTAGCCACCAAATCCACCTCCTAGCACCAAAAATGATTGAATTATTCCTTTAACATAATCATGTTGAAGGTTATGTTTTCAGCAGTTTGTTTGTTCATCAGCAGGATATCTAAAAAACAAAGTTGACCAATCAAGTGATTCGTTTTAGGGGAAGATACGGGATCCAGGATTTTTGAACAATAAACACCGGTGAAAAATACTAAATTACAAGTAGAAATTCTGCATTCAAAGTTTTACTTGAGTTCAGTACTAGAGTAACTGTACTTAGTTACTTTTCCAAAGTGTTCTGTGTTTTGGTTTAACCTTAAGTTGTGCTACATTCATTCTCATTCATTCATTCTCCTGCTGTATATTGCTTCACCATTTTATAGATATGCAACATATCTCTGTGCATCATCTCAGCTAATAAAAGAGGAACAAGAGGACATGTTTCCAGCTAAAACCACTCAAATGCACCATACATTTATGCACAGTAAGTTGAAGGCAACATTGGTATTTAAGCATGTTGGCATTTGCAGAGTTCAAGTTTGTCTAAGGAAGACAACTTCATTACTGTATGAATCCTTGTCCTGAGGGGAGAGTGTGGTAGAGACTGTGCTGCTCTTGTCTCTTTCTGTCTGTCCCACTGTCTGTCTTTCTGGCAGCTTGTCAAGAGCGGCTCAGGGTTAAGATACAGTTATTGTCAACTGTAAGAATCAAAACCACAGCGGTGACCTCAGTTTCACTCCCTGAAAATAGTACTCACAAAACCCGGCTTGAGATGCATGTTATCTCTTGTTAACATAGCTTTGGTTGTCAGAAGCCGTGTTTATCAAAGAGCAGCTGCTGTCCTCCGCTCATCTGGGCCTGAGTCTCAGATAACTGTGTGAGAAAAGAGAGAGAGAAGTTGTCACTGACTGTTGGGAAAACAAAGCTCTTAAAGAAAAATGTGACATCTCATGCTCAGGATTGTTTTTAACTAGTGAGTGATAAGGACTTCAGGTCAAAGGTCACAGCGCAGGAAGTGTGGAATTAAGGTTGTTACAGTGGTGACAGCCAAGGACAGGCCACACGGATATGGGCCATCATGCCTTCCTCACATCCCACTGACATGTTATCGGCCTCTTCAAAGTGACACTACAGCATCATGCCAAGGTTTTCTGTAGCCTTACTTAGCATTATTTTAGTTGCTCCATAGCCAAAAGTTCAATATGGATATGATTATATTCTATATTTTTCTATGTTTGCAACTTAAGGGTGCAACAAGAAGGAGGATTGTCAGAGGGGAAAATGATTTATCTGAGATAAAAAAAGATTAATGTTGGAGCTTGGGAAATGGTTTGGCTACAGAAACTTGGATTAAAGCTCTACAAGCAGTTCGGTGAAATCTATCTCATTGACATTGTATGTTTCTCAAAGCTGTAAAAGGATGTTCCTATTAACTAAAGTGGTTTGGCAAGGAGATGGAACTGTGGCTGTGTGTTTGGATGTCTGTAAAACCCAGGACTGAGTACTCAATTAATGGCTGAATTTTAATTCTAGCCTGAACTATTCCTTTTAAGTGACTAAATGTTTCCAGCACATCATTCAGTCAACTAATTCCCAAGCAAAAGTTAAACAGAGCTACATGATCCACATTAGAGTTGGATCTTTCATTTAAGTCTTGGCTACACAACAAACAGAAAGCAATATATTATGGTTGAACTTTCACAGACTTAAATCCAACTGGAGTCCTAGCATTCAAAACACCTGCACAAATAATAAATGCAACAATTCACAGAAATGACCCACGTCCTGGTAAAAAAAGAATGTTTTCTGTGTGAATAATAGTGACAGTTGGGGGCTTTCAACTTTCCAACTATTGGTAATATAAAATAATGAATGGAGGTAATGGAGGTAGGTGGATAACTGGATTGGAAGGTAGGGAAATAACATATTTCATTTGAAATTAAATCATTTTTCAAGTTGAATAATAGTGAAAGTTAAGCTTTCAAACTTTTGAACTTTTGGTAATGTAAGGCGACAAGATAGCTAGACAGCTAGATGGATAGCTAGGTAGCTAACGTTAGATAACTGGATTGTCAGACTGCTTGGAAGGTAGAGCGATACCATGTGTCATTTGTATACTGTGACATGGATTGAAATGAAATACTTTTTATGACACATTCATATTCATTCTACTAGCAGTCCACACATAGACATAAATAATGCTAGTACCCATGTGCGGAGCAGCGGGTGGTACCTCACTCTCTACAAACAAATAGCCTACAACAAAATGAACAAAACTGTAAATACTAATACACATCTTTCCCCCACAAAATGCCAAACAATCATACACGACTCCCCCCACCTACTAAACAACCAATACAAACTGTGGGTTCAGAACTCCCTTCTCTAAAACACAATTGGCAAACAGATCGTTCATCCCATTCAGGATCATTTTTCTAAACAAGGACACCCACTCTGCATGTCAGGGGTTGCATGTTGTTGACGAAAATCACTCAAGTCCTTCTTCAAAGTTTGCCGTAGTGGTAGTGGTTTTATTAGTATTCCAGAATACGGTGAGCTTACTGACACAGAGCAGAGGGCAGGGGGATAGTTATAGAGCGGGCTGAGGGGCAGTGATCAGACCGTATGCAAATACAGCTGTGATTAGGAAGCATTCAGACAGACAAGATCAAGGGAGGAAAGGGCTGCCAGACAGATGAAATCAAGAGGCAGAACCAGGAAGGGGTGCTGCATTCAGACAGAATCAAAAAGGTCAAATCAGCAGGAGTCAGGTTACAGGAAAGACACACAGTTGGCATATGGTTGATCAAGGGGTTGTTCCCAGACATCACCTGATTATCAAGTCTCTACCCAAATGTGTATTCCTTCCTCAATGTCCATATTCTATCATTATTTTTGGTATGTTTATGTGTGTGTTTGTTCTACATGTTACTGTAGAACAAACATCCTTCTGAGATAATCTATTGGGAGCCCATTGAGACTGTTGTAGTTTGTGGTCATACTTTCAATGGCCCTATACACTGGACATTCCTGCCATGCTGCCCCTCCCTAGATGCACCGCAAAAAGAAAAGGTGCGCTGCAACAAAGAGCAAAAGTCAGTAAGTATTCCATGTAAGTTAAGGGCTAACTGTCGTACCCAGTAGTTCCCGACCTCATGGTTGCCAAAGGGTTGCAAGACACTGTAAATCAGAGGGGTCACAAGGTGATTTATATGATAGGAACTATAAAAAACATTTCTGCAACACAAATTGATTATTATCTCAAATTTTTGCTTATTTATTGTGATAAACTGGATAGTTTTACCTATTTAAGCATAAAAAAATGTTCAAATAAAACAACATGATAAGGGTACATCACTCTTTGGTTGCACTGCTTGTACACAATCAGTAACACGGGGTCATGAGTAGACATTGCTTCACTTTAAAGGGTCACAAGCCAAAAAGGTTGGAATCAGCCTAACCTGAAAGGGTGAACAGCCTTGTTTGTAGAGCTACAACAAATGGTTATTTTCAATATTGATTAAGCTGCCGATAACTTTCTCAATTAATCACATAATTGTTTGCTGTATAAAATGCCTGAAAATAGTGAAAAATCACAATTTTTTACTGTCACAATTTCCTAAAGCCTGAGGTGACGCCTTGAAATCACTTGTTTTGTCCAATAAGCAGTGTAAAACCCAAAGATATTCAGTTTACTGTTACATAAGATAAATAAAAGCAGCCAATCATCACAAAGGAGAAACTGAAAAATAATTTAAACAATTAATAGACCATCAAAGATAGATCCTGATTTATTTTCTGTCAAGCAACTAATTGATTAATCACTAATCCTTTCAGTTCTACTTATCAGGTTAACAAAATTCTGACATCGAAGGTGCATCTTGGCTGGATTTAAAAGGCACCATGCTTCACTCAAAGTACTGTCAACTGCTAATGAATGCACTATTGCAAAACAGTTTTCTCTGTGGAATAATGATAATACATTATCTTTTGTCATTTACAGTATGCTCTCTAATGATAGTCTGAAGCATAAAAAGCAATGCTTGGCCCCCAGAGGGAAAAATATTGGTCTTGGATCCCCATTTTAAAATAAAGCAGTCCCACTGGATTTTGGTGGGTCCTCTCCAGTTTTGAGCTCCTATATCCGTCACCACCTTTCACCCCTCAAGCGACGGCAATGTTGCAACTTCATTGGGTTTATTATAGGTTTTGGTCAGACTTTTGGCCCCTGAGCTGGTTTGGCTCCTCGCATGGGACATTCCTGCCGAGCAGCCCCTCCCTGGAAGTCCCTCACTGCGCAGACTCGCGGCTCTCCGCTGTCAGGGCAAGGCAGACTGACAGTATGGCGGCGGGGTGCAGCTGGAAGGATGCTACTGTCGCCCGTGATGTATCTATCGCCGGCAGGACGTAAATGGACTATTGACGGCAGAAAGAGAAGAGGAATTAGCGAGAAAGGCCTGTCGCCGTGAGCTCCAAAGATGGCCAGGCTCGCCGACTACTTTTTAGTGGTCGGTTACGACCTCGACAAGCGAGGTGGGTGCTTCAGTTAGCCTGCCCTGCTAGCTGTAACGGCGTATTATTAGCTCCGGGTAAACAGGAGGCAGGGAGGGAGGCGGGGACGGGTCGGGCCGCCGCTCACAGCTGGCCGATTCTAGCCGCTGTCAGCGGGGAGTATGCCGTCAACTTTAGGCCGGGGACGCGGAGGCCTCACGGGATTAGTGTACTTAAAAGCTAGCCTGTCAGCTGGTGTCCCGCATCTTTGGCGGGGGGTGAGGGACACATTGAAATGCACAACTCCGCTACAACGTTTATCTTCCAGTCATGTTTTTAGCACCGGCAAAGCAAACTGTGTTGCTCTGTTGACAGTAAACTTTATTTGCTAGGAGCTAACGTTAGCCGGGCTGTTTGGTCGGCTGTGCCCTAAGACGGATTTATTCACCCGTTCCAGCTGTATCTTCCCCAGTTGTCTCTCAAATAATAGGTAGTACAAGTGCAGTTGTCGGCATTGAAGGTGTCATTTTAAAGCAGGACTTCAGTGAGAGTCTGCTGGACAGCGGGTTGTCAGTGTTGTGGCTGCAGGGTCCTGAGCAGTAACTTGGGACAGCCGCTGATTTCCGCTCAGACTTGATTTAAAGCGTGATTCTTAAACTGGAAATCGATGCTTTTCCTCGTCAGAGTTGCTGATTGTTTTTCTTTGTCTGTGTTTTGTGTGGATTAACCTAAATGGCTTTGCCCCTCCCTGAGCCCCCTCGGACCGGAGCTCTGTTCCCTTGTGTTGTTGGGACGGGGTTTGGACCGTTATCTGAGCCCCCACACCCCCCCCCTCCTCTCAGCCTGAGCCTTGGCCTAGATCTGTGCAGTATAATGGCCCGTTTAATCATGAAATATTCAACCCGCCTATCCGATGGAAGCATGCAGCTTGTAACGTGGTAGAGTCTTTTATTCAGAGTGGATTTTTGCTTATGATTTATTCAGAAGAGGCAAATTGTAACATGACAAGTCCTCTGTGGCTAAAAGCAGGCAGAGAAGTGGCTTTTATCTTGATGACGCTGGAGCAACGTACATCAGTTCTCTAACTGCATGAATGCACATATTGCATCTTGTATTTTTTTTTTTTCTTTTTCTGAAGGAGTAAATACAGGATGTTATAACGTGGACACTGCAAACACTGCAGAAACTCCCCTTCCTGTTCTACCCTGCCTGAATGCAACGCAGAGCAGAACAGGCCTGTAAAAAGCATCTGGGAACCAGACATCAGAGCCACAGTGGCTTTAATGGATCAAGGCTCCCATGCCTGTAAAACCAAACACTTAAGGGTGATGATGATTGTTAGCGTTGCCCCACTACTGCTGCCACGCTGTTTACAGTAACTTTACTCCATGCTAAGGGGTGGAGGCATTTTGTTGTGCTAAACATCTCCAGTAGTAGCCACGAGTTTATTCCCATCCTTATCATCATCATCACTGTTAGTGTCTGATGCACTGATAGGCCATCATTAAGTACATCCTCTGGAGTCTGATCAATACTTTTCTTTCAAGTCTTTGCTTATATAGCTTATTCTGGTTCCTCACACATCATCACCAAATCACAGAGCGAGATGTAGAGAATTTTTTTGTATCGTATATAGGTATGTTCCTCTTCAAAGCTTCCTCACCAATCAATAACCAATATCTAATGGAGAATCAGTAATATGTCAAGGGGGGTGGGGGTTGTATTTAGAGTCTGATGCTCCAAGTGTATCAAATATTTCTGTGTGCACCATCATTTTGGTTGTATTTTAATTTTTCCAGCTAAGTTGCCGCTGGCAGTAAATGACTGTAAATAAAACAATTGGCTACGAATCAAGAATGAACAGTCCTCGATCACAAGAATACCAGGAATTCTGCAGCACAGTGGAGTTTCCTCTTGTGTCTAAATATTACATGCATCCTGTCTACGTGTGTGTGTGTGTGTGTTTGTGTGTGAGTGGTTGCTGGTTGTCACTCAGTCAGTGGAATGTTTTGCAAGCGTGGGCACTGACAGGTTGTCAGGGCTGACATCATCGCTGTTCATCTGCCTCTCAGAGCGCCGTCGCCAGCAGAAACCTCGTGGGTGTTTTACAGACTGAACTTCCTGGAGGCAGAATTGTTTTACCTGCTTTTTTTTATCATTTTAGATTGAGCTCTGTCACTTCACTTCAAAATAACCGGTGACAGTTTGGCTTGGCTAACGGATGCTAACCTGGAAGCGGAGCCCTGAGTCTTCCTTTCATCCTCTCTGTTTTTTGTCTCTAAGGTGTCAGGTTGCTCACATTGTGCTCAACCTAGATGCTCAGTTATGCTATCAGTGGATCTTACTCAGAGCCAAGATGGCTGCCTTTGGGTTTTGAAGTGTCCATAGTTGATGGGGTTGTGGTCGTCGTTGCAAGGGGTCTCCTTTAGAAACCCCACACAGCGTGTCACTGTGTTTTTGACAGCGGTTCCTCCACTGCACTGAGGACCCAGCAGCCAATTGGACAGGCAGTCCAAGGCCCAAACAGGAAATGGGAGAGGACCCAAGGGAGACATGTGTTTAGAGCGAGAATCCAGATTGTCCCCCTGTGCGTGTCTGAAAACCAGGAAAGGGGCATGTGAGAGGCGGTGTCATTCAAGACAGTGAAGAGACACACATGCACACACAAACACACACACACACAGACGCTTACATACAGGCTCTATTGTGGTTCCATCTGTGTGCCTCTGGCGGTGCAGTTTGAGGGTGTTGGTCATTGCTGCGGCGGTCTAAACAGAATGCAGGATGGTTATTTACAGGCTTGAGTGACAACTCTGGCACTCAGATCCTCCACTGAAGCTCAGCCTCTTCTACGCCCTGCGCCCCCACACAGACAGACACACACACACACACACCTACAGCTTGCAGTCAAGCCAGGATCATTCATAACATTTAGTGCGTTTAAGTGCACTTAAGTAACCGAGTTACAGACGGCTCTCTCCAGTAAGCTGATAAATGTCATGTAGACGAGTAACCTGGGTTCTGTAATCGAGGGAGGTGATTAGAGAAACCTGGTTTAATCAGGTAGAAATGCTGGTTTCTTGGAAATGTATATACGGCACAAGTATATACATGCATGCCAAAGACTGCAGGCAGTGAAAGGTGAAAGGTAATTACATGCAGCAATGTGCTCTCATATTTAATATAATGTATTCTCTGTTCCTGGTTTCTCTGAGTAAGCTGGTTGCTAAAGCGCATGTAAATGCACTGATTGAGAGGCCAGCGAGGACACACAGAGAAGCATGCATGGGTGTAGTTGTGTTTACAAAACTCTGGTTGTCTTTGTTACTATCCTGCAGTGTTGTCATGAATTGTGACATCACTAACAATGTTAAAGACTGCAGGTCAGGGTCCAAAAGTAACTTTTACCAGCCAGACAGTTTTTTTTTTTTTTAACAAAAAGTAATAAATTGTTTTTTACTTTTGCAATTTGCTATTATTACTATTTAGCATGTCATCTTGGTCTCATATGCGATTGTCAATCAATATTATAGTAGTGTGCAGTAGTAATGGTAGTAACACTAACTGTATGCAAAAATATTAATTCAACTGTTTCAACATTAAAGTGTAACACATTTGTTAAATCAACTTACTCGCACATCCATGAGAAGTCTGAATAAGGTCTTGCTGTCTTGGCAGTGGCGTGCAGGTGCGGAAAAGGATGGTCATCTTCCTAGCGGTGGCGTCAGACAGTTTTGTGAGGGCCTTTGCTGATGGGGTAGCCTAGAGGGGCAGAGACTGTACCCCGGAGACTGGCAATCACGGTGACATTTTGAGGTCTCGTGAATCAAGATGTTTGCCAGTTTCATAATTTTAGTGCCAACAACGAAGGAATTGCCTCTGCGTTCCTTTGCGTTAACATGACACACAAAACCTGACCCCCTCCAGCCATGTTCTTGGAGCACCTGAATCATTGTATCGCCACCGCTCACAGAATTTCATCGATGGCAGTGCCGGTGGATGAGACGAGAAGGGGGCGCTTGCATTAGCTGTGGCAGCAGTGGTCTCTTCAGCCTGAAGTTTGCCTGTTTTCTTTTTTTTTTCCTGGGGACTTCACTCCCACAATAAATCTCCACATAGCTAGCGGGGTTTGTTTTAACTGTCTGGATGACAGCAATAAGTACCTCATGTACTGTAATCATAAATCGCGCGGTTTGATGACTAATGCAATTAAGTACTGTGCACGACACATGCAGCATGGCAGATCTAGCAGATTGAAGTGAAAGCAAACCAGCCGCTTTCTCCAGCACATGTAGGAAATGAATTTTTCCTACCTGTGATTTTATTGTCCGTTGATTGTCTTTGTTAGCTCTGTTAACAAGATAAGTTACATGTCACTTCTGTCGCACTTTTGCTGCCAGCTTTGTCAGCTTGACTGGGATGTTTTGCAATGATTAGGGCTGGGTATCAAACCCTGAGCTTTTTTGGTACTGATTGAAATATGTCTGTTGCACCAAGTATCGAAAACTGTCAAGTACTGAAAGCTGGAATAAAAACCATGTTTACAAATTCTTTGATCAGATTGTTTTTGATTTAAATCATAATTTTGGCAATTTCAGAGTATTTTATGTAAGGTACATTTTTGTACTGCTACTTGTGTGTAGGCAACATCTTAATGTAAATGGAGGTGGTAAAGCACTTGCCCCACTTCCTGAAGTCTAGCTGGTTGAACTTTAACCTAACTTTAACTCTGTGGAGGTTTTAAAATGTCTGCTGAACTTGTGATTATAAAACTAAATTTAGGTGCTCATTCTCACACGAGATGGTGGGATGGTTGTATCTACTTTTCCAAACTTGTTAAAACACTGAAGATTTTCTCTTGAAGCATAGATTCCTGTTTTCATGTGAGAGCGGTGACTAATTCATATGGTGCTCGCAGGTGCATTCAGCAGTGTGAGTGTGAATGCAAGCGAAGATCTGCATGAAACTACATAAAGCTCAGAGGGGAAATAGAAACCTCTCAGACTAAAAGCAAGATGAAGCGGGTGAGTGAGTGGAGGAGAGAGGAGTGTGTGTGATGCTGCCAGCAGTGCCTGCCTGTGGGCAGCCACATCCTCCATCGCTCCAGAGCAGGCCTGCAGCCTTTCAGGCCCTCCAGAAAATAGCCCCCACAATCTGCCTTTCATAGGGGGACAGAGTGACGCTGGGTCGCGGCAGTGGCTGTGGCGCACTGACGCTTATGTGTGTTGGCGTGAGCTGCTCACCCGTCTGCCACTCAGATGGCTGCCTGCGGGTTTGTGGCTGTCTCTGTGTGTTTGCTGTGTTACCATGGCAACGTTTACCCCACCTGTGAGCTGCGGGTTGTAATGAGTGCTTACCACATACTGACCGGTAGGCACAGATGTTTTTTTGTAAACCAATAACAATGCTAATAGGAATCTAGCAGCAGTATTTTGTGCTGATATGCAGTAGCTTTACATTTGAGCTGATTCATACCAAAAATTTGCTAATGTTTACCCCAGATTTTATTTTTTTATTTCAGCTTTTTAAGTGAGTATTGAGACCACCATAGGATATCCAAAGAAACTAATTTTTGCATTAGTAAAGGCAGGTTGACCCACATCAGCTCTATCATAATTGTACAGTGAAAAGAAAAGAACAGGGAACTTATTTGCAGCTTTGCACTGGACAGCTGTCAGTGTGGAAACCTCCATCATATCATTGTTGTGATGTTGCCCTTGTCCTGTGTGTGTGTGTGTGTGTGTGTGTGTGTGTGTGGCTGTATTACAGCAGTCTGTCTGCTGTGCTGAATGCTTGTTATTCATGAGGGAGACGATTGCCCCGGGGCCCCAACGCTGCCCCTCATTCCCTCATTCCTGTTACACAGATACAGAGGAGTGTGTATGTGTGTGTGCGTGCGCAGGGTAGGGATGCAGATTTCTTTACATACACACAGGGCCTGTAGACCACTTATGTTGGCAGACACATATTCTTCTGTCAGATACTGTATACTCAAATCGTAATTCAAGGGTGTGTAGGACAACTCTTTGTGTGTGTTTGTGTGTCTGTTGCTTAGTAAATGTGATCTGCATGAATCCACCTTGATGCACAGACACATTTTAAAAGGCCTGTTTTGTTAAAATTGAATAAAGATAAAGAAAAATACTCTCCTGAATGATGGTGATTTGATGGTCACTTTGTGTGTATGTTTGTGAGTGTGTGTGTGGGAGGGGGGTGTTAAGGATGCCCTCTTCCTCAGTCCTTTGATGGTTTTCCTGGAATTCAGAGAATTTTCTCAGTCCCCTCTCGGGACAAAGGCTGAGTCAGTGCTGCTCCCAGTCAATCTGTTGGTGCTCAAGGGAGCAATCGTTGAAATCCCCGAGGGGTGATTCCAGCGTGTCCGGAACAGTTTTGATTTGAAGATAGGGGGGTTGTTAGGAGCATTCAGACCGACTTAAGCTCTGAGTGAAAAAATGTAGCCCTCTCACTCATTTGCATGAGGCCAGTCCAGCGATGTAGCAGGGGTGCCAACGCAGAGGACTACGCCAAAAAAATGCAGATTCGTCCTGCAACAAAGTTGAACCTGGCTCAACTTTTGCCAGACGGCAATACAATGTCATCTGGCAAGGTGCTGTGGTGGCCTATGCAGTACATGTAATCGCACATTCCTGGTAGATTAATTTGTAACGTGAGCATTTATACTGTGAGTATTTATACTTTTTAACTCGTCATTGTCCCTACGAAAGATAATTGCCAATGTGATAACTTTCCAGAGTTGTACAATACTTTCTCACAAGATTATAAAATGCTGTACAGTGTTTTAGAAAATGTGAGAAGCCTTCAAACTCATGGATCTGATCTGGATTGTATTTCATTGTCTTACTGGTATCTGAAGCAACAAGCCCCCACGCAGGGCTGATTTTGGTCTGAACACCTGCTTAATGTTGGTAGAGTCTGTTGTGTGAGGCTGGTTGGCCTTGCAGTAACTACATCACTGCATCACCCTGTTTGTGTCATACTACTTGTGGTTATGGGGCTATAGACTGTATATGGATGGAAAAAACAGCTGCAGGCGTAATATTAAACCTAACTATATTTATAGTTGTCCGATTTCACCTGTTGATAACACCACAATGGTAGACGCGTGTATTGTACACGATTGCTGTATCGTTTTGCTACACATATGCTTATAGAAATGGAGTTACATCCAGGTAACCTGTGCAGTCACTGTGTTTACATTCATTCATTCATACAGAGGTGTGACAGAAGCTATGCAGTGCAATGGCTCTGCTAAGTAAATGTTACTGAAAAGGAGAAGGCTTCTTCCTTCAACTTCTTTAAGGTTGTCTTCACTCTCAACTGGCTGAGTTTTTCTTTAAATTCTACTATCAGCCTGACATTTCAGTCTAATCGTAATTTTAACATTTCTCTTGGCTTCAGCAGTCATTTTCCCCTAATTGTCTCTGCTGGCTAAACAAATGCATCAGAAACGCTGGTTTAGTGACTGGTGGTAGAAGATTAAGTCTCATCTTTATTAAGATAGCCTCCAGGTCAAATCTGTCCTTCAGAAAGAAAAGGAAATCTGCCTCCCAGACATCAACTGTGCTTACTCTAATCTCATGTGTAGCCTGTGATTGGTTTAAATATGCAGATGAAAAGATGCTTATGGGTCCTGACCTGGTTTGATGTCTATAACACTATACTGTATTTATGGTTCTGTCTTTGCTGCTCTCCCCTCCCCCAAAGAGAGCTCTTTCTTGTTTAAAGGTTATTGAGATTATTGTGTAAACCCATGTTTACGATTGCTTGTAGGTGGGGAAAGATGACCAAATATAACTTTGCTTTCTATTTATTCTGTAAAACACTTAAAGCAAAGATCTCCAATGCTTGAATAAAATCTTAAAATATATAAAACATTCAATAGTCAATTGTTAAATTAAATTGCAATATGAGGCATGATACCTTCTTTTAAACATGGTAGTGAATGAAAAACTTGATGGTAACTTACAAACACGAACACACGTCTTGTCCAGCTTGTTGAACGAGCCACCAAACAAACATTTACCGGGGAAAAGTGCACCACTAGCATCAGTTAGCAGCTAGTTAGCTAAACAGCATGTAAACATACCTGCAGATGTCACTTCAGACCCATTAGATGCTGGTTTGGTCGTTCCTCTTCAAAATCCCTGTTAGTGACACACTGTCTGTCCATGACTTGTAGCTACAGCGGTTTGTTTACTTTGTGTCCAATGAGACATTAAATTTTGCAATTAATCCGCAGTTCACATGCATGCTAAACCATGGGGGGGGGGGGGGGGGGGGGGGGTGATCTGTATGGATCACAGATCAACTACGTTCAAATCTGTCAATCTTTCAAAGTGGGCCATAGCAGGCCTGTGGAAAACAGGTATAATAAATTCTAAAAATGATGAGAAACTTATTAGGATTTGTACTGTGAGAGGAGGGGGTAAGTGTCACTTGCGCTCCTATTGGTCAATAAAAAAGAAATAGATCACTGATTGAGCCTGTGAGAGACTTCAAATCTCTGCTGCTCTGCAGCAGTACCACCGCTCCCTCTGGACTACCAGGTGCCAAAAATTGCATTGCATGCAAAACAAGCATTGTTTCTCTTTTTGTAACGGTCCTGTCATTTCTGAATAAAGCTGTTACATTTACGTAAAGGACACCTGTGTCTGAGTGACAAAAAGCCATTATTTTAACAGATAAATGTAGCCAGGGATGTTGTGTATTTCATGTCTGAACAGGGCTTGTGTGTCACATCTACAAAACTGCGGTAAACCACTGGATTACAAAAACCTTTAAGGGAACATACGACACATGTGATGTCTCTTGAAAACCCACAGTCATTATATGCTGTGTTGGACATGCAGACATGGGGTTGCCAGTGCTTTTAGAAGTTCTTTACATGTGCCACATTTAACTGCTAGAATGTTGATGAGGACAATTGACAAATGAGGACCAGAAAAAGTCAGTCAGCCACAGATTCAGCCCAAACCCTGCTGTCTGCTTCAATTGTTTTACTGTCATTTGGTCTGGTTCCTGTTTGGTTATGAGATATGCACACGTCTATTTCTTGAGTATTGGTTGCCCAAGTAACAAGATGTCATTTCCGGGCCATGTGTGGAGTTGATTAATGGTGTGGTAGGAGAAAGAGTTTGGGGTTAATTTGCAACTGAATTCAATCTGAGACTAGAATATAGTAGTGCTCAGAACAAAGGAAAGAAGAAGAGTGGTTGGAATGATTAGAGGGATTTAGTGTATTGCTGAGTGAAGACCAGGGCCTGGGTGCCAGGAGATAAGTTGCGATTGAGTGCATTAGCCCATAGCTATCATGTTTCCTGTTGCAGTATTCTTGGGTAGTGCACAGAAATCTTATTTGCATCTTGTTCTTAAGGAGCTGGTTGCATTGAGACCATACTTCCTGTCTTTCATTGTGTCAGTTGTGCATTACCACGTTTAATAAGACAGCCAAATGCTTTGGTTAACTGTTACTGTCCTCTGAATCCTTCTCTGCTAATATCCATCAGGAACAGTGTGACACGATCTGATGTCTTTAGCTGTTTGTGCAAATTACCAACAGTTTTTTCACCATGCTGGCTCATCATCCTCTTGTCCACTTAAAGCTCCTCTAGAACCACAAGACTCAACATCATCTGTGACAGCATCATGTCAGCATGCAGGCCATGTGCCTTCCTCATCTTGTGATTATCATCCACAGATGAGTCCTAGATACTGCCCTCCATTTATGTCACTCTTGTCTTGTCACTCATGGATGTCACACCAGCCTAAATGGCACATTCTGGCAACTCAACACTCATATTGGCAACACATTTATTGTTCTCTACTGCGTATTGTCCACCCTGCGTCGTAGCTATAGTTGTAATAAATGTCAGAGAATGAAATGCCTCAACACAGTCGGAAGGTTTGGGGGTTTTCCCCACACACATTACACACTGCCCTATTCCTTAAAGGAGCTACACTACTCTTTCATGTAGATGTCCTTTGAAGATTGAGAGGGAGGATGACTCAAAACAATTCCACGGTATTGAAACGTATGGAAACAAAAATAACATGTCAGTAAAATAAATAATTTCTGACATGAAAATACTGAGTGAAGTTTAGAAAGAATGACGAACACAGACATCAGTCAGTATCAGTCCTCTCCTGTACTCCATCCTCCTCCCTCTGCTGCTGATGTGATTCACTGCCTGCAGGTACCGCTGGTAGAGAGAGGAGGGGGGGGGCTGGTTTGTCTCAACCAGCAGCCAAGTTTACAAGAATTTGCCAAATTTTAAGATGTGTGTCAAACTAAGCTAAACAGTTAGGCTACATACAGACTACTTTCGTTTTAGCTTGTTCCTAACAATTCGCTATTAGCTTAACCAGTGCACTGTGGTTGTGTAGAACATACTGGGACACTGTAGACAAAGGAGATGAAAATATCACTTTTCTACATGTTTTATGCTTGTTGAGCAGGTGGTTTGATAAAATAAATATTGGCTTTTCACTCGCAAAGCTTTTATTGCACTGACAGTAACGAGCGTAGTTGCTGTCAACAAAGTATTATCTTTAACTTCACCTGGTTCGCTGTCTCCACTGCAGCCTCTCTGCTGCCGTCCGCTCCGTGACACCAATTCGTATTCGCCCACCACTAGCTCCAGTCAGCTGCTTGAAGCGGAAGAAGTGCGCGTGGTTTGCATTTGTTGTGATTATTATGTACAATGTGAAATTTCTGCGTGGCGCTTATCATTTAGCAGCGGTGCTGTGCCGCTGTTGAAAGCATATAGAGGAAACACTGCACTGCCCTCTATGATGGGAGAAAGGGTGAGAAGGAAACAGTAGTTGGTCTGTGACAGGCAGAAGCTGTGCTGAGCTGATGGTTAGTCAGGCTCTGTATAAATATACTGTACTGGTCATTGTGACTGTTGTGTCTGCTGGGGGCCGGCCAGTGAGAGCCAACTGGCAGAGGAGTCTTGTCACGATTGCTTGTCTGCTCTTTAATCGTATTGTAAATAGAAATCAATTAATTTGCCTGTGTTTAAACCTGTTTTCTTAGGATGACAGGGCAACGGTAAGGTATTGTTGGCACATAGCACCTTTAAGGCCAGGCACAGCGAAATGATCAGTGCATCTTCATGAAATATGTGGTTCTAGGAGCTTGGTGACGTTGGTGAACTATTGTGGCTGACAAGCTAACCACTGACACTCTAGCCAAGCGTGAACATGTTAATGCTAGTCAGTCCCAGTATCTCTCTGAGTGCCTTTCTATTTTCTGTGTACTGTGCAGTTGACTCCCTCCTGGCATTTAGTTCTTGAGATTTACATAATTTCATTTAATATAGAGTTGTTGAAGAGGGAAAATATGCTCACCAAGCTAACAAGCTTGCTGAGTGGCAGTTAGCAAGCTTGTTAGCCTGGTCGCTAATGAACAAAAAAGTTCATGCAATGTATTCAAGGGAATATTGTAACATTGACTCCTGTCTTATAACTGTCTGTAAACCATGCCTCTTCTGTGGAGCAGTTTATACTATGACAGAGGAGGGTTAAATAAAAGTGAAGTGAGCGAATCCACTGATCATGGTGATTCCATTGGAGTTAATTGATTTCACCATGAAACGTTGCCTTTTTAAATGCTGGTACGACCAAGCTTTTATTTCTTTGTCCTGTGACATATTTCAACAAAAGATGTTTATGTATTATTTTGGTTTGCAAAAGTTCTGTATTGGTAAGTGTCAATTGTGGACACTGGCTCAGGTAATGTGATTTTAATTCATGTCGTTATTATTTTGCCATGCTTGTCACAGTTATTGTTCATGATTTTTAGCCTTTTTGAAGACATCTTTTGATTTCACCACCTGTGGTGAGAGGCAGTGGTTTTCCTTCACACCAGTGCAAGTGAAAATAAATAATGTACTGTGTTTTATTGTCTACAATTAGAAATATTTCTAACCAATATACTGATTGTGCTATTTATGACCAGATATGAATGACTAAACAAGCTGTGGTCTGTCTGTTTTCTGTCTGGAAGTAGAACTGTGAATGTACAAAATCCAGAGTGACTGGAAAGTAGATGGCCTGTGTTCTGTGAGCATTGGCAGGTTCTCCCACTCTATTGAATGCGTTTGGCGGCTCAGACTAAAGCAGAGGACATTTGCAGACAGCCACCTGCAGCTGCGGAGGCGAAATTAAAAGCGAGAAGAAATAAAACTCATGTTATTAATCATCAGTCTGTGACATTTTGATAGAAGTTAAATCTGAAGCAATCTAACACCTAAAACTAAATTAAGTCTAGTGACTGTGGCTGCTGGCTCCCTCCTCTGAGGCCATTTCCTCTCCTGGAAGGCCTTTCATTTTTGTTTTGGGGGTTCGGGAGGTGGAGAAGGGGGAGCATTGGTTTTGCAGGAAGGATGTGAGTTTGCTGAAGAGCTTTTGCACAAAGAAAATGTCCCACATTGTCTCCAGGGCGACGGCGGTTGCCAGATGGAGAGGGTTTTTTTTTTTTTCACCCTCTATTTGGCTCCTAAATGGCAGCTTTGCTCAGCCAGTTGGTTTTTAACATGCATTGGCTCATTTAATTATGTAGGATTATCATCTTTGACGTCACCTGACACCAGATTCAAACTGAAATGTCAAGTGTTACTTATTGATGTGCTGAGCGGCTCTGTGGAGCTCAGTGACATAAAACCATATTGTGTCGGATTCGACCCAGCGAGGGGCTTCGGGCCTGTAGCTGTAGTGCTGCTTTTAATCAAAGTGACTCATGCCTTCATATTACTCAACAAGACTGTCCTGCACGCGTGTGTATAAGAAAGTGCATGAGTGAGTGGGTGTGTATTCATGTGTAAATGAATGTGTGTGTAATAGCAAACTGGGTGGACAGCAGAGAGAGCGCTATCAGAGGGTGTGGTGTAGAGCCTGAATACAATGATGTCATCATAACGTTTTGTATTTTCACCCAAAAGGCTTCTTCTCTGTAAATGTCTTTTGAGATTTGATCTTAATACAGTGCAGACCTGTAACTGATGCAGCATTAAGTAACTGATGGAAGTTTTCATCATAAAAACATCAGACTTTGTGAATAAAACTTCAGGAGAAAAAAGAAAAGCTTTATTTCCAGCTGCACAATGCATTAGTAAGAGATTGTTTCATCAGTAAGAAGTGAACTTCCAACCTCAACACTCTGAGCTTGCTTCAGACCAGACTTTCTTGCTCATTTTGTGCATAGTTGCAGATCTGCACACACGTACACACACAAATAAACGCGCATGAACACACAGAAGGCTCAGAGCTCTTTTGTCCCGACTGCTGCAGTCGCCGTGGAAACCGCCTGATGTCGTGTCATTGTGGTTTGGAAGGCTGCAAACGAGAAGCTGCAGTCTGGTTTAGCACCAAGAGTATGACATACACACCCACACACACACAAGCACACACACACTCAAAGAGAATGAGCTACACACTAATTTCAACTCTGCCATCATTCAGTGACCACATGACCAGTCGGTCTCCTTCCATCCTGTGTCAGAGTATGACTGTTTGAAGTCATCTGTGTGAGGAGTCATCGGCTGCTCTGACACACACACACACACACACAACCACACTATGTGTGACCCACATTTTCACCCCTGCTCTAGCATCTCTTCCTCTTTAGGCCTGCTTCTCTCGTTTTTTCCCATTCGAAGTTTTTGTAACCTTTATTTGACCAGGTTATATTAGGATATGTGCTTGTAAAAAATGCCCTGCCATTGTTATTTATACAGCCCAATATCACACATCACAATTTGCCTCAAGGGGCTTTACAGTCTGTTTAACATTATCCTTTGACCCACAGAAATGAGCAATTTTCTTCATGGAAACTTTTGACTCTGCTTTGATTATTATATTTATGTATTAAGAGAACTAATGCGTGTTATTGCTTATTTAATGCTTCTGAAACAAACAAGTGGTATTTGCACAAACAAACATTCTCAGCATTAACTGCAGTTTTCTGTAAAGTTATTTAACCTAGGCTAACTGTATGCTGGCCAAAGCAGCCTCATTATAGAAAGAATATTACGTCACAGCGGCAAGATGCAAGGAATTGTAGGGGCAAAGTTAATATCCCGTTTAAAAAAAAAAAGATGCACATGATGGGTCTACTTGATGCATGTTTGACCCATGCCGGACCCATTCATGATAGCTGTCACTCTACTTCTCACTGTTAGCAGAGACTACAGAAAGAGGGTAACAAGAAGGGAATGTCTGAATAACAGTGTGGTAATGAAATGTGCATTTAATCTGAATATCAGGCTATATTTATTTAGCATAACTAAAAAAGTAAATGGAAAATGTCACGTTTTCATTGACCCCAACTAATGGACTTTTGTTTTCTGCTCTAAATGCCTCTTGGTCAACTTCTGGACCATTTTGAAATAGTCAGGCACGACTGTTGTCTAAGAAACTAAATGACTTTGGTTAGCAAACCAGGAAGTGTGGAGGCCTGATCTGGCTGCTGCCTAGAGAGAGTTCAGTGGATAAAAAGCCTGTTCACAGTCTGCACATTGACAGAGTCACTTTTGATTCTCACTGTAGGAATTGAATGCACTGATTGTGAGTTGTTGATTGTGCTAACACTGTGAACACACAGCTGCTGTTACACTTCTACCAAACCACAGGGTGGACAAAATAACAGAAACACAGTTACCAATTTAGTATTTGAGAGTTGCTTTCAGTCAGCGTGACTTGTTGGAGATTGAGGGTGAGATTATGAGTGTGATATGCATGGTGTTTGCATGAGTCTCTATATAGTGCATGCTTCTCTACACATTTCTGTTCCTAAGCAAGGTCAAAAGGACTTGTCTCGTTGAGGGTTAAGACATGCTGATGCACCGAGAGAAACCTTCACTTTAAGTCGATGGTCATATCCTGAGTTTGAGATTCAAGGTTTTATGTTGAAGGAGGAAATCATCTAAATCAGGAAGAGGATGCAAAGACAATGTGGTGCCAAAAAATATGGACTCGGGTGTATAAGATGAAACAACATAGATGTAGAAATAATGATCAATATTTGGCACAGGAGGAAAAGTCTTCCAGTCACTAAGCAGGTGCTCAGACCAAAAAAAGCCCTGTGTTTAAACAGGTTAGAAGTGTGAAATTAGCAGTGTAAACAGTAGAAATACGGCATTCACATTGCAAGTAATCTAATCATGTTGTGGTCTGACAAAAGTTGAACCAGGTTCAACTTTTTGGCTGGACAACCCTGTGTTTTTTGTTTTTTTTTTTTTGCCGGAGCCCTCTGCATTGGCACTTACGCTGTGTTGCCAGACTGGCCTCGTTCAAAAGAGTGATGAGAGGTCTGAAGTCGGTGTGAATGTGGCCGAACCTGCTGTGATACCATGGCTGATATCTGGCTGTCACATCCCTGCAAGGCCACTCCACTCATTTCAAAATCCTCTCACACTGCAGACTGATAGAGAATCTTTGGAGACAGCTGTCTTACATCAGCAGCAGCTTTGTTATGCAGTCATGCATACAGACTGTTCACTACTACCTGAACAGCAGCACTCTCTGCTGAGCCCTAATTTTTTCCACCTGCTACACACACACACACACACACACACACACACACACACACACACACACCCAGTGTGGACTTTTGCCAATTCTGTTTGTGGATTTAACCAGACCTCCATGACTGTGGCTCAAAATATAATTACTTGACGGGTTTTAATTTTAAGAGGTGCTTAATTTGTCTTGCACATTTGTCATCTTTTATCAAAATCAAAATTTTATCAAAAGTATGTTCAACAGCAGCAGATGGTGTAAGTGAAATTAAGTGTTATGATAATGATTTTTATGCAGCCTTGTGGGCCCATATTTGAGTGAGAGAGTTTAAAATGAGATATTGTGTTTGTTGAATGAAACATGAATGTCACTCCCACTCTCCCACCCAAAAATAAACTGCAGGAATCATACAGTTTAAACTAGAGTTGAAATCATATAGTATGATTGGATATGATACTGATGTGTGTCACTGCTTTGTAATGCAGGTCATTTGTGCAGATCTGTTTCTTAGATATACACACAGCCTGCTGGAGCTTTGCCAATCCTAGAGTTACTCAACTGGATCTGGCTGGAAAAACAGTGAGTGTGACACGGATGAGACCCGTATCAAATCTATGCAAATTTATCAGCCTGTCATAAGAGGTAATGACTGACTTGATAGAAAACAGAATGTATTTACCAATGGAATCATATTTTGTGCAATTACATTATTATTATGTGATACAGTATCATTTGTGATACAGATATCTGAAGGATTTCCTATCATTGTCCACTTCAAACAGCTGACCTGTCACCTCAATTTCTGTTCATAATGCCCGGCAATTGTGCAATTGTTCGGGTGCAGGTGCATGTGGGCATATTCCACACTTGATTAGTGAAATAAAGGTGATCTCTTTCAGTGTGATGTTGCAGAATCTTGTACAAATGATTAAGCAGTATTTGTTTAAAATAAACATTTTCATCACAGCCCTTTCATTGCATTATCATCAGTCATGCATTAGTTTATCACTTCACTCAGTAGCACCTTTGTCTTTGCACTCTCGGGCCAGCCACCCATACTGACATGGGTGTGATTCTGACATTCACAGACTGTACCAGGCACAGAACTGTCAGTGTATTCACTAAATTCAAAATTAATTTCATATTCCTGGCTCACAGTTTTTGTCACGAATAAATACATTTAATAGAACTTTCTTTGTACCGTAATTGAAATAGCATCACTCAGACTGACCCCTGTCCCTGTTTTTGTTGAACTGGTTGAAATATTTAAAGTTAAGATGAATTAAAATGAAGTGACAGACGGCAGTCAGGAGTTTGAATGTTTCTGAGATCAGCTGGGAGGCCTGGGCTCTGGCTCCGGGCTCTCGGATTACTTTTCCTCTCTGAAAACACAGAACAAAACATTTTTCTTCTTGCAGTTTTGTAGCATTTATGTAGTTATCATCAGGGTTTGGTGCAGAACCTGCTGTGTTTGCTATCACACTGCTCTGCCAACAAACTGCAGATCTATCAAGTGACACGCAACAGTGTTTCTGCAGGAGCTGGAAAAAATTAGATTTAATAACGGGTAGTTTGATCCAAACAGTCTGAATAGCCATAGACACATTCCAGCCACGCTAATAAATCCCAACAAGCATGACAGTCCATATCTGAATGGTTGAACTCTTGTGTTAACTAGAAAGCTAGTTAGATCTGCCTTTTTTCAATTTAAATTCTTTAGTATGTGCAGTAATGGTAATAAGTAATTTCAGTGCATATATGTCAACAACTTGTATAAAAACTTTATACCTTTCTTTTTTTCATACAGTACAGTTCATACAGTAACAGTATGATGAAGTTGGCAATATGTAATAATACAGACCAAATCGTAATCAAAACAGGCCTGTTAGAAGGGGCAAAATGACAAAATAATGTCTTGCATTGGCTTTGATCTGTGTTTAGTGAGCAGGGTTTTTGAGCTAACTGAAATTTTCCTACAGATTTCTTCAGTGCTCCCCCCCAATGCATCATTGTCTCTAATAGGTCAACAATATCACATGATGGGTTGCGTCTTTCAGCCATGTGGCAATGGAAGTGGAGTCTTCTGTATGCTGATTCTGTCCTGTAGGAGCTGAAGAGACCTCTGACATTTCTTACATTTACCTTAAGATGGAAGCTCTGAGATGACCCCTGTGCTCACATAAACCTACTTAGTTTCACTTAATTATCTACCTGTTGCATCACCGCTTTGGACTTTGTCACAAGTAATGGAATTTGAATTCAAGAATTTTATCTAGCGAGATGTTTTTTCAATATTAAATTCTTGTTTTTTCTTTATGGGGAATCCTGACTTGCATGGTAACAACTTCTATCAATCACCTGACCCGATTATCTCAACTTCTATCTCTTATCTCACCCAAAGTGATGTAAGAGATCATGCAAGTTAGCATTTAAGAGAAATCACTTATTTCAAAATGAGCGTCTGTAGCTTCTGTACAAACACTGTTCAAAGGGTGGTTAGTGTTCAGAGTAAACATTGCATAATAGTTGCATAGTCTTTTTCACCTGTTTGAATTTTGCGTCACCCCGGATCTGGCATCAGTGTGATGCCAGAAGACGTGCCAGTCTGGGTGTAAGCAGGTGATATGAAGGTATTAGTACAGCTCCCAGCCAGGACTGACAGGGGTCATAGCTTTCTGTTCTGAGCCTTGTGCTTTTCCTGCCTGCTGCAGGTCTCTGCAGAAAGTGTTACGACTGCACAAGGTTGCTTTCGCTTTCTGTGGCCTGGTAGATAAGGCTTTTGATAGGCCATGAATAGATGGTTGCCGGTTTTTAATTACATTTTTGTTTTATGAACTGGCTAGTTTAAATTGGCAACACATTCCAAAATAGCATTAGGAAACTGATACTGGATATCGGTCTGATACTGACAATGGCCAATCTGGCATTGGATATCATTATTTTAATAAATAATTCAGTAAACCCATATCTATTTATTTGTTACATTTTGTTTTACAAAGTTGTGTTTAAGTCAGGCCTGTTTTTGCTTACACATAAAACAAGGATCCCAGTCTCTTCCACACAGTGAGGCATACAGCTTTTTAATTAAACATTAGTATTGGATCGGTACTCGGTATCGGCTGATACCCAAAACCCAGGTATTGATATTGGGATTAAAAAAGTCGGATCAGTGCATCCCTAATAAGGAATATTCTCAGACTGCTGTCAGATGTGGCGCTGCTGGTAAAGATGTCGAGCGTGCTCTTTTAAAGTCGTCCACAATAGATCATCGACCGTGTGAGACTTTGTGGGAGCAGTCATGACTCCTCAAAACAAGAAGTAAACATTATATCTCTGCAAGTAAAGCAGAACTATGCATAATTGACAGTTTGCAGGTGATGTGTATCGAGGTGGGGTTGAAGTGATTCTTTTTGGTTGCAAACTTCTGCTTTGCCTGGACGTCCATGCCAAATCTGATTTTGTTAGATTTTAGATAATACCCACTGAAGCATAAATGCTTTGGTAAACAACACAGTAAATATTGCTCCTTTTTTTGGATAATATACATAATATAATGTATATAGTCTAACAGAAAATTGTCTGATATTGAGCTATAATAGGACAGCTATATCGCGAAGGCATGTATGCCTAATTTTGGGTTAGAAATGTTAGATTTTTAACAGCTCCATGCTTCTGTTCTGCTGTGTATTCAAAGAAGAGGGCTTATAAGCAACAGACTGGAAGCCATCTATAACCTGCCTTATTATGGAAAATGCAAATAAAAACTTGTCTCCATTCATGTTTCCTATCAGTTCATTAATGGGACCTGATGTATAGCTAGCTGCTTTGCTAAGAAACTCATCATGTGTATTGATTCTGTCTCGACTTCCCATCAGTGCTATGAAAAAGGAGCCAATTTGAACCATTCTTGGAAAGGCTTAATTGCACAAACAACATAATTTGTCTTTGTATCTATCATTTTCAACCCAAGGAAACTGAAGTACAAGTGGAAAGATGGAAAGAAAGAGAGTATTTCTCTGTAATTTCCTTTTATGCAACTAAATATTTTGAAAGCTGTGTAGCAGTTGAAATGTCCAGTGGCTGTAATTAGTTTTTTTACCGTGGCAGAGCAAGTCACTGTCTCGCTCGGCACCTTCTCATTTCTCACAGTAAATTGGTGGCTTTGTGAAGTCAATTGGAAGCCTTTAAGTCTTGTTTACATTCCTTAGATTCCTTTTGTATACATTCCCATATTCTTGACATCACTGTATTAGATTGAAAATTATCCTGTTGTGATGATGGGACACTTGTGTCTAGCATACCTCTCTATAAACCAGCCATGAGCAAGGAACAAACTGGATTTAGTCTGTGTTGAGGCAAAGAAAAAAAAAGTGAGAGAGCCTGTGTGTGTGTGAGAGAGAGGTGTGTGTGTGTGTGAGAGTGTGTGTGTGTGTGTGTGTGTGTGTGTGTGTGTGTGTGTGTGTGTGAGAGAGAGAGAGAGAGTGTGGTGTGGTGTGAGAGAGTGTGTGTGTGTGTGTGAGAGTGTGTGGTGTGTGTGTGAGAGAGAGTGGTGTGTGTGTGAGAGTGTGTGTGAGAGAGAGTGGTGTGTGGTTCTTAGGTCTGCGTGTTATTCCAAACTCATTTTTCTGGCTCATTCATACACTCCTCCTTCAGCTGCAGGATGTCCTGCTTTAACTGGCTGAGTAATCCCCAAACGGCCGAACTATTGGCTGATAGCTGTCACACTCTGGTGTGTGTGTGTGTGTGTGTGAGTGTGGCCTTTGTTCATTACGTGTGACACACCTACAGCTCGCATGCATCAGCTCTGGCTATACTGTACTGTAGATGATGAACTGCAGATGATCATAACAGTGTACAAAGGGGTTGGCTAAGTCACATGATGCATCGTGTCATACCAAAATCTATCAGTACCTTTAACCAGCAGACTGATGAATTTTTTGCCTCTTTTTATTAGTTATTATGTGACAGTTTTTTAAACCCTGTAGCGCTGTTACATAAAGTGGTGCAAATACTAGTTATTTTTTATGTTGACATTACCTTGGCAAGATAATAATGAATGAAAATCTTTGATTGTGTACACTCTGCAACCACATACACACACACAAGCACACACTCAGTTGTAGTATGTGCAGAGTTCCACAGACAGAAATGTAGATATTTGATTTATTTATATTCTCTAACATTGGTGCTCCATTTGAACAATACACACTAATTTTTTTGTCTACCAGTTAAAGTGCCCACTCCAATATTATGACCTGTGATAGGGCTGCTCCATTAAAATGTCACGTTTCCTGTCGAAATTCTCTTGTGACATTTTTTTTTCCCCACTCAGAACTGAGATTGCAATATTTATGTTTTTTCACTGCTTTTTTAAAAGCCAGAAAGCTCATATAATGCAACTGCTTGAAACGTAGATTTAAGAAAAATCTACCTGTCGTCAGTCTGTTGTCTACATAAGACACTTTTGAAAAATGTTTTCCTGTTTAAAAAAAAATTATTAAAACAAACAATTGTAACTAATACACCAGCTCACCTGTTGCTGGATGTATTCTGTGCCTTGTCCAGTTATGAAGGGAGGGACTGCTTTCACATGGTTCAGTCTGTTGTTAGCCAACCATTTCTTTCACTTTTAAACTGCAGCAGATAGGAGCAGCTTCAGTCCGTGTGATCCTCACAGTCTGCAGGATCAGACTGTTCGTTTTCTGCCTCGACTGCTGCTCGACACTTAACGATAGTTTATAACATTAGAACAGGCAGCACAACATGAAGAACAGTTGCGGGAAAGCATTGAATAGCATGTATGTAGCAAAGCATTAAGCCCTTGTTTTACAGTTGTTATCAGAGCCATATGTTTGGTTCACTTAGTTAATAAGTCTCTAGTGCTTTTAAGGCTCCTGCTGTGGATATTTGATTTCAGGTGGTTGTGCAAATTTGCTTTTGTCACGTGGAGTAACACACACTTGTCATTTGTTAAAGCAGCTAAGGGAAAAGTTAGGAGTGTTTGTTTTGATGTAATGGATCTCCCTTCTAATGCAGAATCGCTGCCACATAAAAGGCAGAATCAAGATTGTGATCTTATTTTGTGCACCCCTAGCCTGTAATGCCCCAAAACACAATTTACTTGATGCCTACTCATGTAGAATAGCACATTTTAGACCACTAATGTTTAATCTCTGCTCATCTCATATTTCTTGAGAAAATTCCTAGAGTCGATGCCAGAATGCTTCTGAACAGGTCAAGCCTCAGGAATGAGTAGCAGTAATCACGAAACAAAAAGGAAATTAACCTATTGTGTTAGATGACTTGATCCCAGAGCAACAGTCCCATGAACATCCACATACCACTTGTTTCGCAAGGGAGAGGGGATGACTTTAGCATTTCCCTGTGTGTTTTGGGAGCTGGCCTACTTTCTGTTTGTGTATTGTGTCTGTGAATCCCCTCGGTAAAACCCACAGGCTCTGTTGTTTACTCTGAGACAGAAATTAGTCCAAATCGTTCAGGTTCAGTCTAAATGCTGGTGAAAATGTCTTCTTTATTTAGTATGGGATAATATTTCATTCTGTGCTGTTTTATGCTCGATTTTTCTCCTTTGTATCAGGAGGATAAAGTGTATTCTCTGTGTGAATGAATGCTGCCATTAAGCAGCCTGCCTGGAACTAAACTGAAAGACAGGCTTGTGGTGGTTACATAAGTTGGCCTTTGTTGTGTCATTGTGCCGCTGTGATGAGCCAGGCCCTGGCCAACAGTGGAAATGGCCTCATTAACCAGTAGGGCCTTATGATTTCCGCGTTGTGGAAAACACGGACAGAATCGCAGAATTCGATAATAAAAATGGAACCAACGTAAAACGTGGAATATTGTGGAATTTGCCAAAATGTGGATGCAGTTTACAAAAATCAGGGTTTTCCCTAATTAGGCGCAGCGCCTAAGCATTTTTACAGAGCGCCTAAGGTGAATGAACAGAAGAAAACTATGCTGAGAGTCTCTACTGTGTTTTGGTGTCATTTCTGGTCATGCTGCTTCTGTCCTCTGCTCTCTGTGTCAGAGTTTTTCAGATATTATTGAGTTTATATAGTGACTTTGCTGTTGTAAACTTTACTGTTGCTGCTCTAGAAACAATATTTAGGTATATTTAGAATATAACCCAATTCTAATCCTGTTCTGAATTTATTCTTTTTTAAAAATAATAATTAAAACAAAAGTATTGATAAAGAACTGGAATGATAAGAGTATGGATAAGATAAAAAAAAATAAAATCCTAACATAGCCGTTCCTACAGCTGGTTAGTGGTTTCAACCTGACTTTGGGAGGATGAGCAAATCGCAGTTCTTCACTATAAGCCTCGTTTTACCAATGTTATTTTGTGATTATCATTTTTTAAGGCACACGGACTTAACACACAAAAATGTAAAGGCCATAGTGCTTACATATCTGATTCACTTCTTCATGCTAATATCTGACTGTACTGTGTATTGAAGCACCTTCTTTGATTAAAAATGATGCAATATTGTGTTGCATCATTACAAATTCATTGATATATATTCATTTCATTCAATGTATGATTACATTTTGAATACTTTCTTATTGAACTGTTGAAATTTTATTCATCCACCACATGATTAAACACTCTTTCTGATGACACAATTTGCTTAAACTGTAAAACACAATTCAGAAAAATTAAAACAGAAAAATTGGGAAAAAATAAAAGGGAATCTGGAAAAAATTAAAACAGATTTCAGAGGACCGTAACCCAGCAGCAAATTAGCATTTTAACACATCTCACTGTTTACTGTGCGGATACAGACCTGCTATCCTGAATCAATTTCTCCTTTTTAAAATAACTAGTTACTTTTAAAAGGAACTTTTGGCACCACTGAAAATGAGTTATTCTTTGTCATCATCTGTTCGTGGCTACAGATGTTACAGCACTATACTAGCTCTGTACTTTCTTCGTAGGTTAAAAAACACACATTATGATGGTTTAGCGTTGCATCGTCAGTACAGTGTTTGGTGTTAATTCACTGAAGACCAAGCTTTGTTGTGACTGGTTGGGTACAGTGGGACCCAGATTTTCTGTGTCAGCGCATGTCGCTTGCCATTCACAGTCACATTCTCCCTGGAAAAGAAAACTGAAATGACATCAGGTCAAAAATGTAACAGAGTGCCTTTCTGTACCAGTGTGTCAGATTGCAGAATGATGTTTGGCACGATGCAGCAAGACTGTTTCCTTTTAACGTGATTATTTGAGAGTTTATTTATGTGCAAATATACAAGTGATAAAAGACAGAAAAAAATAAAGAACAAAATTAGTTTTGCTGATTAGGTTTTAAAAATGAAAGAACTTATTAGAAAAATACTGACCTCTATGTGTCCCTCTCTTGCCCTCTGTGTGTGTCTCTGCAGTGGAGGGTGAAGGTCAAGGTCGCATTCTCCAGCGGTTTCCTGAGAAAGAGTGGGAGGACAGCCCGTTTCCACAAGGCGTAGAGCTGGTAAGTTAACACTTAAAGACATGTTCCTGTATGGCTCGGTGGCTAGAACAGGACACGTAACCCTGTCAGGGTCAGGGGCATTACTGACATGGGTCACATGCAGGGTTTTCCCTACCATTATAAGACTGAAGCGCCTAAGCTGAATGAACAGAAGAAAACTATGCTGAGAGTCTCCACAGTGTTCGTTACTGTAAGTGCAGTGAAACCTTTGCTAGTAAAAAGCCAGAGTAAGAGTTATTTATCAAACCACCTGCTCAACAAGCATAAACATGTAGAAAAGCGATATTTTCAACTGCTTTGTCTACAGTCTCCTGGTTACACAACCCCAGCTTGCTGATTAAGCTAATAGCAAATTGTTATGCACAAGCTAAAACCAAAGCTATCTGTATGTGGGCTTTATCTTAGTTTGCCTCGCATCTTAAAATGTGGCAAATTCTTGTAAACTCAGCTATTTGCTGAGACGGCACCCCCCACCCCCCCCCCCCCCCCCCACCGAACCAGCCCCTCCTCTCTACCAGCGGTACCTGCAGGCAGTGAATCACATCAGCAGCAGAGGGAGGACAGAGGACAGGATGAATGACTGATACTGACTGATGTCTGTGTTCTTATAAAATAATAATTCAAAAAACAATTCTTAAGTAATGAAAAAGACCCAGTAAGAGTATTGATAAAGAACCAGACTTATAAGAGTACGGATAAGATAAAGATAAAATCCTAACATATCCGTCCTTACAGCTGGTTAGTGGCTTGAACCTGACTTTGGGAGGATGAGCAAATCACTGTTCAAATCTCTTTACTATAAACCTTGTCTTACCAATGTTATTTTGTCTTTTTTTTATGGCACACAGTGCGATTTCTCACAAAAATGTGAAGAATTACTTCAGGCCATAGCGCTTACATCTCTGTTTCACTTCTTCATGCTAATGTCTGAGTGTACGGTGAAAAACTACAGCCTGTGTTTTTTTTAATAAATATTGTAATGATAATAGCCCAAATTATGTGAAAATGCATAGTTTCTAGTCAAATAACACCCAACAAGTTTTCTTGGGGGAGAGGCATATTTTGTGTTAATTTTTTTAAATGTTCAATTGTTTGAAGATGAGTCTATCAGACGTTTTTGCCTGCCATCAGGAGGTTGGTAGCTCAGATATCCTGCAGTCCTTTTATTTCAATACAGCTTTTTATGCCCATGGTGAAACTTGCTCTTATGTGTTTGTTGTAGATTCTGTATACACCCTCCAGACCCAAATTATTTTTAGATATAAGGAAACAAACATATTTTTATGGAACCAGTGAATGAGAAACATTCGATTTTGGCCCAATTTAACCCTGATATGAAACTGAGTTGTGAATCACAAGGCTGAATATCCTTTTCTGTCTGTGAAGTTTCTGGAAGAACTGTTGATGGAAAAATGAACCAGAGTGGAACATCTGTTTTTGGTCAATTCAGTGAATTAAATATCTGACATATAATGTCTTTACTTTGATGCAAAAATCTGAAATCAGCTGTCAGCTGTACTTGGCTGATAGATTTGTTTGATGTGAATGGCTTCCTATGTAGTTTAGTTTTCAAGTGACACAACAGACTCTCAGAAAAGGAATAGTTTGACAATTTGGGAACTAGACTCGTTCTTGCCAAGAGTTAGACGAGAAAATCAATTTATGAGAAATCTCAGTCATGAGATCGGTATTGATCTTCTTGGCAAGGAAGTGAACTAGTATATTTCCCAAATTGTGAAACCATTCCTACAGAAACAGAGCAGGATGGAGGGGGTTTCACATTGATACAGGTCAGGACTCGAGCCTGCTGAGTAAGCATGGATTCACGTAGTGATTGGCTGGTTAAAAGCGTATCTGAATAAGACACAAAACAGACAACTAAAACTAGCTTCATAAACAGTTTCAGTGTAGATTGACTTAAGATAAAAGCAACCAGTAAATGGCATTTGTAATATGTTTACACATGCCAGTCATAGACTAACTTCAGATTAAGTCATTCAGTCAGTGAGGCAACTTTATGAATAATGTCCGGGACATAATAGATGTCATATCTTAACATAAAGCACTGCTAATATTGACCTTCTGTTTAGTCAACACTATGACAGTATTGATTTTGCAAGTAAATATTTGAAAATTACATACTGCAACTTTTTCAAAAACCCACTACAATGTGATTAGAAATAAAAGTACAAAATATAATTTCTCATCTATTCACATCATTCAGTCAGAGCTATGTTATTGTTGTCATATTATTAAAGCAGATGGAAAGTTTTCAGAACAGGTTTTGTTGCGTTAATGATAGCCAAGCCCTGGCTGAGTCACCCTGAAGTGCTGTAAGAGCGCCTATGTGTCTGATATGTCACCCAGCTTGGTATGCACCCTAATTTTTTTCTTTTTTTTTGTTCCTTCCTTCCCATCACCATCTGATGCCCACCAATGTCCACCTTTCCCTTTTGGACCCAATGTCACTCTCCACCCTCCTCCTCCTCCTCCTCCAATGTCCCTCCCCATCCTCCTCCTCTCTAGTTCTGTCAGCCCAGCGGTTGGCAGCTGGTTCCTGAGCGGCAGCCTGCCTCCTTCTTTGTAGCAGTTTTGACTGACATCAACTCGGACCGTCACTATTGTGCCTGCTTCACCTTCTGGGAGGGCCTGGACAACCCACAGGTGAGGCAGACATCAGCTGTTCACTTTCTCCTACCACATTTTAAGTGTGGGCCACATGACACCCTAAAATACCTTTTTCTGTACACAATCTTAACAAAAGAAATGACTATAAAACTGAATAAAACATTCAGAGCAGCTAAGTCAATTATTCTTTTTTGAATTGCATAATTTATCATTTTAGGTAGAGTAAAATGTGTATTTCACAGCTGTTAAGAGTCATATTTAACAGTGCTATCTTGTCAGATTCATGTCCGCATGCAGTCAGCCACACTCAGCCAAAGAGGCACACTAATGAGCTCACTTGAAGGGGAACTCCACCGATTTCACACATCAAACTGTTTTTCAAGTGATGTCACTTGAGTCACTTGGGGCTGAAGACTACAAGTTGGAAAAGTTAAAATAATCAGCAGGTAGCCCGCTCCTCATCTCTTCTGGAGGCTAGCAGCTTCAGGCTACATTAGCTGCTATAGAATAACACACCTGAATCTCCAACAGAATTGTCAGTATTCGAGGTGCATTGTGGGCACTGTAGGCTTCAGGTTTGGACAGGGAAGAAGAATGTGTGGAATAAAAAAGAGAAGCTCTCTGGTTCTGCTGCATCAGTTTTGATGCTTTTTAAAAACTGTCCATCGTGAGTCCAACTGTGTTGTAAGAGTGCACTCACCGTTGGAGGTAGGTGAAACTCTTATGAGCTGTGTGAGTTTTTATTGGAATGAATCAAATTGTTACATCCATTTAATACATTCTTTGATGCTTTCCACCTGTGAACACTATCTGTTGGCTTTGTTGGTTTGTTGTGTTTTCAGTTGTAAATCCTGTATGTAAACCAGGTTTATAATTTGGGTTATAACCAGGGTTATAACCAGTTTATCTAAACCTGATATGACTACAGTAATTTCTGTTCTTCTCTATGTTCAGCTACAGAAGGCGGAGACCAGCGAGGTGGACGAGGTGGATGAGGAGCTGGCCGTCGTCCAACCAGCTCAGGTCTTTGCCCCCAAGAGCCTGGTGCTGGTGTCCCGGCTGGACTACACCGAGGTGTTCAGGGTACGACACACAACCACAGCTCCTAAAATTCTACCATGTCTGCATCCATTGTGGTGAAAGACAGCAGCGTGTGCTTTTGTTTGCAATAACAGATGTTGTGTTATCTCATCACCCATCTTTTCTGAATGAACAGGTGGGGGCTGAAACACAATACTGGACACAACCATATTATTATTTAACAGGGTAGCTCTTTAATTTTTGTGTAATGGTATATTTTGGGTTGACCTCTGACCTCCATGTCCCTCCCTCCCGATTGAACAGAACTGTCTGGGTTTGATCTACACCGTCCATGTAGATGGCCTGTCTGCCCCCTTGGAAACGGTGATTGGAAATCTCCTCACATGTGTCATTCCCATCGCTGGAGGCTCCCAGGTAACTGCTGACTGTTTGTGTGTTTGTGACACAGACACCTGACTGTCCTACAAAAGCAATATTCAAAGATCATGATTTGAGCTTAGATGTCATATCATCTGTTGGGAACATTTGACCAAGGATGAAGATAAACTGTGACACCATTCTTCCGTCTGTTTCTTACGCCGTTACAGCTCTTTGTCTTTGCTGTGTGGTACACACTTCTTGCTCAGCAGTGCAGCTTATTCAGATAGTTAACATTTTAGAGAAGTAGGGCTTGGCGCAGCTTGCTAGCATAGCACCTTGTTCAGCATGGACAGCCAGTGCTGACCGCTCATGTCAATAAACCTGCCTCTGTGTTAGCTTGGTACAACAGAAATATATATCACCTGTGATGGAAGCGGTGCTCTTCATGTGTGTACTGTATGTGTGTAAAAGAGATGATTATTCATATGCAGAAGTGCCTGCTGCTTGCATGCACATTTCTTTGTGCATGCATAATTTGATAATTAATGGATTACTATCTACAGACAGTCATGTGGTTTGAAATAACACAAATCTTCATAGAGCTTGTTTTACTGCCCTGACGGCCAGTGTCATGTACAACTCTTTCAAACATCCTTTAAACATGTACTGCACACTTTATCATTGACATTTTAGCATTATTTGATTCATCATTGATCATTTTCATCGTTACAGACTTAACTTACTGGTAGAGGTTAGTGACAGAGCTTTGTGAAATGCAGCGCTAATACAGCTTGTTAGCACCACTTGAAAGTTTTAAACCAAATCATAATATTTTGCAAGCAATGTTTGCCATGTCAGAAAACAACAATCTGCTCATTTATAACCAATTCTTTAGTGTAACGTAACATGTCTGGGACACAAACTTTGACGTCAGCACTTAGGCCACTGCTTTTCTGTTGACATTTTTGTTCACTTGTTGGATATGTCAAATAACTCACTGAGTTACAGCAAGAGTTTTTCCTTCATGCTGCAGTTATAAGACATTAAATAAATAACAAATAACACCAACAAATCTCCACTGAAGTGAGTCAACAATATGCAGCAAACTCCATCAGATAAAAAAAAAGGTTCTTGTTTTTGGCGTTTTGTTGTAATTATGCATGTGAACATGCACATTGTGTGTTACTTGATAGCACATTTGGGCTATTTTAAACAGTTTGTTTCTCATTTTTTCTTGTCATTTCTGCCATTTTTCACAATTTTCTCTCATTTTTTCATCTATTTTGTAAGAATCGTGGGTTTTTTTTGTTTCTTCACCTCAGAAAATAGTGACTTCTTTCTGTTTTTTAATCAGTTTTTTGTGCAAATAAACTAAATTACACGTATTCATGCCCATGGTGCACATACGAATGTAAGTGTCTATTTTCTCTGAATCAGTTGAAACCTCCCACTGTGGTTTCCAGATGTTGTAACCCATGTGTGTAATTTCTGTGCACCCTACTGTACACTGGTTCCTCTGTGTTACAGATAAATGAGTCCCCAGTTTGTAGTTTAGACAAGGTTCCTCAGGTGCTGGCCTGTGAATGGCTGCTGGCCTGTCTCCAGGTAACTTTCTCGTTCTGCAAGCTTCACCAAGCAACAACCCGCTCAATGTTATTGATTCTGTTAATGAAAAAGGCCAGAGTTGTTGTTTTTTTTTTTTCTTTAAGGAATGTCTTCTCTTCTTGCAGTCATTTCAAATCATGCGTGATTAATGGCGCTTCAACTATTTTTGACCTGCTTTTTTTGTGTGTTTTGTGATTAAACTGTTTCCACGGGATCATGTTAATCATTTCAAACATTTCACTTTTTTTCTTCCTCTTGCATTTGTCATGATTTTAATTTATTGCAACTATTAACAACCATTTTAGAACACTTATTATTTTCAAGTCATTTCCTCTTCTAAAACACAAACACACGATTAAGCCCGTTGCTGTGCAGGTCGTAGTTCAGTTGCTGGGTGACCATATGGGACGGCAGATGGCTTCCTACCAGGAACGCACCGTCTGAATGAGAGAATCAGATCTAATCAGTATTAACACACATAGAGACCCAAACAGCAAAGCTAATGCAGCGCTCTCCTCCCACACCAACACACGTGAAAACAAACACTCATCGGTGCACAGGTAACCTAAAGCCTCAACCGTTTTCCCCCTCTGTAATTTGCTATCAAACATTACATACATTCTGACTAAAATCTTGGCTTCATTATAGAGCTGCATAATACCTATGATGTTCTGTAATGTGAAGTTTAAGACACAAACACAAAAAAATACCCCATATATACATACACAGCTCGTTAAGGCCCTTGAAATGATTTGTACTGCCTGCTCCAGCCAAGCACAAACAGTTCTGTTCTGCCGAGTTGGAGGAGGACAGACCACTTAGAAAGAGTAACACACACTTGCACACATTCCTCTGACTGTTTAATCACACGGTGGCTTCCATTTAGTAAGATCATCCCCACAAAATGTCTGTCATTATCACAGAGTCTGTGTGTTCACGGCAACCTCAAAAACACACAACACACCAACTCCAACAACACAACACTGAAATCATCTCTGCCATTAGACATGGTGTCACACACACACACAGGACAAATCTTGGCACAGATGATCCTTAAACTTTCTACAAGGGCTGTGTGTGATTTGTATTTTAAGTATATTTAAAAATGTAAATTACTTGAAACACTTCAACTCTGTATTAGATTCTCTCAAATGACCCAACAAGCATTTGTTAGCTGTCAGAGAGACCGCAGAGGTCAACATTAATCCATAAAACCACAATCTCTCACAATATGTTGTGTTAGTGTTAAAATCCATATTCAAATAGCTTTGGAAACTCCAAACTCTATCCGAGAACATTTTTATCTTAATGTTTTAGAGTGGCAGCTTGTAATGAGATGTATAAAAATTTTTTGCATTTACAGTCATGGTCTATACTGTGGTAGGCTGTCATAAATGTGGATACAGTGACTAATTGCTGTCTGCCATCTAACCTCAGGCTCCTTTTCTTCATATCGGACAAACTACCTGCATTGATCTAAGAAAATGAGCAGTCTTAGCAGTTCTTAGCAGCTTGGGAAACAACTAAACAGATATTTTATTTAAATCTTTGACCACTAGAAAGTTACAACACTCCAGTTATTTATCTGAGTAGCTTACACAACCCTAATTTGAAGTGAACTCCAGGCTGTTGACCTAATGTGAGAAATGGTGACTTTCAAAGGAAGGGTGGCCTTGTGGTCAGGTTAACACAGAGGAGTGCGTCTTCTCTGCTTAAGACCCTCTGAGAACAACACCGTGAATCCCTGCAATCCGTACACGACCCTGACCTCTGACCCTCTCTCTGTGTGTGTGAGTATGTGTGTGGTAGTGCCAGATTTCCCCAAGAGTGGAATTCATAATTTTTAATATGGAACAGAGTCAAATGCTCATCTTCCCGTCCATTAGTGACCGAGCTGTTACAGGAATATGTGTTAATCTGTCTCTAAAATGAATCCCTGTGAGAGAGGGAATTCCAGTCTCAATTTCTGGAAACTGTTTGTCTCACTGCCAAGTGCTCTGACTGACAATATCTCATTGAAGAGTCACACATTAGGCAAGATCCTAGATGCTTAATTCATAGAAAACCCACTTAGTTATTCTGCTAGAGGTCAATGCCACTTTCTGTCAGTCGATCACATGATGGAGACACAAGTCCACTCTCTATGCAGCATATAGCCTGTGCACTCACCTCTTTTTTTTTTAAGATTTAAGAGTCAGTGGAGAGAGACAGGAAACAGAGAGAGAGAGTTGGGGGTATGACATGCAACAGGGGTCCTGCGACCAGGAGTCGAACTGTGGACGTTGTGGTTATGTGGTGTGCACCTTAACCATTAAGCCACTGGGATCCCCCTTCCCTTCACCTCTTACCAGTGGATTGTCTCAGTGAGTTTGTGGTTAGAAGGTGATTTCAGGGCTGCTCTGGGTTTCAGTTTTATTACCTGTTACGGTTGAAAACAGTCATATGGTCTTAGAGATGAAAAATTCCCTCATCTGACTTTCAAAACCATGCAAGACAAAAGCAAGCATTGCACACTATGAGGCTATTCCTCTGAGTCTGTTCCTTTGTAGGGTGTGTGTGACTCACAATGAAAAAGTCAACTTTTTAAAGTTAAAGGACTCCAAATGCATTAACTGAACAAAACAGTTTTAATCATTTCATAATGATAGATGAACGTATGAGTATTTGTACTGCTGTTGTTCTGTGTGTTTATTTTGACTACAATGACATAATGGATCATTTAGTGCTGTCAAATGCCAAATGATGGCTCTACTTTTTTTTGCACGTTTATTTTTCATATTTTTACACAGCCCTCATCTTGCAGTTCATGTTTATCATGTTATTGTTTGTGCAGCTTACTTGTTTTGCCATGCTGATACATTACTGTCATATTGTTGTCAAGTTTGGGCCTTCTGTGCCCACACTGTTGTTTCTAACCTGTGTCTTATCCCGCGGGGTGCTTGTGTGTGTGTGTGTGTGTGTGCGCGTGTGTGTGTGCGTGCGTGTGTGTGCGTGCGTGCGTGTGTGTGTGTGTGTGTGTGCGTGTGTGCGTGTGTGTCTCTGCTGGGTGCTTGTGTAGCCGGGCCAGGAGGAGAGAGAAGAGAGTTTGGTACGCCTGCCTGACTTCATTCTCCCCTCGCCACCAATCAGCGCTTAGCTTTCTCAGCTTCCTTTTCTCCACCCATTTCCCTCAGCCAAGGAGAACCAATCAAAACGCTTTGATACAGTCAATACGTGACCAACAACTGATCATTCATTTCACATAAAGTACCATAATGCACCTCTGATATAAGCATGAGCCTCTCAGCTTGTCCATATAGACATGATTGACTTTAGGACTGATGGTTTATTTCCTTAATGTAACCGCTGTATTTCTGTAGAGGAACTGAAAGAGAAACTACAAAGTAGTAGTAATAAAATTTAGATTCCACAGTACACTTTCAGATCAAAGTACTGTGAACAGCATCAGATAAGATGCATTCCAAATGCTCACCCATAGCTTTAAGTAAATGTACAAGTGGTAACCCCATCTACTTTGAGTCATTTCTATAACTGCACCGCAAAATGTGGTTTATCCCAATGAATCGCAACACTCCTTTTAAAATTTCAGTTTTTTTACATTAGAAAAAGTAACAATATTTCAAACCCAAACTTACTTTTCTTCTCGAAATTAGTTTTGATACTTCTGTACCTGATGAAGAGCCAGTTTGGGCTTGAAACATAGTCGCAACACAGTAGTACAGAGTGTTCTATTGTGTGGCGAGTCCTTGGGTTTGTTTGTTTGCGTGTGTTTAGCACACTGATTATTCCAATTACACCATGGCTTCTCGCCTGTGATCAAAACATTAGTATTGACTTTGTGTTGGCATTAATTTGTCAACCTTTTAGTTACTTTATCACTCAATAAGCAGGCAGGTCTGCTACATGAGAGCCATGCATCAATAAAATAATGCACTCAGCATTCTATGCATATCATTATTAGCCCCTTTTTATCTAAATGGAAATTAGAGGTAGACAGCCAGAGACTGAATTGAACACATCTGATGGTCAGTTGTTGTATCACAGCATTGGATCGCTAACAGCTCGCGTACGGCTGCTGATGCTACCGCTGCTGCTGCTGTAGAGAGCATGAGATAATGCTGCGCCTGTTCCCTCTTAGCTAGCATAGCACACATACAGCCATACTGCCTGGATGATTTTAAACATTTTCAAATGAAGCTTTTTCTTACACACATTGCAGATCCAATCCAGCTGGTTTGTCTACCTTTAAAGCCCCCTGGCAAGATTAAAACTCACCTTACATAACTGCTGCTACTGTTGCTAAAAAAAAAAGCATGCAAATTTGTTTCCTCTAATCATCAGGATGTAAAATTGTGATCACGTTATCTGGATTGTTAAATAAGTCTGAAATACTTAAATACATAAATCGGAAATCATGTCCCCAAGGTATGCTGTGTTCAATAGTTATGTAGTCTTGCCTCAAATGGCTTCATCTTGTACTGCAATGCTCAGTCGTACTGTGCTTATACGGTATTGATTTATATTTTTGCAGTCTAAACTATCTCTGTCTCTACTCTCAGATACGCTTGTAATCTAAACCACACACACATCAATATTTATCGGCTTTGTCTTCTGTCTGGAGCACAGTAGATTTACAGTTCTACAAAGTCAATTTGGTTATCTGTAATGGAGGACATAATGAACCTTATCCCTGTAGGACGCAGTATTGGAGCTGTTGAAGTTTCAGCCTTTTTCCTCATCACGTCAGATAAGATTTTCTACTGTGTTAAATTTATCCCAGGACATGCTTCATGGCCCCTAATGAATCATCCATACAGATTCTCCCTGATCAGTCCCCTTTCCACTTGTGCTCACATCAGACTGCAGTGGAAAATCGCCTGCACATGACACCTGCCATGTCGCTGGGATTTCTCTCCCATAAAGGCTCATTGATTTGGTGGCGCTGGTGTTGTTTTGCAGTAAGGTTGTTGGCATGGAGCCCTGCCCAGCTCCATTCTCTTCCTGATCAGCTGGAATGGCTTGTGTCTTATTTGTCATGTACCTGCTAAGCTTCTGGGACTCTCCATTTCTCTGTGGCTGACTCACGCTGCTCTCTGGACACGCACAACTGTGATTAAACCCTGTCTTTCTGAGAAACCACATTTGTTCTTTTTTTCTCACCTCCCTTTTTGAATACCTCCTTCTTTTTCCCCCTCTCTTTCTTTATCTGTAGCGGACAATTACATTAGGCGCTGGTGATCGGCAAGTTATCCAGACTCCCATCAACGACTCACTACCTGTCAGCGGCAGCAGCGTGGCTCAGCTCTTCAGACAGCTTGGTACGGACAATTAGAATATGGGATTAATACTAAACCTGTCCTGTTTCTAAGTAGTGTTTTCCAGATATTATTGAGTTTGGGGGGTTTGTTGATAGTGAAGAATTCTACTGTAGTAGCAGTAAGGCAGTTTAACTGTCCAAGCTGCGTCTAAAATGGACTGGACTGTATTTATATAGTGCCTTTCTAGACTTCCGACCACTCAAAGCACTTTTACAATACATGTCAACATTCACCCATTCACACACACATTCATACACCGATGGCAGAAGCTGCCATGCAACGTGCCAACCTGCTCATCAGGATGAAATCTAATGCACATTTACACACTCACACACCTCTGGGAGTAATTTGGGGTTCAGTATCTTGCCCAAGGACACTTTGACATCTACTGGAGGAACCGGGGATCGAACTGCCGATCTTCCGAGCCGCTCTACCTCCTCAGTCACAGTAGATCACTCCCTATTCACTCCCTATTTACTAAATAGTGCCCTATATCTACTGTCCGCCATTTTATTGGAGTGTCTGAATTTCAAGTGTATATTTTTTCTCTCTATAGTACCCTTGATGATGCTAACAATGGTAAAAAATTATGATAAATAAGTGATAATCTTTTGAAATATCAATTTACTTTTCACTATTGTCTGTTATATATGGTGTAGGGGGTAGTGAATGAGTGAACGAGGGAGGGATTTTGGACACAGCCCAAGTCTGTCAAAAACTGTCTTTCCGCACAGCAAATATACAATTTTTAGATTGAAAAATGGGCCCACAATTATGTAAACTGTGTAATATTGTAATATATATGCCTTGCCAGTCCTTTATTCCTGTTTCAGTTCTCTGCTTGAATTTTCCAGAATTTGGAAGTGATCACATTTATGTTTCATATGTTTTTGAAGTTACTAACACTGCGTAGAAACCCAGTTACTTTGCCTAACCAGTAATAGATGAATTAAGACCTCTAGAAAAATCCCTAATATGTTGTTTCTGTGTTTGAACACAGTAAATTTGTGAGATTATTATTGTAACTGGATGACAGACTGTAGAATATCGTGTATGAATTTGGTTTCTAACTTGGATTCCTGGTGATGTTCTGTCTGTGCGCTCTTCTCCCACAGGTATAATCAATGTGCTGTATCTGTTCTGTGCGGCTCTGACGGAACATAAGATCCTGTTCCTGTCCAGCAGCTACCAACGACTAACGGACGCCTGCCGGGGACTGCTGGCCATCATGTTCCCCCTCAAATACAGGTGTGTTCCCACTCCTAGGTCTCTTACTGCTGTGTCTTTAGAGCTGTGATTGTGCTAGGATTTAGCATTTTATTTAGCGTTTTATTGTCTGAGATCCAGAAAAACTTTAACCTTTCTAATTGGTGTTGATGCATTACATAATACAACATGACAGTTTCAGAGAAAATAAAACACTACAACATGTTACATACAGTCAGCAACTATATACAAACTAAAAGCACACTGCAAATATACGTTAGCATGTCATGGTTTACAGGACAGGAAAAGGGATCCAGTATAGCTGACAGCATCTGATGTGCTAAATCTCTTCCTGTTTATGTCTTGTCAGCTTCACATATGTCCCCATCCTGCCGGGGAAACTCCTGGAGGTCCTGAGCACTCCCACTCCCTTCATCATCGGCGTCAACTCATTCTTCCGCTCTGAGACACAAGAACTGGTGGGTTGTCATCAGCACAACATGATAGACCAACGTAGCCACATTAGGATAGGACTGAGTGAAGCATGTTGGTCCTGAGGAAAAACCGCAGCAGTAAGAACTGATCCAGATAAATGTGTTAATGCGCAGGCAGGGAGTCTCTTGTCTCTGACAAGCCTGAAGCTATTTGTGTTGAGCATGTAATACACATTCTCAACTCTAAAAGGTTTCCACCAGCTAACTAGTGGGAGGCTTTTATTATGAATCAGCTATTGGAAATGTAATGTTAGTGGAACTTTGTTAGTGTTGCTATTCTACAATAAGAACAGGCCAACACAACAAGATAATGACTTATTTGGTGCTGTTAGGATCAGTTTTAAATATTCTAGGGAGGATAGTACAAGCAGAAACAGCCACAGTGACATGTTCTATGAAAAGCTGCAGACGACAGGCTCTTACTACAACAACCTTTTTTACCTTGCTGTGCTGTGGAAAAACACTCCCACCTTGCCAGCATTGCTTGGGTGGTAGCGGTTGGTCACGGCTCAGCTCAGTGCAAGAAAGTGCAAGAAACTGCCAGTAAATGCTGTTTCTCAATGTTTAATACCAGCTTTTTTCATGTTTCATTTGGAAAACGTGCTAAAGACGGCTGAGCTTTTCCCTCATTGGCCACCATTATTGTTAATAGCAGCCTATGATGGGACTATTGGTAGTGCATTCTGAATGAGAAAATGAAACAGCTCTTGAACAGAAAGCAGCCGGGGATGCAGCCTGAAGCAGCGGAAAATGTCGGGAGGACAAATGCCAGCTCCACACAGCCCACTCCATCAACAATAAACAAACAGGCAGCATCATTAAAAAACCCAGCATGCACTAGGTGAAATATAAACTAGTTGGAACATCTGCTGCCAGTTTCCAGTAGAGAGAAAGAAATGTAATATAATAGAATCAGTCTTATTGTTAAAGGTTGAATATATTGTTCAGTAGTTTAATAAACTTTCTCTCAAAAAGAACCAGGATGGCTGTAAAAATCAGATGGAGGAGATTGCCCTGCAGATAAACTATTATATGCTTGTGTATGTTCTCTCTATTTGTGGCTGGCTTTGATTAAAATGGGGAGTATGTTTCATCTAAATTCTCACTGACCCATTAAGCAATGGTTCATCTATCTTTTAATAAACTGCCATCTGGCCATTTTCTACCTACTTACATCTTCAGATTCTTGCCAAGAACAATTATACCAACATACGTGCATGACAATTATTAGCGTCTAGATCTCATGATCAAAGAAAATATTTTTCTGCGATCTTATTAAAGCCTGATGAGAGTGTAATGAACACTCTGTAGCTCACCGTGCCGCCCCGATGGAGCCATTGTGTGACATAACAACGAGATGCTGTGTTTTGTACAGTAGTTCTCAATGTATGAGCCATGGTGAGGGTCAGTGGTCAGATGTTGTTTTCTGGGCGGCCTTTCCTGCTGTCTGCGGTGAAATGTGAATGTCTATTATGTTGTTTGATAGCAAACGTCCTGTTATGAGCAGCTGCTGACAGAGACGACTTGTTTTTGTCTCCCTCTTGTCTTTCACTTGCTATAATCAGCTTGTGTATCACACTGTTGTTCTTTTATCAACTTTCCCAGAAGCAAAAATGAAAAGTATATTTAATGGTGACTGATGAGTGTGTGTGTGTGTGTGTGTGTGTGTGTGTGTATTTTCAGTTGGATGTGATCATTGCTGACCTGGACGGTGGCACGGTGACCATCCCAGAATGTGTCCATATCTCCCTGCTGCCTGAACCAGTCCTCCAGCAGACCCAGACTGCGCTCTCTATGGTAAGAGCTGCAGCGTAAACACCAAACACACCCACAATACACACTAGTGAGTACGGGGAAATCTCATTACCATCCAGTGGGTGGTTTCTATCAAGCAGTAAATTCCTCAGTGGTGCTTTATGGGTTGTGATGCCAGAAAGCTCTAAGAGGGAAAAATCCTTATTATTCATTTTAATGCCGCTTTTTTGTTTTGCAGGTGGTAGATTAGATTTTTGTTTAAATTTAGCTTGGTCTGGTATTTATTTATTTTTTATTATGTAACAAAAATACCAGAAATTCTGTAGAGCTGCAATGATTAGTCAATTAATAGATTAGTCGATCAACAGAAAATTAATCACCAACTATTTTGATAATTGATTTATCATTTTGAGTAGTTTTTTAAGAAAAAATGCAAAATTTGAGTTTTGTAAATGTGATTATTTACTGGTTTCTTTAGTCTGCTATGAAAGTAAACTGAATATCTTTGGGTTGTGTGTTTTTTAGGTGGCATCTTAGGCTTTGGGAACCAAGGATTCACATTTTTCACCATTTTCTGACATTTTATAGATTAAAAAACTAATCGAGAAAATAATTGACAGATGAACCAATAATGAAAATAACTGTTCACTTGTAAACCATATATAACACTGTAATGTATATGTAAAGGATCTTACTTGAACTGCTTTTGCAAAGAAATATGTCCAGGAGATCTTGTAGAGTCTGTTATATGTTGAAAATACTGGAATGCTGTTAAAATAGAGGTTATAATCAGCGCTAAGGGAAACAGACTTCTGCCCGTAGTTCTGTTGCAAAATTCCACTTTTCATGCTTCAGATCTTTATTAAATTGTGTATTTCATCTGAATATAATTCAAGAAATCATTGCTTACAAGTTCATTTATAACCATAAGCTAACAAGTAATTTCTAGAAAAGTACAGCACATAAATCAACCAGCTGATTACTCAATAGAGCATTCCTTATCAGCCAGTCTCATTCTGTTTCATTCATCAGTTTGTGACAAGGCCTTATTTTAATTATACTTTGGAGTATGGTGCATGTCATTGCTCACTGAGAAACTGCATCATCAACTGAAGATGACACGCTCTACATTTTTCAGGGGAATTTGAGCTTTTTACGAAATGTTGTTCTTGTTTCACTTTGCACACCAAAAAAAGGATAAAAGATAGATTTGATTTCATTTATTTCACAAGTGGATCAGACAGTTTTAGTTTCACTTTAATCTTGAGTCTTTTCATTTTTGGATTTAAGGTTATTTTCGGCTTGTTACGACCATATCACCTTCACACTCGCAGTAAAGAACGTCCTGTCAAGCACTATCCCTTAGCTGCACTGTTGTGTTCATATCACGTGCTTCATATCATCAAATAAGGCCGATTCATATCAAGGCTTTTACAGCATCCTGCAGCTTCAGCCCCGTCTAGTATAACAGTACCAGCCTATTCTGAGAAATGCTTTTTATCTGTTTATGTGTGTAAACAAATGATTTTCCAGCTTCCTTATTCTCTTATTGATATAACAGGAGGGCACTCACTATCTCCTGCTTTCCTCTGGTGGTGCTGTTTACTCTGTATATTCAGTATGTTTCATTGTTTTATTTGATCAATTGTCTCAGGTAGGTGGAGTACAATGAGCTGTTGCAGGAATTGACTCCCAGTTTATGATCATAGTTTACTGGGTATAGATAAAGAGAAATTGTTATGATAGCATTCACATGTAAAAACAAAACTATGAGTATCACATACTGGGCTTGTCTGGAGCGTGCTCATATTTTATTGAATGACTCAGATACTTCCTGACAGATGTTTGATTCTGGGGGCAGGTATTGTTATACAGTACCAGTACAAGTTTGGACACACCCACTCGTTCAAGGGTTTTTCTTTATTTTTACTAGTTTCTATATTGTAGAACAATACTGAAGACATCAAAACTGTGAAATAACACATATGGAATTATTTGAAAGTGCTAAACAAACCGAAATATGTTTCATATTTTATATTCCTCAAAGTAGCCACTGTTTGTCCTGATGACAGCTTTGCACTTTGTTGGCAATATTTTAATGAGCCTCATGAGGTAGTTTCAGTGGACAGGAAGTGTTGGTATATAGCAAATAGCAAATAGCCCTATTCCACTACTGTAGTAATTCATATTATGGCAAGAACCGCTTACCTAAGTAAAGAGAAACAACAGCCCATCATTACTTTAAGACAACCTAGAAAACTTCAAGAACTTTGAAAGTTTCTTCAAGTACAGTCGCAAAAACCATCAAACCGTCAAATATGAAAGATATTTTTGTTTGTTTACACTTTTTTGTTTACTACATGATTTCACATGTGTTATTTTATAGTTTTGATGTCTTAAGTATTGTTCTCAAATGTAGAAAACAGTAAAAATAGAGCCAAACCCTTGAATGAGTGGGTGTGTCTTTTTGACTGGTACAGCCATGTAGACAGTGCTGTTCACGCTGCTCTGCCAGCTCACGTGCAGCAGAGTTGTAAACAGTCTGCTGGACAGATTTTACTGTTTGTAAGTTATTGTGTTTTTTTTACAATGATATAAGTTATTTGCTCTCCTTTGGTGTATTCATAACTTTTTATTAGCAGGAAGATATAGACCATGATTATGATAGTGGCTGCACACTCAACCCATAAAATATCCTCTCCTGGTAAATCTGCTTTGTTTGTTACTGTGATTGCAGTCATACAAAAAAAAACAAAAAATCACTTTATTTGATTATTGTATCTTCATAAAAAGACTAATGAGTTTCTGGTAAAAGGACAGTTTTCCCTCTGCTGGTTGAACAGGGTCGGAGTTTCTTGAGTTGTAATGTCACTGAGGCAGAGGGTAGGATGTGTTTATTTGGGAGAGGCTGGAGTTGGCATTCACCACTCTGTCTCAACTCAGACATGCAAAGTGTGTGTTTGGATGCTGCGGACAGCCCAAATTTTGGAGTAGGACATGTTCTTCCCACGGACTCACGGCTGTATTTGGAATATTGTCATGTAAGAAACCCATTGTCCTGTTTACTTCAACAAAACAGAAGCTTAAGACACAGTCTCTCTCTGTAGTCTCTCTACACTACATGAACTGCATAGAAAACAACTGTCTCATGCCTAATATTCTTATAGTACAGTCACACAAAATTCAGTGTTGATGATTTTTTAAAAAATGTCTCTTCAGGTAGTTTGATGAAGGAAAATTGAGCTGTTCTAAAACACCAGTGTGTGACTGTCATGTTATGTGATAAGGGCTTGGTATCATTTAAAAAATATGATACCAGTATCCTTAAAGTGACACTGATACCAATAGAGTACTTCATTTGATAACTTTTTTTTTCTGCTTCATTTGATACCCATCATGTGAATGGAAGCATTCAGTTGCCTAAAATGCCACCACTCCTCCCCATTCACATGTTTTTTACACTAATACATTCTGAAAGTGTTCAAATTATTGAAATATTTATCAAATAACTGTACAAAACTGTACAATTAAGTATTATCACCACAGACTGTATGGGTTGTAGCTGCTGTGGTAGTGGGCCAATCACACGTTGTGGTGATTGGCTGCAAGTAAAACCATGCAAATAGTCATTTTTTCTAGATCTAGGTACAAAAAGGATCAAATGCAGGTATTGTTTTACTGGAGAAGTTTTGATACTACTTGGTACTGGGTTATTTCAGTCAATACCTTAAAGGTATCGAGTACCGATACCCAGCCTTATATGTGATGTAAATCTGCTTTCTCAAGGAGCCAGCTCACAGCCTATAAATTAAGACATTGAGGCATTTGTCTCATTTGATAACATTGCAATTTATCTTCACAAAATTACCTGAACTTTCACAAAACTTTCACTTTGACAAAACTTTCACTTTGACAAAACTTTCACAATATTACCTGGAAAAACTAATGTATGTCTACACTGTCATTTAGAAAAAGAAAGAAAAAGTATTAATTTGTTAAATCCCAACAGCAGCTTTTTTCTTCTTACCAGCAGCTGTGTGTCAAAGTGTCCTCAACAGTGAACCCTGGCCCACTGACCGAAGCATCTACTAAATGCCAAGGCTCAAAATATATCTAACCGTATAATAAAAAAAATTAGAGTGCTTTTATTGCAAAATAAAGGGATCATTCCTCGGTGTTTATGTGCTTAGGGCTGTTTCTGTCACTGGCTGCTCTCTGTGGTTTATGGCTTATAACCTGGAGACTCTTGGTTGTTGTTGGTGCGTGCTCTGTGTTGGTGGAATGAGAGAGCGGAGCTGGAAATGAGCCAGAGAGCGGGCGGGTTCACTGGGTTATAGGTCTCATAGAATCCTCAGCTAGCAGAGCCTTAACCAACACAGATTTATAAAGTGGAAGATCATAGCTCCAATTGCTCAGGGTTCAACCTGCTTAGTTTGTGGTGGATTTGCCTGGGTGGAGGACTAATGACCTCAGTCTGATCCGCTCACATACCTCCCTCACTGAAATGAGACACAAGGAGACATAATTGCAGAGCTGGAAAACTGATCTGTGGGTTTCTATAGCAGGGCTGTAATTTCTTAAATTGTCCGAAAATGTTCCCTGGAAGAGGTAGAAGCACGTTTGGATGAAGGCTGCACGAACGATGATGCTGTAGATTGTTGGGCAGCAACCATGAGTCAGGGCTTAGCTGTTCTGCTCTCCTTAAAGCTGAATGGATTTTCATCTCTTGGCTCTGCTGCTGTGTCTGCTCAGTATAAATCATGTCCACTTTGATTAACTCTTAAAATATTTTGCTTTCCTTGAAGTGAGACAAAAAGTCAAATTTCACTTATTTCAAGATATCACTCAATGTTTAAGCCAGAAATAAACCAAAGTAAATTACAGTTCAGTACATTTTATTCTCATATTTGATCATATTTTGATATGCTTATTGGTCACCCGTATTGTGTTCTCACCCACCTATTTTTATGTGCATTTTCAATTTGCTCATTGAAAACCTGAGGTGGAAAAAAAGTCAAAATATTGCAAAAAGTTTTTATGCCTCCCTGAGGTGGAACAGTAAAGTGCAGTGTAAACAAACTGATTTGTTGTAGCTTTTTAACTTGGGGTCTGCAGAAAGAGCTTCTATTTTGTTGAAGTAAACAGGACATTGCATTTCTTACATTACAGTATTTCAAATACAGCCAGAGTCCGTGGGAAGAACATGTTTAACTCCAAAATTTGGGCTCCTCACAGTATCCAAACACACACTTTGCATGTCTGAGTTGAGACAGAGTGGTGAATGCCAACTCCAGCCTCTCCCAAATAAACACATCCTGCCCTCTGCCTCAGTGACATTACAACTCAAGAAACTCCGACCCTGTTCAACCAGCAGAGGGAAAACTGTCCTTTGTCAATCTTCAAACCCGAAACCCATCATTTTTTTTTATGAAGATACAATAATCAAATAAAATGAAAGATCATGTTTTACACGTGACTGTGACAATAACAAACAAAGCAGATTACGCAGGAGAGGATATTTTATGGGTTAAGTGGGCAGCCACCACCTTAGTGGTTCATGATGAACATGAAGCAAGTGACATCACTCAAGCTCCCACTAAAGAGACGGAAAGATCCGATCTGTGTGGAGCGATGAGGAGACTGTAACGTTCCTCAAATGAATGCATGAAACAAACAGAAATGTCATATTTTCATCATGTTTTCCGTATGGTTTTCCATAGTTTGAGCTTTAACTGGCCCTCTGTTTATCTTGATGAACTGACGTCAAAAGAACCAAAATATTCACATTACAGTAGTTGATGGAAACAAACATTTTCTTTTACTGGCTTTCTGGAAATCCTGTTAAAATTTGCACCACATATGAATAGAAACCTGGCTGACCACAAACTGAAAATTAAACTTACCCTTTGGTCTCAAAATATAATGTATGAATAGATGTACTATACTTGTAAAGAAAAGAGTGCCACTTACAGTAAATCAGAAAAAAACAGCTTAGACTGTTGACAGGTGGTGTCTGGGAAGTGCAGTTTACACCAGAAATGCCAGTGCAAACAAAGCCAAATGTAAAGCAGAACTTAAAGATGACAAAGAAAAACCCACAGATCTCATGCATTACCACTTGACTCACTTCACCAATATTCCACTAATGCAGCAGGAGAACGGTGATAAAATGAGAGGTAGTTAACAGTGATTGATGGCATTATTTGTTGTTTTAGGTTTTGGATCCAGAGCTGGAAATCGCTGATCATGCCTTCCCCCCATTGTCCACGCAACCCTCCGCACTCAAGATCCAGGTAAGAAAGAAACTGTTTTAATAATAGTGATATGTTGGATGATGTTGGAATGTTTCTGGGGCATTTTTATGCCTTCACTGGACAGCAACAATAGAGAGTTGACAGGAAATGAGAGGAGAGTGAGATGAGGAATTGCATGTAACAAACGTCCCTGGCCAGATGTCAATTGGGGACGTTGCGGTTCATGATCGGCACTTTAACCCCGGCAAGAAATGATCCATATGAATATGTTTTCTCTAGCTCTCTGTTTACAGTACAGTCAGCACAGCATTATCTTCTACAGTCAACATAGTTGATCCTATGTACCTCCTGCCCCAACTAAAAATGAACAAATTTAGTTTCCTGTCACGACTCTGATTGCAAAATAGATTTTGTATTTTATTCTTGTCGGCACGAAAATGGTGTTAAAGGTCAAAAATTTAACTGGAATGAATCTGTTGACACTCAAAAGAAAACAGTCCAGACGTTTTCCAGACTGTGTCCATTTCAGTTCCTCATTCCATTATTCCTTTTAGTTTTAGCGTGTTTGTGTGTTGGCTTGAGCTTTACTATTGTGTGTGTTTCAGGATAAGGAGATCCGGGCAGTCTTCCTGTGGCTGTTCGCTCGGCTCTTCCAGGGCTATCGTTGGTGTTTACACATCATCCGCATTCACCCCGAACCAGTGATCCGCTTCCATAAGGTAGAGACCTACATTGTGTGTTTTAGAGTGAGAGTGACTTAAAGAATGTTCAAAGAGAGGCAGACGGTGGGTGTGAGTTCCCTGAGGCAGAACAGAATAAGTCAGTGTTAATGTGTGTTTCTCCAGGCTGCCTTCCTGGGCCAGAAGGCGCTGACAGAGGACGACTTCCTCATGAAGGTGTTGGACGGCATGGCGTTCGCAGGCTTCGTGTCAGAGAGAGGGCCTCCTTACAGAGCCACTGATCTGTTTGATGAGGTGAGTCTGGCAGCACAGTGTGCACCACTAGACTTTTATATTGATTGTGTCAGCATTTAGTGAGACTGTGGTGTCTTTACTTACAATAGTATTTCTCATAGTAGTACCAAATGACACTGTTTTTCCAGGAAAATTCTGGGAAATTATTTAGAAATTATAGACACATAAATTCCCAAATTAAAATACAAATGTCATCAACTCAACTAGTTTTTTAAATGTTGTCTTTATATTAATTCATTAACTTTTGTAATAGTTAAACCATCACTGTCAGTGTGTAACTGGTGGTAATCAAACATGCACGGCTCAGATATGAAAGAAAGATGCTGAAATTTGAGGTAAACTTATTTCTTTATCTTGTTTTCACAGCTGGTAGCCAATCAGGGGGAGCGGATACGACAAGAGGAGGCCTGTCCACACAAAGTCATGAACCATGTCAAGGAGCTGGCTGAGCTGCTCTTCAAAAATGTACGTTCTCGAATTAAATTGATGACTAATGCGATTTCTCAAGGAATACCTTATTTACCCCAGTCCTGTTGTTTCCTCTTCCTGTCTTATCATTTTCTTTCTTCTTCACTTTTATCTTTCCCTTCCTCCCCTCTCTCCAGGAGAACCCTTACCCAGCTGTGGCCATGCACAAAGTCCAGCGGCCGTCAGAGAACAGCCAGAACACTGCGCAGAGTCAGTCACCCTTCCCTGTGCTGGACGAGGTTGCGGTGCAGCTCTTCATTGACCACGCTGCCGCCAAGCTCAAGACCGCACCGCCTGTGGTGAAGGCAGAGCTCAAGGGCATGGTGCCGTCCGGGCCCCCACTGGGTGAGCTGGGCAGAGGGCTGAGGGTTTGAAGCTGTCCCAAAAGTCTCATAAGACTTTTAACAATCTGCAGACAATGATTGGACTAAGAATAAGACAATGTGAAAATGCATGCAGCTAAAAAGTGAAAATGCTAAGCAGTAATTTTGTAAAAACACTAAAAAAAATGTTGGTTAGATAGGAGGTGGCAAACACTTTAGAAAGGTTTGTTGTAAACCAAGAGGTGTTAGGTTTCACAGTTGGTAGAAACACCAAGTTCAGCATCTACACTTGTGCCTCAAACTTCCTGTGTGAACTTTTCACTTATACAATCAGCCTCACAGTGTGTGTTTAATGGGGTTGAGCTCAGTGCTGCAGTGATAAATTGTGTGTGTCTGATCACTTCTTCCCGTCTCTGCAGGAGACTTTGTGGACAGGAACGGCAACGTGATGGCTAACAGCGCCCGCAGGCTGGAGGTGGTCAGGAACTGCATCACATACATCTTTGAGAACAAGATGCTGGAGGCCAAGAAGGTAAGAACGATATCTCAGGACAGTTTCCTACAGTTTGGTGAATTCTGTCAAAAAACACTACATACCCACATGGCAAAAAAAAAACTGATATAGAGCGGTTCAAATTTTTCATGTGTACCTGAAAATGTGTCATTATTTGTTCTAATTTTGTGTTGTCAGTTACTGAGTTTATTTTTGGGAAGTGATTGAGCTTTTTGTTTCCTGTGTCCAGCTGATGCCGGCTGTACTACGGGCGCTGAAGGGTCGGGCGGCTCGAGTTTGTTTGACCCAGGAGCTTAATCAGCACGTCCTACAGAACCGAGCGGTGCTGGATGACCAGCAGTTTGACTACATTGTCCGCATGATGAACTGCACCTTACAGGTGGGCCTGCAAACACCACTACATCTTAAAAGCAGAGCTTAAAGTCTTAAAGGGGAACTTCTCAGATTTTACACATGAAGATCAGTTTCCTCATCTTGAGTAACACTACCCAGCCTGTGAAAACAACCGTGAAATGTCTTCTGTGGTCTGGAGGAAGCTCTCTAGAGTCTTGACAAAGTAACCCTGATGATGTCATCGGGATTGTCTTGGTTTGGAAACTAAATTTATAACAGAAAGACTGCATCACAAACTGAGGACGTGGACATTGGAAGAAGCGGGCATTCATCAGAAGGGGGTCTTTAAAAGAAGATGCTGTCAAATTACATTATGGGAAATGTAGGATCTAGCATTTCTGTAACTTGCCATACTAGAGACTAAAGCTCTAGTAACGTAATGCTGGCTTCATTTATCTGGTAAAGTGATCACTCAACTCCACATGCCCGAATAACATGTGGAGGTGATAAAGTAAGCAGGGTTTGAACTTCTCTCTCTAGTTCTGTTGTTTTCATTTGTTACACAACTATTTTTGTCACTTTTCATGTTTACAACCAAATGCTATGAATGCCTTCCAAGAGAGACTAAAAACGTGCGGTTATCCCCATATTTAAACAATTATGCGTCTTCCTCTCTATTACAGTCAGCTTTTCACTCTGCCTTTCAGTGCCACTGTTCAAAACAGCTATGAACACTTTTGCCATGTTGTATAAACTAGTTCTTTTCTAACATAATCTGGTCCTAAAAGTCAGGATACCTCGGCTGCTTCGATTATTGACCTTTCTGTCTCACACAAGATTCCCAACTTTGTGGAGGTTTAACACTAAATCGTTGGCCTTAAAGTATGAGTTCAATGAAATGGCATATTTAGTTCTGCTGCAGCAGACAGATCTGCTCTGTATATGACATGTTCTTTGTCTTATGAGGGAAAAAATAGCATCAAAAAGAAAGAAATGAATTCAGCAATAAGATTTGTGTTTAATAATCTTATTACAATCTTATTAGCCATTGTATCCTGCAGGTGCACAAAAGTTATTTTCAGTGTATTGAAATCTCAGTAGATTTACTGAAAAATATTGTGACCTGAGTAATTCTGCCAAGACTTCATTTTGGGTAAATCCACCTAATAATTATTCTAAATAATTAATTCAGGTCTCATGAAGGCAACTCTGTCTGTATAGAACAGTCACCATGTTGTACTTCATTGTTTACAATGACAGATAACTTATTTGAACTATATACATACACTATTTGCATAGAGCAATAACTGTTACTGTTGTATCACTAGTGTGACTTTTCCTCCTATAAGATCTACTACTTGTTTCTTGCTTTGAATAATTATAATTTCCATAATTTCACTTGGACTGTAATGAACTAAAGGAGAAGTAATTAAGATATCATGATATTTTATTACAGATACCTGTTTAAAGCTTCACAGTATAAAGAGTCTATGTATAAATTTGCATCATGGTGTGTTTAAATTGACTTGTGCAAATAGTAAATATGCAGGACAGATGAGAAACAGTGAATAGTCCAACTATAAGCCTTGGATATTATATTTAGGATACGGTTCTGTTGTGTGTTTTGCAAGTTGACACATCATGTTCTGCTTCTGTTCAGGACTGCTCGCATATGGATGAACATGGGATTGCTGCTGCCCTACTCCCATTGGTCACAGCCTTCTGCAGAGTAAGTTCACAACCGGCATCACCAAAAAGCATCCACATTCCCCAAATCCAGCCACATCCTCATCTAAGAACCCCACAGAGCCAGTAAAACGTTTCCACGTGGTTTTACAATTCACTGAGTGGGAGGAGGCTGAGATGAGAGCTGCTTGAGGTTGATGGGATGTCTCATGTGGTCTGTCACCGGGCTCCTCAGAAGCTGCTTACTCCAGTTCTAAATCTTGTTATGTTTAAAGTTGCTGCTATCTCTCATAAAAGTGTCTCCCTGTTTCCTGACAGAAACTGGGAGCAGGCATCACTCAGTTTGCCTACAGCTGCGTACAGGAGCACACGGTCTGGACCAACATGCAGTTCTGGGAGGCCATGTTCTACAGCGACGTCCAGAACCACATCAGGGCTCTGTACCTGGAGACAGAGGACGGAGATCAGCAGAACAACTCGGTGAGCTCATGCACTGCTTTCCCTGATACTGGACGAAGAAATGATAAATTGCTGGTGGATTTTTGAAACACATCTGCCGCCAAAGCCAGCAGACTAATAATTCAGTGTCCCAACCCGCTGAGCAGAGTGTCATTTTTGTCTGGAGATCATTAATCTTGAATGAACCTCCTCTGAATTTTGTTCTCAGGAACAGCAGGATGGCTCAGGCAGCGGGCGGGAAATCGGCGCCCTGGAGCTGGCCTCGGAGCAAAACCGGCTGTGGCCAACGCTGAGCAAAGAAATGCAAACGGAGCGCGTGCAGAAGGAGGAGAGCACGGTGTTCAGCCAGGCCATTCACTACGCCAACAGGATGAGCTACCTGCTGCTGCCGCTGGACACCAGCAAGAACCGCCTGCTGAGGAGCTCGGGCCTCGGAGACGTGGAGAGCGTCAGCAACAGCTACGTAACAAACAGGTAGGAACACCTGTCTGCCTACATACGGCCTTCAAAGACAGTCATGCTGATCATGCTGAAATATAATTTCATCCAAAGTGGATATTTTGAGATACAAACTTTATTTAAAAAAAAATGTACACACAACTCTTTAGAATTAAGGAAAATGAGGAAGAAGTGTTATTGCTTCACAGCCAGACGACTGTTAATACAAAACAACAGTGGGATGCTTGTACTATTAGTAAAGGAAGGAAATTGTCCACACACTGAAAGTTGCAAACTCCCACAAAATTGTTTATGAGGTAATGTTTCAACCTACACGGTCTTCATCAGGCAAACATCCTTGTAAACAAAGCAGGCTCTGTCTAGAGACAGAAAATGACAGCTCTACCTACATTCAGGAGATCACATGATACAAAATAACACCCAACATATGCTGTACTGTAGCAGCTATGCAAGGCTAGTTGTTTTCACATTATGATTCAAAGCTTTTCTTTTTTTCTTGTAGTATTGCAGGCAGCATGGCTGAGAGCTACGACACAGAGAGCGGGTTTGAAGATGCTGAGAGCTCAGACGTGGCCAACTCAGTGGTGCGCTTCATCAACCGCTTTGTGGACAAAGTGTGTAATGAGAGCGGCGTGACCAACGAGCACCTAAAGGCTCTCCACACCATGATACCAGGTCGATACTCATTCATGTCACACCAAACTTCATGGAATATTTAGCCGCTTATATTCTCCATGCTCACCCCTCTGGTGTTTGTTTGCCTGCAGATATTGTTCAGATGCACATCGAGACGTTAGACGCAGTCCACAGGGAGAGTAAGCGACTGCCTCCGATCCAAAAGGTAACCAATTCCTATTTTTACATCCCACTGGAGAAAGGCCATGCAGAACCCCCACCAGCCCCGCCCACTTCCCTCTCCACCAATCCCTATCGCTCAGGCTCCCAGTGTCACGGCAGGTACGTCTGTCCGCCTGAGACAGAACCGTGTGACTCACAGCACGCCTGAGCAGTGCATGCTGGGGGATTGCTCTCCCTGGTTTGCTGTTTGGTGTCATGAGGCTCGGCGGAGCTGCTGCAGCTCCCAGAGGCCCTGCAGACCTGAGTGCCTTCAGTCTGAAGGGTGCTGTTAGTCCTGCTGCTGTTAGTTAGTCGGAGAGGGATGGTGGCCAAGCTGAGCTTGATGAGACATGTTTTGTCATTAAAGACTGCATGGAACATGTTACTGCTCCAATCCCCCACCCACGCACACACACACCGATATTTATTTCCTGTGAGCAGGTTTCTCAGCATTTTTCTTTTGTAACACATAAGCTCATATCCAGAGTATTTAAAGATCAGTCGAACTACTGTAAATAAGATTGTGGGCTGAGCAAAACCTCAAGTAATGTGTACATAATTTACAGCTATCGGAGCCCAGCAGTGAAACGCCTTCAGAGGAAACTTGCTCTGTCCCTGTTGTGTGACTGCAGCTGGAATGCAGACATGTGTGGCATTAGGTGTTGTGCAACACATTATGAAACAAGTTAACAAACTTGTAATTCATTTCCTATCAGTGGTGGAGTTCCTTAGGAAGCTCTCCGGGCCTCACTGGGGGACAGGAAGTGATGTAAGGGGCCTGAGGACAAAGCCAGCTTCAGATTTCATTCTGTTCATATTTAAAAAAAGCTCAAGTTTAAAAATGAGAGTCATGTAATCAAGCTTTAGATCCTCAGGGACAGTTTAAAACACCACAGTTCTTGTATTTTCTTAAGGAATTTGAAATGAACATCCCATCGTATAAACATACACAAATTAATATTATTATGTTTCTTTCTGTGTATTTATTTAACATCATCTCTGCCAAGATCCCACCAATCCAGCTCCACTGACGTGTGTGTTACGCATTTTAACATTAGCCTCTGGCGTTTTTTTGTAGTCTAAACTTCCCAAACAGTGCAGGTCATCAGCATGGGGGTAAAAGCATGAGATTCTGATGTGTGGAGTGGTTGGTTATTTGGAGATACTCAGTTTTTCCATATATGGCAGTAATAGCTGCCACATTTAATTATTGCAGCATGTTGGCATTTCATTTAGGTGTAGCAACATCATGTTGTTCATATATTGTAGCTAATTTTAGTTGTAGATGCATTAAACAGTATTACACTTTATAGTAAGGAAAAAGCAAAGGTTGGAGAAAGTCTGTGGCAGAATTTTGTTCTTTCTCAGATCTTAGACCCTTTAGATTCATCTCATGACCAGCAATGGTGAAGATTGTGTTAAATTTCTTAGTAAAATCTGTGAATTTTTTATTTTTACAAATTTGCAGCTTCACAGAAATCATTACAACTTGTTTTTCACATCTATTGTTCTGGAAACCAGACTGTTAGGAATATATTCATTTGCATACTCTTTATAGGTTTAAAAAAATTCATTAAAGTTTATAAAATATTTTGGAGAATTCTCCTGAATTGACATGTTTATATTTTCTCTGTTTTTAGACTTCCCTCATCTCACATTCTTGTAGGAAAAATCTGAATCTGTAGCAGCAACATTTTTGCATAAGATTAAAAGAAATGCAGCTCTGGAAACAGTCTGGAATCTGGACAATAGTGACATTTATAATTCTCCATATCCCCCTCCTCGATTTAATTCAAATTCTTTCCACTGCTGCATCATTAATCTTTCTCTCTCTCTGTCTCTGTCTTTGTCTCTGTTCAGCCCAAGCTCCTGAGGCCAACCTTGTTGCCAGGGGAGGAGCTTGTGATGGACGCCATGCGGGTCCACCTGATCTCAGACGGGCGCGAGGAGGCCACAGGGCTGATGGGAGGTCCGCCTCTGCTTCCTGCAGAGGGAGCCATCTTCCTCACCACCTACCGGCTCATCTTCAAGGGCACGCCCACCGACCCTCTGGGTGAGAGATGACCCATACACACATTAGCAGCTTCTCCATCACAGTGATAATAGAGGTGTGGTCAGGTGTTTGAGTCCTCTAAACCCTGCTCTTTGTCTGTGTCTTCCTGCAGTGGGTGAGCAGGTGGTGACCCGCTCCTTCCCCATCGCCTCTCTGACCAAGGAGAAGAGGATCTCCGTTAATTTACCCATGGACCAGTTTGTCCAGGAGGGGCTGCAGCTACGATCCTGCACCTTCCAGGTCCTCTAACATTCTCAGCTCCTGTGTTACAATCTGCAGCTCTGCCTGTCTGTATCTCATGACCTCGTCTCTTGTCCCTCTGTAGCTGATGAAGATTGCGTTTGACGAGGAGGTCGCGTCTGACCTGGCCGAGGTTTTCAGGAAGCACATGCACAAGCTGCGTTATCCTCAGCACGTCCAGGGCACCTTCGCCTTCACCGTGGGTCAGTCGGGCAAGCTGGTGGTGGAGCACAAGGCCAAGGACAAGAACCAGTCGCTCAAGTAAGGAATGATCTACGTTCTTTTAATGCAATAAACACACATACACACAGCCCAGAGTTATCAAACTGAAAATACCAGCTCTAGTTTTGCCCCAAGGAAGCCAAATGAGTACAGTTACTGACAGGCTGCTTATCACTCCTGACCTTTGACCTCTCCCTTCACATCCTGTGGGTTGAGTACAGGGCATCTATTACCAGAACAGTAATTCAGCAGGTGACACAGATGATGCTTCACATCTGTAATATCAGCTGAATTTATAGCTGCTGCTCTCATGTTTGTCCTACTTACCAAAGTCATTCATTTACACCTCGAGCTCAAGAATTTTCTCCCCATATTTCAACAAGTTGTCTCTCAACAGGAGGTGAGGGTGACATGAAGTTACAGTGTGTTGTGTAACCTAGCTGGTATAGCCATATAGATTCCATTCACATCCAGCATGTTTGAAGCTCTTTTAAACTGTGATGGAACCAGCTATTATAAATGAAATGCCTGAAAATGTAAGGCTTTACTTTCAAGTGAACTGCGGTGCAGGAGTAGGAAAATGAAATAAACCAACTCAGTTAAAATGACATAAAAATGTAAATGTAACAGATCTGATTGCACACATGCTAGTAAAGGTTAACAAAAACACAGAGGGGCTTTAGGGTATTTTAGATTGAGATAGGCTTTTGTTTGCATTGTTGTGGGCAGAACACAGAAAGATTTTGTCAAATCAAGGATAGCTGTGTGCTTGTTAGCTCAAAGATCAGCTGTGGATGAGCAGAAAAGAAAAACTACAAACCGGCTTGGCCAATTTAAAGGTACCCTGTGGAGCTTTCTTGTAAACAAACAAAGTTCCTGTTTACATTCAGTGTATCTCATTTAAACGCTTTGTGTGTGTGTGTGTGTGTGTGTGTGTGTGTGTGTGTGTGTGTGTGTGTGTGTGTGTGTGTGTGTGTGTGTGTGTGTGTGTGTGTGTGTGTGTGTGTGTGTGTGTGTGTGTGTGTGTGTGTGTGTGTGTGTGTGTGTATCCTTGCGGCCTATCAAACATGTTGAATGTCTTTCCTTCCTTATTTAATGTTTACAAAGCCAAATTTTAGATTGTGCATTGTTTACATCCATGTTTGGTAGCTCGCAGTCTTTTTCACTGCCTTTGTTAGCGCACATTGCTAGGCTTCGGTGTATGGTACTGCTACCTGTCATGATAATTACATTATCGACTTACTGTATGATATATGGACATGACCTCGATATTGTCCATTGTATGTTGCGTGTGTGTGTGCATGTTTGTTTACATAAGAATGTCACCAGCATTTTAGCCAACATGATGCCAGAATAAACAGCATAACTTATTGTGTGGTGTATCTATTTGAGGCAAATATTCTGTCTACCTGTTTCAGCAGGTTGTTTCCAGAAGGTTTGTTTCCACTTGTTTTTAATATCGTTTAGCAAGCTGTGACAACAAAACATCGTTATACTCTGAGGGAACATTACTAAGTTGTTGTTGATTTTGAGAGACTTTGCATCCCCACTAACCTGGAAAAAGCTGTAAACAGTGGTGAGTGAATGTGGCGTGTTGTTCCTTTTCAACAACAGTTTGCCTTATGAGTTGGCACCTGTACATAGACTGTATCCTCAAACTCCAGTCTCCAGAGGAACCACAGCTAAATACTACCACCTACTGACATAGAGGAGCATAACAGGACATAAAATGTACAACCTGAACAATACTAATATGGTGGTCGTAAATTTGTTTTTCTTTTCTAAGACAAACAGAAAAGGACTTATGTGTATATGAACTATTTAACTCATAAAATCCGTTTTTTTGTGAGCATCATACTCGCCCTGACAAATAAAAGTGTCTCTGACTCTTCACTCTCCTCCCTCCACTGGGGATGCGTAAGCTATGTATGTAGACTGCAGGTTCTGTATGGTGTAAGTGAATAAGGTAAGGTAAGTATGGTACTGGTGTTACCATGTTAACTGCAGCTGTGGCATAAAATGGTCTAAAAATGACAATAATATCGTTTATCGCAATTATTTCTGGGACAATATATCATCCAGTCATAAAAACATTGCTCCACAGTTACTAGTGGTGAAATACTCCACAGGGTACCTTTTTAAAGGCTTGTTATTACATGTCCACCACTGCTCAACAATTTATTTAGTTTAAGGTATTTTTACTCCCTTGAAGGAGTAATTTTGGTTCAGTAACTTCTTGGACTCTTCTAGTTACCTTGAGGTTGCCAGGCAACCACCAAAGACTCCAAGTTACTGCGCCCGGCCAATTAATAATCCGGCACACAACTCCTTGTAAAACCACAGCATGTCATTTTTAAACAAAAAAAAAATGATTATTAAATAATGCGCAAAGGTGCTGATAGATTATTTAACCTTCAGACAGAGCCAGGCTAACTGTTGCCCCATTTACAGTCTTTATGCTAAGCTAAGCTACCAGCTGCTGGTTGTAGCTTCTCATTTACCCCGAGAAACAGATCAGGATCAGGAGTGCCCTTGACTCTAAAGTATTGCATGCTATGTGCGCACTCTGTCACGGCACACTGCATCAAGCCTCAAGTGTGAAAACATGCTCTCAGGTCCGCAGAGAGTGAGTGGAAAGCAGCTACAATATTAATTCCCAGTGACTGCATTCTGACACATCCCACTGAGCTTTGGCTGCAAACTGCAAAGCTCATTTTCATCTCTCTTGTTTTTTTCCCTCAATGTCCCACTCTGCCATGACTGCTGGAAGAGAATTTGTTGGAGCAGCTTGAAGCCTCAAAGAAACAATATGGAAGTGTTTATGAATGTGTTCTATTCTCCCTCAGGTCTTACCTTTTTGTTTTTTATTTATCATTTATCATTTTTAAATTACTTTATTCGACCTATGTTCTGGTGTAGCTGAAATGTGTGTTTAGGTTTTCACACCTCTGATGTGTCTGCATCGCTGCTTTAAGTCTTATACATTTTAGTTTCCTGTCCGTGTCATTTTTAATTTGTCTCCTCTTTATTTAAAGTCATAGCAACCAACTCTTAGTCCCCTCCCAACCCTATGACCCCCACCACCACCACACACACACACACACACACTTTTCCCCTCTTTCTTCTCTGGAGAATGAAAGGAGCATGAGAGAGAGAGAGAAGCCTTTGAATAATTCATCAGTGGAAAATGTGGCAACCATTTTATCGGCTCTTTGTTTCCATCTCTGGTCTGTCTGTGAGTGTGTGTGTGTGTCTGTCTGTCACAGGCTACTTTCGGGGAAAGACTAAAGACCAGTTAATTGGGGACGGCTTGTCCAACTAGGGACAAAAGCTGTGTCTTCAATTTATAAAACGCTGATTTTTGGGTTAGTGGTTAAGGTTAGGGTAAGTCTCCAGGAAATTAATGTAAGTCAATGTAATGTCCCCAAAGGTGACCTAGGTCAGCATGTGTGTGTGTGTCAGACATATTAATTCTGACTCTGGCCCTGTGGCACGCTACACCAGCAACACACCAGTGGCTGTCGAACATGAGTCAAATCAGCTCATTGTCAGCTGCTTCAAGAACTAAAAGCGCATTTGTGTGTTAAAAGCCCCAACAGGAAGTGGATGTCCAGTGACTTTGAATGGGATGTGCAGCGATGTCTTTAAAAAGTTCAACGTCCTTCCTCTTGTTTCTTTCAGGACACTTTCCAAAAACCTGGTGAAGAGTGCCAAGAAGACCATCGGCCGGCAGTATGTGACCAGGAAGAAGTATTCTCCTCCTACCTGGGAGAACCGGAGCAGCTTCCAGTCTGAGCTAGATGAGGATGAAATCTCAGGTACCATGAAGGAAATAAGACTTATTTAGTGTCCTCACAGTTTGAAATGTCGTCATTGGTTACATTGATGAGCCCAGTGGGGTTCAAATGAGAGGACATATTTGTTCCTTGTTGTACCACAGGAGTCTCCTTTTGACTGTTAATTTCAGTTGACAAATGGGTTTGATGTTTAATTCAAGCTGAAATGAAATGAGTTTATGAGTTGGGAAATTGGGGAATATCTGTTTAAGGAATAAATAAACTGACTGACTTTTGTGTATTCCTGGGAATGACTGAATATAGCAGAATATATACAGTATAAGCTTGTTTCACACATGAACTGCATTCTGTCAAGCTCTCCGACACACCTCCAGATGTAAAAACAAAAACAAACAGCTGTATTAGTTGTGGAGATGACATTCCTTGTTTCTGAGTCACTGAGCAGTCCTTGATCTCTCCTGTGTGTCTCCACAGTCTCAGAGGAGGTGGACCAGAGCTCCCTCACCCTCTCCTCCACCATACGCTCCTCGGACAGACAAACCATGAGCAACGTAGTGGAGCGAGCGTGTTGCCGCGACTACCAGCGCCTGGGCCTGGGCACGCTCAGTAACAGCCTGACCCGCTCCAAGAACGAGCCCTTCAGGATTTCAACTGTTAACCGCATGTACACGGTCTGCAGGAGGTGAGAGACACACAGAGATAGGGAGGCTAGGATAGTGTGCGGATAGTATCTATTCAGTGCCTTATACTGTGTGTGTGTGTGTGTGTGTGTGTGTGTGTGTGTGTGTGTGTGTGTGTGCGTATGTGTTCGACAGCTACCCCGGCCTGCTGATTGTCCCGCAGAGCATCCCGGACACCACCATCCAGAGAATCTGCCGCTGCTACCGGCAGAACCGCTTCCCCGTGGTTTGCTGGAGGAATTCACGAACCAAGGCTGTACTGCTGCGCTCTGCAGGCCTCCACGCCAAGGGGGTGGTGGGCTTCTTCAAGTCCCCCAACGCCCCCACTTCAGGTAAAAGAAAACAGCACCCATGTAACTTTGAACATGTACATTAGCAAGGAAGATCACTAATATGCTCTTTTTCCTCCTTCACTCTATACACAGCCATTAGTTTCCTCACCATTATTTAAATTTTAGTTGCCAAAACTGGAGGAGTGACTGGTAGTAAGGAGTACAGAGGTCAGAGGTCACGATAAAATGTTGCTGTAACCCCGTGCTGTGACAGGAAATTTCATGGAAAAGATTAAGAAATTAGGGAGAAAACATTTTTTGTCATTCCCAGGCAAAAAACAAACAAAAACAAACAAAGGAAGTCAAGAACTGCAGTCATTTTCTGCTGTTATACCACTAAAATGTACCTGTAAAAAAAAAAAAAAAAAAAAAAAATTTCAAAGACAAAAGCACATCTGTAACATCTATATATGTATTTAGTTGAAACATAAATGGTGTTCTTGTGTGCAGTGCCCTCCCAGGCAGACTCCACCAGTCTGGAGCAGGAGAAATACCTGCAGGCCATCATCAGCTCCATGCCCTCCTACAGCGAGAGCAGCGGCAGGAACACACTCAGCGGCTTCACCTCCACACATATGAGCACCTCTGGTGGGTGGACTAACACACACACACACACACACACACACACACACACACACACACACACACACACACATTCAAAAAGCTGGCATGTGATGGTGTTAGAAGAGCCTGAGAATCCCTGTCCAGAAGCTGTCGCTTGTGTCCACAGACTCGTCAGATAAGCTGAGGCAGCCAAAGATCGGCGCTCTGATGAAGCAGGTGATGGGCACCAAGGAGGACGTTCCTGGAACCTTCAGCCGAGGAGGTGAGACACGTCTGTGTTTGTGCTCCCTGCAGGCAGCTCCTGTAGTTCCTGCTAATGTGTTTCATTCCTGGTTTCAAAACAAAATGTGTGAATTGTGTTTGAAGACTTAAATATGTTAGTGAAACTGGGACTGGACCAAGAGGATGCTGAATAAGTCAATGCATCCCTTGTAGCTGATGTTTAGGATCAGCGTGTGTGTGTGTGTGTGTGAAACCATCCTCCATTGTGTGGCGTTGTTGGTTAACGGGCCGTCTCTGTCATTTGACCTCAGCTCTGGGTCAAAGGGCGAAAGTCATCTCCCTCTCTCAGCCCAAAGTGTCTGGCAAGGCCAGGAACCCTACTAGAGGTACAGTAGGCCACGTCCCTCCCCCCTCCTTCCACTCCTGTCTAACCAATCAAATCTCAGTGTGTTTGTTTGGCGTCGTTCCTAGTAGTGTGCTGTCGCTGCGGACTAATTGGTCTGTTGTTGTTACTGCTTGTATGTGTGCGATTGTGTGTGCGTGTCTGTGCGTGCATGCTGCTGTCTGACATCTTGTATGTTGTTTCCTGTTTGATTCTTCTGTCTGTGGAATGTCAACAACAGTCAGAGTTGCATCATCATGTCATGTAGCTGTCATTGAGCTAGACGTAGCAAACGGGCGTGGGTAGCTTTCATCTCCGCCTTGTTCTCCAGCATGGCTATTAGGTTCAGTAGCTGTGGACATTACACACACACCAGTGCGCACACACACACATATATTAAAGGAGAATTCCATCTTGTTACAACTGGGGTCATGATAAACTGGAATGATCCTCTAATGACTGATAACAGAAGAGGTTTCCAGAAGAGGTTTCAGATTTCATGATTCCAATGAAGATCTATATTTGTGTGTGTGTGTGTGGCAGGTAAATGGGGCAGTATCCGGGGCAGCGGGCGTCTAAGTGCCTACAACCCAGACGTGGGGACACGTCTCGCCGGGAAAGAGTCTCCACAGCCCAACGGAGGGCCGAGCGAGGCGCTGTTCCTCCGCCAGCAGAAAGCATACCTCTACATCATCGGAGACAAGGCCCAGCTCAAGGTGACCAGTGAACATGATGTTTACAGCATTACTGACCAGGACAGGTTAGGTTATCAAGTGTGCTCCCTATTGGCTGTCAGTCTCTCACATGGATACAAAGCACCTTTTAGAGTTTTAACTGTGATTAAACAAAAACAAACAAAATGGGAACTGATAACTAAACAAATGTAGGAAAAGTATCATCCATTAAAGGGGAGATGCTGAAGGTAACATGGTTGTGTGTCAGCAGTATTAACTCTGACTGTGTTGTGTTCAGGGAGGGAAGCAGGACTCGTTCCAGCAGTGGGAGGTGGTTCCCATCGAGGTGTGTGACGTGCGGCAGGTAAAGAACAGCTTCAAGAAGCTGATGAAGGCCTGCGTGCCGAGCTCTGCGACCTCTGACCCCAACATGAGCTTCCTGCGCTGCCTGGAGGAGTCCGAGTGGATGGGCCTGGTTAGTGCTCACCTGGGCCAACATTATTTTCATTGTTGATTAATCTGCCGATTGTTTACTTGATTAATAAATGTAAAATTGTTGTTTTTTTAAATCTCAAACTGCTCTTTTTATCCAGCAGTCCAAAATGGTGCTGACTCTGTGTGTGTGTGTGTGTGTGTGTGTGTGCAGCTGCACAGGGTGCTGCAGGTGTCGGTCCTGGTGGTGGAGCTCCTGGATACGGGCTCGTCAGTCATGGTCAGCCTGGAGGACGGCTGGGACGTCACCACACAGGTTTGTCTGACAGACATTTATTCCATAATTCAGTTTAAAGATGATTTAAACCGTCACCTAATGTGCTGCAGCTGTTCCTCTGTTAAACTACAAGCCTTCTGTCTCCTGCTGTGATGTGACGTGCATGCCGCGCCGTGTGTCTGCAGGTGGTGTCCTTGGTGCAGCTGCTGTCTGATCCGTACTACCGAACCTTCGACGGTTTCCGGCTGCTGGTGGAGAAGGAGTGGCTGTCGTTCGGACACAGATTCAGCCACCGCGGAGCGCAGACGCTGGCCAGCCAGAGCAGTGGCTTCACCCCCGTCTTCTTGCAGTTCCTCGACTGTGTGCACCAGGTGGGTCTGCTGCGCCGCATGTCAGCTTTTTTTCAACAGGAACGCAGTTGTTTGATCCTGAAAGGGAGGTCAGTGGAAGGACACAGTGACAGGGAGGACACTTTGTGACATGAGAACTTCCATCTTAAATGTAAAAACCTTGCTTGCTTGTATTGCTGAGATGCATTTTTACCAACTAAGGTCAGAATCAGACTGTTAATAACCGTAGATAATTTAAACATGGGCGCTTTTTTAAGAAGTTATAAATCACTTTAATGCACCGGCGCTCGCACGACACTTCAGTAAGTTATAATGCTGTGTGCGTGTGTGTGTGTGCACCAGTAAGTCTGACTTGACTTCCTGTTTTGCTGATCAGTGACGTAGATCCTGCCGGCCTTATCACATGCAGGATGTGTGGTTTCATTTAGCTTCAGCATCCTGCAGACTCGTGACCCAGCTGTCTGTGACAGTTGTAAATATTCTGCTGTCTGACGCATCAGAGCTTTTATTATAGACGATGATGTTCTAGTTGTTTCCTCTCTCTGTTCAGACTATTTCTGAGTCTGTGGCACTTAACAAACCTCAGGGCAGTGTGAACACCTCCCTCAGTTCTTACTGTTTTTCACAGCAAAATAAATATGCTGGTGTGATCACACTCAGAGATCTCCATCCAAAACTGCAACCCTGACCTGTGTTGCTCTGTCCCTCCACCCTCAGATCCACCTCCAGTTCCCCATGGAGTTTGAGTTCAGTCAGTACTACCTGAAGTTCTTGGCCTACCACTACGTGTCCAACCGCTTCCGCACCTTCCTGCTCGACTCAGACTACGAACGCATCGAGCTGGGTAAGAACATTTCTTCAGCCGTAGTCATAAACACTGCTCTCGCAGAATGTGTTCACTGAGCAGATGATGGTGACGGTGTATGTTTGACTCTGTGTGTGCAGGAGTGCTGTATGAGGAGAAAGGCGAGAGGAAAAGCCCTCAGGTGTGTAAGTCTGTGTGGGACTACATCGACAGACTCAACAAGAAAACACCCATTTTCTACAACTACATGTTCTCTCCTGAAGACGAGGAGGTGAGCACACTGCACACACACACACACACACACACACACACAGGCTGACACCATGTGACAGTTTATCTGCTCTCTCAGGACAGCAGACCAAGAAACTTAATCTCTGACAAACATGTAATACACTGCAGTCATTGTATTTAATGGAGATCAAAGAAGCATCAGTCGCTGGATTTAAAGTGAGGTATTGTTTGTTCCAGGTGCTGCGGCCGTACACCTTCATCTCCAACCTGAAGGTGTGGGACTTCTACATGGAGGAGACGCTGTCAGAGGGGCCGTCCTACGACTGGGAGCTGAGGGGTCGACAGGAGCGCGTGGCGGAGGAGACGGCAGAGAAACCCGACACCAGCGGCCCCAAGTCGCAGCGACGCGTCGTGTGGCCGTGCTACGACAGCCTGAGCAAGGTGGTGCCCGACGCCATCACCAAGCTGCTGCAGGACCTGCAGAGTCTGGAGGCCGAGCTCGGCCAGACGTCGGAGAAGTGGAAGGACACGTGGGACAAAATGAAGACCACACAGCGAACCGAGGCCAAACTGGAGAGCAAGGTGAGACCAACTGTGGTTTACTGCAGTTCAGTGGAGACTGACACAGTTTCAGATGAGACAAAAAGATGAAACAAAGTGTTTTCCACTGACATCTTGTGGTGGAAAAGTAGAATGCAGTTACATATTTGAAAGTTCATATTGTTTTAATTTAGTGTTTTAGATACAATTCATACACACTTTAAGTAGCACTGACCATTGTTCAAACTTTACCAAGTTTTTAGATTTCTAAATGTGTATTCCTTCCTCTGAGCCAGCCATTTTTTTGTTTTCAGTAGGGTGTGTAACAACTTGCAGTAACTTGAGATTTTTTTTTTCAAATATTCCCCATGGTGGGGATTGTTCCACAGGCATTTTTTTAGAAACTCTCACTGATGATTCTCTTTCTTCCCGTCCCTTTTTTTACCCCACAGCCGTCGTTCTCCAGCTCCTTGCTGATGTCATCCAACCTGAGCCACCAGCGGCGTTCTCAGGGCGTCTACCTGCAGGAGAGCGGCGTGGGATCCTCCATCAACCTGGCTCTGGACTGTGAGGCCAGCGCCACCTCCACGCCTGTCGCTGGCCGGCCGAGTACCAGCACGCTCTACAGCCAGTTCCAGAGCAGCGAGAGCGAGAACAGGTCTGTACCCGACACCACAGAGAGGAGAGCTGTCCTCTGTGAGGATGTGTAGTGAGGAGCCAGAATAAATAGGCGGCAGTTTGTTGTCCCGTACCTCAGATTTCAACCAGTTTGATCACATTGCTTTGTTTTTCGTTGTTGTCTCCCATCAGGAGTTTTGAAGGCATCTTATACAAGAAAGGGGCATTGTTGAAACCATGGAAACCGCGGTGGTTTGTGCTGGACAAGACCAAACATCAGGTAAGAAGGAGGGCTCATGAAACATGGCAAAGCTCAAGCTTAATGCTCAGTGACTCCAACAACCTAAACTCTTAAAAAATTCAAAAGAATGATTATTTAATAAATGTACTTTAAAAAAAAAATTTTTCAGGGTGAAAGATTGGTGGTGAGAATGGTGCGCGTTTGTCTCCGTCTCTAAAAACGTTTCCATCTCCTCAGCTGAGATACTACGAGAGCAGGCAGGACAAGGAGTGTAAAGGGGTGATCGAGCTGGCCGACGTGGAGTCCGTCATTCCAGGAGCGCATGCCATGGGAGCTCCCAAAAACATAGACGAGAAAGCCTTCTTCGATGTGAGTCACTTATTCCAACACGGTTACAGCCGCTGCCAGACTTTAAGTTACAACAGATAAATGGGAACTAAGCCTAAATTAGATAGTTTTATGGTGTAACATATTTGTAGCAATCTGTTATCAAGTGAAACCAGCTGAATGGAGTTGGAGTGTTAATGTTGACACTGGATTTAATTTAGACATACTGAATCTACCAGCTGTGGTTGTGTTGCAGCCATTGCTTTTTTAACACTTGTCTAGTTCTTTCACCAAGTGGGAGAAATCATAGCAGCATGACATTTCTGATCTGATTCTTACTTACAGCTAGGAGGCTGGCATGAATGGCTTTTCCTTCTTGGCTGCTCATAGCCAGTATAATATAATGTAAACATAACAATTATTTTGCTGATTTATTGATTATTTTGTTGTTTCTTTAGTCTATTTAACACATCAGAAACAGTAAAAATGCCCATAATAGATTTTTCCATTGTGACATCTTCAAATTGCTTGTTTCACCAAACATATCCAATGTTTTTATTGATATAAAACAGAAGAAATCATCAAATCTGACATTTGAAAAGCAGTGAATGTTGGGCAGTTTGGTTTTGGATACATGACTTCCACATTTAATAAATTATCAAAATTGTTCATATGCATATATTTTTCTGTCATAATTTGATAAATCAACAAATTGTTTTAAGCTTAAGTTTTTTTTATGTATTGCCAGAGAAACTGGCATACTCCTGGTCAAAATGCCACTGCTGTAGTACCTACATGTACCAGCATGCATTGTGTGATGTGCCCACAGTGAACCGTCAGACCAGCCCAGTCTGGGGAGTGAGTGTTTCCCTGGCGGTCGGCCTCAGTTTGACTCAAATATATTACACAACAAACAAAGACACCTGAACACTTCATTTCAAACTGAATTTGCAGCAAAAATTAGAGACAGAACAAATTGTGAAAACGTAGTTTGCATTTGATTTTGAAATGTTTCAACCTGCAAAAAAAAAAAGGACTCCAGCTCAAGTACAGCAAGGTGAAAATTAGCTTCAAGATCAGTTTGATCAAACTTTTTTGGGTGAAAGTCATTTTCTCAGCGTCTTTATGTGTCCTGACAGCTGGAGGTAACTTCTTTTCGTCTCATCTTTCAGCTCAAGACGACCAAACGAGTGTACAACTTCTGTGCCCAGGACAGCCTGAACGCACAGCTGTGGATGGACAGTGTTCAGAGCTGCCTGTCAGACGCCTAGACAGGAATGCAGGACTCTTTAAAGGAGCAATGCAAACAGGAACGAATGAGCAGTGACGGACATCTCTGCCGGCCAATCCCAGCAGAACAGGGAGGGGGAAGGGGCCTTTCACCACTTAAGCTCTGTTCTGTTCGCTAGTGTTGAACTAATACTCTTGCGTCAAAACGTTTCAGTGTTTTTGTTACAAAAATAAGAAAGAAAAAAAAAAAAAAACACAGATGTCCCTGAAGAACCACCCGCTGTTGTCTCACCAAGTAGCTGCAGCCTCTCACCTCCCCGACAGTCTGACCACTATGTGCGCTGGATGAAAAACAATGCATATTAAAAGCACGTCATTGCATTTCTGAGACGTCCTGCAGCTCAGACCAGCATGAAGATCTTTCCAGACCCTCCACCTGTAAACCACAACCTGCTCTCCCTCCTGCTAACCCTGCTAGCAATGTAAAACACTCCCGGGAGGAATGACGGAAGAGCTGCGGTCTGCCCAGCCATGTGGAGGACTCGTTAAGACTGCTACGGAAACGGATCAAAAAGATTGATTTTGGTGGGTTTGACGGACCAAAACAACCCCGAGGAACGCAGCAGACGCTCTTCCTTCCAGTCTCAGAGGTCTTGGCTCTTTGCCTCTCACTGCCTGATGTAGCCCATTCGCAGTATATTTAGAGGAAGCTTTAGGGGAAGTCGAGTGCTTGCAGCACTTGCAACAAGGGGAGGGAGGGGGCTCCTCAACGGTTCATGAAGGATTTCCTTTTCTTTTATCTTTTCCAAAATCTCAAACTAGCACCAGAAAGAGATCAATGTTCATCATCTGTCGTCAGAAAGCAGAAGGTGATGAGGATATACTGTGAAAGCCATGAATCAGTCATAGAGATCAAAGAGCGCCAGTCGGAGATTACAGTCTGTCAGGTATTGAGTGTGTCGGTGAATCTTCACTGCGAGTGTTTACAAAGTAGACAAAACTTCCCTCACTAAGCTAAACTCTGCTCTTCACCTGCGTGTTTTGAATCAAGACAACCACTATTAACATTCAGATTTTTTTTTAAGGGATGCTGAAGGAAAAAGGAGGGATATATTTTGTTGTGATGTCTTAAAAAACTATCTATAGAAGGAGATCTGGAAGTTAGGAGATTAAGAGGAGGGATACTAATGAATAGAGTGATATTATGGGATGCCTCGGAGAGACTACAGTGTTGAGAGAGATGGACACTGAGTCACTGCGGTGCACCGAGAGTCATGAACAGGATAAGTGTGTATTTTTCACTCTGGTTTTTGATATCATAATGTGTCCTGTGGGTGACGCTAATTTTGCACTTGCCGCCTCCGTCGTGGAGGTTTGGGAAACGTGACTCCAGCAAAAGCAACACAAGCCTCTTAAAAGTTACATTTTACATAAATTATTTTGAATGCTGGTTAGCAAACTACCTATTCATCTGCAGTATTAAACAATTATCATATATAGCATGATTCTACTTCAACAGAGGTAAACTGATGTTCTGAAAGGCTTTGATGGCTCTGTAGGGGTTGTACTTGCTGTCACTTGATAGTTGATTTTGGAGGTGAAATACAGTCTCGAGCAGAACAATGTCGATCACTCATTCATGGACCTGTCTAGATTTTCCAAGTCTGTTATCAACAAGTCCCATTTTCAGCAGTTTGACCGCAGCAAGTTTCCTGGACTTCTACAAACAGATGTGGCAAGTGTAAAGTTAGCATTAACCCATCAGTCAGAATGAATACAATTATGAGAATGGGACTATGGAAGGTTGGAAAATACTGGAATTATCCCTTTAATGATGTTGGGACAGGGAAAGTCACTCAAAAGTCTGTGAGTGCTGGTCAGGTTAACACTCATACATACATTATCCACTTGTACTGAGTGTCTCAGATCTGAATCTGATGCTGTTTAGACTCACTGTACCTGTTTCAGATGCATCACCTGTCCACTTGTGTCGACACCAGTGTTTAACATTAGCGCCTGTTGTACATAGATGAGTCTACATCTGTTAGAGTTATAGAGAAACAGTATGTTCAGCTGGAAGGTTTCAAACATCGTCTTTTTTTTTTTTTTTTTTTTTTTAAAGGTTTATCAGACTGCCCACCCCCGCCCCCACCCCCCCCCCTCCCCACACACAACCACTCTGACCCACACACCAACACAAACCCTGCTCTGTAAAATATGGTTATACTGCTGTCTTTGTTGAAGATAAAATTTGAAATTGTAGATTTTTTTTTGTGTCTAATAACTTCTTTGTATATACTACTCCAGATTTGTATGTAACGTTTATGGTAGTAATTTATTTAACTTGTCTCCTCAGTAAGAAAGTTCCTCAAGCACCACTTTATTTTTAAATTAGGAATTCAATGTGCCATTTGTTTATTTCTGTATTAATGTGACTAATGCTTTTTTTTGAAAATGTACAAGTAAACCCTCAATGTCTTTTTTTTTTTTTGTAAATACGGTTGTCCTTACTCAATACCAACCGTATTTCCGAGTGGAAATGGTGTGTTTGTGAAAGAGGAAGCCTCTGGGCTGGTTTTTAAAGGCTGGTTGATTTTACTGTGTTGCTCACCCACAGTGCTGCGATGTTCTGGATGTAGATTATAGTCGAAATAAATCTCAGACACATGAAGTCTTACTGGTGCTGGGTTCTACTGACTGACCTGCTGTTAGCTTAACTGACTCCTCTAGTGGTCATTAAATAGTCAGTGACAAGATGAGGAAAATAGAAGTCAGGCTGCCTAAACGTAAGGTAAACAGGGCTTTAGTCTCCATAATTACCTGACAAATATGTTATATTTTATTCAAAGATGCCAAAACTACAGGACGATTATTACATTTTCTGGATTATGGTGCGTTCACGTCCTTAAATTACTTAAAACCAGGCTGAGGTACAGCATTTCACTGACTCATGATGTCACGGTGTACAGACACACCCTGAAGTACACTTCGGCATCACTGCAGCAACATAAGAAGGGCTGCAAATTAAAATTATTTAGTCTCACTTAATCTGGTGATTATTTTCTCAATTAATCATTTGCTCTGCAAAATGTCAGAAAATAGTCACAGTTTCCCAGAGTCCAAGATGACATCTTTGTTTTGTTGTTTGTTTTATTTGACCAACAGCCAACAACCCTAATTTATTCAATTTACTATTATATATGATGAGGAAACATTTAAGAAGCTGGAACCAGCATTGTTTTGGCATTATTGCTTGAAAAATTAAGTGACTAATAGTTGCTGACTCATTTTCTTTCAATCATTAAACGACAGAAAAGACTTCCAGCGTCTGTTAAGTCACTCAGTGGGAAGTCACGGGATCGTTCAACAGCTGTTCCTGTGAATAATTTATCCAAGTTGTTCTAAGGCAAGAGAAATTTTAGGACTCAATGTGTAGGTAGGAAACTTGTCAAATACCTTCTAAATGCCCTCATCTCACTGAATATTTAATGGTAACCCCACTTTAACAGGAACTGTATGTGATATAACATTCTTAATGGTAGCTGTTATTAAAAAACCTATAGCTCAAGTATCTGTGGTGTCTTAACTATCACAGCAACTTGCACAGATATACTGAATCATTGCTGTGTTGGTTTTCATAGATTTAAGCTTCCATTAACAGTTTACTGGTTACTAAGAAAAACCACAGTACGCAGCCAGCACCGTGATCATGCTCGTCCTAATACTAGACTACTAGGGCTCATCAGTAACTGCGTGTTAAGATGCAGGTGACCTTGTGCATCTTAAAATAATCTCTCTCTGAGGAGCAGATGGACCAAAGCGACAGCAGGAATCTCTGCAGCAGCCAGAACCCGCCTGTGGGAAGACTCGGTGTGTCCTTGTGTTCTGACTGCAGTCTACATTCAGTTAGACCCAGCTCGTCTTTTCACTCTAGTTTACTCATCTCTCCGTGGTAACGCTCTACAGCAAATAGCTACGTTAACCAGAACAATATGACATAATCCTTTTTATTTATTTTGTTCTTTTTTCTTTTTTTTTTTTTTATTAGAAATGACCTTCTGAGCCGGGTTATGTTGTCAATCATGTCAATATAGTTTTTAGAATCAAAATAAAAACTGTGGGTTTAAATGTTCGACCATGTTGTCTGTGTGCATTGACTAATTTAAATACTAAAGTTTCACCGTGGATAACGCAGCATATAAGTTTGAATTTTTCTAGGTGTCTATAAAAATTTCAACTATTTTACAACATTGTGAGAATTTTTCTTTTCATGCTGGTTTATGTTGAGACATTTTCCCTAAATCAAACACAAAACATTCAGAGAACACTCATCTGTAGCTGCTGCTTTCACAACTTACATTGTGTGTATTCCACATTAAGCTGACCACTGTTAAATATACTGTAGCTTTACAGGATAATGCAGGTTCTACCTTTCAGATAGCCATTTCTTTTCTTTCTTTTAAAGACTTGAAACTTGAACCTTCATTCTTTCCAATATTATTTGGCCACTTGAGGGCAGCAGAAACACGCTGTAAACAAAACATTGACATATCACCTTATGAGGTTGATATGAGAAATGTGTTTATACATCCAGCAGACATGACCAACACTCATTTTAGCTCTGTTTTAGTCCCCTGAGAGTTGTCTCTTTAGCTGCTATATGCTCCACTATAATCACCAGCTCCTAAATTGTGTTTGGTGGTGAGCAGGTAATGTACAGTGGGTTTATCAGAGCTTCTTCATTGAAAACAGCTGCCTGCTGCTGCTAGAAACACTGATGAGAGCGGCGATAGTGAACCAAAACAGTAAAACCAAATCAATGAGCTGAAAGATCCTAAAACAATCTCTAAAGCTGAGGGGAACTGTAGAGTTGGTGATAATTCTCAGTGGGTTCATCACTACAACCAACCCCTCTCATTAAAGTTATTTCATTAATATAGGAGGTGCTGCTTCATAAGTCTCCACAGTCGTGTATCAGAACATCCGAGAACTCACCTGCCGACAAATTACTGCAATGGTGAACTATGCAGGAGGTCTTATCAGACTGAGCAAACATGGACTTTGTGAAAAGGTAATGACTTTATTCTTTTCTTGTATTAAAAATATTGCAGCAGCCATCTCTCAAATCTAAATATTTCCCCTGAATATAGCCTGTTATTCTCTGCTCACAACCATCTAATAAAAGGATAAAAATGCCACAAAATTATTCACTGGCATGCTTTCCCTATCTTAAGCGAGTTTTGAATCTTCAATTTGACTTTCAGTGCATACTGAAGTAAACCAAACTAATGGCTGCCTGCAAGGTAACTAATATAAAACTGAGGGTGCTTTGGAAAATGGGTGACAGTAATATACAGTACACACAATTGTAGTTAATAGACTAAAACATGAAAAGCTGCCACTCAGCTGACAGTATGTATCAAAGGGAAGTTTCCTGTAAATAACTGACTTATATAGAGAAAAAAAACGAATTTCCTTTTCATCTAAACCCAAATAAATTCATTTATTTATAATTGTGAGCTTTTCTCATAGGCTGAATTGTTTGCTAGTAAGCTAATTTTTGCACGTTCAGCACTGACGAAAAGATTCTTCAGGTTAAGCTGTAAATTTGAATTCATTAATTGGGAGGGTACCAAATGAACACTGGACACCTGGAAATTATAGACTTGTAAAATAAACCATGACCTAATTATTACACTGCCCCTCTGCTGTTTGAACTACATACAGCAGCCCTGTGACTTTCTTTATAATAAACTCTACCAGCATCGGTTAGTTTTATTATCAAATACCTCACACTCAGTGGCATACTGTTTGGTGACTGCCTACCAGCTCTGGGGCTGCTGCACTGTAGCTGACACTGACCTTTGACCTTCCTGTAGACAAGCAAGAAATAAATGTAACAAAAATGATCATGATGAGAGAATCAGAGAAAGTTTCACATTTAAACTTGACGTGAACAGGCAGCTCGATCTTTGCAGAGTTGGAAAGACAACAACCAGACCGGCACAGCAAAGCTTTTGGTATTAATGTGGTCAACCAGACACTTTTAATTTCAAATTTTTTTTTTAACAATGATCGTAGAACCTGATCGCTGTCAAATGATTTAAGTAAGTACACCAAAAGAGGCCTGGAGCTCTGAAGAACCCACACCTGCCCTCTTTCCAATCCTGCTGCTCAGAGAGAAATAAAATTAAACGTTTTTTTTAAAAAAAGAAACCAAAAAAAAAAAAAAAAAAATACAGCGTCACTCTTACCAGATGCCACTCTCGCCCTGTGAGTAAGTGCTCAGTGGAGAGAGAGAAAAAAAAGAGGAACAGACAACAATAGTAATCTCAAGATTGCTTGTAAAATTACTTTTAAATGTAGATAATATTTGTATATAGGTAGATAATGTTTGGTTGATTTAAGGGGGATAGCAATAAGAACTTAAAGGTCAATACAATCAGAAGGTCTTAGCTCACTAGCTAGGTCAACAGAGAACCGGTTATACATGCACTAAAAAGAAAAAACAAAACAAAAAGACAATAAATTTAAAAAATCTGAAACCTCAAATTGAGATTATATCCAAATTTGTTTGCCCAAAACTACACCAAATGAGTCTCCAACGCTAGATTGATTCTTTTTTAAAAGAAATATGTTGAATTTCACTTTAAATAAAATGGCTAATTGACATTATTGCACATGAGCAAAAGACAGTAATACTATTAGAGCTCTGTTCATCGACCCGACCCTCCTCCTCCTCCTCCTCCTCCACAGACCCTCCTGAAGCACTTCAAAACATTCAGAAACCTGGTGATGTTGACAACAAAAGATGTTTCAGCAACAGCAACCAAAACGGAAAAAAAAAAAGAACGGGAATAATGGATAAAAACCTTGATCTGGGTGAGAGGACAGATAAGACAGCCAGCAGAGATGAGGGTAGAACACTTACATTGTGCTATAATGTACAGTAAATGGCTGCATAAGTGCTTTTTCTTAAGCTTGAAGAAAAAAAAAAAGTTTTCAAAAAAAGGTATTTATTGTTGAGGCATCATTAAAAATTAGCCTGTGCTATCCGTTCAGGGGTGACGATGTAAAATCCCTAACAATCAGGTTCCAACAGCTTTCAACAAGTAGGAGAAAAATCTTTCAGGACATAAAAAAATAATGATGATGATGTTACCCCTCGGATTCTGTCATTTCAAAGATCACTGCTACATTAAAACCGCACGTAATTATGTGCAACATCGGAAAAACGGCTTTGAAGATGATTCCTCTACACTCCGTTCTGTCTGTTGGTTTTTTCTTTTTCTCATATTTTTTTTTTTTATTATTTTTTTTTTTATATGTTCCGTCGCCTCATTATTGGTGTTGATTGGCAGTGTCCAGGTCCAATAACATGGCAGAGTGATTCAGTAAAAACACCGTAGTCGCAGTGAGGTTATTTAGGGGAGTCACTCTGGAGGAGGCTGACAGTCCGCGGCACCGTCACTGTTGGATTTCACCGCCTGCTCGCGCTCAGACCGGCCCGTTGATGGACACTTCCTGGGGTGGTGGCGTTTGCTCTCTGTTAGGGTGACAGAGGAAATGTTCAGATACACACAGAACATGAGGGGATGGACTGCAGGGATCAGCAGTTAGGTTCAACCATGGGCCAGTTTTTGTTTTTTTTCAGCACTGTAATTCTATTGGGACTCTTCATTACTGTAGATTTATGAAGAGTCATGTAAAAGATTTGATGTGATCTATAAAAGGGAAAACTTCAGCTTGTGTTATCTGACCCTTTGATCTGGAATTTTGACATTTTTTTATTTTTCAAAAAAGAAGGGAAAAAAATAACAGTTAAAATTGGTGGAATAGATACACAATTCCTCCAGACGTCACGTTATTTTGCCTCCGATTTCAGCCTGTCAATCACTAACAGGCTTTTGGCAGGATTTCCTACAGCTGAACAGCAGGAACAACTTCCTGTAATGAGGGCACTTTCACAAACGGGTCTGTCCTCACTTGCCCTCAAATACTAGTGTCATTTCTTAACAAACATGGCTCTCCATGTGAAGGAGTGAAAATAAACAGGTAAACTGTGCCTCCCTCCACCCTTTGTCACTATAATATAGATATATATACACACGAAATTTCATTATTTTGATTATTTGTTCAGTTGATGGAGTTGACTTAGTCTGACCAGCAGCTGACCCCACAGTGTTTATAAAAGATATAAAAGACAGAAAGGCTGATAATGTATCAAAGTCGATGACATTTCTGTAGTTAGGCCATTATTTCAGCACACTCCGTGTCGACAGGCGAGTACTTACTTCCTGTCAGTCTGTGTGGTTACTGGTGAATTCTCAGACGGCTGCTGTTCTGACGCTTTAGGAGGATCTGACAGAGAGAGTTTCTCCAGAGACACCGGACTCTCCTCACTGCAGGACAGAAACAAACAGGGACGCTCACAGTTAATAATTATTCCACACCAACACAGTTTCAGCACAGTTTACAGGTTCATTTAGTTGACCTTTGACCTCACTGCAAAAAGAAAACACTTTCTATTTTGGGCTCAGAGTGCTTCATTTAGCTTTTTAGACGTGTACAGACATACTGAGTGACAGTGCTTGTAATCAGGGATGTGAAAGTATCAAATTTTCATGCTGTGATTACTGTGCTCAAAAATACTGCCTGAACCTATCCTGAAAGAATTAGAGCTAAAATATAATGAAATTACTCCACACCATGCCTTGGATTCATTAAGGCTAACAATGTGGATAACAGTGTGTTACTGTGTGAACCATCAGGGGAACCAAATTGTGTTTCTACTAATAATGTTTCTTTGTTTCAGAGAATGAAATAACTTTGGTGTGCTCATTACCACTGAGAGGACAACAACTGAAGTGGGACATAGTGTATTTTGACTTTAATATTTAGGTGGGTGTCTAAAATTATTGATGACTTACAGTATTTTTATTAGTAACTGCATTGCTTTAAATGAGCTAAAATAGTCATTTTTCACACTACTGGAAAAAGGAACAACTACCCCGCTCTGTCGCTTCTTCTGCTAAACCTTCTAAAGCTTAGTTTAAGCTGAAGTTTCTGCAGAGAACAAGAGAAGCTCCCGGGTTAGTTTTTTACTTAGAAAGGCAAAACTGAATGAATCCAGTAATTTCAAATCCCAGTCTGGTCTATAATTTCCTCAATGTAGTAATTATGTTTCAAATATAGATGTTTACACACACCAGCTCTTTGTGTATGACTGCAGAGTGGACTGGTCAGCAGAGCAGGATTTTGTCACTCAGCATCTGACAGAGGCTTTCAGCTAAAAGATGCAGTGATGTCAAACCTTTTGAGGTCAGCTGTCTTGTTGCCGGGGGTGCCGGCTGTTTCCGAGGCAATGGCTGCGGCGGGAGGAGCACCGGCGGTTTTGTCATCCTCCTCGCTGTCAGATCCCCCGGAGGAGCTGCTGTCTGAGGCCACGAGAGGAGCTTTCCTCCCTTCTCCTGCCGGAGGAGCACCAGGGGAGGCACTAACATCTGCTGACACACACACACACACAGGCAGAGAAAATGAAATTTTTTAACCTTTCACCAACCCAATCCAAACATGTTCAGGAGTATTTAGGTGGGATTCAGTGAGTCAGCTGAGCTCTGAGGATGCAGGCAAACACTCACCACTCTTCTCGTGGTTTTGTTTGGCTTTTTTATCTGCGCCGCTGCTGCCTGAGTCCACAGGAGAGCTGCACCTGGGATCAGTCTCTGTACTGTAGGACACCAGGAGGAAACAGAAAACGTTGTAAAGAATGACAACTGTTCCTTTTGATCCTATAAGAAACATTACCTCCTTCTACAGAGATAGTCACTTGATTGGTTAAATAGTTAGCTGGTACATCAATTAAATTTATGACCTATTTGACCCATAAAATAAATCAAGACCTGCTAAACTGGAACAAGAGGTTTCGCAGGTTCAATTTGGTGGACACTGAAGCTGTATTCTATTTTATTCTCTCACCCAGAGAAAGGCTGGAACTCAGTGAAGTTGGCCCAGCCTGTTTCCTGTGTGTCTGTTCCGCCTCCAGCTGAGGTGTCCCATGCTGCCGGGGTTTGGGATGCTGCATTCCCTCCAGAGTCCCTGAAATTCGCTGTCCAGCCTGGACCTGGAAACAAGACAAAAGAGCTCATTTTAAAGGGTTGTTCTCCTTTTATCATTATATTCGGCTGTGGTCTGTGGGTAGCTGCTGTCCACTAGTCTACCTGTGTCTGATGTGTTCTGCTCAGAGTCCTCGTCCTCATCAGACTCAGATCCGCGGTCTCGCTCCCTGCCTCCGTTCTCCATGCTGCTCCTGGAGCTTCCCTCTGAGGTTTGAGAGACCCCAAACCTGGACAAAAGGAATGATGGAGAGAAGTTGAGATGAGAGGGTTAACAGACAGAAGACACAAACGCTTGATGTATGAAAAACTACAGTGAGGAAACCAAACACTGGAAATCATCATCAGGTTTACCTTGTTCTGGATTTAGCTTGTGTTGCATAGTTTATCTCCTTGTCCTCCCAAATGTCCTCTTCCTCTTCAGCATCATCAAACTGGCGTATCCTCTCTTTACAGCAGGCTTCAAAAGCAGCTGCATTGGCCTGTGAACAAGCAAACGCTTGAATGAAGCTATAACTCTTTCTACGACAGTACCTAATAGATTACCTATATTCAGCAATAAGTTACTTATGTTTCCATTAACAGTGTTAACCACCAAAACTCACACAGCTGTACCAACATTAACAGAAGTAATTATAATATTAATCTCAATGACAGTGGCAGCAGCAGCAGTAACAGCAAAACTCGTGTGGTTACTATACTTTCTTTTAATTAACAGAATATTAAAACACTTACACTATTATCATCAGCATCTAGATTGAAGTTTATTTCGGCAATTCTGTCAAATGTGGCACTGAGAAAAGAGAACAAACAGAATGTTAAAACATGAGCCAAGATCCTGTAGGTTAAACTGATTGCTGAGGGATAACTGAATCAGTTTAACACACACACACACACACAGTACTACAATATATCCAATTGTGTGTACTGAGAATTAATTTTAAAAAGTCTTTGAGCTCGAGTTTTTTGCTGTCGACTGCACAGGTCGGGATGCAGAGTTGTTTGATGCTGAGAAACATTTTCCTTAAAAAGGGCAACAAGCTGTGTAACACTTTTCTTCCTTACTTGATATTTTCATCATGCTCGCTGAACTCCTCATCGTTGAACCCAAACTGATCCACAAAGTTGGCAGTCATCTGTTGGATCTGATAGTCGGAGAAGGCCTGGGAAGGTCAAAAGGACACTTTTCAGGGTGATGTCATAATGGACATTGGTGTTTATTCGACAGATTGAAAGAAGTGTTTTATCATTACTGGTGACAATATTGTAAAGTGTCATTTTGTTTGTGTATCCTACCTGTTGGAGTGACATGTCGTTGGGGAAGGGGCTCTCCATGTCGTCGTCCTCACTGGACGAGTGCATGTTGTGGGTGCTTACCTGCAGGACACAGAGCAGAGGTTTGGTTTTGTGAACTGCTGTTTTCCACATTACAGGGGCCCAGTGGCCTTACTACACACCTCCATACATTATGTTGCAATTTGATTACAACAGACAAGAATTACAACAGTATAGGAAAAAAAAACAGCCAAAACAAAACAAAAACAGTACACCTGCTGGAAGACAAAGTTCAGAAAAAATAAAGAAAAAGTTGCAATAATTGCAATTTCATAGAGTATCTGTGCTACTTCCAATGAAGCAAATGCATTTTCTTTCAGTGCAAATACCCACCTGCAATTTATAATCACCAGATATCTACGCTGTATCAGTCGTCACTGTGAGGTGTGTGAATCTTGTAATGGAGCCACTGATTCATTATATAAGTAAAAACACTTCTGACTTGTGTTGCTTAGATTATTTCTGATTAAATGAAGCATAGACTTGATGGAACAAGATGGACGATGCCGATCCACTTCCTGCTGCTAGGCAAAGGTGAAGGATTGTGTATAGATGGTAACCCTAGATTTGTGAGACTCTCACACATGCGCACTTGATTCAGCACAGAAGCACTTGACTGCATGTGCTACCAACAAGTCCCCAAGAACAGCGCCGGGCTTTGAAGCCAATTTGACATAGTGGCCAAACTGTAATTACAACTTCCGCATCCATCACGTGATGTACACTGGCCCAAAAAGTAAATTAGCAGATACATTTTTAAACATCACAGCTCCCGCAAAATGACTCATCTCACTATCAGAATTTGATCCATTCAGTCTGATCACATTTGGAAAGTCTAGAAGAGCCGCACGATTTAATTACTTTAACCCCATTCAAGTTAGTTGAGGGCTAAAGTGGAAGTTTGCCAGCTCGGCCTGCTCCCTACACCACACAATCCCACAAGATCAGGGTAATTTTATACCCAGAAGGCAAACTTTTTTGGCTTCATGTGCTACTGAGCAACTTCCAAAGGAATGAACGGAGCCCTTCCTTCAACGCTGTATCCAGTTCTCTTTATACATCCATGGCTAGCAATGGCAGGGACTCCCTTGTTTTTATACCCGGGGCAGTGCCTTACGTCCTGCATCACAGAGTGTTGTGTGCCTGAGGCACATTCTCAACGGCTCACATCGGATCGTCTCATCGTAACCTAACCTAACCGTAACCTAAAAAGTTGTTTATTAACCAAATCTCTGTCTTAACCCCAAGATTAAAACTACAGATTCATGCCTAATTGTAACTTCAAAGAGATAATTTTTTATTTTTTTGTGGTCATCGATTTACAAAAATACACTTACATTTTTGCTCCTTGTACTGCTACGGCTAAGTTGCAACCGCAACTAGACCTTCCTGCAGATTTTCAAATGACTTTTACCTGGCTGTTGATAAATTCTCAAATTGACCATCATAATTTTATACTAGAAAATATGTACAACTACATGGTGCTAAAATATATTGACATTTAGATGGACTAAATTATGTCCAACAACAAAAATCTACTCAGATGGGGGGCCTGTATTCTGATATCAATGTAGTATCTTGCATCAATTGAAGCCCAGCCCAAATGGGCTGACAAGGCAGACTATCAATTTCCATGTACATAGACCACTGTATACAAATTATAGGAAAATATGGATAGTATGTTCTGTATGTCTTCATGCATGCATCTTCATTGCAATAAACTGATCTTACGTCCCTACGTCCCTGAAAACCACACCTATCCAGGTGGAATACCACCACTGTGTCTTAATTCGGATACTTCTGTTAGTACACTTCCATGTAGTATACACTGTGTACACTATGTACTTACTTGCATAGTGCATGAATTTCGACAGGGTAAAGTTTTTAGGGAGTCCCAGCAATGGCAGATATACCAGGAGCCGCTTCAAAATATTCTTGTCTTGCCCAGTTTGAAGCACATCTGCATTCGTACGAGGAAAATGATGTGACAACGCTGTGGTTAAGGTCTGGTTAGGTTTAGGCACAAAAACCACTTGGTTAGGGTTAGGGAAGGATCATTTTTTGGGTTAAAATGATCACTTGAAACATGGTGTGGGTTAAAGCTACTACTTCCTTAAAGTTAGGCAAACCTTCCTCATCATGGCAGTAAACATCACGACAATTGTAGTTACAGTTTTAAAAAACTGTCCCGACTCGCGTTTGGTAACGTGACACTCACGGTTGGAAGTGGGAAAGAAACAACGGTCTCAGCAAAGTCCAATAAGTCCACTTTTTGCAAGTTAGTTACAAAATCCCATCAGAATTTCTCAAATCTAGGGTTACCATCTAGACAGCACCAAACGTACATTAGCGTCTTCCATCAGAAAAATGAGCACTTGATCATACATCAGCGTGACAGAAACAGAAAAATTTATTTAACGTGCACTTTGATATGTCCCATCTGCTAACATGGAGGGGGCGGGACTTATGATCTATACTGCAACCAGCCAGGAGGGGGCGATCCAGATGTTTTGGCTTCACTTTTGGGGAGCGGTCAAGTCATCCCTCTTTATATACAATCTATGCTGAGAAGCTGGTAATGGCTGCTCTGACACTGAGCTGGGCTGCTTGGTCCCGTCCTGACTACCTCGCTGCACTGAATACAGTAGGCTTAAACTGGGAGAGAAGATCAAATGAGAGGAAGCTAAAAATGAATTCATGCTGAAGAATCTACTGAAATTATATCTCACCAGCTCTACCGTGTTCCTCCTGTTAGTCTCTCTCAGGGTCTCGTCCACAAAGCTCTCCCAGCGACCTCTGCAGTCTTCTGGCAGCTCTGCAAAACAGTAAACCACACGGTAATGACTGATCACTGGGGATATTATTTTTGCACTCATTTTTCAGTTAAATGGTGTCTCATCTGGTGTTAAGCCAGCTGCAACACACAATTACCTTTGATGAGATCAGTGATCTGTGCCTGTACTGGTCCTTTCTCAAGGTTCTGGACCACCATGTTGGAAATTCTGGTCAGATGACCCATGTTGCCTCTTCTGGTGCCGCCCTCAGCCCTGAAATTCACAATCACACACTTACTTTCAGGCAAAGTAACTACACACAATTACACTTCTACATGTATTTGTCTTTATTTAAATCACAGACTAAACATGAAGAATAATATAAGTCATGGATGTGAAGAGGCTCTTACTGTATTTTATCATTCTCCTCCCAGGCGTCAAGGATCTTTTGTACCAATCGACACTTCTGGAAGAGCTGTGAAGATTAAATGAGACAGTGCATCACAACCTTGCAAACAACACAGTGGAGAGAGTTTTGGGTGTAGTCCGGGACATCCAAGATACTGAGCTGCTTAAGCCACCTACATGTGCCACAAGGGCATTATGAATGGAGGTCTGTGGTTCACTGGTCCCGCCTGTCTCCACTGCCTCCCCCTGTGCCTCAGCGGCTGATGCTGCAGGCTTCCCGTCGTGGTTCTGGAGGCCTGGGCTGGGCCGCTCCTCTGAGGAAGGGTGGTTCAGGATAGCCGCCACACACAGCTCCACTTGGAAGTGCAAAAAGTTATTCCAGGAGTATTTGAAGAACAGATCCTATGCAGGGAAAGAGGGAGAGAGAAGCAGAGCAAAGTCAGTGAAATGCTGCAAGAGCAAATGTAAGACAGAAGAACTCAGCACAGCATTAAATAAGAGTGGACACCTCCACAAACAGCATGTAATTGTCAAGATGTACCAGTACCACATGTCAGATTTCACCAAACGTAATTTCTTCCACACCCCCTTGATTCACATCAGGACATAGACATGATCTGAACAATTTTAAGCACTTTAGCCAATTATTGCAACATCATATGTTCAATATGATTCTGCTCCAAAGAAGCCACACCCACTACTCTTTGACCAGGTGGTGTGATAAGGTAATCAGTGCTTCTCTGCCTCATGACCAACCTTGGATTAGGCCAACCTTGTGCAAATCTGTTTCAAATATTTGAGATGCAACACAAACTGACTGAATGAGGCAAAAATATCTGTCAAAAAATGTTGGACAAGACCTCAAACATATCTGTCATGCAATGTGCACAATGACAAAAAAAGAAGCTTCAGAGTTGTTAAATGTAGCCTGGATAAGTCAGGCTCAGCCTACCAGTAGTAGGTCCATGGTGGCAAGATTGCAGAGCTCCTGGCAGATACTGGGGGCACTGGTCTGCAGCAGGGCGGCCACCAGCCGGGCCACGTGAAGGCGGGCGTTCCCCAGTGGCTGCTCTAGAATGCCAACGGTCGTCAATATTGCACTTTTCTGTAGAGGGAATAAAAAAAGTACATCAACTAGTGTTTTTGTTTCAGCATTTTTGTTTTGATAACCAAGAACACTGAGTTTCAATTCTGCAACTGTACCACAGAGAGTAAAAACATTGTAAAACACTGAAAAAAATCTATCAGCTAGAATCAGCTAGGCTAAAAGTTAACATATGAAAATACAATAAAGTATTGTAGAATTCACTTTTACAAAACCAATAGTTTACCAATCGTCTAATGAGGGCTGTGCGATATGACCAAAATCTCATATCCCCATATAGGTCATTTCATATCCAGATAACGATACATATCACAATATAGTATATTTTCTGTAAATTGAATGAATACATAATTTCTGGTCCGTGTCAGACTTTTCATACCCAAACCACGTCCATGCCACAGAAGTAGCCCCTCTTTTAGGTAGGTTTTGTCTGGTCTGAGGCCTCCGTGTGTGTGCTGCACACACAGCGCAGCAGAGGAGACAGTGAACCAGGTGAAGTACACAGGTTGATGACAACTACACTTGGTACGTTACTTTTAGTGCAATAAAAGCTTTGCGAGTAAAAAGCCAATAAGAGTAATTTATTAATGTAATCCATGCAAAAGATAGACAGACTCAAAATAACGAAAAAATATTGCCGTTAAGAGTGTGATTTGTGACACAACGAAACAAACAATAGAGCATAATATGAAACGATAGGCGTTTTTCTATCATCACACGATATATATCGTCATATTGCACAGCCCTATGTCTAATAAACTATTTCTATGTTCTTATGCTTATTTTTGCGTTTATTTTGCTTCATGAGTGCACTGCAGCTTTACCTTGGGGGGATCCAGAAGAAGCTGCTGGAAGTCCTTTAAATGGGGCTCAATGGCATTTAAAATACTGCTGTTGACAGTGTAAGACCTTTCATAACCCTGAGAATACAGATCCATCAGCCCTTCCAACCTAGAAGACACAAGCATGAACTCACTAAACTTGAGATTAAGAAAACAAAGCATTTCCTCTTCCTTCCTTAAAAAAAGTGAATAAAATAAAAATTGTGACAGGAAGCACTAATCATGTTGACTCACCCAGACCTCCTGGTCTCCAGTAAGGTAAGTAGCACTTGAGTTCCGTTAACGATGGAGGCCTCACTTCTCTCCCCCTCAAACATGTTCTTAAGGAGTCCCGCTACACTCTCCTGCCTGAAAGATACAGGTTTGTGCTGTTGCAAATTTGAGAAAGAAAAAAACTTTATGATGACGTGCTAATGAAGTATTCTGCTGTTGAAGCCAGGTGTGCCATTAGATGGCTTTTTTAGTAGGGCTTTCCAATCTTGATATAAATAGTGGAAATGGTGTGGAAGTGTGGAAATGGCAAACAAAATCACACTTGCACAAAAATCTAACTGTCGCTAAATGTTATGTTTATACCAAATGTTTATATACATACTACAACCTGAGGACTGCTTTTTTAACTCTACATGCCAGATAAGGACTTTTGCAAACCTGGAGTTGACAATGACATAGGAGGCAATCTGTGTGTTTACAATCCTTGCTTATATGGACATGTAAGAAGACACATCTGACCACAACTTCAGTCTAACCTCAAACTGATTCAAAGGAGAAAAGAAAATTATACCAAAAATTTTGTGACACCAGTGAGCAAGAGCATGGGCTAGAGGTTTGACTAGTTTTGCCATCAAATGTGCAGACACAGCTGTGATTAAAGCTGGTCTTAACTCTGGTCACATATTTTTTTAAATGTCTACACTATCAGATTTTTTGTTTTTAGATTGTCTTTATGTGTGTGAATGTGTGTTTGCAAACTTGCTTGCCTCCATTTCATTTAATTGAATTGTACCTGTGCCAAACACAAATGCCACGTTTTTAAATACACTCTACACAATACTGCACATACTCACTCTAAATACCACAAGCAATTGTTAGATTTTGTGTTGCTAAAAAACACTGGACTTTACTTTTAGTCAGGAATTGTAAACTTACGACTCTAGCACAGCCAATAGTGGGTCGACCTCCGCATTCTCCTGCATCTGATTGGCCTGGTCTCGACTAAGGCGGATGATGTCACAAAGCGTTTGGGACGCATTTGATTGTCTCTGAAAGAAAAAAAATCAGTGAATCAGAAAATCTAAATTAACACGTGACTGCTCCAAGTTATCTGAGAAAGACTGCATCACAGCAACATAATGACAGGTAAACTCCCAGCATGCTTCACACTCACCTCCTCATCTTTGCCAGTATGGATAAGCTCTGTGAGTCTCTGAACCAACTTCTCCTCATTTAGCCACTTGGGAAAAAGAACATAAATGGCATTAGGTACTTAAAGGGCAGTGTTTACTTAAGGGAGGTACACAAATATATCTATAGAACTTACATGAAGGACCTCCTGCCTCAAGGGGGCAGGCTCCACACAACTGATGAGGCGAAGCAGCAGGTCCATCATGGCAGAGGCATCTATATGTTTCAGCACCAGACCGATGAAGCCTTCCTTTTTCTTTAGAAAGGTGATCACCTGGGGCAGGGGGGAGAGTAGAGTGCTCACTGTGACGTGTGATCATTTATCTAATTAGTTTACAAACTACTTCAGTTGTCTAAATTTGTCTTCATTTTTGCTGTGCAGCAGCTTGTTGACCATGTGGATTTGTCAACCAGGTAAAATGGATTAACAGTGCTTTCGATTGCTTGTATATAAAATGTATATGTTAATATGCTCTACTCAACAAACTATTGCCCAAGCCAAAAATTTTTTTATTGTACCTGTTCAGTTTTCCTGGCAATGAGATTGCCGATGGTTTTGCTGAAGAAACTGGCCAGTAGCGGGTTGAGGGGCGGGTCCTGCTCCAAAAAGTGGTACAGCATCTCGAGGAGAGACTCGTCCCCGCCCAGTTTATCATTTATAATGGACACATCTGCTGTTAGAAGCTCACACGCAATGTTGGGAAACCTTAGCAGAAAACACAGGACAATGAGAGTGAGTCTAGGTGCAATTAGTGATTTTAATGTAGCATATGCCAAGTGTTTCCTGATTATCTGAACCTTCCTGTGTCTAAAAGAGGTCATCATAATCAATAGGATTAAATCACAGTTTGATTACTGAAGGGAATATTAGAATAGGATTTTAAAGAACAGGATGTAACAAAGTAAAATAAATGTAGAGCTTAAGGGGATGATGAACACAACCGATAGCTACAACATTATAACAAATTATATTCTCTTTTGACGTGAGCATATGAATGAAAAGTATGAAAATATATTAATAATGCATGCATGTAAATCAAAACGGATTATACTAGGTGCGGCAATATCACAGAGACAAAACACGGTACTCATCGTATGAAATAGAAAACATGATTAAAACATGAATAACCACTAAAGAAATGAATGAATGAATAAATAAATACAACCCCATTATTTATTTTGTGTGTCCGTCCCTTAAAAAGAACTGATTTAAACAGATACTGCTCATATTATGAAACTCATGGAGAAAATTAAAGCTGAAAAAGTTGACATCAACTTATTGAAAAGCATCTTCAATTAGGAGGCAACTTGGCTCATAAGCACGCTGGTTTGTCTAAAGCTTTCATAGTGAAAAAATTGCTATACTTTCTTTTTTTTACCAAATGTATAGTTGTTTTGTTTGTTTTTTGCATGGGGATATTTTATGGTTGTGTGATCTTTGTGTGGACGTTGCCCAGTTACTACCTGATAAAATGGATAACAATACAACTGTAAACGGTTGCACTGATTCTAAACATTTGCTGTATAATGTGTTTTTCTATTTTTCTCCATTCACATTGCCAACTTGAAAACCAGTCACTAGTCCCTGCCATCATTTCTCTGTCAGTCACCAATGTGGGGTCTCACTTAAAACGGCTCCTCTCCTCCAGGTCTGCAGGTGGCTCTGTGGTGATGAGGCTGACCAATTCCTGCATGCAGTGGTCCTGGGAGAGGAAGAGCAGCAGTCGGCGATTCTGGGCCTTGCACTCCTGCAGGACATCATCCTCCTCCATCAGCTCCCTCAGCGTCACGTCCTCCCTGTCCAGCAGCTGGTCAATGTGGGAGGTGGTGTGTAGGTCGAACTTCCAAAACATGGTGGCCGCTGGGACGGGGGACACAGCCCTGGGCCGTGGAGGTGGATGAGCACAGGGAGGCCCAGCGGTGGCCAGAAACAATAAAAGAAAAGGGTAGGAAAGTAAAGAGTTGATGGGGAAGGAAGGTGGAAAGGGAAGTGTGGGAGGGAAATTGATGTAAACAAAGATGTAAGCCAGAAGATTAAACCAATAGCTGAAACAACAACATAGCACTATCCGTGTCCTTTTATATCCCAGACTAAACGTTCACAGGGACTGCAATATTCTTGTATTAACTAAGTAAGAACTGTGTTGTAAACAACATTTTCGAATTACCAAATTAAGATGTTGAATGTTTCAATTCATGGTGCATTAATGTATGACATTTAGTCCATGTAGACACATGAAAATAACTTCATAGGATTTTGGAACATAAAACCATAAAAAACAGCCTACAGCAGGTATGCCCTCAGCTCTATAGAATGTAAACAGAAATTTGGAATTGAATAGATCTAAAGGCAACTCATTTACATAGCATATTCAAAATATAATGTCATTTATAATATGGAAAACAGTTTGATTATTGTGGTCCAAGTAAATGTAATCATAGTTTATACAATTACAAAAAGACATAAATGCCACACAGTAAAGTGCTCACACATACCAGTGGATGAAATGTGGATATCTTTAATCAGACCTCCCCCACAGGCAGGCAGGCATTTGTGTTTGTGCAGACGACAGAGAGTGTGGCGAGGCCTGGCATTTATCAGCATGGGTCTCCTCTTAAAACGCAGGCCTCTTTAGGAGATGGGACGCTGAGAGGCTCACCATAACCTGCACAGTATGAAAAACAGTGGAGACAATTATTCAACGGTGCGCCAAGATTTGAGGAAGAAATGACAGTGTTAGCATACCACTCAGACATCATTTTAAATCTGTACAAATACGGCATGTGAATGTATACATGAAGAATTAAAATGTATGTTTTGCACCACTGAGAAGTTGTGTTGTCCTCATCATGTGTCAACTTAAAGTTGGTGACACAGCACTGCATCAGTGCCACCAATACATACGTCGTACAAGTTTGTTGTACTTTCAAAACAAAGTAAACTCAATTCTCATATAGTCATCTACAATTTTCTAGTCAATCAATTTGATATCTTAAACCTAATGTAAACTATCTAGGATATAAAGTGATCTCATGCAAGGTAGAATGTAGATGTACCTGTAAGTAATTATGGTATAATCTTATTGTTCATGTATATAAATGTAAATGTATCAAAGACAAATCTGTAGGTAAACAGACTCACTATCATTAATGAGGTTGTGGCCTTTGTGTCTATCCAACTGTCGGCTAATGACCATGATGTTAGAGAAGACTGTGAAATAATCTTCAGCTCTAATCATCAAACTCCAATTAAATAAACGTTTGCAGAATGTAGGTTTCAGTTTAAAGAATGAAAAAGTAACATGATACTGCTTCAATGCGTTAATTGGCCCTCTTGTTATAAGAAATAAGGGATGTTCTGATTTTCTAAAGGAATGGTAATGACAATACTGATCCACTGTTTTGTATTTCAGCAACATTTTGCAATTGCAGCACATTGTTGTCGAACTGTATTGTGTTCATATTGAAGAGAAGTTGTCAAAATCCTGTCTCAAGCTTCATGCCAGTACAGATCCACAATGACACTTCTCTCTACACAGATATACTAATACACTAAACACTACAGAACAGCATTCAAAACATTTTAAGACATCAAAAAGAAGGCTGTGCTGCAGACTATATAGCAGGGCTATTCAGCTGTCAAACATATTTATACTCAGGGTGCAAAATTAACTTTTTTTGTCCACTGGCCAAATGGCTAGTGAATGTTCAAATTTTAACAGACACTCAATAGATTACCATTGTTTTTTTGTCTGGTGAGTGAAGCAAATCTACCAGCCCCTTGCAAATTTTACCAGCATTTGGCCTGTAGCTGGTGCTAATTTTGTGCTCTGTTTATACTGCTTTAATAATTTGATTGTTGGCATACTCCTGTTAGCTGTATTATTAAGGAAAAGGAAATAAAAATCTACCTGAAAAAAATACACTTATAAAAAGTCTTATGTTGGACTCTGTATCAGGTTCAGGGGCAACAAATGTGATCCAGACATCCCTAATATTAACCTCTTTAACTGCACAGACCTCTTGGTGCGTCTAGCGTTACAAAATGTTGTGCACAGTATTTTTATTCAAACCTACACCGCTATTTTCAAATGTAGTCACAAAATATACCAAATACATGTATGTCTGGTGAAAATACAGAAAATATGAATAAAATAGCAGATGGCACATGTAGAATTTGTCATTTGGTTAGAATGGCTGATCATACAAAATGCTGTCATATCTGTGTAATATTTGCTTCAATTAAATGCAGAAAATGTATCTATATTTGAAGTTATTTAATGGGAAATCTGGAAACAGCACACTTCTACAGGCTTTAGTTAAGCAAAACATAAGAGTTAATATTGAAAATGCACAAACTTTAAAATACTGGGTTGTCTTTCAGGTTACAACAACCTGCAGAACTCAAACCAACAAACATAATTATGAGGGGCATGCCTGCATCAATAAGGTATTAACTATACACAATGGGAATATTCACTAGCAAGTAAGAAGGCTGTAGTACTGAAAATTCCCTACAAGACAAAACAGCCAAGGAAATTGTGGGTACATCCCTCAAGTTTTATATGAACTACTTTATGAACTTTTTCTATTTTATGAAAATGCATTAGGATAAAGCCTACGACCATATCACAGATGTCTGTCAAGCCAAATGTTATAAAGTTCATCTGCCATACATATTAGGCTTTGGTATATCATTGCTCAGGCCTGGAAATGACCATGAAAGTTAATGTGGCTGGTTCCCCGGCTGACACTTAAATCAGGCTGGTTACTGTTGGTTAAACAACCCTGAAAGCATACACAGCCGCTGTGTGCATGCTCATCACTCTATACTTAGACAACTGCTAAACAAGATTTGGTCAACATCTCTTCCTCATGTATCATCAGCACTGCAACAGAGGCTTTTAAATGCTCACTATCCATTGTGGTAAATGGAGAAAGCCTCTTAAATAATGGAGAACAAGTATTTAATGTTTTTGTGACTAAGCAAGTACGTCCAGTTTGTTTCTCCTCACGTGGTTACTGTGGCAGCTAATATAGACAACCTAACACACCAGCAGTGCCAAAATACAATTACATCTGCTGGCTTTATCAAAGCTAACGTGTCTCTCTGAGCAACATGTTATCAACAGTTGATCATGGAAGTAAAACTGAAGGAGGAAATCAAAGTGCTTCCTCCTTTTTCTTTTCCTTTTTTCCTGAGGAGGACCCTTCCCTGCACATGCACCAGCAGCAGCGTCCATCTGGCATACATTTACAGAGTACACAAGTGCAATAATAACCCGCCATACGCTCCCCGTGGACACTAAGCAGGAAAGCAAATGCTTGACTTTACATCCAAAATAGAACCCACCAGAGGCAACCTCAACAAAAACAGTCTACTGGCACATATAACATTCTATGAAAAGAGGAACAATGGCACACATAAAGAGCATACATGTGGATGTTGTAAGCCAACAAGTCTGTAATTAAGCAGTGATATCATGTGAAAGGGAATACCACCTACATTTTTACGAGCTCTCCTTTACTTTCAGAATGTAATTAAAGATGCAATTGGTGGTGACTGAATGTTCATCATGTTGTCCTAGATACCTAGTGAATGCATTACCAAATTGATCAACCACTCATGCAATGGTGCACCTCAGAGGGCAAACAAAAACTACAATCTCACTCAGCCTGTTGCTCCTTACTTGCACTTAGATGCACTGAAGCTGTAAAATTAAGTGAACAGACCTGTATCTGTAACTGTATTTTACCTGTACTTTATGCACAGATGGTGGCAGTCCCATGATAATGGCGTTTCTTCAATTCATAATATTAAATATTGGTTGCCCTTTGGTTTGTTGTTGTCAAACATAATAAGCCATCACTAATTCTTCTCACTTGGGTTAGGCATTTGGCATTATTTTCTTACACATGGCAGCTAATGATAAGGAAAGTCCTGTTAAAACGATGGATCCATCAATAAAAAAAAAACATGAATCTGCAGCCCCGTCTATAATATTTTGGTACGGAAGAAGGTCCAACAATGAGAGAGAGACACTGGTGTGTAGCTAAAGAAATGTAAACTGATCTGCCGTAGCCTTGGCATGAATTGCACATCAACTGACTTGCGGTAGGAGCTCAGATTTCTGTTTACTTCAACTCCAGAGAGGGTACGACAACCAAATAATACGAGATTAAAAAATAATAATAATTACAGCCACCGCGTTTAATTACATTTCTCATAACTCTCGTTCAAACACTAGTTTTTTTTTACCCATTGCTAACGAACAAATTAACCCGGACTGGGTGTACTTTAATTCAAAAACGTTAACTCTGCACTGAACATTTGACTCGGTCCTACACAAAATCTAACATTTGTAAATATTATGCGGCACATAGAAGCGGAAAAATACAATCGCGTTAATCTCGATAGCAGCCAACTATAACCTTTAAGGAAAGCGCCTATATTACGTTAACTAACGTTGAGTGATTTAACAGCTAAACATTCCTTGTGCAAAGTTATCGTTAGCTGATTAGCCAACATTAGTTTGTCAGCTTTGGCGACTTTTGTAGCTCCAACTTATCTGTTTAGCATACAATTTAGCTAGAGTTAGTTCCTCCTTTCCTCTGAATAGCACGCAAGCTAATTAGCCACCAACAGTCACCGTGTACTGAGCTGAGTTAACTTAAATATCTCCCCAACTTAGGCTCAACTTTGTCGCTGCAGCAGCGGAGTTAACGTTAGCTAGCTGCGAGCTCAAACTCACCACCGTCTTTATACTTACCTTTGATTTAAAGTCCTCCGCTATTCCTTTCGTCTGTGTTAGATTGTTGTTGGAGTTTATCGTCAAGCAGCCAGCTATCCAGCTAACTATCTGCTAACACACATCAGCCTGTGAGTGATTTGTTTTGAAGAAGGGGTCAGTCTGCGACAGCACAGGCTGATGTTAGCTAACGTTAGCTCAACTTAGCTAACGTTAGTCAAAATGTGGCTTTGAAGTCTGTCAAATAAACAGTCTCCCAACATTAACGGCTACTTCACATTAATAGCAATGCCTGTTATTTCAGATATAGAGTGTATGATTCGTACTCACGCACAAAGTAATTCAAACGCGAAGCTAAGTTTAGCATGCAAAGCAGGAAAAACTCTGTCATATTTTTCGAATCAAAATGGCGACATGGTTACGAGAGCGCGCACTAGACCTACACGGGGACGAGCATTGACAGCTCCAGAAAACATTTAGGTGAATGATGCGGCACTGTTATTTCTACATCACTAATTAAACTAATAGTCAAATTCTGAGTCTCTGAACATTATGATAATACACCTTTAGATACCTATCTGCGACCGTCTTACCAGGTACCCCTATTTTGTTCATATGCCTGAAAATAATGTACCTAAAATAAAAGGGTTACTGTTCTTCAACCCTTTTGATTAGTCATAACTCTGATCTCATTTTAAATGTTACTCTTTAAAAAAATGTACAACCAAAAAGTCAGAAGAAGTATAAGTGATGCTGAATAAAAGTTACAGAGGCATAAACATGGTGGGAAAGTACGTTGTTTTTTTGTTGTTGTTGTTTGTTTGTTTGTTTTGTTTTGTTTTTGTTTGTTTTTTCTTGTGTTTTTTTTTTGCCTCGCCTATTTTTGCAATACAAAGGTGAATATAAGGCCCGTAGTAGTACCTTTTGGGTGGAAACTACTTTGGAGCCATAGCCACATGTCTGAACCACTTCTGTGTCAAGGCTGTTGATGATGGCACTAAAAATAAGCTATCTGCATTGTTTTTTGTGAGGTTATGTCTAGGCGGACACCTTTGTGCCAATTTTGTGCCAACTGGCACAACTTATATTATGGGTCTTTGGAATAGAAAATTACCACGTGTTTTTGTACAAATGAATAAAAGAAAGTAAATTACTCCAAAAAAATGTTTACTTTATGAAAACAATTTAGTCTACATACTGTATAGAAAAAAAGACTAGTTTTTCCCCACAGTCGAGTGTTTTGCAGTTTATCCTGGCATGCATTGGGGTAAAAATGTGGCTTCCCTCCAGTCCATGAACCAAACAACCACCAGATATGCTGTAATATTGTTTTTCAACCAATCTTAAAGTGCATTTCCAAGACATATAATATTGCTTTCCTGTTTTCTAATGTACAGAATGTTTTTGCCACAACAATTTATTTGAAATGACAAACAAAAAGCTAAAAGGTTTTGTACAATGTGTTGCATTGCATTACAACAGTAAAATGTATATTGGCATATCTTATGCAGATGTAAGAGGCTGGGAAATTTGCTTTATTTCTTTGTTGGGTTCCATTTAATTAGACATAAATCTTCCATACAGGTGAAGTAGTAGTGAGGTACTGCAGCGAGATGGTGAGATTGCTCTCTTAGGGTGTTTTGTACTCTAAAAGAAAACCATGCTGTAGCTATATATCAAATTATAATGTAGAATCATTCAATCATGTGTTAGAAAACCACAAGGTCACATTCCCAATATTTGAGAACACAGAGTATGACTGCATGAAAAGTAGCTACAGTAGTCACAGTGGAGTAATATAAGCAGGGTTGGCATATTTGCATAATTAAATGTTTAAGTAAACTGAAGTGGGTTGAAAGGAAAGGTGTTGTAATGGGAACAGTTACGAGTTATTTTCATCATAAAATTAATTATTATTAATTATTTAACAATAAATGACAAATATCCAACACAAGTTATCAGAGCCCAAATTCACAGAGAAACATACTTTAAGAGTGTCATAAAAAGATATGAATGCAAGAAACAATTCTTACTAATTAAAAGAGTTTATGTGAGTTAAAACAATAATTCATTAGCAGCATTGGTAATGCCTCATCAATTAAGCACTCTTTGTTATTCATCTCAGGCATAGACATCCTTGTGCCTGTAGAAGTTGCAGAGGTCCCTTCTGTCACATTATGTTCTGAATTTCTTTTTCATAACTTATTTTCTCCACTCAACTTTTCATTTCACACCCTTTTTGCGTTCCTCCTCACTCCCTCACCTCCTCTCCTCTTTCCTCCCCTCCCCTTCCTCACCTTTTCTCCCCTCCTCTCCTCTTCCTCTTTCCTCCCCTCCTCCCCTGTTTCCTCCTCTCCTCCCCTCCTCTTTCCCCCTCTCGTATTTCCTCCCCTTTAGTGCCCTGCTCTCCTCTTTCCTCCCTTCCTCTCTTCTTGCCCCCCCGCTCCTCTTCCTTCACCGATGTATCCCACAATGCATTGTGTTCACTCGTTGGATCATGGACCAAAGCGGTAAGCAAAAAGCTCACTCGGGCCGACGTTAGCAAACCTCTTCTAATGTGATATATATTTTCCCCTTCGATTCACTTCTATCACTATAACAGCTGCTCACAGAGCAATATATCATGCTCGCAGTGCGTGGTTTCGCTGCGGTAAACTGTTATCTTCCAGAGCAGCGTTAATGCTAGCGTGGTCCGGGTTAGCTAAGACTGGCTAGCGATCACTTCTGTTCACTAAAAGTTGTCAGGGAGCTAAGTACTAAATGGATCTTCGGGGCAACAAGCAGTGTTGCAATCGAGTTAATACATGTAACGTTACGATATTAAATGGCGAACAATAGCAGCTCCTTAATACATCCATGATTAGTAACATAACTTTGGGTAACCGCAAACTGCGATTGAGTTGGGGCGCGAATGCTACCGGAATGCTAACTAAGCTAGCTAAGATCCTGAAAGAGCTGACCTGACTAATGGCATGTCTTCAAGATATTTACTGAAATATATGAAATGGGTCATTTTACGGTACTTAGTTCTTTTTAGCTTGTAGTCCTAAAGCCAAACAGCAAATTATTATATTGTATGTGTTTCGATTTGATAACATAGCCTAGCTTGATACCCAAAGAGAAGACGTTAACTTACCATAGACTGTATATATGTATATGTATGTATGTATATATATTATATACATTCTATGGACGACATGTATCTTAGTTCTCTCTCAGACCCAACCGTGAGGGCTGTGGAACTGTGAATATCCCCCAAAACGCCACTCCAGAAACATTTCCAGCTAAATTCCCATTCCCAGCGGGTTGTAAGCCTTTGTGGGCTGGCAGGGGGCACGACCACACGCCTTGTCACAATGCGTTTGCACATCCTGACATCTTTTCTGGAAGTCCAATTCTTAAAGATCCCCTTAAGACATGTTTTAAGATGTATATAAAATGTTCTACTTTGAATAACAATGTATGTCTGATATGGGTTTTCCACACAAAAGTTCAATTATCTTGCTAAAATCCTTAAAATTACATTTACTCTTTCTCCCTCATTAAAAATTCCAGAATCTATAAATATGCAAATATTGTTCATTTCAAACGTTTTACTGCTGGACACAAGATGTCTCCTACTTCACTGTGAAGTCCATTCTCAGTGTATGTGCACTGTGAAAGCTTCAAGTTTCCACATCACACCTGTATAAATTGAATATTGCACCACGATTGTCTTCCAAACTAGTTGTGATGTCACAAAATCATGCTAATAGGCCCATCCCTTAAAATTGGATTTACAGTGAGCACCGAGAAATTTTCCACTTTCAGCAGATGAGTGTGAAAACAAACTCTGCACATACATCATTCTGCACACAGAAGCTCAAACATCCAACTGTAGGAACAAGAAGAAAAACAAATTTTTGAGTGAAGGGGGAGCTGCCTCCTCATTGGCTTTGTTTCATTTCCTGAATTTTACAGTAAATGACATAAGAAATCACTCATTCAGTCAGATTTTGCCCTTTCCACAATGCTGTACTAATCATCTACAGACAAGGAAAAATGTTGGTGTATCTTCTGAGTCAATGTTGTATATTTTCGTGTGGTATTCCTTAAAAGTTATTTAGAGGTTCCTGGTTAACTGCACTTTGAGACCCTGAGAAGCACTGTGAGTTTATCTATGCTACTTGATTTTCCTCAACAGACAATGATCTTCAAGGAAGCGATGGCTCTGGGAGTTTGGGTGGCCCAGATGTTCGCAGACGAATCCCCATCAAACTCATATCCAAGCAGCCGATAAGAAGCAAACCTCAGCCCCGCACGCAGAGACCCAGCAGCAGGCCATCTAAAAGTGAGGCTGGAGAAGATGGTGGGTTTGTCTCTCACAGTACAGTATGCCCCTAAGCATCGGGTTTTAAGGATGTTTCTTTAAAAAGTCAGTGGCAGTAATTCCACAAAGTGCACATTCGAAGTTTCATTTCATTTTCTCTTGCAACATTACAGAATTGTGTTTGTTGTTTAATGTAGTAGCAGTTCAAGCAATAATCAACATTTGCATACTCATTGTTTTACTTGGCATTATTTTGCCTGGAAATATAGAAAGCACTGAGTTTATCTGTGCTACTGATTAAATAAATTAATTTTGGAATTTGATTTACAGATATTACATTTATTATTAATTTATATCAAATAAAATAAAGAGTAAATAGGCTAGGACATTGTCTTTTGTCTATCACCCAGTTTGCTACAGAAGGTTTTATTGTTGGTACAGGAGGTGGATTGGGATTTATGGTTATTATATTATATGTTATAAATCTGTGTTTGAATCATATAAACAAATTATTTTTGTTTTTATGACTTTACATCCGTTCTTAGGGCATCATTATTATAATATTGCTGCTCTTTCTCACCGCAGCAGCTTGTTAATTGATGGAATTAGGCTGCTGCCTGTGTTTGTGTTCTCTCTCTGTTCGGGTCGACCGTATTTTGGATCGGGTCAGGTCTGGCTATGCTCGGGTCCCCCTCGGGTCGGGTCTCTCTTTTTTTGAAAATTATGCATGTTGGGTTCAGGTAGGATTTCCACAGGTCTGTTTCGGGTCAGTCCAACATTTTAGACCTGTGAAGACCTCTACTATGATTGGGACAATATAGAATTTGTAGTTATAAAAAACATATTGAATTATTGATATTCTAAATGTTATTGATGTTGTAGCATATTTCAAATGGAAAACTTGAGTGCGACATCATCCTGTTTACATCCTTTGTGCCACTAGAAGGCGCCGATGGATTATCCATGGTGACCATAGTGTGCCATAGACTTTAACCCAGGTGAAATACAGAGCAGCTTAGACAATACAATACTCTTTTAAGTGTGGTGAAAACAAGCACAGAGATGAAGTATTACTTGAACATTGATATTGGTTGCTACTGAGAAACCAGACAGCCATGTTTTCCTGTAACATTTTGAAGTTGATCGTGCCAGCTGAAACTCTTCGACACCTTATCTCAAAGAAATAATATATAGTGGATAATGTGTGGACGAACTTAACATTTTTAATACTGTATGAAAAACAACATAAGTAATATTGAAAATTTAAGTTGGAGGAAAGCTTAATGTAGACATTTTTAGTTTTCACTTGTGGTTTTAACTTTATTTTCCATTTAATTCATTTACAGTGTGGGAGACCTGGCCCATCACTCAGTGTACAACTGAATTAGGCTGCTGAATTACAGCTCATCAGTGTTTTAGGGCTTTCTCAGTTCGTCTGCATTCCATCATTAATACTTATTTCTTGTGTGTCACAGATAACTTTGGCTTCAAGCAGGAGGAGAGGTTTGACTGTGGCGCTAAAGCCGGAGATGTGTTTGCAAGTCAGAGGAGATTCCCCCAGCCACTGTTTTGGGACTATAAGGTACATCAGCTGTGTAGAATCAAAAAAAATAGTAGACAAATGCTCAGTGCTAATGATATTTGAGGGTGTTCTCACATCTTGTTCCTTCTGCAACAGTTGAATTTGATCGGAGAAAGGGATGAAGTACCAATTCACTTCTGTGACAAATGCGGTCTCCCTATCCAGCTGTATGGACGGATGGTATGTACTTTGTTGATCTGACTTCTCTCTGCAGACATCCTGAGAGAAACGTTCATGGCTAACTCCTGCCCTCTCACCTCTCAGATTCCCTGCAAACATGTTTTCTGCTACGACTGTGCTTTGCTTCACGAGAAGAAAGGAGAGAAGATGTGCCCAGGGTGAGACATTTGAACTGTTTAAATGTTTTGTAGTTTTCAGGCAGTTTTATTACAAGACGCCATTGCAGAACCAGTGAATGTCTACTCTGAAAATATTGTTGGCAGTAGGGGTTTGTGATATGGTTTATGTAGTTTATATCAGCATAGTGAAATTTAACCTTGGGTGGGGGTGGTACTACTTGAAAAAGTGATGTAAATTTATACCCTCTGTTATTTCACTTTATACTGTATATTGTCAAATCTTGTAGTAGGTATCACAAGTGTTTTTTGTCTTTTTGTTGTTGTTTTTAATATTTCCTGAACCTGGTGCAACAGCATTTTGATAAAATCAAAATGCAATAAAGTTTATCTTATCTTATTCTAGCATTTAGGAATAAGATAAGATAAACCTTTATTGATTCTGCGAGATGAAATTTAGGTGTAAGTACAAATAGAGAAAAAGTAAGCTGACTGATTCAAGTCACCTCAAACTAAGCAAAGTGACAGTGGTATAAGTAGCAGCAAGTCAGCATAGAAAAGTATAACTTATAGTATAATGTAGCTCCTTGTATGTTTGTGTGTTGCTGCTTTGTGTCACTGATGTTTTGTGTGTGTGTGTGTGTGTTCAGTCTCACCCTCTACAACTGCACAGACCCGGTGCAGCGTATCGAGCAGTGCCAGCGCGGTTCCCTCTACATGTGCAGTGTCGTGCCGGGATGCAAGCGCACCTACCTGTCCCAGCGTGACCTGCAGGCCCATGTCAACCACCGCCACATGAGGGCAGCCAAGTCTTCCACCGGCCGCCAGGAGCCCGTGCACCTGCCCCCCGCATCCGAGGTTCCTGATCGGTTCCGTGTGCCTCCGCCTCACTTAGCCAAGAACCACGTCCACCTCCCCAACCCGCTCCAGCACAGCAGTCATGACCCCTACAGTCAGCCGCCGCCACCGAGTGCTCACGAAGCCCCACCCCCAAACTCTGCTCACGGTCCTGACCCATTCCGTATCACGCTAACAACACGCAAACACAGCAATCTCATCACCGTGCCCATCCAGGACGACTCCTCCGCTTCCTCTCGTGAGCCCCTCTCCGGTGGACCCTCTCAGCCCCCCCACCACCACCCTGGGGACTATCCTGGCCAGCCACCCGTCGTGTCCCACTCTCACCACATGATGGCGCCTCCACAGCAGCACTTCGGACCCCCACCTCCCCCGCCTCCTCCTATCAGCCACCCCATGCAACATCCTCCCCAGGCCTCTGGGACACCTCACATGGTGTACAACCAGGCCCCTCCTCCCCCAATGTCCACAGCCCCTCCACCAATCACCCCACCACCAGGGCACATCATGGGCCAGATGCCCCCCTACATGAACCACCCACCCCCAGGACCTCCACCACAACACAGCGGACCCCCTGTCAATGCCCCCCCTCCTCATCACTACAACCCTAATTCCATGCAGCAGTTTTCCGAAGACCAGGGCACCCTCAGCCCCCCGTTCAGCCAGCCAGGAGGGCTCAGTCCTGGGATGTGGCCGGCTCCAAGAGGGCCTCCACCTCCACGGATGCAGGGACCCCCTCCACAGGGCCAGATGCCAGGGCCACACCACCCAGATCAGGGCCGCTATCGGCCATATTATCAGTAAACTGCCAACTGAATGAATGAATGGGCAACAGTCTGTCATTCTGTTCCATACCACTTGTCTGAATAATGTGATGGTGAACCTCAGGGTTACAGGATTTAGGACTTTCATTTTGATAAAACTGCCCCGAAGCAAATGTGTATGTGGTGCACATTTTAGTTAACTGTACTGAACTTCCCGCTGAACATACTATAGACTTGGAGGAGAGCAGGAATGCCCCTTTTTTTTTTAATAGCTTATGGTAAATATTTCTGTATATATGTCAGCTGATTTCACGCATACGTACTGTATATTGAAAGACGTTAACTATGTCTCAATAAATTTTTAACAGCAAACTTGCATCTCCTCTTTGTTTGATATGACGACTGATGAAGGATCACCTCAGCAGGCATGTTTGTTTAGGAGATTTTTAAAGCGCAACAAGCCGCATTTTAATATCTTGAGTTTATTTTTGTGATTTAAAACTTTTAAAAAATTATGAAAGGAGACAAGTGGCAATAATCAAATGTGAGTTAGATATTTTGTCAGTTCATTGGCTATGTCTAGTATTTCTTGTGTTTATTTTGCTTTTCACTGAATATCAGAAATTAATGCACAACAAGCTTAGTACTATAAAAAATACATTCTGTCTGGTGTAACACACTATGGGAGCTAATTTCTTGTTTATCAGGGATTAGCTGATACCTTGGGAGCTATTGTCTTCTTCACGTCCTTTTATTATTCACAAAACTTTCAATGTCTGGTTAGAAAAATGTTAGTCTTTTCAAACCTCGCTCTGTATTTCCATGTTGGAAGCACGGTGACATACCTCACTCATGTCAGAAAACCAGGCTTACCCTTGTAGCCATGGAAGGACATTTTTCTAGAAATGTAGCATGTGTACAGGTACCTTTTTAAAAAATATATTTGAAAAAAAATCTTTCAGATTTAACACCTTTTGTTACACAAAATGCTGTCATATCTTCATTTCAGCTTAAATATATATTGTGTTTATTAAAGAAACAGTTACAATAGAGAAAATCACATGAACTTCAACACACTTAACAAAACAGCATTTAAAAATCAATGTATTTTTAGCAGAAAAAAAGTGGTTTGTACGATGAGAAATGTTAACAGCACTTCAATATGGTCTGAAGGTGAATATTTGTTCTTTTTGTAGACAGTTCCTCTACAGTTTGGTATCTGCTAACTGCAAAAAACAGAAAAAAACAACAACCTGTGAGCAGTAAAGTAAAAAGAGTAAAGAATAATAACTGCTTAAGATGACCCTCATAGATTTACTCCTTTAAGAGTCTTGTGTTGCATAACTACCATGATGGAAAACATGATTGGTGCCTGTAAACCCAGTTCAGATATGCAGTAACCTGCTTTTGATTCTGCTTTCATCACATCCTCATTTGACAGAATCCTGATCCTGATGTATTCATATGGTGAAGACTGCAACTTTATATTTAGATTAGGAACAAGTAATACCTTTAATATTTGATATCTATATTTAAAGTATAATGTCTCTTTCATGTTCAATCATATTAACCCTGACAAGCCAGTGTCAGTAACTCAGTATCAGCGGGTATAATGGAACACAGATAACATATCAAGGTCCAAGAAAAAGTTTTAACAAAGGTCACAGCTAAGAAGCACTGTTTTACTTTCTAACAGCTTCATGTAAAGATGGCAGTGTCATTCATGGTGATGATCAACCCAGTTCAGAAAAAATGATGTTTAACCTACAAGGACTGTAGCTTTTGCTTACCACCTTGTCACCCTTGTGTTTTTCAAGCACATGCAGCATGGCGTCATGAAGGCTCGGGAAGAACATGGAGGTCAGGATCTCATTGTCGAAGAACATACACCTGTGTAGTTTCTCCAGGATGTCAGCTGTGAACACGTGAACGGTAAAAGGACTGTATTTACTGTATATACGTGCTTTACAATTTGCCACTCACGACCTGGACGACCTGCTCTACCCACAGAGCAGCAGCCAGGCATACGCAGGTCATATTCACCTCATGTGGTCATCACTGATTCTTGGATCTGGTGCTTTAAAGAAATGCTGATGAAACTCACCATCACATGACACAATGTAAACATCCACATCAACACGGATGAACTCTTTGAGTGTCTGTGGAGATAAGCAGCAGTAAACAGTAGGTTTTAGTGGACATAATAATATGGACATTACAGTACTAATACCTTACAAAGATGTCTCATCTAGTGTGTCCAGCTTTCAGAAACTTGGTAGCTCCTCATCTTACTTTCATCTAACAGTTTACTGATCTGCTCTCGTCTGTCAGTGGTGCCAAAGTGACTAATTACATTTTCTGAAGTACTGTACTTATTTCAATTGTGAGGTTTCTTGAGTATCTCCATTGTATGTAACTTCAATTCCACTGCTTTACAGAGAAAAATATTGTACTTTTTACTCTGCTACATTTATCTGACAGCTATTAAATACTTATTTAATAGAGATTAAGATTTTACATAAAAAACACACGATAAGCTTATAAAATACAATGTATTGTTAAAGATTAGATGAGTCTCAACCAGTTGAGTGACTCTACAAAAAAGGAAGTTGTGTCCTAAATTGTGCTACATTCTGATTCTAAGCAGGTTTTGAATATAGTGTGTTCACACTGGAAAAGTGATAAAATTAAAGGTTCACAATTTTTCAAGTCTGTCTTGAATCAACAGTCAGGTGCCCAAATGAACATTCAAACCTGTTTTTGCTTGTAATAATTCCTCCTGTTCATACATTAGAAGATCCCTCTAAACGCCCTTATAATGTAAGTGATGGGGGCCAAATTCCACAGTCCTAGTTTTGAGGAAGAATATATTTAAAAGAAGTTTATCTAAAGATAATATGAGGCTTCATCCTATTCTTAGTGGATATGGAGGATAACTGCCACATTTACAGTCTTTTTAGTAAAAATTTCCTCTTTGTGTCTTGATGGACAGTGTTTCCTGTTCAGCCACAGTAGTAGGATAGTAACAAAAAGAGGAACTTTGGCACTAAAAAGACTGTAACTTTGAAAGATATTGAATTGATTTGACTCATTTGGACAGCTGAAGATTCATATTAGCTTCAAATAAATTATTAAATACATTTTTGCACAGAAGGAGGACTGTGGATTTTGTCCCCCATCACTTCCATTGTAAGTGCATTATGAAGGGATCTTCTAATGGTCAGTATGAACAGGAGGAATGATTACAGCAAGAAAATCATGTGAGAGTTTTCGTTTTAGGCCCCTGACTAATGTTTTGGGACAGACTTGAAAAACAGTACTTTAAGCTGACTCAAAACGGTTTGTATGCAAACTAAAAAACCCCTAATGTTTGAGTGTGCTGTTCACAAAATTCAAAGAAATAGTTGATGGTTGTGAAACAGCTCTCCAGGAACACCTCAGAAAACAAAAATGACTGTTTTTATTTTAATTTACTACTAGTAGATAATTATGGTACTGGGACCTAACAGCAGTGTGTAGTTTAGTGGGTTTTATCAGAACTAAAATTGCTGTGATAAGTTACTGGTAATGCAAAGTGCTTCATATTACAAAACTTTGCGTTACCAGAAAAAAAACAGAAAATGTTTATGAAATGTTTTTTGAAGCAGCAACAGAAAATGCTGCTAATATTTGTCACTGGGATTACACAGCATGATGGACATTTTTCAGGACTTGTCAGTGGTTCAGTTTGTAGGGAGGAACGGTAAAAGAAGAAGGTTGATTCCAAACTTCCAACATGGCATTAAGGTACAAAACACCTTTGACCATGTTGTCCTGTTCTGTGGAAAACCATGTGGATGTCCCACAAATTTGGCAACACTAAACCACAGCCTTGCTAAAACCTTGTGTAATGTTTAACCATTGGTGACATGTGACCTCAGGTTCACTACCTCGAATATTTGGAGGACCCTGAAAGGCTTTTTACCATTTTGAGTCCCTTCAAAGCAGAGATGTCCAGGAAGGAGACAGCAGAGAAGTCCAGGATCAGGCTGTGGAGATCCACTCTGGGAACACTGATGTTTGCGGGAAGCTCGGCATTCCAGTCCATCCGCAAAGGAAGGTCCTTGAGGTCAGTGGGCAGGTCCAACTCCTCCATGTTCATGTAAGATTCATTAGTTGTTGGGCAGAATAAATGCATCATGCCTTTCTGTGTGAAATATGTAGGGAAAGTAGACTTTTAGAAGAGCACTTTAGAGAAACCATCTCTGCTTCCTCTTCTTCAGCTCCCTGTAGTTTGTAGTAGTTTTATGTCTTACCTCTGTAATATCATCGCCCTGTCCCTGTAACAGTTTCTTGATTTTCCTGACAGCCTTGTTCCTCTTCCTTAAAACCCTCAGAGGGTTAAATCCAACCTGGAACAACAAGGTGTTGACATGATGTTCACTTACATCTCATTTTTTCCCAGAGAAAGGTTAACTGAGGCAGAAGAGAGAGAGATGTGTCATATACATACAGCTTCTATAAGTTTGTCCCTGAAGAACTCAATGTTTGCAAAGAAGATAGGCGAGGGTATCCTGAAGATTTTTACTCCCTTTGGTTCAAATACCTGAAAGGGAAAATCACATTAAAACAAAGAAGATTCAGTGGACTATTGTGACAGTATTGTGGCTCAGCCCAAAAGCACCAATCAAGATGGACATAAAAGCATCAACATCCCAAGAAGTGTTGACAAATGGTTACAACAGTAGATTATGTAACTTAATAATACTTACATGGAGGTAATCCTTGCGATCTTTATAGAGGTTGGTCCCTGGGATGTTAGCCAGGACAGAACAGCGGGGGCTAAAGAGACATAAACAGGGCAGGTCAGGGGCTGTACATCCAGAGGGCAAATTACAGCCTTTAATGTGCAAAAACCCCCAAACTTTGTTTAATTAAAACCAATTAACTTTTGGTCTCTCCACCCAATGATATCTGATAAAAGTTTAGGAACAACCAAAATGTAACCATTGTAGGATTTTTTGTTTTAAACTGATATAAAGGTGCTCCTCATCCCTTGTGATTTTACACAGTTAAGAAGCACCTGTAACCTAAGTTGCTTGAGCACAAAATCTGACTATCACTGGATAGACTATATGTAGTCACATTACTTTGGTTAACAGTGTTCACTACACGATAGGTGATAGAGTTTTGAAATGAACACAAGCTGCATTTTGCAACTTGCACATTTACAACTAAATGGCAATACAATGTAACCGAAAATGGTGAACTTCAGTACCAAGGAATCCTGTAAGCCCATTCTGATGCTGCATTCACGTGATTTCATACAGACAACTGTTCATGTCAGCCCTAGTTGTAATTTTAAGTTGTAAATATTTAGAATTTCTGTCAGTGACAATATCTTTGATGAAAAGAACCACAGAAGTACCAATGAATCGCTGGCAGTTACATCTGCTGAAAACAACGAAAGCACAGAGAGTGAACCAAAACAGTAAAGTTGCTAAACAATGAGCTGAAACTCGCTATAAAACTCTGCAAAGCTGAGGGGAGCTGCAGAGTCGCTGATAATTCTCTGTAGGTTCATCACTACAAGTGATGCCTCTGACGTTACACATTGTCATTTGATATTTCTGTAAAATATACACTTTAAGTGCTTTTGTCTTGTGTGTCCAAAGTGCCTGTGAGTAAGAAATCACTTCTACTTGCTCATTTACGCTTTCAATGGATGAAAATGTCAACTTAAGGGACAATAAGCCCAATTTTTATTGTTTCATGGTGCACAATTACACTATATTTGGCAAGGTCATTGGCTTCTGATCTTCACCATTTAACTCGTCTCGTGTGAGACTCAGTTTCTAGCTTTACTCTTTATTGGAACAAAAAACAAGTGACTTTCTAGACAGCATAAGTGTAGAGGAATATAGGCCTTTTTCACAGCAGACATTTAGCCTTTTTAAACAGGAATAGGAAAGCACAGCTGTTACTAATAACATTATCAATCTCTGTTATATTCAAGTGGCCCAGTAAACCATGATAGTGTGACAGTTAGCCAACATGAACAATATCAGGACTCTGAAACTGAAGCAGCTAAATGGTATTCAGCCATTGTTCATTTTAGTATTTACACCTGTGCTTTTCCTACTGTGACATGTCAAAATGAATGAAATTATTAGCTCTATCAATGTTGTGAACAACAGATCACTTAATGCTTTGCACATATACAAATAATGTCAGGTGTCACAGATTGGCATAATTACAATTGGGTCCTGAAGACAACAGTGAGCAACTCCATCCCCAAACCCACCGCCAGACCAAGATCCAGTCCCAGCAAGATAGCACCCAGACATGTTCCCACCCACACCACCTGCAGACAAACAAACACTGAAAGACAATACACTGGGCCAAATAAATAACCAAAGACCGGAGTAGTTGAATTTTTTGAACACATATTAGTTTTGCCAGTAAACTATAAGACATTTACACATTCTGGTTTGTCCCTCCTCCACAGGTATGGGATTTCTCTAAACTGCATCAACATGCCCTTCAGGTTGACGATGACCAAGGCACCCAGGACAGACTGCAGTCAAAGCAAATAATAAGGTATAAAAAAAATAAACCATAAGACTTATTGACATACAATTTAGCTGTTGCGTTCTCCCATACAGTATATGAATCAACATGACACCAAAATTCAAAATTGTCGCCATATATACAGTACCAGCCAAAGGTTTGGACTCACTTTCTCATTCAAGGGAATGGGAAGGTGTGTCTAAACTTTTGACTGGTACTGTAGAAAATAGAAAATAAAAAGCTTACAATACACTCTCACCCTGGGGAGCGGCTCCAGCAGGAACCCAAGTGACACAGTTACAATCATCGTCATCGTGGCTGAGATCAGCCCTGCAATCTGCATTTATAAAAAAGGTTAATGTTTCATTTTAAGATACCAGTGAAAGAAACAAATGTAATATAAACAGGATTGTAAAGTGACATTGCAATAAATCTTTTTGGAGACAAATATATCTGTGGTGGAGTGATCTAGTAAAAGTTTGTGACCAAGGAAACAGATGCTGTAAATGGTGAGATTGTTTTTCTGACCTGTGTTTTGCCTCCTGAGCTCTCCTGCACGGCCGTCCTGGAGAGCGCTGTGCTGGCTGCAAACGACCTGAAGCTTGCACCGAATATGTTGCTAACCCCAAATGCAATGAGCTCCTACATGTAAGACGGAATTATGAAAAGTTCTGCCAATGAAAGTTTATCTTTGTCTTTTTATCTTTTATCTTTGACTCTACCAACTGAGATAAAAGCAACTTTATATGTAACTTTATATCTTCATAGCCCCAGTCTTTTTCTCATTATCCACTTAGTATCAGTAACCAATTAACTTGCTTTCTTTTATCAGAGCCAATATTATGTAGCTCACCTGATTGCCATCAATGGTGTAATCATGTTTGATAGAATAGACTTTGGCCACAGAGAAGGCAACAGCAAACCCCACTATGGCTACAGGAAAGGCCTCCACAGCACTCTCCTGGAAAACCTCCAAGCTGGGCACAATGGGAGACTCGTACCTGAAGGCAGTAAAAGGATCTGAAGTACCTGACAAAGCCAGCTTATCTTCAGTCTGTTATGTATTGATCTGGAGAGCTTGAAACTTACCCACTAACCATTTTGCCAATAACATCAACATCATATGTCTTCTCAAAGTTGAAGCCATAGGACACCCCACAAGCTATAATAGTCTGTTTGAACAGAAAAGACACCTTAAAGTTTTAAGCAACTTTGAAAGTGACTTTGGCCACTGACAGCTGGATATGTTATACCTCGGAGAATTGAGGTAATAAAAAGTCATTACTCACCATGATAACTTCTATGGGGATTGGCACTGGCAGCTTGGCTTTGTATCTGTCATTCAGGTCCTTCACAATGAACACCACCAGCATGATCACTATCGACATCACCAGGTCGCAGATGTTGGTGGAAGTGATTTGGACAAAGATCTTCTTCAGCGTCTGCATAAAAAGAGCAGACACACTTCACTGAAACACTGTGGATAAAATATTAAAAGTTAGTATAGTTGGTTGTAGGCTATCCATCATGAACCTGCATACATGAACCACATGAATGAATCAAACCACATGAAAATGCTGCAGAAATAATAAAAAAGTGTAATTTTGACATTGTTTTTGTGCCAAACAACCACACGTGAACCCCCCAGTCAGTTCACCAGTGACCTTTCGTAGGCAGCTCATTGACTGAGTTACATCTCTGTGGGTGGAACCAAAGAACTACATTACATTTCTTTAATGTTACTGAAATTCAGTGAAGAGGTGAGATGGAGAAAGTTAATATTATGAAGATTTGCAATCTCACTGATTACTGAAAAAAACTCCACAATTTAACTACATTATTATCTAGACATTAAAGGGTAAAGTTTACCCAAACCACAAAACAATATTGTTAATCCTCTTCCATACTGGTCCAAACCATACGGGTATTCTCCCGTAATCTTTTTAGTATAAAGTTCTTTTTGTTTCCTGGGGTAGTATTTCCTTGCTGAGCTGCTGTGTACTAACTTGTTTTGTGTAGTTGTACTGAACTGAACTGCAGGTTTTGTCCCCCCTCCAACAACTTCAGTGACCAAAAATTCTTAAAATGTACATATTGGCATTTGAGTATTGTTTGAAGACAGACTTGAAAAAATGTGAACTTATTCTTTAATGTGCCATGGTTTTGAGATACCCACCTGTGAAACAACAACATCCCAACACAATGGAGGTGAGTGGACTTTGCACAAGTGGTAAGGAAGATTAGCGATATCCCTTTTATGTGTGCTTTTTCTGTTTTTGCTTTTAAAACAAATCTTTATTAATTATTTTACAAGGGGAGTAACTATTAACTGATCAAAAAAAAAAAATCAGTAGAAGCACCTGTTTTTAGCAGAGACAGGGTTTGGGAGGCGTATGTATTGTAAATGTCCTGATATATTCGGACTTACATATATGATAGAGAGTGGACCACTGATGCCTGGAACATTCAACCCCAGCACAAACTTGAGCTGGGACACCAGGATGTGGATAGCAGCTGCCGTGGTGAAGCCGGACACCAGCGTGTCAGACAGGTACACGACTATAAAGCCCACCTGCAGAACACCCATGGCAAGCTGCATGGGAGAGGAAAGTGAAGAGAAGATTGGCTTGGTAATGCAAAGAAAGTTTAAAATACTCTTCCCAGAACGTGTAGAATCACTGGTATGAAGTCAAATCTACCTGGAAAATCCCCATGAGGAAGGTGACAGAGGAGGCCACCAGGACCCTCCGCTGGTCCTGGGTCAGACCCTCAAAATCTGTGATGTTGGCCGGCGGTCCGTCCTCTGGCACCAGGCGGGTCACCACAGCTCCCACCATCAGGCTCAGGACTGGGAAGGAACCTGCAGGAAGGTGGGTGTGGAGGGGTGAAAAGACACTATTAAGCCATATCACACCCCATCTTATCTCCTCTTGTTAAAATGATAAGATCAATAACCTTTACAAACAGTCTCTTAAATAGGGAAAATTATGAGAAATTAAGATTTTTGTCCCATAGCATGATTAATTTTGGGGGGAAAAAATCATCAGATGTTATTTGAAAGTGTTATAACTTGAATTTATATCACTTTGGCAGATATAGTGTAAAAAAGAAAAATTACTTTTTAGCATTCCTTTTTCCAAGGTTTTCCAGCTTGTTTTAGGAAGTCAAATTACCAAGTTGTTTTACTTGTTATGTAGGAAAAACAAAGAAAATATTTTACAGTGATGCTCTTTTTGCATGACATACCTACAGATATGTGTCTTGAAGTTCCGAGGAAGAAGTAGGTGAGCATGGGGAAGAAAGCTGTGTAGAGACCGTAGCTTGGAGGCAGCGAGGCCAGCAGAGAGAAGGCGAGTCCTGAGTGAGACCACAGCAAAACAAACTGAAAAACATGTCCTGTCATCCTTTCAGGATGAAGATTTAAAGTAAACTAATAGAAAATAGCTCAGTAAACATGATGAAAATATGAAAAAAGTTGTAAAAAGTTTCTAAAAAACGTATACATTTTGGTACATTTCTAATAAGGGCAATGCATATAAGGACAAAACAAGTTTTAGACAATAATAATAATAATAATAATAACTATTTATATAGCACCTTTAAAAACAGAGTTTACAATACGAAAGCAGACACATGACACAGAAAGCAATAACAAGGCCGACATTAAGAAGACAACAGTAGAAGACAAGCAAAAACAATAAAGAAGAGAAAAAGATAAAAGGACAATAAAAAGACAATAAAAAGACGACATCACATAAAAGCAAGTCTGTAGAAATGAGTTCTAAGAAGTGATTTAAAAGAAGTTACTGATTCTGCGAGCCTTATCTCCTCAGGCAGGTCATTCCAAAGCTGAGCGGCCCTGATGGCAAAAGCTCGGTCACCTTTAGATTTAAGCCTTGACTTTTGAACAGCCAGAAGGGCTCTCCCTAAGGATCTAAGGCTGCAGGCTGGCTCATATGGGGTCAACAATGGCTGCTAAGTTACTAGAAAAAGCTAATTCTGGGGGGAAAAAATGCAGCATCATATTCATCATATACTAATAGCTGATAAACACCAGCCCAAATTTAGCCCAAAATATCTGGTATCATTTGAAAAATTTTAATACTTTTACCATACCATAAAACCTCTTTTTTTGAAAAACTTAAAAACAAGCCATAATTTTCAATCGCAGTTTAAATTGCATTGTCTTTAATGCTGTCTTAATACAAGCATTGATACAAGATCATTACAGATTACAGATCGTAGAGAGTCTAAAATGAATTTACACACATGGAGTGTGTATACTCTGCGGACACATGGGCACATTTCAACTGATACTCAGAAAGTATTGTGATATGATACCACGCCCTTGTTGTGACATAGTGTACCTTACACTCAGCCCAGTCACCTGCAAATTATGTTAATATGCAATGATTTCTATTTAAACAATTTACATTCAATGGTAACATTCATTTCCAATGTAAATAAAGCAATGAAAATGTGAAGATCATACAGTGCAGCAAAAGTAACATGGTAGATGGAAAACATTTCCTTTCTATATCATACTAATAGTCAGTGTTGAGATTGTCCTTATTAAGGCATGACCACAGTCCTCTCTAAACTTAACCGAATGGGAGTTTGGAGATACAGAGTCAAACTCTCCCCATCCTGCTCCTCACCTTGCATGACGGCCACCAGTCCAGTGCTGATCCCGGACACCACATCTCCCAGCAGCCACTCACTGACTCTGTAGATCCTCATCCAGCCAATGATGGGGAGAAGAGAGAGTGCCGCATTCTTGGCACGCTTTGAATCACAACTGTAGGAAACACAGAAAAAGCTCCTGCACTGCGCTGTCTATTAAACTTTGCAACTGGAGCATTTTTAAAAGAATATATACACAAATTTCATTAAAAAAATATCAAAAGATTGATAAATTTGATACATTTGAGAGATTTCATATCAAGAGTGCAAGTGATCCAGTCAAATTACAGAATATGAACCAGGGATCACTTACGTCAGGTACTGTTTAACATGGTCCTGGGTAGTTTTGTGCAGCCTGTAGATTTTCTCATGATCTTCTGCAAAGCTGTCCTCAGAGTACACAGGTCTGTCCACCACATACTGTTTCCTCAAAGTCACCATCCTCATACCTCGAGGAATCACTATAATGTGAAAATTTGTGGAGAATAGATCCCTAAAAGAACTGTTGCCCAATGTTTGACTAGGCAGCGCTGTGAATCTGTGTCTAATCTGTGTCCTGAGATCAATCTCATCACTGTGTCAGTTTTGTTTTTATTCTGTTCAATCATTAACATCAAGATGGATTTATGATCCATTGTGTTCATATGTCATTTTTCTTTTCTTTCATGTTGTTGAGAGATTGTGAATTCAGTTGTTTTCAGCGGACAGTTTTCTCTTCTCGTGTCTCTTTTTATAATGAAAGGGTAAACACATAGTAGGGCTGCAACTAATGATTATTGTCACTATTGATTAATCTGCTGAAACTTTTCTCAGTTAATTATTTGGTCTCTAAAATGTCTTACAATAGTGAAAAATGCCCATCACAAGAGCCCAAGTTAGCATATTTAAATCACCAGCTTTGTCCGACTAAGAAAACCCCAAATTATTCACATGTGAGATGCTGTAACCAGAGAACGTTTGGTGCTTTTGCTTTAAAAATTACTTACAGAATTAGTAGATGCTGTTGACTTATTTTCAGTTTCAGTCAACTCAGTCAATTGTTTCAGCTCTACTGGGCTATCTGGGATCAACAGAAGTACTGTACTATTTAGGGCCCCAAGCCAAGGCCATTAATTGTTGCCAACTGTGGTCTAAGACTGCAGATGCAGTGATGTAGCGTTCACAACTTCAAATACATTCACTGAACATTACTTTTCACACAATAACAGTATCATATACAGTAGAAAGCACAATTTACCAATGAAGAGCAAGTATTTTTCTGTTGTGTCTGCTCACTCACTGTTTGAAAATATAATAATAAAACACAGAAGCAGTGAATGCACGTGTGAGACTTAAGGTGTGAATGAAAGGTGGGAAAATCTATGAACTTAAACTTTGTAACTTTGTCATATAGGACAATATGAGGCTCCATCATATAGTGCAGCAGTTCAAATTCAGATTCAAAACCCAAGAATATCAATTTACATTGATATGGTATCAATGTACCATACTCATGTTCCTTTATGAAAAGGAATGTTTTTTGTCACAAATCTCTTGTCCAATGAGGCCCTCTATAACACCTTTTTTATCATCTAAGATGTCTGATTAGGGAGAATATTGAAGTAGGTGTGGTATGGATGAAAATCTCAGGCCTTGTGTAAATTATAGTTGAAGATATGGAACAGTTAATAACAGATGGCCAACAATATGTTGTTAATTTTATTTTCACAATTAAATTGACTACAGGTGTAAACTTGTGATTTGATTAACTGTCTTTAAAAATGAGTCTTGTGATGAATTTTAGTTGCAGTATTTTCTTTTTAAACAATATTGTGTGATTTTGTTGATTGTATGAAAAGTTTGACAATACAACACCTTTTGGAGCATACTTTTCTAAATGTAAATACAATTGTGTGTGTGTGTGTGCGTGTGGCAGCTGTTGTGACTTCCCTTTCCATTTTATAATGAGTTACTGTATTTTGTAATACTTTGATTTTTTTTAAAAAAGATGGTGCTTGGATGAAATTACTGTAACAAAACCACAAACTTAATTTACTCTAATCGTACTTATAACTTTTACCTAAGGTAAGGAACAGACAGTAGAAGACTGAATCCAATCGTCCACAGCAGTGGACGTCTATCATGGCCTGATATATCTGCTTAGGGGCCCTGGGCAAAACTGAGCTTCTTTCCCCTATCTGTGAATTGTGTTACATTATTCCTGAATATGAGGCCATGTTTACTTTGTGGTGATCTCATTAAAAGATAAGACTTGCGTTAGTCTGTATTTTCTTCTTGTCAACAAATCCCATGAAAAGACCAAAACCATCAATGTGTTAGTCCATCTCTCAATCTCTCAATACTCTCAATGCTCTTTTAGGACAGGGAAGGGTACCCTGTCCTAAAATCATAAATATTTCATGTTTGTTTTAAAGGTTCAGTAGTTAAACAGCTGGTCACTGTAGTTTTTAGCAAATATTACTCAAACAGGTGAAAGCAGTGCATTTGTTAGGGACTATTTTTACACGTGGATTAATACACATTTGGTGCTCTAGAGAGTATTTCTGGCAGCAGGACAGTGTGTGTGGGATTGAGTAAAAATAAACTACAGTGTGTGTGTTCATGGTGATGAAGGAACATGTCACCCAGTGCAACAGTGTGGCTCATTGATGTGTTTCTAATAGTTTTTGGACAACAATATGTAAACAATAAGAAAACAGTAAGTAAACTTTATTTATAAAGCGCCTTTCAAAACCAGAGTTACAAGGTGCTTTACAATGCAAACAAGTGAGAAAAAAAAATAGAAAGTTAAAAACAATAAAACCATAAAACTACACAAAGGGCAAACACATAAGTCACATACACAAACAATAAAAACAATAAAAGCTACACAGAGGGCAAACACAGAAGTCAGATACTGAAACAATATAAACAATAAAAGCATGACAGAGGGCAATCACACATTATGGGACAAAGTGCTTACGAAACAGGTGAGTTTTTAACAGCCTCTTAAAACTACTGACAGACTCAATGTTTTTTATAACTAGGGGAAGATGGTTCCAGAGGGAGGGGCCACAACTGTAAAAACACGGTCACCTTTGGTTTTAAGCCTAGATTTCGGGACGGCCAGAAGGCATTGGTCAATAGACCTCAGTGATCTCACCGTGGCCAGGGGACACAATAATTTAGAAATATAAAGTGTGGCCAGCCCATGTAGTGCTCTAAAGGGAATTAAAAGAAATTTAAAATCATTTGTACATTCTATGGGTAACCAATGTAGATTGGCCAACACTGGTGTGATGTGTGACCTACGTTGTGTATCAGTTAGTAGTCTGGCAGCCACATTTTGGACCGACTGGAGCCGAGACACAGAAGAGTGACTCAGGGTTGTGAACAGTGAGTTACAATAATTGAGACGGGAAGAGACAAAAACATGAGTGATTTTTTCCAGATCTTTAAAGGATAGCATAGCTTTGATTTTTGCAATGTTTCTTAGTTGGAAGAAACAGGATTGGACCACTTTCTTTATGTGACACTCAAAGTTCATGTGTTGGTCAAAGAAAAGGTTTTTTGAGGCTCTCTTAATATATATAATATATAATATATAATATTTGCTGCTGAAGGACCAAAACACTGCTGTGTTTTCTCAGAAATTCTCTCAGGGCCTATAATAAGGACTTCTGTTTTGTCAGGGTTAAGCTGGAGGAAGTCATCTAACATCCAGTCTTTGATAGCTGTTAGGCAGTCTTGCAAGGTTCAGAGTTTGCTAAGGTCATTTGAACTGAAAGAAAAGTATAGCTTTGTATCGTCTGCATAGCAGTGATAAGAGATACACTTAAATCAACTAATTAGAAAACCAAGGGGGAGCATGTACACGGAGAAACGAATAGGACCAAAGATTTAACTGTGGGTTAGACCACGTCAGCCGAGCAGATGAGGAGACGATCAATGGCCACAGAAAAACTCTGACAAATAGGAGGCATACCAGTCAAGGGCAGTCCTGGTTATGCCTGCCCATTGCTGGAGCCTTCTAAAGAGAATAGAGTGGTCAACAGTGTCGAAAACTGCACTTAAGTCAAGCAGCAACAGAAATGAACATTCACTAGCATTGGTGCGCATTAAAATATCATTTGAAACCCAGAGCAGAGCAGTTTCAGTATTGTGCCCCACATGAAAACCAGACTGGAATTTATCAAAGATGTCATTGCTGACCTGTATAAGTTGTTTATATACTACTTTTTCCAAGACCTTGGAAAGAAAAGGAAGTTTGTATATTGGTCTGTAGTTATTGGGAAACAATGGGTCAAAGTTTGGCTTTTTTTAGAGTGGCTGAATAATCGCATGCTTAAAATAGTCAGGCACACAGCCAGAGCTAAGAGAGCTATTTACAATAGAAAGTAAATATGGTCCTAAGGAACTAAAACATCTTTAAAAAGAGAGGTTGGAACAATATCAAGAGAGCTAGAGGAGGAACGCATTTAGGAGACAATAGCTGTGAGATCTTCCAATGATATTGGGCTAAACTGGCTTAATAAAGAAACACAAGCTGGACAGTCTACTCCAGGGGTACGGGAAGGCAATATATTTGACCTTATATCAGTGACCTTGTCCACAAAAAATGATAAAAACATTTCACAGTCATTATTTGAAAAGACCAGTACAGGTGGAGGGGCAGGGTTAACTAATCTGTTGATAGTGCTAAACAAAACTCTGGGATTATTTTTATTGCAATCAATTAGATAAAAAAAATAAGTATTTCTTGCTTCTTTCACTTTCTTACTAGTCTGCGATGAGGACGGCGGTTCAGGTTGGAGGGTCTGAGCAGGTGGGCAGGAGCGAGGTGAGTGTCTGATGATGGCGTCCTGCTGCATCCTATGGTGCTTCATCTCGATCGTGAAGTAGCAAGTCGCCCGATCTGCGCTGGCCACAGGTGGAGGAGACATAGCGATGACGGGAGAGGCCATAGCTGAAGTGGGGTCTGCTGGCTCGGGTGGAAGTGGGACTGCAGGGGCATCACCAGGATGGACCGGAGCCTCATCCATCAAGGAAATTAAGAATTAAGAGAGAGTTAAAGTTGGTGGAGAAACTTTTCCCCCAACCAAATCCCTCCTTCGGCCACAATGAACAGCTGGGACAGCATCAGGGTGGAGCTGTGAAAGGGGGGGCATTCCCATGCCAACCTCCGGATCAGCTGGCCACTCTAGTGCAGCAGCGGAGGTGGTGGTGTCTGGTGCCCCTGCAGACTAGCTCTCCTTCGGAGGAATGGCCACTCACTTTGGCTGCAGGACTCTCCGGGTGGGCAGTGCCGGTGTGCATTGAAGGCAGCCAGGGAAGGGTGGCCGAAGAGGCTGAGACCAGTTGTGACATCTGGGAAGAAAGTGATCAGGCCACCTGGGTGGTAAGGCTGGAGGATTGCATATAGGAAATATGCTTTTCCTGGGCAGCGGCAATGGAGATAAAGCTGTCAGTCAGCTGATCCTTTTTTCGAAGTTCTGTCTTCAGGCGGTGGATATTGTCCTTCAATTGTGAGTATTGATGATTGCAGTCCACACACACAGCCATTATAGCTGAATTCACTTCAGAAATAACTTACAAAACAACATGATCATTAAGATGGAAAACTAAAGTAATCCAAGATCGGTGACGGTGGCATTCTCAGACATGAGCTCTTGTGCTTCTGTGAGTATACCTGCAGAAGTCAAGTCCTTAAAACAGCTTAAGATCTGCATCCAATGATTAAAAATCCTTATCCAGTAAAAAGATAAGGTTAAAATGCCCAATATCTAAAAATAGATATGGCCTAAAACTGGATAAAAAGTCAATTTCTGACAGAGCTTTTGGCGGGTACACACAGATGCTGATGCATTAGACTTGTGAACAGTCACAGTAGGGGAGAAAGGACACAACCCTGTGGTGAGCCAGTGGAAGTGCGCTGAGTGCATAGAGCTCTATGGCACAGAGGAATAAGATATATCAGGCTTTGGATACGCACACAATACTAGGAGATCAATTCATTGTTGGTTTGGTCTTTTTACACAATTTGTCAATACTAAGAAAAATATAAAATATTGCAAGACTTGCCCCTTTAAACAGAATTTACTGTAATTTAGGAATATGCACAATTCAAGCACAATAGTATAATATGAATGAATGAAGGTCATAACTAAAATCTGATACATGGCTCATCTTCAAGATCAGGTAATGAAGCAGAATACCCTTAAGGCCTCATCATGTCATCTGATATTGTGACAGTTAATCTGTTGGGAGTTGAGTATCACAGCCTTTTAACAGTATGAGGGTACCACCCAAAACAACATTTCAGTAAGGATGTGTCTGATAATTAATGGATAAATGAATGTTGAATATCAGTTTGACCTCTGGATGGGTTGACATGAGAGTGACTCTGTGTGCATAAGACCTGCATACGACCCTGTTGATAGTGTCAATACCTTTATTACCTTTTTTTCTATTATTAGAGGGAATTTGTCTTGTGAATATTTTGTGCAAGCACTATTTTTTCAAGATATCAAGAAATTCAAACAGTGAATGTAATTATTCTGAGTTGTAAAACATTTATTTCAGTATTTCAACCACTGCACATTCATTCTCATTCATTTCATTGCTTTTGTCCCAAACAGAGAACATTATTTTGAGAACAGTGTTCCAAAAAGTTAATTTATTCTCATTGTCATGAAAATATACAATAACTATACAACATGTAAAATATATTGCACCTAAAATTTTCTACAAATTTACTATGTACAGTATAGAAAAACAACAATACCATGGAATTAGATTTCTTACATTACAGTGAATACTGTATATGTAAACTTAGATTGTCATATTTATAAAGTCAAAAACAATATCTTGTTATTCATTATATCAGTGTACTGTACAGCATGATTGGTAAAATATTCACTCTTTTTGCCTTTGGTCTTTCTACCAGAAATAATCTTCCTCTCATTCAGAAGTTAGAACCTGGTTTCTGGATCTGGTGCCTGTGGGTGAAGAAGGAGTTTTTGTTTCAGTAGGTTTCATTTTTGAAGTATGCTGCTTTTACAAAATAAAAAAGTGAATTATGGAACTTTTTCAATAATATGAGGCTTCCATCATGCTTAAGGCATCACTTTTAAAGAATGAACATTTCAGGTAGTGAATCATAGATGGATAACTGGTGCATTTAGTAGATTATATCAGTTGAACAACTGACTTTGTCCCAATTAAAATAAACCAATTCATTAAATGAAACAAATAAGGATGATACAGTTTTCCCAAAAAGCATATAAATCATGACAAGTATAGGACATGGCTAAAGTGAAAAAGATGAAAACTACAGCAGGTACTGTTGCTCACAAATAAAAATGGATACGTACATTTCTATCTCTGCTCATCAGACTGCCTCCAGGGTGGTGAACTGTGACTGTTGTTATAATCTGCAGAGTAACATGAATAGTTCAGTATGCTGTACATGTTCATAGCACTAATATATGGCAGGTTATTTTTCACTAAATAAAAAATTGTAACAGCTAAGCTTTGACTTCTCTACCTTTTCATAGTCAGATTTCTTTTCTGTGGACTCTGGATGGTTCTCAAGGGTGTGCAGCATGGCGTCATGCAGTGTCAGGAAGAACATTGACGGCTGAACTTCGTCATCAAAGAAGTTACAGTCATGCAGTTTCTCCAGGATATAAGCTGCAGGCAACATGTGTATTTGTGGGAAGTAATAGATTAGCAAAAGGCCCCAAGCAACATCTAATTGCAAAAACAGAATAATTTTTTTGTCTGATGGAAGTGACATGGACAAGGTAATGGCATTAAAAATATGCATTTGGCAATAAAATGTTTAAATCTGGAGAATACACCATAACACTGATGGCCAAATGACTTGTTAACATGTTATTATAAATAATAATGTCATCATATGAAAAAACAGAGTCTAAATGAATCTAATACATTTATTAAATGTTCATACTCATGTAAACTTTTACAGTAATAACAGTCTATGTCAAAGTTCTACATAGGGTTACTGTCTCTCCAGCAGAACTTTGGTTGGAAAAAGGTAAACCCAGCAGTTTGATGTTCATACTTACGATCACAAGCCACAATGTAGACTTCGACTTCAACCCGAATCAACTCTTTCAGTGCCTGCAACAAGATAGAGATGGTTGAAGAAGAATAGCCTTAGTGAAGTAACCACTACAGTCGCTGCTGTGAACGACCAACTCACTGTTTTGAGTCCCTTCACAGCAGAGATGTCTAGGAAGGAGACAGCACCGAAGTCCAGGATCAGGCTGTGGATGTCCACTCTGGGAACAATAATGTTGGCGGGAAGCTCTGCGTTCCAGTCAATCCGGGTGGGCAGGTCCTTGAAGTCTGTTGGCAGGTCCAGCTCCTCCATGTTGCTTTTGTCCTCTGATTCCTTGATGGGTCCACATGAGGTATTCAGGAAGCCTTTCTGTAATGCCAAAATATTGTTCATTCATTTCTCACTTTTTCTCTTTGTTCAGCTCATTTATTAAAAGACTGCAAGAAATGTGAGATTTAATGATTCTCAAAAATGAATCACATTGTGATTTTGTGATTGATTGTGATATTAGTTGCCTGGGTCAGTGACCATCTGCACTACATGGCTGCATGGCTGGTATTTTAACAATCCACCATGGAGGGTGGGGTGCTAAGGAGTTAATCAAACTGTATAGGTAGACTAAACATTGTCAATCATCAATTGTGGCCGTTTTATTGGTCGTACTCTGGCATAAATTGCTTCTGCAAATTTGCTTGGCCTCATGAAAGCAAATCCTTTTGTTCCATCTTTTAAGAACAAAGTGTCGGGATGAACTCATTAATCAGCTGAAAAAATAGTTCAACATTTTGGGAAATATGCTTATTCACTTTCTTGCAGAGACCTAGATGAGAAGATTAATACCCCTCTCATGTCTGTGCGTTAAGAACAGAGCTAGAGCCAGGAGGTAATTAGCTTAGCTTAGCATAAAGACTGGAAGCAGGAGAAAACAACTAGCCTGGCTAAGTCCTAAGTTAAAAATATGCCTGCCAACACTTCTAAAGCTCACTAATTAACATGTTCAATCTTATTTGTTTAATCTATACACAAACAGAAATGTAGAAACGTCAAGTTGTGCTTTTAGAGGGACTTAGGTGTTGGAACTTTGTTTTTGGCGAACAGCACAACCAAGAAATAGTTACAGCACCTAACATTGTTTTAAGCTAATCACCTCCTGGCTCCAGCTCTGTCATTAACACACAGACACGAGAGTGATATCAATCTTCTTATCAACCTCTCAGCAAAAAAATGTGAACAAGCATATTTCCCAAAATGCCAAACTATTTCTTTAAGACAGAACTCTGACTGAAAAATGCATTCTCCCACCACAGCAGACAACTGGATTCAATTCCTGCCAGTGGATCTTCTAGTTAACCCAATTAACTAATTAATTCATTTTCAGTTTTGGTGGTGGGAAGCTGGTGAGGGATCTTGTCTTTCTTGCAGCAAAAGTGACCCATGCTGGTTGGTCTGCCTTTGTTTAAAGGAAATGTTGGTCACTTGGGGTACATACTGTAGTAGTAGGGTACAACAACAATTGTGTGTATATATTATAAAAGTATATATTTAAAGGGTACTGTCCCAGCTTTTCTACTCACTAAAGACAATTCACACATCATAGGCCTGGTGTTATCATCCTCACATAATTACTTGCATCCCAGTCTGCAGCAACTTGCAATTACTTGCGAGTGTGCCATCTGCTAAGCAAAGGCCATCACAATTCAGATTTATTGTCAATATATTGCAAAGAGATACTGACACTGCACTAATGTTATAATAATGATGATAATGTTTACATTATTTTGATTGTTTATGTAGTAGAAATGCACCTGTTGACCTGAATAGAGTTATCATATCAAAATAGATAACAAGAGATAAGAGATAACAATGTCAGCATAAAAATTGAGTAACTGATACTATTATGGCATTGTTAAAGTGTTTCTATGGTGGAAAAAAGTGTGCTGTTGTTATCACTGTACAAGGTCAAAGTCATTACTTACTGATGTCCATTGCAGATCACCTTTCTTCAGAAGTTTCCGGATCATCCTCAGTGCCTTATTTCTTTTTCTTAACACTCTCAATGGGTTAAATCCAAGCTGTGCGACAGTTTGAGAGATGGAATCAAGTCAAATATTAGATTTGTAAACTTATCTTTTCCAATCTGCCTGTTTATAAAATGATAGTGTGAAGTTGATTTAATTATATTTATGGCACACTTTATGGCATTTTCCACTGAATCAGATGCTGTGTGAAAATTAATTAGCTTAGTTGAGTGTTTGTATATGATTTACTATTTTTCTAGAAGGATATGACTACTTAAAATACTTAAAATACTTTAAAATACTGCATAATGTGCAGTGCACCATGAGACTTACAGCTTCCACCAGCTTGCTCCTCAAGAACTCAATGTTGGCAAAGAAGATTGGTGATGGTATCCTGAAGATTTTCACCCCCTCTGGCTCACATATCTGGAGAGAATCATTACTTCATCATAGGCAAATTGTTGCCAAAATTACAAAAACATATGACTAGTCTCTTAACCAAGCCAACTTACATTGATATAATCCTTTCTGTCTTTGTAGATATCAGTTCCCTTAATGTTGGCCAGCACACTGCAGCGAGGGCTGAGAAAAAAGAAATAAAAACTTCATCAACCATTGTAGCAGCTCTGTGAGGCAATGCTGACATTGTGAGGCAATGCTGACATGCTGATGTCTAGCAGATTTTATGTTGATCATATTTACCATCTTAGTTTAGCACATTAGCATTCTAACAAGTACAGCTGAGGTTAATGGAAATGTTATTACTTTTGCAGGTGTTTGGTCATAAACCAAAGTTTTTACAATTCATCCTGAGGGGACATGAACGTTTGTACCAAATGTCATGGCAATTCATCTGTAGTTGTTGAGACATTTCACTAAAAATCACAAATGTCAACCTCATGGTGGTACTAGTAGAAGATACAGTCTGGGACCCATGAATATCTAGAACCTTGCTGCTAGTACGGCTAAAAATTGAAGTACTAAGGACTTAAATGTTCAAGAAACCATTCACATTCTCAATTTATCATAATGCTGCATGCTGTCAAGATTTGCAAACAAATGACAAGCTAAGACACAAAGAAATTAAATTATCAAATTTTGTGTAATGCTTGGTTAGTCACTGGTCAGATACTGACAACTGAGCCCTGAGGACGACACTGAGTAGCTCCACACCAAGACCTGCAGCCAGTCCAAGATCCAGTCCCAGCAAGATGGAAGCAAAACAGGTACATAACCACACCACCTGTGCATGGACAAAGGTAAGAAACATAGGAGTTTAAAAAAAGCCAGAATGATCATGATTGTCTTTCAAGTGCAGTGATTTCTGGCTTTTAAAACTTTCTTTATAACTTCCAGACTTACACAGTCTGGTTTGTCCCTCCTCCACAGGTAGGGGACATCTCTGAATTGCATTAACATGCCCTTCAGGTTGACGATGACCACAGCGCCCAGCACAGACTGTTAAAACAATGGGTCAAAGGTCAGCTGTGATCAATCCAAAAAATTCCGTACATCAGAATCTCACTAGAGACTGAGGCTGTTTACCTTCGGGAGTGGGTCCAGTAGAAATCCAATTGCCAAGGTGACTATCATCACTATGATGGCTGACAATAAACCAGCTACCTGAAAAAGGCGTAAGAGGCACAGTATGTTATACTGCAGAGATGAGGAACATTGTCTTGGTACCACAGCTAACTGAGGTTTAGGTAATATGAAAACTATAGAACAAAGAAGAACAAAAAAGTCCAAGACATAGTTGGTCCCCTTTGCTGCAAAGGTGTGCTCGAAATAAACTAGTTTGTACGACCTATTGTCCAACGGCATCTGGGATATGGGGATAAATGGGAGTACCGCTGCACAAGTGCTCATCCATTCTGCCTATGATAGTTTGACCTCAAAAGTGTACCTTGTACAGTACTTGAGTAAATGTAGTACTTAGTTATATACTACCACTGGTAACACAATAAAACATGCTATTGCTTCATGTTTTGCTCCTGAATTGGCCTCGACAGTCTTCAAACCTGGCTCAAACTCAAACTGGATCTGTCTCAGATTTGACCAGAAGTACAGCTTTGTGAGGAAGGGTCAGATAAATTAGTTTACCTGAGTCTTGCCCCCAGTACTCTCCTGCACTGCACTCCTGGAAAGAGCTGTACTCGCTGCAAAAGACTTGAAGGAGGCTCCAAAGATGTTACTGACTCCAAAAGCAATCAGCTCCTAGGGGCAGATCAAAGAGATGACACGTCTTATTATCCAAATCACCTGAGGCTTTTATCTTAATGTTGTAAATGTCACAGTGTTATCACGTACCTGGTTTCCATCTATGGTGTAATCATGTTTCACAGAATAGACCTTTCCTACAGAGAAGGCCACAGCAAAACCCACTATGGCCATTGGAAATGCCTCGACTGCTGTCTCCTGGAAGATGTGCAGGTTTGGGGCCATTGGTGGCTCGTACCTAAAAATTAGTATTAGTCTGTTAACTGAAATATTTCTCTAATATATAACACTGATAATTCAATTTGAACTACCTCAGACAACATTTTTTATTGTGGTTATGGGTGATAATGTTCATTGTAAAGAACAGGGTGAATTCATAAATCACAGATTAAATTAGTCTGTTCTTTAATGACGTTTTGTCTGTCCAATCACAGAGCTGATAAGGCTGTCTGAAACTATTTACAGTACTGGTATCAGTACTGATGGGTCTAGACTTACAGATACACCCACAGATATTGCTGTGAATGACATGATCCATTAATTACTCTGTTCTAACAAATAGCAAGGGTGCCGGATTGACACCAGCAAAGGATACAGCTGTTATTCGGGCATCATTTTTGTGAGATATTTATTCATGTTGTATTTCTAATAAAACTACTAGAAAACTGGGAAGCTTAGAATGACACTAATTAAACTTGCATTAAGAGATTTTTTAGCTACTTGGTGGCAGTGAAAACAAGCATTGACATATCATCATCTTTTAAGTCGAACTTGTTAGCAAACAATTACCTATTTACACATCCAGCAGATAGCAAACAGCATTAGCATTCATTCATTCATATCTGGCACTTAAACTGCTAAGCCGAGAAGAATGTTCGCCAGCTAATCACTAGTCCTGGTGTAATGGGCAAGTAGCATAAAGTGGTTTATATAGGTTTTTTGCTGAAAAAAGCTGCTGAGAGCATTGAGACTGGACCAAAACACTAAAGTTGTAGGCCTTAAAACCAAAACAATGAACTAAAAGACACTAAAATAATCTATAAATCTATAAAACTGCAGTCTTGGTGGATAATTCTATGTGGGTTTGTCACTACACATACTCATCTGACCTGTTAGTATAAAAATGTTGATTGTAGCAGCTTTAACTTCAAATTTTCTTAAAGGGCCTTTAGCTTTAGTAGTATCTAGTCAGTCAGACCAACATGTCTGTCCCAGTTACTCAGGATTGTCCACATGCCTCACTGTCACCTTTCTGTGTTCCTTGAAACTACCTTCTACCAAAGAGGTAGTCCCAGTGAAGATTGTTGCTGGATGTTTTGTGGATCATACAGAGTGAAAGGGACAGAGACAGCTGTTGAGTTTTTTTCAAATGCCATTTTTCAATGCACTGAGAACTAAAAACAATCAAAATGAGACTTTTTGTGTTTTGAGTGAACCAACCCTTTAAGATCAGGTGCTACTGTTCCTCAAATACTGTCAGTCCTCTAATGACATGAAGAAACTTTTCTCAGCTGAAAGATAAGATGAGCGTCTACATATTTCTATATACTGACATAGGGAGAGCACACTAGAAGATCACTGACAAGAATAGAAAAATGTGGATGTGCCCTCTTCCAACATGGGAAGATGACAAGTGGATTCTGAAAATACATCTGGGATTAGACTGGGACTCATCTGGTACTAGTCTGGTTGTCTAGTGGGCACTAAGCTTTAGAGTTTAAATATCACTGAAATGTTGCTATCCAAATAATACCAAATATTTCTTTGCTTTAGCTACTGTGCAAAATATCTTACCCCTTTGGAATATAGCCAACAACGTCAATTCCATACTTTGTCTTGAAGTCAAATGCATAAGAAACTCCACATGCAATGACAGTCTGAGGAAGAAATGACACAAATCACTAAATGTCAGCTGAAAAATAGGCTTAGTTTCAAAATGAGAGATATTCATTAACTTCTGGTTTAGAGCTTGTGAGCTCCAATATTTTCTTTTAAGTGCCAAAAATGATATCATAAATCAGATTAATGATTGTATGGTACTCCTATCTAGTACAGTCCTAAAGTTGTAATCAAAATTTGTGTTATCATTACTACTGATTACATAACTAACAAACCTTCAACAGCTCAGGCTATGGAAACATTTATAAGGATCATGTTCCACAATCTTGCTCACCATGATAACCTCTATGGGTATGGGCACCGGCAGCTTGGATTTGAATCTGTCATTTAGCTCCTTCACAATGAACACCACCACCATGATCACCAAGGAGATCACCACATCACAGATGTTGGCGGAGGTTATCTTGTTAAAGATGATCTCCAGGGTCTGTAAAAGAAAAAAAAAACTCCTTGAATTTGTGTCCAAGGAATGAATGATCCACTTTCCCTGACTGTGATAAACAATGAGAAAGCTTTAACCCGTTTTTACTTACATATATGATAGCGAGCGGTCCACTGATGCCCGGGACTTGCAGCCCCAGCACAAACTTCAGCTGTGATACCAGGATATGGATGGCGGCTGCTGTGGCAAAGCCGGACACCAGGGTGTCTGACAGGTACATGGCGACAAAGCCCACCTGCAGGACCCCCATCGCCAGCTGGAAGAGACAGAGAGGCCATGTTGATGATGAGGTAGTATAGGAAAACAACAGTGACTTCCCTACTACGCCTGGATCTGGAGGGGATCACACCCAGATACATTAACGGTGCAGGGAGGAGCATACACTATATCACTAAAATGACATCAGACAGTTATGCCCTTCTTTAACTCTGCCCATATCTGTATGTCACCTTTGCTCCCTGAATCAGTACATCCTGGCTACTAATGCACCAAATACATCAAACTGTCGCAATGCTCTGCAGCATGGCCAGTGTGTGTTGCATTTAGGGGGTCAAAAGACCAAAGAGAAGCACAAGTCAAGAAAGAAGACAAGTACAGCCTTTTGTTACCTGCTGTAACAAGTTTCTCACTGTGCAATTATGTCTCCTAGAAATTACATTTATATGCTACTAAACAGCAACAGCAAATATGTTTGGAAGGAAACATAATGCTGCCTAAATTCTATTTTCTGTCAACATAATGAGAAAATGTTATAATTAACGTATTTGGCAAGCCACAAAAATGCTACAAAAATGCTGATACTGGATGTATAAATAAAAAGAGGCAACATATCACATTTTTGGTGCTGATAAATATCCAATCTTGCTATACAATATCCACTGGCAGTAAAATTCTTAAATGTATTTTATGTTTATGTTTAGACAGTGTCAGCACTTGGTTAAGGTTAGGGAAAGATCATGGTCTTGGTTTAATACAGAAAAAAGTCTGCAATGACTTGAAGCTCAAAGTATTTAAATAACATAGGAACTGCAATCTTTCTTTTCACTAACCTTAACACCAAAGTGCTTTATTCACCTAAACCTAACCGCCCTCGGGACTCCGGATGCAAACCCTAATATCTTGAAGTCTGTATGTCTGCCATCCACCCATCCATCCGGCTACCTATTTGAAGCTGTTTCACTCTGTTTTAGGAGAGTTTCTAAACCTACCGTGTCACCCTGACACCTCACCTCAGTGATTACAGTTTATTTTGAACACTGTCATTATGGTGTTGACAAGATAAATAGCTGTTGAAGGGATGAACTGAGTAGTTGTGGTGAGTGCATTTAACCTGCATGAAACCAACGAGGAAGGTCACAGAGGAGGCCACCAACACTCTCTGCTCGTCTCTTGTCAGGCCTTCAAACCCTGTGATGTTGGCGGGCGGGCCCTCATCTGGGACAAGCCTGGTCACCACTGAGCCAATCATCAGACACAAGACTGGGAACGGACCTGCAGAGAGGGAAAGAGGGGACAGAGATTGAGACTCACAACACACTTACTACCAATGAATAATGTCGAAACGCACCTACGTAAACTGGCCTTACCCACTGAGATGTGTCTGGAGGTGCCGAGAAAAAAGTAGATGACAACAGGGAAGAAGGCAGAGAAGAGTCCGTACCAGGGTGGCAGAGAGGCCAGCAGACAGTAGGCCAGACCTGAAACACACACACACACACACACACACACACACACTGCATTTTATAATTGGCAAACTACACTTTGTTGCCAGATCACGTACTGTAGTTAAAACATTGAAAACAAAATTAAATAAAAACAAAAAGGAGAAAAATATCTTAATATCTTGCTTCTAAAACAAGGTAAAAATATGTATTGTTTTTGACTTTTATGTGCATGGTGAAAAGGAAAAAATTGGGCTGGACAATGTGAAAAAATTATGTATATACATTTACAAAAGAATTCATGATTTGTTATTTCTTTAGTATTACCACATTTTGTAAATATAAATAAAACACCTATTCTGAACATTAAATGTTACCACTGCCTCCATAAATGTGAAATAAACATAACTTGAATTAAAATCAAACTGTAATGTAACTGATATATATGATCAAAAATAAAAAATATATAAAAATAATAACTTGGGGTTTGCTGCTGCTAAAGATAGACAAATCATACTGAACAGTTTAGAGGCTGACTGTAAGGTTATCATATATTATCAGATTAGACACAAGTTGCACAACTGTTAGTAATGAAACAGTGGCGTTTAGAAGTTGAAACAAGTAAAAGCAAAATCACATTAGCTGAAACCAAAATAGCCAAACAATAATTTTAAAGCGGATGAGATTTGGGGATTTTTGGAAAGAAATGTCTCTGTACTTCTTTCCTTCTTCCTTGTTTTCAGAGGTCCAGATGACATTTATTACAATTTGTTCTAAAGTACAAAAACCCTTTTCCCAATACAACAAGTCAACACATCAACCCCGATGAATAATGAAGGAACCCTTCACATTAATCAGTAACAGGATACATCTTTTCTCATACTGTAAGAATGTTCAGATATAGATGTTTTCCTTTGTGTGACTGAAGACTAATTTGTCTACTCCCTTTACTGAGGTCATGCAGTGGGAATTAGACTACAGATAACTATAAAAATTTCATCTTCATTTCAAGACCAGATAGAACATTTTTACATGGCAAATTAGTGTCAAATGCATCATGACTCTTTCAAGTTTTGCTAAAATCAGTTCATTTTTCTCATTTTCTACCAATTTGGAATGACCACTTTCACTGAAATTGCAGTCCTCGTCTATGTTAACTCTACTGTGGTCTGTGGACGGCTGCAGACAGACTTATATGACACATAGGAGTTGCCAGGAGCTTCTTTTCACCAGCCAGAGGTGCGGGAAGTTCACCCCCCACAATTCCACCACCCTCACCACACCACTACGAGTTGCCAGTGCAGGAACAAGAGTGACTGGTGTCAAAGAGTTACATTTCTGCTGTAACTATACATTGAGAGTGTGACTTAAAGTAGGAAGTAAATCTTTAATTTATTACTTACCTTGCAGGACAGCTACAAGTCCAGTGCTGACACCAGACACAATGTCACTGAGCAGCCACTCTTTGATTTGGTAGGTTTTTAACCAGCCGATGACTGGCAGAAGAGAGAGAGCTGCATTCTTGGCTCGTTTGGCATCACATCTGCAATGATAAATAAACAGATATAGTAATATATTGTAATATATGTTAAATAGCAAAACAAAGTTATGGATGGATGATATTCACTAGATAAGATCTCGACAGTAGAAATGAGATGGTATCGCATTTAAAGTATTACCAAGTATAAGTGTATAAAGAGCTGATAGGTGAAACTGCCAAATCCTTAAGAAACACACACATCAGATGCTGCATATTTGTGAATGTGAAGGCAGGAAGATAAGAAGAAAAACTCGGTTAAAATAAACAATTCAGCACTCAGTTGCTATCACCTAGCAGGAGAGAACAGGGTAGAATGAGCCACTTTTTCAGTTTTCTGCAACTATAACAAATTAAATTTGTATATATTTAAAACATTAATAGACAACAATAGACAACTTAATCTTGCAGGGAATTCATACTTGTATATTGTGTGTGTAAATGTTTTTTATGTTGTATAAAAGACTGAACCTTGTGCACTGAGCCAGGGGGTTATTTTTTTATTATATTTATTATATTTTTTAAGTGGACCAAGAACCAAAGTTTAAATTTACAAAACTTGATCTTAATCAACATAATTTGACCTCAATTTAAACTGCAAAAACTTAGCAAAAATGTAAACAAAATGTAGGTTATAACACTAAAACTTGCAGGATTTGTTTATATTCAAACTTGCATTAATTGCTATGAGTATATGTTGTACATTAAGTTTAAAAAATGTCTGTTGCACAGTTTTTGGGGCTCAATTTTCACTTTTTCACTTTCCTCTTTAAGTTCATCATCTCATTGTTCATAAGGAACAGGCTTCAAGGGTTAATTGCGCAGTGATCACAAGTCAAAAGCCACACAGGAAACTAAAAACCAAAAGCATTCCTTACGTGAAGTACTGCTTGATGTGGTCCATCATGGTTGTGTGGTGCCTGTAGACCTTCTCGTGCTCCTCGGTGAAGGACTCCTCTGAGTACAGCGGCCTGGCCACCACATACCGCTTAGCTCCCGGTCGCATCATCTTGCCTCTGCTGCCTGGAGGACTGCTGCTTCCTCTCTATGTGGCTCTGAGATCCATTAATCACATTAGGTTAGGAAGAAGGTCCTGTCTTCCCTTTGAACATCACTTATCAAAGAACATTAACGGCAAACAACAAAGGTCCAGACCCCCAAATACAGCCAGAACACATCAGCCAGGTCAAGACATGCACAGCCCTGAGGAGGGAGATTTGTCAGGCTCTATGTGAGCTCTAGAAACAGATTCACACCAAAAAGGCTTCTTTTGAATTTTAGCACTAAAATAGCTCAGCTCATTGACTTTTCCAACTTTCTTTTTCAAGATCTGAATCACTCCAGGAAATTGTACTTCCTTCAACCGGAGCCCTCGGCACCTCTGGAGTTGAGGCTACTTATAAAGATCCTCCGATATACAAAGATTTTACCCTCAAAAGCTTAAAAAAATACACTTGTTTTTCCAGTAACCTTCATATCTTCATGTAATGTACAGCAGCTTATGTACATACCTGACAGTGTCCTAATCTGTCTCAAATCCAAGGTTTCCAGTCTCCCTTCTTTCTCCTCCAGCTCTTGGAGTTCAACTGGGAGCTCTGACAGTTTTGCCATCAATAAATGCCACCTCTGTCACTTATCACGACTGTATTTATTAACAGCAATTATGATGAGGTCCCTGTTTCGCACAACTGTTGGACGCCTGCCTTATCCTTGACCATTGTTCTTACTGATATCTGAAACTCGCAACTTTCAGTGGCGGCTCCCTCCCCCACGAAGAGCATTTGGAAGTTATTGTACCGATGGGCAGGATAGGGAGGATGTCGAAAGGGACAGACAGGACAGGACAGGACAGGTTATTGTTATGAAGTGGAAATCAAGTAGCTTTTCAGGAGAGGAAACGCTGGCAAAGGTCGGTTGCAGCACTCTGTGCACTGTGCACTTCAAGAATAAAAATAGTCTGTGTGCTGCAGGAACGCAGATTGTTTAATGAAAAGTCCAAAATTTATTTATCCAGTGGGTGATAAGACATCCTGATACTCTGATAATCAGATCCCTGGTATGGCAAATTAAACACATTACAAGTTCAAATTCATGAGTCATCTTCAAAGTTAACTGACCTTTTGTTTTCTTTCCTTAACAAAGTGAACAGAAGAGAGAGCTAACAGGAAAAGAAGTCTTCCTTCAAATTTAGAGCTGCACTAACTAAACTGATGAATAGCAGAAACTGTAGGAGTATGAGGTGTGTGTGTGTGTGTGTGTGTGTGTGTGTGTGGGTGGGTGGGTGGGGGGTGGGTGGTTGTTCACTGGTTTCGGTCCATTGAGTTGGAATGCAAACATTACAGGAAAATGTGAGAATGACCTTATCAAGGTGTCTGCTCAGAATTAAGTGGGGGTAATGCCTGCCTCCGCTGTTTGTTGAGGATCAAGCACAGTTCAGACCAGGTTCATGGGAAATGTGTGTGTGTGTGAATGTTTATGTGTGCATGTGAATCCAGATGCATGAATGCATCTCTTTGTGAAATTAAAACCTCCAGTTTTGGGGATTTTAATCACCATATTCCAAATGTATGTGTGTTCATATGTGAACATGTGTTCTGGGCTTAATCATGTTCAATGTAACTCCAGGCTATATCTTCGGAAAGCTCATATAATTTACTATAATAAACCAGTGTGATCTGACTGCACACCATGCTTAGCAATAAACAACATCATAATGATTGATATCTGATAAATGCTGGAACAATGAGCAATGAGTAACCAAGGTTTTTGGTATCAATTTATTTCCATGAAAAAACACTGTTCACGGGTATGTGTGTGTGAATGTTGCATTAATGTATGGAAAGAGTTTTGTGACAAGTAGACGATAAACATACACACAAGAGAACTCAGTCCATAAATATGTTATCCTTTATACACAGGTTGTGATTTGTGTTTACGGACAATACAAACAAACAATAAAACAATATGCAGTGTCAGTGCTGGAAGTAGAGTGATGTTCATACAGTGCAGTGTACACTAAGAGTGTAGTGGTCATGTTTGTGGGTGGATGTTTTTACCTTAAACACTAATGGTTTGAGGGTAAAGACATGTGACATTTGTTATTTACAATGAACGCCACTTTTCCCAAACCTTATCTACATGATTTTAGTTTCCTAACCAACTGAAAAGATTGGTAGTGAAATGTTTTGAAGATATTAACAAGACTAAGAATCTACAGCTATGCTAGGGGCTCTGTGAGGCTGTACTAAGACACAGCAGCGCTTTGAGCTAAATGGTAATGTCAACATGCTTACATGCCCACAATGCTAGCATGCTGATGCTAAGCAGGTATAATGTTTTCCATGTTCACCATCTTAGTTTGACCTTTTTAGTAATAATTAGCACAAAAAACAGCTGAGGCTTTCATTAGTTTTGTAGGTATTTGTTCATAAACCAAAGTATTGGACGATGATGTTGAGGGTTCACCAAAGTGACTACAATTCATCCTGATGGTAACATGAATATACCAAATTTCATGGCAAGTTTGAACCACAAATTCCAACCTGAACCTAGAGGAAAAGTCAGGGGATCACCAACATCATAAGAATATATCATCTGGGAACCATGAATGTCTGTACAAAATCTTGTGCCAATCCATCCAGTAGATGTTGAGAACTTTCACAGGATGAGTAAAAAATTTGGCCTGCCAGTAGCGCAAGAGGACAAAGTCAGTAGGATTCACCTTCTGGGGATCATGAATGTCTGTACAAAATGTCATAGCACTTCATTGAATAGTTGTTGAGACATCTCATTTGAGACAATTCTGGACCAACGTGGAGGACCCAACCGACCGACAGACGGGCATTGTAGCTAAAAATATAAGCATTCTGTCTAATGTTTATACTTACAAAAATGTAATATATTATGCAAATGTGATTCAGGCATCAATATTTCTCCCAAAATGCATCTTGCTTAAAAGTTAGTTTGTAGGGAAGAAAAGTTATTGCTTACAAACTGAATGTATTTTCAGTGTGTTCAACATGACTGATCAATGCAGTGCATATTTACATACTTGGTGTTGTATGATAATTTGTTTATATCTTATATACTATCCATATGCACATCTATCCCTAATGTATGTTTTAATGCATATGGACATAGTGCCATGTGTTTGTGTGCTTTTCTTGTTATGTTGCTCTGTTTTCCCTTGTAAGTAGTGTCTTGTAAGCCATGTGGGCTGGGAACCTTTGGGTCTATGACACTTGAAAAGTATTAATTCATCCATTCATAGAAAAAAAAAGAAATAAATATGTCCATATGTACATATAGTATTTGATTTAATCCAATGTTGTGTATTGTCAGTGACACATTTGGTGACACTTCAAATCTGACAAAAAAAATTAATATCTGAAGGAGTCTAAAGTAACAAGAAATGTTCAGCATTCCCATCCAGTCCAGGTGAATTGTACTGCTGAACTGAATATTTCTTTACAACTCTTTACAGCTCTTTGTGAGATGTACAGAGATACTTGTGGCACAAAAGTTGCACAAAATAAACAATGAACAGATGCACATGATCAAACACACAATCCATGTGAAAAAGGTTATAAACAAAAGCAAATCCCAAAAATAAGATGTAATGTACTTAGCAGAAATTTAATTGAACATGAAATAGAGGTGAATGCACTGTGTACTACAACTATAAAGCAATCAAAATTGGATTTTTGGATCATCAGATATGATTCTCTTGTGCATTTGTCTTATCAGCCATGAAAGAATGTACTCTTACTACAAATGACAGCAAACAAGTAAGGCTACAAATGTCTTGTCAGCCGGTCTAACTCTTTTTGTTACAACTTCATACTCGAAAGAAACACTGACAGGAACATAATTAATGCTTTGTCTGTTTTTCTCCCAAGAAGACTTAAAAAAAACAGCAAATTCCACAGATTAAGAACAAATTGCAACTGTGGCATACAGAGTGTCCTGAACTGTACTGCTAGTATGAACAGGACATGGTGAGACAGATAGATAGATAGGAGATGTGAATGCGGGACAAAGTAGGTTGTAGTAATCTTGCAACACTGTGAGGTCTCTGATCTGAGCCATGACTGTCTTATTTTCTTGAGACAAAGAAAACTTGCAATTTCAATCTGAAGACAGAAGAGTGCAACAATTTACTCATGTTGCAAAGGGAGAAAGAGATTGGCTGCTGTATAAGAGTGGCATTTGGGAATTGTAGTCCAATTGGAGGTATGAAAAAAAGAATACAAAAGAGCACAAAAAATGCTGGAGATCCAAAAATCTACCAACCACAAAATGTACAATCAATATCTTTTGTGCTGATTGAACAAGTGTGGTATAAAAAGACACACATGAATCGATTAGTCAAAATAAAAGCAGATTGTAAAACATTACTGAATTTGAGTTAGGTTTTGTTAAAGTAAGGAGTCACTATAATAGAGTACTCTTACAGTAGCCAACCTGATCTAGTTACACCTGCAATAACAGATAGATTTGTTTGGCCACTTTGAGGCACAACACTGATTTATTATCGCCTTTTAAGTGATAAGACTAGCTTTTTAGCAAACAGTTGCCTATTACACATCCAGCAGCATGGAGCAACATTAGCATTCACTTGAGTCATGTATCTGTCCAACTGATGAATGTAAGTCAAACATTCACACTCCGTTTTGCTCTTTAGCTGCTAAATGCTTATTATGTCTCCCAGCTACTGTAGTTGCTAACTTTGTCTGTCTGCTGTTTAAGTGCTGAGCAGGTTGCATACAGTGGGGTTTTTACTGTACAGCTGCCTGCTGCAGCCAAAAACAACGCTATGAGAGCAATGAGAGTGAACCAAAACAGAAAAGTTGTGTGCCAAAAAAAAAACAAAAACAAAAAAACAATTAGCTGAAAGATGCTAAAATACTCAGAGAACTGCAGTCAGGTGATAATTCTCTGTAGTTTCGTCTCTACAAGCAAACCCCTTTCACATTATAGATCATCATCTGATCCATTGCTATCGAAGATTAATTGTAGCTGCTTTAAAGGATAAGATAAAAAGAAGTGAGTACAGTGTCAGTAACGACAGACAGATAACAAGGCTAATAAAAACCATGTTTCAAAATTGCATTTTGGCAAGTGTGACTAGATAGAAATATACATACATGTACAGTAAATTCCCTACTGTGTTTTTAAGAACAAATTAATTCAGTTTTTCTGTTTCATTAATGAATGATGTCTCATTTTGAAACAAAACTTTGTTTACAAGTTTGAATTTCAGGGAATTTGGCCTCTTAAAATTGCAGCTTTGCACTATGTAGCCACACTATCATTGCTGATAGTACTATACAGTAGGTGACATTTAGAAGCTAGAAAGAGCTAGAGATCATGTGGAAATACAATCAAGTATACTGTAAAATATAATCCCTTTGGATATATGTAGGACCAGTATTAGCACTGCATTGACCAATAGTTTACTGTTGTCTTTTCTGAACAACCCAATCTGATAGAAGGGTGGGAAACTCACTCACGTGCACAGGATAGCTTTAATTAGACAGATAGAAAAGTTGAGAGAGATACAATACAGATAGTGAGCAGAAAAATTTAGGGGATTGGAACCTCTATCAACACCTTTTGAAACCACAAATGTTAGTAATCCAACATATAAATAATAATTTTACTATCTATCAAAACAATAAAATGCTCATGAACACTGGGCACTCTCAGCAACCGAGGCTTGACACATGAAAGATATTTTTATGGCACAGACTTTACACCCATCATGGACAATAAATACCAACAACCACTGGTGGAGATAATACTAGAAGACAACAGAACTATTCAGCAATGTCAGTTTGAGATTCTACTTACAAAGATAACAGATGCAATCACATATTAATGACACAAGACTGGTAGTGGAGATTAACATCAGATTTTGGCTGAAGATTTCCACTTCTAGAGAAAATTACTGCAATTTCTCAGTAAATAATATTTAAGTTAATAATTCATTATGTTTTCAACCAAAATGCCCTGATTCAGCAGGTTTACAGTCACATGAGGATGCAGAGTAAGTGTAAATATTGAATAGTTAAAATGTCACTTACTGATGCAGAAAGGTCAGTCAGCTCATGATCAGGCCTCCACGTGTCTTTAAAGTCGTTGCTCTAATGTCTCTCCTCCTCTAGTCTTTATATCTTTGCCGACACGCTGAAAACTGAAAAGTGTTTATACCAAAATAAACATTGACCAAACTATTACAGACTGCTGTGGTGTACAATTAATGTGTGTTTTCTTGGGGTCTGTGTGGGGAAGAAAGCTGTGTATGTGAGCAGGTTTGCTTCTGTGACTAATGTTAGCAACCATGCAGTGTTCTTGCACAGTGACTGTAGCAAGCATGTTTGAGGACAGAGTAAACATTGTTCTACCATTAGTGGAACAATGTTGACACCCAGACCTTCAGAGATTTCCACCTGAGAATGAATGCCAATGAGGGGTACAAAGTTTAGAGGTTCAAGTGGGCAGAGAAAAATCAATAATAACAGCTAACTCTATTCTGACCCAAGTTTATCAGTGAAAGCTCATGTTGTGGAGACAAAGTCCAAACCCGCTGAATTTTATTTCAAATTTAAAGTCCAAAATTTGGAATTCTGGACTGTTTCTTTTAATGTTGGCAACTTGCAGCCAAAAACAACTTGAATGTAAACATTTTATTCAGCTAATAGCCCAAAAAAGCTTCAACAAAGCATCAGACAAGCAGACACAGAATATAATGTTGTGAAGTAAATGTTCATTCTAACTTTAAAGCGAGACCATGTAACTTTTGAAAAAAGAAATAACACATGCTTCCTCTTAGAAATGAAAAGTATAATTCCTAACAAATAAAACGCACCCTTGCTCAATTCAATACACTCTTGCTACAGCCTTACTTGGTCTGGTATGACCGCTAGCTTATGTTGGCTAATGTTAGCTAATTCATAATTATCCCAAAATAGTTTCCTGTGGCCACAGTGCTAGCTGTTCAGTAAAGGTTACTGTTATACTCTATTTTATGGGTCCGTAATTTCCTAATGATTTTCTAGGAAGTCCTCTGTGTCATTTAACACTAATTCTAGGGAAAACAGGAAATTTCAGCTCCACTGAAAGCCAAGTAAATATTACATAATCTAACTTCTTAGCTACTCAACACTGAGGCGGTTAAAGGTCTACTCTGACTTTTTGAGAGTTTGCTCACTGGATTATCAACCCAACAATAATAGCATGCCTTTTTCACACCAGATATTTTCATTTGTTGTAGTAGGAAAAGCACAGGTGTTAATAAAAACATTAATGATGACTTTGTTATATTGAAGTGTCCCAGTAAGCCATGAAAGTGCAACAGTGAACCTACATGCACAATACCAAGACCCTAAAACTAAAGCAGCTAAATGAAATTCTGTTGATTTTACTATTTACACCTGTGCTTTTCCTACTGTGACATATCACACAAATGCCAAAATGAAAAAGTTCATTATCTTGATATGGATTTGGTAGCTTTTAATTACACCCTCAGTATATTCTTGATACAGCTTTATAGCAGTTACTTTTGTGATAGATGCATGCTAAAAAGTCTCAAGATTTTCTAGCATCAAGAGAGTCACAGTCTCTTTCAGACATCAATGTGAACCCTCCCCATACCTGATGAACTCACTGCTGATTTGACTGTTTGGAAAAGTCATATTTATTCAACTATGATCAGTTTCAAAGTAAATTGAAGGCAAGAAATGGGCCATGCAGTTGAAGAAAGAAAACATCTCTTAGAAAAAAAAAAGAAAAATGTTTTGTGTCCTTGTGTGAAGGTTGTTTTATTTAACCTAAATTTCCAATTCTGTCCACTACACAAAAATGAATACACAGGTGATAAGTAATCATAGTAAGCTTTTATCCTGACAGTGAGAAAATGTGAGCTCCTGCCAATATAGTAAGTGTCAATAGTTAGATATGCTGTACGCCAAAGTGTTAGCATACAATCAGAAGTACAGTCATGTAAAACTTGTATCAAAGTGAAAAAATATAAGGGTTAACATGAAGATATACCATTTGCATGTTTCACAAAATAGTTTTAGAAACTTGAATTGACAATATTTTTTGTGCAGTCCGTCCTATAGCCCGGCATTTCGGGAGGTATGCTTATTCACTTTCTTGCCGAGAATTAGATAGGATTGATAACACTCTCTCCGTGCACTAAATATGGAGCCTGGAGACAATTAGCTTAGCTTTGTTGTGTGGGGCGGAGTGGGTGAACCCAAGTGCAAACTCAAGGCGAGGAAACAGGGATATGATAGAAACAAGGCATTTATTTAGAAGGCTGGGAAAGGGAATGCAGGCCTGTGGAAGCTTGGACTGGTAACTGGGAAACAGGGAAGAACGGGAAGCAGGGCTGGCGATGAGACGAGGGGCTGGAGACAGGGGCCGGGACCAGAGCAGACAGGACTGCAAATAAACAGGAGACAAGGTTAGGCACAGGAAAACAGGCAAGAACAGGAAACTGGTAATGCATGAAAAATGGCTCAAGGCGTAGACTGACTGGTACAGGAGCTACGATCTAGCAGAGTGGAAGTGGCAGGGCTGAGTATTTGTAGAGGTCTTGATCACTGAGATGAGGTGCAGCTGGTGTGGCTCTGCTCAAACTCCAGCACACCTGTCTCCACTCATACAATCAGACACCACACACACACACACACACACACACAGGGAGAGAGAGGGAGAGAGCCACTGGGAGAGTGGCAGCAGGTTAGGAAGACACAGGATCATGACAAGCTTAGCATACAAACAGCTAGCTTGCTCTGTTCAAATTTTTTTTGAACCCACCTTGGTTCAGAAAATAAATTTAGACAGGTGCAATTTCCCATTGCACCCAAACATGTCTTTAATTTTGCAAAGAACTATTGTGGTTAAAACTTTTTTGAGTTTTTCCCACCGTGGCACTTACAAAGTGATTTGCAGACTTTTATATAGTTAGTTTTAGTTTCCTCTAGTCATCATTCACTGCTGATAGTTAAAGAAACCTCCAAACCAAAAGATAACTGCAGTGAGTTTCTGTCTCCCTCCTCATGGGCAGTGGTGTTTTCAGATGTCTGGTGGCGCGTCAGGAGGAGGAAACAAAGTGTTTATGCACTGAGCAGTCCTCCGCAGGAGATACATTTTGTTGCATGTTTATGCTTCCTTTCCTGTCCAAGCCATCTACATAAACTCTTACAAGTGTTGGTCTACATTTGCTGAAGGAAATAAATATTGCTCTTGTGCCAGAAGATGGGGTTTGAGGGCACTCAGATTCAGAAGGACTGATGAATGAAAATCAATCAGTAAGGTCAAAGAGAAACTCAGAGGGGTGCAAGGAAGAGCAAAATTAGAAAGGGTTTATTGGAGATGTAGTAAAACACAACAACTAAGCATATCAGTTTGAAATAGATGACACTAATGGTCTTGATCATGAGCTCATTTTTATGGCACTTATAAAGGTCTTAAAGGTAAAGAAGTGATGCAACTGGTGTTATGAATAACATCTTTCACTCAAGTTTTCTTATTGTTTTCAACATTGGAACTATACAATAGTGACGACTTGAGTCCGACTCAAAATATCTCTCATGGTGTTTGTTTTGAGCTCAGATGTCCAAGAATCAAAAACTGTATTATCATATAAAACTATATGTACATTTTTAAGCATTTCTTCACTCCTAAGTTGCAGTTTGAATACATTTTTTCATTTACTTAATTTCATTCAACATGAAACAATCAAGTCAAGTGAAAATGAGATCTTTCATGATTTTGTCTTTAAAGAAAATAAAATGACAAGCAATAAGCATGATAATAGAGACATTTATGTCAAATAAATGGCCATTTATAGCAAATGATTATACAGTTAGATTTGGTGTAAAAGGCTCTGCTGTTTGAGGGAACTCTGAGCAGCAAGGAGGATACGAACACTTAAGTAAAGCATCAGATATACCAAGAGAACAATACCAAATCTTCAATGACATAAGAGTTGGGTGTGGTGGAGGAAATTGCAATAGTTGTAGACAATCAGCAGAGTAATAGTGAGCTTACAGTTTACAAAATCTGCCATAAACACTTGTATGAATATAATTGGATGTTACTAGTCAGCTGTTGGCTGAACAGATCCATCAATAAGCCAATGATATTGTGATGTGGAAAACCTGATGCCTCCGATGCACATACTGAGAGTTAGAATGAACTTTACAGTGAAATAAGACCTTGTGTCTTAAAGGGACAGTTCACCCCAAAATCAAAAATACATATTTTTCCTCTTACCTGCAGTGCTATTTATCCATCTAGATCGTTTTGGTATGAGTTGCTGAGTTTTGGAGATATCAGCCATAGAGATGTCTGCCTTCTCTTGAATACAATGGAACTGGATGGCACTCGGCTTGTGGTGCTCAAAGCTCCAAAAAAATACATTTGAAAAACTCAACAGCAATGTCTCTTTCCAGAAATCATGACACGGTTACTCAAGATAATCCACAGACCTTGTTGTGAGCAGTTTCACATAGGAACTATTTTCTTTCTACTGAACTACACCCGTCAACCATCTCATGGAAGCGTACAGAGGGAAGCGTGCATTTGCTCATGGCAGGCGAATGTAGTTCGGTAGAAAGAAAAGAGGCATTGCTGTGACAAAGGATGCTGTCATTACACAGCAACTGGGCCGCAGCTTCTGATATTTGTTCTGAAACATATTTTCATTACTAGTTGTCATGTAGTAGTCATGCTGAGCCAGCTTGTTTCTGCCAAATCACCCATCTTCTTCACCTTCCCGTAATCTGGTTTACCTACCTTTTTTTCTTTGTGTCATTTCCTACTTTTTCCAAAGTTCAGTGTTTTTGAGAAAACTGAGTGTAGACATGGATAGATCTCCATCCCTCTAAGTGGATTTGCGAATATCTGTGTAAAATGGCTTGTCAGGAAGTAAGCCCTTGGGTCACTTGGGTAGATGAAGGGATCAAAGTTTTCTCTATGATAATCTTTAACACACGTATCTCACCTGGTCCAAAAAAACATGATGGAACATGTTCTCAAATTTCATGATGGAAATTTCCTTTCTGAAATCTTCAAGGTTGATTGCACTGCTATTAACAAAACCAAAGGAGTTCAACCACTTTATTTTACAATGAGCTTTGATACATGATTCATAGTGAAACAGTCACATTTTATGGGCTCAGGGCTAATATCCCGTGACAATAGTCGATAGCGCTGAACCATAAAATCATGTAATGAATTGGATAATATCAACCTCGGGGACATGATGTAATCTTTATGTGTGAGCTGAACAAGAAAATGCCTGTGTTTGTTAAGGTTTGCAGTGATTGGAGGGCTGTTATGAATAAATATGTTGGATTAATGCTTTGCATGCAAAGTTAGTATGCAAAATTTAAAATGCTGTGTTTGAACTGTACAATTAAAGGTACCCTGTGGAGTTTTTATCCTCCAGTAGCACTATGGAGCAGTTTCTACTAGTGGGTTTAAAATACTTTTAAAAAATGGCTTTACAAGTGTTTTATGAAGAAGGAAACACACTCGACCTCAAGGATACACACACTGCGTTTTGGTGAGTAACACTGAATGTAAACATAACTTTTGTTTGTTGGCAGGAAAACGCCACAAGGCGCCTTTAAAGTCACAGTGAAATAGAAGTCAAAGTGTCTTTAGCATCTGTACTGTGACGTAATTCCCAGTGATCTGGTCTGGAATATGTGGACATTGTACAGTTACAGATCCTCCAGATTTGATTGGACCACTAAAAAGGTGGTTGGCTTAACAAATATGGTGTGATATGGAGCTCTAGAGGACTGTTGGACTCCACACACATCTCCCTGAAAAATTATTTTTTTTAACATAATATCTGGCATATAACAAGAGATAGCTGAACAATTAACACAGGCTCACAGGATTAAATGTTTTTTTTCTTTCAATGTGTCTTTAAATTGGAAAATTTTAGTTGTTGGTATGAGTTGCTTCTAATTTCTTAATCTCTATAAACAGATATATCTGCATATGAATGCAGAATCTGTAGGCAAGAGACAAGATTTTGGGATTGGAAATGTTCTGGTTTCCATTTCCATTTTGGCGATTTCTACAGCAACATGCTCTGGTTGCATGCAGGTAAACAGTCCGTGTGGGGAGCGAAATAGGCCGAAATGTCATCTGGACCTAAAACACCTATAAAAAGTCTCAATGTTTGTTTGGTTTTAAACTGTTAACTGAGTGTAAACTGGCTATTTGTGAAACAATCTGGTCATAGACGTCATTTCTCAACTCCATTCTCGCGTCTCAAGTTGATATCAGACTGTAAACAATGAGCGGCGCATGGGAGAGGAAGTCTTGGCCTGGATATCCGCTGGCTACACTTGGAAACCCTGAAACATTGCTGTTGCCCCCAGAGGCTAAATTGTCGTCACATGATAGCCAATGAGTTCCAAGATTGGTAATTTCTTGGTTATGAATGAAAACTGATGGGAGAGAGGCATAGTTATTTTTTATTCTTCTGCTAGCTGGGGTTTCCTGCATCACATGGCTGCTGCAAAGGAAGTGCCACTGATTGGATGGAAGTTTCATGAACACACATGCAAACAAAGCACAAGCAAACACACACAAACACAAACACAGTCACACATCCACGTTTTTTTATACTTTAGGTTGGGTTCTGTCAGACGTTCATATAGATTTGTAGATTCTATAGACTTATATTCAGTAAAAATTACACATAGATAGCTAATGAATGAGATTATATGTATCACACACACCTAAATTTGCCAAATTATGCAATTAGCACAGTGTTACAGTATGTGTGAGCAAACCTGTGTGTCACATTTCAAAGAAAGAATCTTGTGTATATTTATATACCAAATGTGATATATACCGTGTATACAATTTAGATACCATACAAACTTTAATTTAAGGACATACTGTATACATGCTCTTGTTTGGGCTAATCAAGGTCAAGGTCACATTTATTGCCTCCTCAGGAGAAATTTGTCTTGCTGCAACAACAACATCACAATTAAAAAAAGGTAGAATAAGGATCTTTTGTCATTTTTAAAAAGCAGATATATTGTTTGAATATTTCAGAAGCATGCAGCACCTTTTCAGAAACAGTACCTGCAGTCTTTAATGATCATTTCAGATAAAAGAAACATGGATATTTGCTAAGTAGCTGTAAACTAAGTAGTTCAGTTAATGCACCCTGGCAATTATTATTATTAGTATTTCTCTTGTGCATTTTTGAGTATGTCTGCTGTATCACTTAGCAGGGATGACAATGCAATCAGGCCAATATAAAACCCAAAGCAAAGACAAGAAACAGGAAGAGTCCTCCCCCCTCTGGCATGCTGTGGACAATGCAGACATTGCAGCGGGACATAAGGTGGTGGTGTATAGGCTGCAGAAACGTGCGTGCGTATTAAAGAGACTTTTCTCCTCGACTACTGTTTACTTCTTTATAGTTGTTTCCTGTAGCAGCCTGATTTGTACTGTGATTATGATTTTGTACCCTGCCATAGTCTCAAAATCATCCCACCAAAGCTTCCATCTAGAGGGAGCAGGAAATGGTTATAGAGGGGAAAAGTCAGCAAACCAGAACCTGCCATCTGACAAGTGACTGGAAACAGCCCTGGAGGGGTAAAGATCAAAAGTGAGAAATTAAAGAATGAACAAGCATAACTAAGAAGCTGTATGTGTTTGTTGTGGTGACCATCTGATCAGAAGGTGCAAAGCCGTTGGGGAAAACCCATGATAATAACAACCGAAGGAGCAATAAATAATGTTTTTACTGCACCACAAAACAAAACAACACTGTTAAATATCTACAGGAAATCAACATCAGTGACTCAACGATTACTTCATCACATGTTGTGAACTCATTAACTTGTACATTGTTCTGTCCTCAGCGTTCACAGAAGTTTCCAAACACCCACAATACCTAGAAACCTCTGCCATCTAGCTGCCACAGACATCAGTGCCAGAAACTTGAATAAGATGGTACCACTTTCTAAACTGCAATTATTTGGCTTTATTAATGGTTAATACAGCTTAGTTATAGGGTATAAGCCATTAATAAGAATAAGAGCCCTTTTTAGGTTGCCATGTTGTGGAAAATCCTCCTCCAGCAGCAAACTTACTTTTTCTTTTTAGCTGTAGTTCATCAGGAAGATCCCTCTAATGGACTGTTTGACCACTTACCTCCTAAAAAGGGTTGCAGGCATGTGCACTAAAATCCATTTATAAACAGCTTATTAACATGATCAAACGGCAGACTTGATGAATTATTGTAAGAAACCTTTATTATTAACATTTAAGTGACTGACTAACTTTTGCTGATGGCTTATTAGGAAATAATAAACCAAAGCTTTATTAATGACTTACCAACATGTATAATTGCAGACTTGATGTCCATTGGGGTGTCTGGAGGAGGATTTTCCACAACCTGGCAACCCAACATTTGTTCTTATTAAGGGATTATAACTAATCTACGAAGCATTAGTAATTTATGTGATTAATTAACCATTAATAAAGCCATTAATTACAGTAGCAATCAGATTATATACAGGAAGCTCCATGTTGTTGCAGTTCCTACAGGCCACCAGCAGGAGGCTATGAAGATAACACCCTGACTGAAGCTCTCATTGTAACACTTTTTTAGTGTGATGCTACTTTTTGATATGCATCAGTGTCTGTTTTCCTCCTTTCTCACCATCATACAGCATACAGTCAGTGTAATGCAGGAGCTGAGGCGGCTGCACAGCAGCTGGAAGCCAGGGCTTCTGCAGAGCCCATCGCAAAGTTTTTTGTTTGTCTTTAGCAAAGTTTAACAAGACTGTTGGAGGCTTATCACTGAAACTGAGCTCAGTGACACTCTCCAGTAAACAGTCTGCATTGATTCCCTTTTTGACCTGTTCACCAAGATGAGGACAGGTACAGCAGCAGTTGAATTTTTACTACGTCATTCTTTTTGTAGTCATTACAATAAATGTTTTATTGTATTTTTATGCCTCATGTGAAGGATTTAACCAATGTCATAGCACTGTGAGATACAGAATCTAAACAACAAACATTATGGCAACATTAGAGAATGATTCTAGCTAAAATTGAAGCTGCCATGATATTACATTTTCAAACATAAGGGTATTCTTGATGTAAATGTCACACCAAATCTGGTATTGGTTTTAGTCTAAAATCTGAAAAAGTATCTACTTGAATCATACTTTGTTTTTGTTTTTTTTATCTAAACAAGTCCTACAGTCTGAAATACATAGCTTCATTGTAGCTGTATAACTAATTTACTATTTCTAATGAATTTAATTTAACAGGGTGTATGTTGTATACAGTGTTTTTATGATCACACTGATACAAAAAATATTTTATTTTAAAATATATTTCTCATATATTATTTGTATTAAAACATCAGCGTGAAAAGCACATCAAACATATCTTTTAGTGTATAAATCTTTGACTGTTGCTGCCCTCTACTGGAAACAAATGTGAATACAAAAAGAGCCATACACGAGCCATACCACACTAAATAACATACAATATGTAAATTGCATGCTCCCCCCCCCCTTTTTTGCATAGTTTCTATACTTTTAAATGGGTTAATGTTTCATGTTACTGTGACAGAGGCCACATGAAGTTTATTGCAACACTGAAAGAACAGTCAATATCAATATCATCATAGAATTGTGACAGGTGTTTGCTGTGGTGAAATTCATCAATATTTAACAACAGATGACGTTATTTAAGGTTTTTTTTTCAGAAACAGCCCAAACCTTATTCCCAGAAGATATGAAATATAAAACCATTCACGAGTGAATATGAACAAGCGTAAAATGTTTCGTCATCACCACGTGCTTGGTAATCTTTGTTTCGAGGAATTTAAATTACAGGTAGGTAATATAAACGGGATGGTGAGACCTTTTTCTAGTTGTTATTCATTTATATGTTCAAAAAACAAGACTGCGAGGACATTTGATAAATTATGTTTTGTTTCGTTTTGGCACGTGTGAGAGAACAGCAGGGTGCGGGAGCCGCGCGGAGCCGCGTGACTACTAGACGGCCCTGCTGTCGTCATCAACAGCCAGAGACCCAAGACACAGAGAGATCTCACTGTGACCTTTAATCTGAGTATAGAAACGTAATCAGACTCTGCTCTCGTCACAGTCCTACACCTATAGGTTCTCTGTCTTCAGGTGATCCAGCCAAACCTTCTTTTCATGGATCTGTACATCAAGTATACCATATGTCAGTTTCATGTGTCAGGTTGTCAAACGTCAAGGACCCGTGAACTGACACAAATTAGACCACAGACCCTCATTTGATAAGATTTTGTCCCAGGGTCACTGTGTAGACCACAGTGAAAGGTGCATTTATCATTATAAAAGAAATGTGATATTTGTAAACATTCCTGTCGGAATAAAACCTGGGAATCTTGACAGGAAATCTACATATTTACAGATTTTAAGACCCCACCCCCCCAATAATAATAATAATAATATGCAACAACAACAACAACATATGAGGGGGGTATACAGTACAGTGCCTCACAATTAATTATTCATCTGAACATCATAGAGTGTACTTGACCTGTACAGGGGGTTTCAAAATAATCTCAAACAGGGCTGCTTAGTACTAGTCTGTATTAAATGCAAATACACAATGCTGAAATTTCCAAACTTGATCTCAATTCACTGCAGAAATTACGTTCAGTATCTCTTATCGTATCAGCTATTCGTTCCATACCAAGAAGATTTAAAAATTCAAATAACCATGTTTCTATTGAGAAACATTTTGGTTTATGAATCTTCCAATTTAACAAATTCATTCTTTTTGCAGCCAAAAAGGCTAGGCCTACTATTTTCCTTTACTTTCCTTTTTTTGACCTCAGCTGTGCAGTCCTACATCCTAGCAAGCGAACAACAGGACAAGGAGAGATATTTACATTCATTATTACTGAAATGGAATAAAACACTCCTGTCCTGAAGGACTTGACTGCATGGCAGTGCCACAGCAATCAAAGTTTTGGTTGGTCTTGATTTCTGGATTGATATTTCCCTAAAAGACTCAGAAGTCAGTGTATTATTCTATTGTTAGCTGTTAAAAAAAACAAAAAACATAAAGCCATGAATTCAGAGGAGTTTACGTTAGGACTACAAAAACGCCCTGACTGCACGAGGAGTGCGCATGCGTGAGGATCAACGCCCATCTTTGCAGACCGGAAGTGGGAAAAGAATTTGACTACAGAGTAATTCATCTTTCCACATAGAGCAGCTCTGGTATGTCCTGTCTACTGTCGGCGGAGGACGTTCCTCTTGTTAAACTTTAACTGAAGAGGTCATATTTATACCTTCTCGCTGTCCTTCAGCCGGCAGCATCCCGGCAGGAAGGTAAGAGTCTTTCTTTAATAGCATCTTTGGATTAGTTTAAATCCTCAAGTGTAAGAGAGGCAGAAAACCGCCTCTCCTGTCACAGCGAGGTCGGTTTACTCTGATACTGGCTAGTACCTGCTGTAACGCGACCTGAATATCACTGTTAAAATCATATTTTACCCACATTTAAGTCACTGTTCATCCTTTATAGATATTGTGTTAGCTAGCTAACGAAAAAGAAATGAAATGGGAAGCTCTCAGCTGTCTGTGCGTCAGAGAGGAGATTGAACTGGGAAAGGAGACGAGTCGAGTCTGAGTTACACTGTGAAGCAACAACAACAACAAAAAAAAAAAACGGTTTCATTTTTATAAGAATTGCACAAAACTAAAAACATCCGAATATGCTTGGTAAAGTGCGTCTGCGTCAGTCGTTTCTGCTCTGGCATCAGCTAATATTCATATCAGACAATTTAAATTTACACCAAGGGTTCATATTAAAAAGATACAATTTTAACATCCAAAAGACATAATTAAATATCACATACGAGACACCCAGGAGAGATCAGAGGTGTCAGTTGCTTTTTGGTAATTTGATTACTTGCAAATTTGTGTGCAGATTAGCACCACTAAAATACAATATCAACTAGGTGCGTTATTACATAATCCTGTGGCCTCACACGTGACTTCCTAAACAGAAAAAAAAGGTTATGTTTAATTAAGTTACCACTAATAATACTGCAATTTAGCAGCTGTGGTGGTTTCCTGGGTCTCTGCAAAATATAATGAAGCCGCCATCTCTGGTGGCTTGATACAGTTAAAATTGCTTCAATAAAAAATGACTGATTTGCATATATATATTTGTTTTTGATTCCATAGATATTGAAACATGAAGGCATGCATTCACAGGACCATGAGAGAAATGTTCTCAAGTAACAAAAGCCTTGTGTCCTCTGCTGTGTAACCCGCCGTACAAACAAACCTTTTCACAATGTAATCTTTTACAGCATACTTTTCCCAACAATGGATTATATGTAATATGAACCTATGTATTTGCATAAACTGACCAAAGAGTAAATATATGGCAAAAATGTGATAAAACATTTACTCAAAGGTGGCAGCCCCGCAAATCCAACTGAAGTCTCTTTTATCAGCACAAAAATGCACAAACACACACGCCTGACGGTTATCATCACTCCCACTCGGCAAACCAGTTGGAATGATATCTATCTTGTCTTCTCTTGACTTCTGAGCAGAAAGAGGAAGTACAGACAGATTAAAGTTGGAGCTGTTTAAAGGAATGAAGAAGTATTGGACTGAAGAATGACTGATAGAGGAGACAGAGGGAAAGATAATCAACATTGGAGAGACACATTTTACTCAACATGTCCAGCCTTCCTGCCTCCGTTATGAGGCAAGAAGAAGCTGCAGCGCAGGAGGACACAAACACACAGCTGATGTACAAGATAGAGCGTCCGGTCTACGATGAAGCTTTCATCCGATCACAGCTTCTCCACCGCAAAGAGAAGTCCACCACCCTCCGACAGAGGCTGGCACAGCGGTTCCGGTGAGTCTAGAGCGAGAAATGTACCTGTGGATTTGTCCTGCTGAAGTGCTCTTGAGCAAATCATTAAATCTGTGTAGCTGGTTCCACAAAAAGGAAATATCACAACTAAGTATATTTGTTTAAATGGAGATCATAACATTGGATATAAAAGACAGTAAAGCTGTCAGCAGGTGTCTGGGAGATAAGTTGTGTAGATGAATAAAAATATGCACACTAGTGCTGAAATGAAACAGTTTTGATCATTTAAATAATCTATTAAAAATGCCCAAAATGTGCAGATTTTCCTCTGTGTGAGATCATTTTAAATGGCAAGTCTTGAGGTTTTGGACTGTTAGTAGGACAAAACAAAGACATTTGAAGTATCAGCTTGGCTTCAGGGAAGTTCATGGACATTAATGACTGCTTTATGACATTTTATACACTAAACGATCAATAAAAGAAAGGACAAATTAGTCAACAGATACTAATCAGTAGGTGCAGCCCTAATGCGTACATGGTCGGATGAAATAGTTAAATCTAAAACGTCTGAACAGTTTGTGCAGTATAATCCAGGTATAATCAGGTATCCACTAACCCTAACCCTAACCCTAACCCAATAAAAAAAAAATCATTGTTTAGTCTGTAAAATATCTGAAATGTTTTCTTTTTAAAGGCCCAGAGTGTCTTCTGACTGTCTGACCAGCAGTCCAAAACCCAGAGATATTGAATATAAATAAAACAGAGCAGAAGCTGGACAGAGAGAAAGTCTGGCATTTCTGTTGACTGTCAGATGACTTTAAGGACTAATCGATTATCAAAATTGTTGTCCTGTAATTTTCTGTCAATTGGCTAATTAACTAATCGACTAATCATTTCAGCTCTAGCAAAAAAGTCGTTTAATAAATTCAGCACTTCAGCAGAATCCTCTCCTTGTTGCCTCTTGTGGCTCATTCATTAATGAGGAGTTCTGCGCCGTCATTAAGGTTAAAAAATCAATTAGCATCATAACATAAGCAATGAAGGTGAAACTCATTAGGCTAAGTTTTTAAGTTTTCAGAATGAAAAGCTGCTTATAATAAACCTATTTTTAACATTCAATCATTTCTTAATGCATTTTCATTAGATGAGATAAGACTATTGACTGTATTCACCTGTCGACTGGCTTTTATGGGTATTTGAACAGTGGCACAACATTGCCAATGTTGGCTCTGTGTTCATATGTGAAATGACGCAATGACTGATGAGGTTAAAGAGCAGACAGTCTACTTTTGTTTGAGCCGTGTTTGTGTCCTGTCATTTTGGAAAGGGATAATACAGTTCTATTTCCCCCCTCCCAATATACAAACAGACAAAAATGAGTTAATATCTCTAGTCTCCATGTGCGTGATGTGAAAATGTTCTAATACATGAAGACTATTTTCACATAATACATGCTCCCTATCTGTTTTTTAAACTGTAGCTAGGATCAGCATTGTCTGACATCGACATGATTGATCCATTTAATAGTTCCATTTCCTCTCCTCTCTCAGTCATGGTGATTGTTTTTGGAAGGAAGTGAGAATTAAGAAATACTGTGTGTCTTGTCAGTGCTTACCCATAAAGATGTGCTAACTTTATGGGTGTACAGGTGATTAGGAGTCAGGTGTGTCATAACTTCATCTGATCAAGAGTGGTCTCTTTTGTGGCCAAACTGGAGCCACATTCAAACATTTTCTGTGATGGGGTGTGGACAGTCTGAATTAATTCCTCTTGTTTCATTTTTGTAGGTGTTCGGCCAAGGCAGCGGCTCTGAGCTTCCTGCCTATTCTTACATGGCTGCCAGCCTATCCAGTCAAGCAGTACCTGTTCTCAGATGTGGTCTCAGGTCTCAGCACAGGAGTTGTGCAGCTCCCTCAAGGTCAGCCCCCTGCCGTCCCAGCAGCAGCACGGCTGTGTTACACAGTAGCCACGAGCTAAGCTAGTCATCTGGAATGACATAAGGGTTAAATGGTGTGAATGGCCGGCTGCCAACTCCTGAGGGGCTGTTTTCGACTTCACACTGTCTTTGTTTTGGTAGCTCTGATTCAATCACTTGGCTTCTTGGACTGTTTAGTTTATTTGCACCTCTCCCTCTCCTCTGACCCACAGGTCTAGCCTACGCTATGCTGGCCGCTGTGCCTCCAGTTTATGGTCTGTACTCCTCCTTCTACCCCGTCCTGCTCTACACCTTCTTTGGCACATCCAGACATATATCCATAGGTGAGAAATAACCTTAAGGCTTCTTGTAGAGGCTTTACTTTTGGGTCATAAATATCCTCCTAAAAGCTGTGGCTGCTGCCATTATGACAACGAGGCAGCAATCTGGTGAAGTTAAAACTGCCTTTGTGCTGTCACCTTCTGTCCCCAGGACAGTTAGTATTGTAATCAAATATGTCAAAGACATTTTGTTGATAGGTTTGTCGGTTGGGGGTCTATGTAAAAATTCTGCACAATTAAATCTGATCATAGATTTTAGAACAATGTTTGTCACAATGTTTCAGGAAAGGGGTTCCGGAAATTGTCTAATCTCATGATTTATCCCTTTTAACAGCAAATCCAGCATTGGTTTAGAAAAGGATAATGGCATGATACCTCTAGGAAAAGGATTCTTTGTAGTTCCCTAATCGCATGTTTGTTGGTAATTAATGGATGAACACTGTTCAGAACGACTCTTTTTCTCTAAGTCAGCAGTGACCTTTTCACACAGCCAGGATGCTCTCCACAGTCAGTGCCAAGTGCGCTGGGAGGAGTCCAAACTGCCAACTGTCTCTGTCACTCACACTCACACACACACACACACACACACACACACACACACACACACACACACACACACACACACAGTGCTCTTGCTGTCATCTCAATTAACTTTCTCATGACTCACAAGTTAGATAATGAGAGGAAAATTGTAGTGTTTGTAAATGGCACGTGGAGGATAACCGTGTCCACAGCTGACGTCACCTGCACGATTGTGAGACTTAAGCGACCCCCCCCCCCCCCCCCAATCTCACCGCTCCGGCTACTTTCTTTCCTTGAACAGGCTCCAAGTCATCTCATATCTCAGCTCTAACCTTTGAGTCTAATGGGCACGATAAACCAAACGTGCTCAACCTTTTTAAACAAAAGAGCTGATCTGAAGTGAACAACAGGAAGGAGTTTGCTTCCCTTTGCTAAAAATTAGCCTGATAACAAGTTACTGTGGAAATGATGATCTCTTAACTTCTGGCAGAGAGCGAGAGGGAATAACTCAGCTGCTGTTTAAGATTGGGCAAGATTGGCCTTTTCACTTTAATGGTGTGCATATACACACACACACACACACACACACACACTCTGAAGTGCATGATACCACAGTTACACTGGACATCAAGGTGATGTTCTTCCATGATTCAGACATGAGGATGTTTGATGAAGGATAGTGGTGTTTGGTTTGGTGTTGCTCTGCTGCATTTTTCTGTAGGGAAGGCTGATAAGAGACTCTGTGTGTGTGTGTGTGTGGGTGACTGATTAATTAGACATCTGTAATAATGTTTCAATGCAAAGCCAAGCTTGATCTACCCATACTGTATATCCTACTGGCTGAAATCTAGCTGTCCTGCACAAGGTGTGCTTGGTTTGTAAGAAGAATCCTCATAAAATGTATTTGTTGAAGAGAAATTTTTGAGGATTTTTGTTAATATGTGAAATATATTTAGTTGAAAAAGAATCAATCTCAATGTTAAATACTTAAAAATGTCCTTATATCTGCTTATAACTGAATTATAGTGTGTTATAAACCATTTATTAAATGTTTATATACTGCTTATAAATGCTTTAAGTGTTACCAGCTGATTTTGGTTGTACTTTGTCCCCACATAACATACTGTATGTTTCCAAAAGCAGCCAAGATGGTGCATTTTGCTGTTGGGGGCATATTTGAATATTCCTTATATTTCATTGTGATAGATTTTAGGATGACTCAGCGATGTCCCATCATATAAAACCTTATGGTTTTCAATAATGCTCATGCTAAAGAGCATTATCTGCAGTAACACGGGTCAGACTTGTGTGATTGAGTGTCAGTTTGCCTACTGAGTTCCATGGTTACAGCTCAGATTGTTCTCGCTCTCTCTGTCTGGTGTTTTTGGGCTTTCTCTCCCACATGATGGGATATTAAGCACTTGTGATGGAAAAACTGTTGTAGACGTCAGTATGGCTCCATCTTTACGTAGTAGTGTCCATCAACCTTTGGTACAATATTTCTAGGAAATTTATTCTTGCGGTGTCCTAATCCCACCCTCATTAACTTTGTTAATGTTTATCCCGTTTTAAACCAGTGGTGGTCTTTAAGTGAGTCGGTGTCCTTTTCACACAGCCAGGTTGCTCTCCATGGTCAGTGCCAAGAATGTAATGATGATCTCAGACTGCCAGCCACTGTTATACACTGATCCAGATTGTGAGTTGTTTTGATGTGCTCTTGACCTGAGCAGCAGGATTGTGAAACTTAAATGACCCCCCTCCCCCCTTTTTCCTTCTCACCCATCTGGCTGCTTCCTTTCCTAGAAAGGACATAATCTCATATGTCAGCTGCAACCTTTGAGTCCATCTGACAAATGGGTATGATAAACGACAACATGCTCAACCTTTTTAAACAAAAGAGCAGATCTTACATGAACAACAGGAAGGAGTCTCTTTAACCAACATGTAGCCTGATAGTACGTTGCCATAGAGATGATGAACTGTTAATTTCTGGCAGGGAGTGAGAGGGAATAACTAGGCTGCTGTTCAGGATTAGCCTCGAAGGGATACTTGATATGACACGATGGGGTGTAGTCTCACACACACACATACACACACACTCGATACTGTACAGCCAGTAGTGTAGCACAGAAATGTGGGGTTCGATTCGCTTTTTAATACATCCACTGTCATGCCTGTGCAAATAACGTAAGCAAGTAAACACATGTAGCTGTAGCAGAATGAGCAGCAGGAAGTGATGCATTTAAGAAAATCTGCACAATCTGAAACCTCAGCATATATCTCTTTTCTTAACAAACTGTAATTAGTGTGTGAATTATTATTTCCATCACATTTTTAGGTCTTATTTTTTACCCTTAGCATAAGACAGATGTGGACAGCCATCTTACTCTGGCCCCTACACTAAGGATTACTGTCTGACTGTATTTCATATTAAAGACAACTGAATAAGAATCCACTGGAATCATGTACCATTTGCAGAATTAAAGTGAACTAGTTTCCAACAAGTATTAGCTCTATCTGTTACAACATACAGTATCATGATCAAGTTTTATAGATTTAAAGGCACAATCCAAAATATACAAAAAAGGTATTCCCTGTATTTAAACTGAACACAGGATTGTTTTCTCTCACTCTCAAACTGTCATTCAACTTTATTCTGATGCTGCTGAAGATTTTTTTGCATCAGTAAAACACAATCATAAAACGGACCAAAACACTTGATAAATGCAGCTTGGTTGACATCCTCAGTAACATGAGAAGATGGTAATGATGAACCTGCAGCTGATTCATTTCATGTTGGTGTTTCTCAAATTGAAGGCAATGTTGCTTGTTTTATCAGCAAGCCAACTATTATGTTATCTAGCTAGCCATGTTACATACTAATATCACACTACTATGAAACACTGCTAGCTAGCTGCATTACATACTGTTAATAAACTACTATGAAACACTACTAGCTAGCTATGTTACATACTAATATCAAACCACTATGAAACATTGCTAGCTAGCTGCATTACATACTGTTAATAAACCACTATGAAACATTGCTAGCTAGCTGCATTACATACTGTTAATAAACCACTATGAAACACTACTAGCTAGCTATGTTACATACTAATATTAAACCATTATGAAACACTGCTAGCTAGCCACGTTACATACTAATATCAAACCACTATGAAACACTGCTAGCTAGCTTTGTTACATACTAATATTAAACCACTATGAAACTGCTAGCAAGCTGTGTTCACAATTTTTTTGTCAACAGCCTTTTTCCCCGTGCCAGACTGAATTTACTTTTTCTTGAAAATGACATAATTGCTTCAAAGTTCAACTGGAGTTCTCGGCATCAGCACAAATACCACATTAAGTGATGAACTATTTGTATCCACCCTATTGCAGGAGTGGAATGCTATTAACATCAAATTTCACAACCACAGATAAAAACAAACTTTAAATTCCAGGCGTTTTTGAAGGCCCTCCCCATGTTGGCGCCCTGGGTACTAAATTTCACAATTCTCCTCGATACAACGCCCCTGTGTTTAAAGCACTGAGCGTGGAAAGGGGAAGTACGCTCATGATTCAGCCACAGTGTTTGACAGATGAAGTTAAACAAACAGTTTATGTGTGTGTGATCTGCAGGCACCTTTGCAGTAATAAGTCTGATGATTGGGGGTGTTGTGGTGAGGGAGGCTCCAGACTCAATGTTTTACACGCTTCCTGCCAATGGCTCCAACATGTCTGCTGTCCTGGATGTGGAGGCTCGTGACGCCAGGAGGGTCCAGGTAGCTGTGGTGCTCACAACCCTGGCGGGAATCATCCAGGTCAGCCTCCACATCACCAACCACACACACAGTAAAGTGATACAGCTCACTCACATCCTTAGGGCTTATTCTGGTTTCTCACGCTCAGAAATCACTGTTTACCCAAAGCAGCAGGACCTAAATCTCTGATGTATCCACACCTTCATTTCATGTTTTTGTGTGAAACAGAGCAATGTAGCTTGTTCCTATCCCCTTACCTCTTTTCTCATTTCCTGCTTATTCCTCTTCTTTTAGATTGTACTAGGTCTTCTCAGGTTTGGCTTCGTGGCGATCTACCTCACAGAGCCCCTGGTGCGAGGCTTTACCACAGCAGCAGCCGTGCATGTCGTCGTCTCTCAGCTAAAATACCTGCTGGGAGTGAAAACACAGCGTTTCAGTGGGCCTCTCTCTGCTATTTATGTGAGTTTTAATACCTTTTTTTTTTGTAGTTCAGTATTGAGTTCTACTTCTGGTTTTGTATGTTTGGTAAACGTAAAAAAGAAACCACCATAATGTACCACTCACAGTCACACTGTTCGACCTCTCATCTCAGAGTGTCAAGGCGGTACTCACTGACATCACCAGCACCAACGTCACCACTCTCATCCTGGGCCTGGTGTGTCTCGTCTTTCTGTACGTGATCAAAGACCTCAACGAGCGCTTCAAGAAGAAACTACCCATTCCGATTCCTGGAGAGATTATTGTGGTCATCGTGTCGACGGGCGTCTCGTATGGCCTGTCATTATCAGACAACTATGAGGTGGATGTGGTCGGGAAGATACCAGCAGGGTAGGTTGTTACATTGTTATTTTGTTACTGGGATTTCTGGAGTATCATGGGATATAGAGAGATGTGCTCCAATCATGAAAGGGTTTTACAAGTGGGAAGCATAAATTTATTTTGCAACTTTTTATCCTTTGCTGTATTAGTTTAGTAGTTCCAGGTTCGTTTTTTTTCTCCACATCAATAACAACTCAGAATATTTCAGAGCTGAAAAATATTGACACACCAGGTTGAATGTGTTTTTTTTAATGTGTTCTCAGGCTTCTCCCTCCTTCTGCGCCAGAGTTCTCTTTATTACCTAATTTGGTCACAGACTCCTTCACTGTAGCGATTGTAGGATTCTCAATGGGCATCTCTCTGGCCAAGACTTTTGCCCTGAAGCACAACTACAGCGTGGACGGCAACCAGGTGAGTCTGGATATCTGAGGAGCAGAGCAGAAACTGAGCATGTTGAACTCTGTTGCACATGCACTTGAATAACCAGATTATAGTCAGATGATTACCAATTTTCTGGTTTGTACAAACAGTTCCTACGCACACATTTACTCCAGAACCTGTTCTATGCATGCTTTGATAAATGAGGAGCAAGCTGAAACTGAAAGTAGCACCTAGAAGTCTAAATAAGTCCACTGCTGAACACATTTAAACTCTGACACATTTGTGCTATGAGGAAATAACTGTGCTCTATCATTCTGTTCTCTCACTGTGGCGTCAGTCCGCTCTGACACAGACACACCAGAAAAAAAAGTCAGTAAGTGGCGTCTTTTATCATTAATACAGTCACAATAAGTAAATAAAGCTTTCAAAATAAGGTGAGGGGTACAGGAGAAATCTGAGGACCGACCTGCTGCACGTGTAAGCAGATTTACGGTAACCAGGTAACTCCTGTGCATGTAAACGAGTTCTCCGGTTACCCGTGTAACCAGGTTTCTCTGAGTAACCTGGTTGCTTGAGTACATGTAAACTGTACTGAGTGTGTTTTGTTTGATCTGAGCTACAGTGGACACAACTGACTAATCTTGCTGTATTTTGGTATATGGTTTGTTTTGGTTCACAGTCTGATGAAAAGCAAACTACAGCATATAAGGTCACACATGGATTCAAAAGCAGGGCTAGGTGATATAAAACAGTAAATATCACAGTCTGTATGTCAGTATCTGATGAGGTATGGTAAATCATATGTTGATGTCTGACACACTGGACTGGCTGGAAATGTGAAGTCAAATTCAGTCGCTGTAACCTCGTCGACTTGTCGGCACGATTGACCTGACTGGGGTTTACTCTGGGTTCTTTAGTGCCCACGTGTGCCTCCTTTTACCCACAAACTGTAGGTTTTTGGGTTCATTTCCTGTAGTTGTTTGACTGTTTTTTCACTGCCTACCAAGTGCAGATTCACATTTTGATTCTACTAAATTGATTTGAATCTGTCGAGACCAAACCTTTGTGTTGTTCTGCTTTCAGGAGCTGATCGCCCTCGGTCTGTGTAACTTCATCAGCTCTTTCTTCCATACCTTCGCCATTACCTGCTCCATGTCGAGGAGCCTGGTGCAGGAGAGCACTGGTGGGAAAACACAGGTAGTACCCACACACACACACACACACACACACACACACACACACACACACACACACATATACTTCCACTACAGCTACTCACTTGATTAAATTGGTGTCATAAAACCATAAAGATAATGAACGATAATGTTGACACAGTTATCGCTGTGTGTGTGTGTGTGTGTATTCAGATTGCAGGGCTGCTGGCGTCTCTTGTGGTGCTGCTGGTAGTGGTGGCCATTGGTTTTGTCTTCCAGCCGCTCCCTCAGGTGGGTGACACCGATGGTGCAGAGCATCCGGCTTCCTGTCCAGCAGCTCGGCGTCACAGGCACAGCAGCAGCAGTGACGCATTTATTATCTCCTCTGTCTGCAGAAAAAACAGTGCCGACAGCTCCACTGATACACAATTCAGTTCACTACACCAGTTACTGTATCATGTTTCACCCAATGAGGCAGAGTATTGTTATCAGTTCTCTTTTTGTATTATTCTGGCCTGTTCCCATGCAGTGTTTTTCTTCTCTTCTGCTTCTCAGACTGCGCTGGCAGCCATTATCATGGTCAACCTGCTGGGGATGTTTAAACAGTTCAGAGACATACCTACTCTGTGGAGGACCAGCAAGATTGAACTGGTCAGTCTGTCATATCAAACACAACAACCTGATGATGTAATCTGAGTTAAAACTGCATCTTGGATATGAGAGGTCTGGAATACTCGTGAATTTTGTTTGTACCTCAGAGAAAATTCTATCTATGAGAAAATTGGTGAATGCCACAAATTCTCTTAAATCACTCTTAATGTGCTGCTCAATCTGTTCGTAGCAGTGCTTCTTGCATGAGGCCCATTGATAGATCCCATGATGTAACTCTGATGCAACTCTGGTCCACTTCAAGATTGGAAAAATTTGTCACAGGTTTATTTGGACTGGTGAAGACCTCTACTTTACAGCACAAACAGGAAAATCTGACTTTTTGTGTTTCATAGTCTACGTCTTAAACCTCTATCTGCTTCTATTGTGTTGTAATTGAACTTTTTATGTGTGTGTGTGTGTGTGAAACAATTTTCTTGTGACGTAAAACAAACATTAGAAGGAATCTGATGGTCCATCGCTCCATTTAGACCCAACAACATGGTTTATCTTGGATTGAGGACCATGTACATTTAAACATAACGTGATTTAAAATGTGTTTTTTGAAGCTGTTATTACTGAAAACAAATGAGAGGTCATGACGATGATGATTGGGAGCTTCCGTCACATGCCTGTGATATTGTTGGTGTGTGTGTGTGTGTGTTTTTCCCTGTTAGGTGAGAAAAAGAGGATGTAGCTGTTTGTGTTCTCCCTCGGCTGTAATCCTCCATATCAACGTATTTCTGTTTCTTCCCTTTTCTCCCTCAGACCATCTGGCTGGTGGCCTTCACAGCGTCTGTGCTGTTGGGGCTGGATTACGGCCTCCTGGTGGCCATCACATTCGCCATACTGACAGTCATCTACAGAACACAGAGGTTCGTTTTCAGCCTGAGTGTGTGTTTATTTTTATTACTATCACATCATTATTTACCAGACCTCTCCTGCCTGCTGAATGTCTTGTAAAAAGATTCAATTGTAATGTGAAGACTTTGCTTCTGATCTTTCGCTCTGTGTTGCAGCCCTAAAAATGCCGTCCTGGGCTATGTTCCCGGCACGGGGCTGTACTGTGATGTGGATGAGTATGAAGAGGTCAGTCTGAGAGGAGAGAAAACACTTCAGGCTAAACTCAGGGTATATATTTTCCCACCAAGAGATGTTGGCCTGAACGCTGCATGTCTGATTTGTTTTGTTCCCAGGCGGCTGAGTGTGAGGGGATTAAGATTTTCCAGTCCAACTCTTCAATCTACTTTGCTAACAGTGACCTTTATGTGAACGCCCTCAAAGAGAAGGTAATCCTGGCCACTGTGTCTGTGTGTGTGTGTGTGTGTGTGTGTGTGTGTGTGTGTGTGTGTGTGTGTGTGGTTAAGAATGTGAATACAGTGACTTGAAACTTTATTTGTATGTTTATAAGGTATAGATTGACTGTTAAAGATATATGATAAAAAATATAACAAAAAAATAGATCACACAGCTAATGATAAAATAAATAGCTGACAAACCATCAAATGTTCTTCATGATGTTTTCCAGAAGAGTCGCTGTTTTTTGTGCATTCTGATCACAAATGTTAATGGTGGTGGAAAACTTTTATGCGTCATCGATTGGAAAAAAAAGTCTGAAATTGAGCACATTGTTAGTTGTTCTTGATTTATGAATGTGCTATTTCCCAAGCTATTCTATATTTAGCTATACTTTAGGAGCTTCCCCTGACGTGTCCACTTCTTTACAGACGGGTGTAAACCCCGAACACTTACAGGCTGCCCGCAAAGCCCGGAAAAAACAGAAGCAGGGGGCCAACGGCAATCAGAAGTCTCCACTGAAGATACGTGTTGATGTGAGTGCACATCCTGTATGACCCATTCTCACTTTGTGGCTGCTTGTTGCATGTTTGCACTGTCTTTTGTTGACAGTGTAAACACACAGCATGCAGCATGTTTGAATTTGTGCGTCAGTCATGTAGAGGATTGTGTAAATCTTGGCGGGATAGAGTAACTTGATTGAGGTGGTTGATATTGCTCAGACCAAATTGTGCAACTTGGTGGCTCTAAATGGCAGTGAGAGGTCACTGATTGAGAAAGTTAGAGGAGTTAACAAGACTCAAACCCATGATTACCATTCCTCACTTGTTGTGTTTGTGAAAAATTCATTTTAATTTTGTGGATGCTAAATATAAATGTACAAAGCTTTTTAAAGCCCCTATGTGTTGAATTTGAAACTTTCTGATTATGGCGCCCCCCAATGGTGGTATGAAGAAATACACAAAAATAACCACACCATGTTTTAACCTGAAATAATGTGAAGCTCATTAAATTCCCCACATTTGATTGGTTTTAGGACAAGAAGCAGGGTGTGACTCATGAGGTTTTGTCCTATGACCACACGGCGGAGGAGCAGAGCAACGGCCAGCTGTCGGACAGACACAGCGAGTCAGACTCAGAGGCGGACGTTTTCTTTGAACCTCTCAGCTCCGTTCACTCCATCATCCTGGACTGGACGCCCGCCAGCTTCATCGACTCTGTCGGAGCCAAAGCCATCAAACAGGTTCTTTCTTTTTTTTCAGTGGAGGATTTTTTCAATGTTAACTTCATCAGAATGACTCATACATGTTCAGAGGTGGAAGTTAATGCTCTTAAAGTTTCATTCCTGTGCTGTTACAGTGTCTGTCAGGATTGTTTGCAGGAAAATAAATGTTGTAGACTTTCATGTGATTTTATCACAGTTAGTCAGTTAGTGTTTGTCTCTGCAGGTCATCAAGGAGTATGCAGCTGTGGATGTTCGAGTGGTCATAGCCGGCTGCAGCAGTAAGTAATCATGATGTCTTGTTGCTGTATTTGTTTAAAGTGTAATTGCTGTAATTTCATTAGATCTGAACATAATAATATCTACAGGTTTTATTTTTTAATATTTTTTTTATTTTTTATATTTTTGTTTACAGGAAGTTAATGTAAGATTAAGAGAGGCCTTCTTAAAAGATGACGCTGGTGTTTTTCCATATTGCCAACAAATCTCATGAAAAGAGAAAAATCCGTTAAGTCTCTCAGTACTTTCTAACTTCACCCCGTCTGTGGCACTCGGCTCCAAACTTCCTGGTTCTAACAGAAGACAGAAATTTAAAAACTGGTCACAAATATTTACAGCTGCTGTTTAGTACACCTCGCTATAGTGTATGTGGGATTGCCTCAAAATAAACTACAGTTCCTGTGTTTGTGGACAATAAAAGGAGGTTTATCCTTTAAAATGCCCAGATTGATTAAACCGGTTACTGTAATGTGGAAACATTTAGCTTCTTTCACGTTTACTTCATTCCTGCCTGCACAAACTCAAATTTGTTTATAGCTTAATGTCATAATAAAACCAATGTGGTGACCATTATATGGGCGCTCAAGAAAGGTTTTGTCAGTCTCTTTGATTGTCCAAATACACATTCAGTTGCCAGTGTAGCTAAAACTAATCCAACAGACTTGCAATAAATACATTTATGAAGGTTCTAAATGTTCAGTTTTTGTCCAAACTGTTTAAGAGAAGTATTTTGAATATTTTGTATATCCCATTTGTACCTAATGTGGGTACACAACATATTAGAAACATCTCTCAGTATTACAAAATACATTTCAACAGCAGCACAAACGACTGCCTCCAAAATGACCATAATGTTGACTGAACACCTCTTAAAAACAAAAACCAAACATAAGCTTAATGTAGCAGAGCTGTTGTATTGGACTCTATTAGTTCTTAATAAGCCTCTGTTGCTTGTAATTTCTTAATGAATTGATCTGTTTAAGTATTCATATGGACACAATTCTATTATATATTTAACAATTAAATATTGATAAATGGATGTCTTTATTACCATTAGCAAGGCTCTGTAGCTCCTCCACAGCAGTATTGTGCTATTTGAGTCGACTTGTATTAAAATAGAATTAATTCTATGAGTGAAAGAATCAGCAGGTGAAGGTGAATCTTCAGGTTGTTCTATCTGTGAATAGGAATGCACTTAATTGGAATACTGGAGTAAAATGAGCACAGTTTGTTTCTGCTCTGACTGATCTTGTGTCTCCGCTTTGATCTACCAGGAATCCTTCTGTCTGAGCTGGACACCTTACAGTTCTTCACGGGGATCATGACCCCAGAGATGATGTTCCCCACCGTCCACGACGCCGTGCTGCACTGCCAACACTCTCAGCCCACCAGATGCCATAACCAATGAAAGCAGCTGACAGGAGAACGACAGCTCACACGTCCTGACCTGCACAGCAGATGTGGAAGACGCACCGGACCGGAGAGGCGGTGATCATGTCTCCATGCGTGATCCACCAGCACAGTGGAGATGAACTGAGCAATCATTCATATTGAATAGATGAGTGCTTATAGCTGTGCTGGATGTTTGAGTTGCTAAAATTTTAAGTGCCCAAAGTAGCGAGACACAAGACCTTTATCCAATCAGAAACTCAGGATCGAGTTTCCAGCTGACATTCCTACAGCCTTATTCTTACTGTGCATCCTCTCTGGCAGGACATGCTGGGAGGGGATTGTTTTAGAGTTGCACTTTTAATGTATTTTTGTAGTTCTTTAAGTGTTGCCAGTGTTCTGCCTGGAGAAGCAAGTTTTAAAGTGAACTGCTGCTGCTGCTCTTCTCCAAATAATCATGTTAGAATGATTTGTGGAAAAGTCCAGTTTGTGGTGGAAACTTGTTTGAAACTGCCTCTCTTTAATCATGCTGATTACTGAGATGATGTCCTTTTATCGTAGTTACTGAGGTGTTGTGTACTGATGGATGACTGTTATATTTTCAGCTGTATTTCTGTGGAATTATGTAAACCTGCAGAAGCACCATCACTGGTCGACCTGCAGTGTCATGTATGTTGTTACCATAGTGGCTACGTTTGCATTGCTGTCTGAGTGCAACCCTACTTTGTTATTGTACAATCTGTCAGGACATTTTAGTATGCTGGGTGTTTTCTTATTTTTGAAAAGCATTAGTTGTGCCGTTATTGAATAACACAGGATGCCTTTAAAATTAACCATGTGGTTATTTTACAATATTCAAACATGAATTGATTCCAATCTGGAATAAACTTTATTTTTAAGTGAACAGGTGACAACAAAAGAGGACAATCTTTTTTGACTCTTCTGAAAGTAAAAAGCCAAAGAGGAAACACACACTCTCACACACACACACACACTCTTAGTTGTAGGTCATGTATCTGGGGGTGGCGCTGAACTTGGCGTAGGACTTGATGACCTTGTTAACGGCCTCCAGGAAGTCTTTCTCTGTGGCGATCTTCCTGCGAGCTCTGATGGCGAACATGCCCGCCTCTGTGCACACGCTGCGGATCTCAGCACCTGGCAGGAAACACATGACATCAGATTCTGCTCGCAGAACGGTTCTCGGGTTCATGCTCATGAGCCAAAACCTGAAAATCTCCTGAATTAGACGCTCCTGTTTGGCCATTTCATGCTACAGAACATTAAACATACAAATGTTTGAGTGCTGAGCTGCGTCCTCCCAAAATATTTTGCTCTTCAGATCTACTTCATTACAACCAAGGAGGCTCAAGTGCATTTGGACAACCACTGTGCACTGTGTTTCCAAGACATTTAATCTGTCACATTAGATCTGATGATTTATCATCATTGCTGTCCTGTGAAAAACTAAAACACGCATCTCCAAGACATCAATGTTTCATGAGTTATTAAAAACAAGTCTGTTTTCAGATAATCCAACTGGTTTTAAAATAGTTTGTTTAATTTAGGAAGTGTGGTTACTTTCTCAACCGATACTTAACCCTTCTGTAATGAAGGTAAATAAAAATGAGATGCATAGTTTTTAATTGGACAGTGACAGAATGTTGTTACACTGCACCCTTGTGGCCACACATCAGTACTACAGCAGTGAACAAAACATTGAAGGCAAATTTTAACTCCTGTGCAGACTAACTGGGAATCAATTATCAAATCAGCAGCATTAGAAGCAACTAAGGAAGAATCACAAATTTCATAATAAGCTTATAAATGTTCCTATGAGCCTAGAATGATCATTTTAGGACAGGAAGCAAGGTAAACTCGTGTAAAACAGAGCTGCAGAGATAAAGAGGCTATTTTAATAAGTAAACAGATAAGGCAGCAGATGTCAAACACAAAGAGAATGTGTGTCTTTAGAGGACAGGTGACATGAAAACGGGGACTGAATGCTGTTGTGTCAGTCTTACCGGTGCTGTTGGGGCAGAGACGAGCCAGCAGCTCAAAGCGGATGTCTCTCTCCACACTCATAGAGCGGGCGTGGATCTTGAAGATGTGTGTGCGACCCTGAAACACAAAACAAACACGGTTAACAAAAGAACACATACATGCAAGTTGAGAGGAGCACAAAAATATCCAGTTTCATGACTGATCCTGTTCTATAGTTTTATATTGGACATATAGAATAATCTGCATGACAAAGTGCTCACCTCCAGGTCAGGCAGGCTGAACTCGATCTTCCTGTCCAGACGGCCGGGTCTCATCAGGGCCGGGTCCAGTGTGTCCGGTCTGTTGGTGGCCATCAGCACTTTGATGTTGCCTCGAGGGTCGAAGCCGTCCAGCTGGTTGATGAGCTCCAGCATGGTCCTCTGGACCTCGTTGTCTCCACCAGCACCGTCGTCAAAACGAGCACCTGGTAGGTTCAAAAACAAAGGACAAGTTGAGGGCGGGCATCACATTGTCCAAAGGTGTTGTCTTGTGTTGTTACATGAGGATTTCCCACAATTCTATTGAGTGTCACTACACTGCATTTTAAAAGCAATTAAGTATTTCAGGATAGCACAAAAGACAAAAAACTGTACACAGAGAAGAAAAGGCGGCTGGCTGAAATTATATAAATTGATAAAAATCTGGCTGTTGTGGGTAAATAGACCTGGTGCTGTTCTATGAGATTAGAATCACCAGTTATCTCAACAAATATCTGAATTCTCTGGATGTTGCCCTCATGTGAACATGGTTTAAACCATTTTATGTGAAAATGCAGCTGACACATAGAGTGGGACCGTGAGGCGAGCCTTACCTCCGATGGCATCGATTTCATCAAAGAAGATGAGACAGGCCTTCTTAGTCCTGGCCATCTCAAACAGCTCACGCACCATCCTGGCTCCCTGGAGACACAAACAGGAAGGGAGAGTCAGTGCTGACATTCATCAGCACTCCCAGTTTAAAACTGTTTCTCTCTTCTGCACACTCACCTCTCCCACATACTTCTGCACCAGCTCAGAGCCGATGACTCTGATGAAGCAGGCGTCCGTCCGGTTGGCCACAGCGCGGGCACACAGAGTCTTTCCTGTGCCGGGCGGCCCGAACAGCAGCACACCTTTTGGAGGCTCAATACCCAGATTGACAAACCTCTCAGGCTGGTGAGAGAAATCAGAGAAAAGCATAATTGCGCTAAAGAACAGGAGTGTGATGGCTGAATGAACATTTCATCTGAGTCTGAAGAGCTGTTGCGACTAGAAAAATCGATCCAGAGCATTTGCGAGCACTCACATGGAGCAGGGGGGTCTCGACCACTTCTCTCAGCTTTTCAATCTGCTCCTTACATCCACCAACATCACTGTAGGTCACATCAGGCTTCTCCTCCACCTACATAAGAACATGAGTCATTACTCAAGCTGACAAATATTGCATCTCATTTTGGAAAATGAATTTTGGAAATGCAATTTTATGTTTGTAACAAAGTCTCCTGGTGCGTTCATACCTGCATCATGGTGACAGTTGGGTCAATTTTTGGAGGCAGAGGAATGTGGATCTGATACTTGTTTCTGTCCACGCTGGAACAACAGAAGGGTCGTACGCAGAGTTTTAAAGCAGATATTTATCAGACAATTGCTTTTAAATACTATTCAATACATTTAAATCGTAATTCTGCCTCACCCGACTCTCATGCCCTCTTCAATGTCAGTTGGGGCCACCTGGTCGCTCAGGTCCACCACAAACTTGGCAAACTGTTTGACATTGATGATGTATTTGGGGTCCTCAGAGTCTGCATTGATGATCTTTGTGCATCTGTTAAGAGTAATCAATAAACTAATTAAATACACAGGAAAAAACAAACAAACATTCAATACAATAATCACACATGAAGTCAGGAAACAGTAAAATCTTGTTATGGAGCCCTCATCGCAGAATACTGACGTGTTTATACAATTACTTTGACAGACGATGGATATTATATTTACAAGGTTTTCAGATAAATAATGTAGGAAGGATAATTAAATTAATTTTGGAGAATGGATTATCATTTGCAACATTTATACACCAACTAATCAAACATGTTTTGGAAAGGAAGAGAGTGTATAATATAATAATGATATTATAAGACTGGATACTGTCTGGGACTTAATTATAATGTTGTTTAGAGCTGCAATGATTAATCAAATCAACAGAAAATGAATCGCCAACTATTTTTATAATCTTTTAATTATTTAGAGCCATTTTATGAGCCAAGAAAAAAAATGTAAAAATATTCTGATTCCAGCTTCTTAAATGTGAATATTTTATGGTTTCTTTAACTATGACAGTAAACTGAATATCTTTAGGTTGTGGACTGTTGGTCGGGACAAGACAAAACATTTTAGATGGCATTTTTGGATTTCGGAGAAAGTGATCAACATTTTTCACCATTATCTGACATTTTATAGTCCAAATAACTAATCGATTAATCAAGAAAATAATCATCATATTAAACGATAATAGTTGCAGCCCTGATGTTTAGTCTTTTCCTGGGTGTTGAGTGAAATGAACATTGAATGTCTCTACCTGCTCGGCCATCATATCTGCATTAAAAAAATTCTCAGAAGCTCCATCACCTTGAATGTTGTTTAAGAAACACCAATAGTAACGACTGAAATATTGTCAAAGTATTAGTATTTAGTCAAAAATAGTGCAATGTTTCATTTTGTCACTATCACCCAGCTAGCTTTACCTTGCCACCTGCAGCGGCTGTTCACTCTGCAGAGTCTGTTTGTCAGCAGCCAGATCCCAGAGAGCCGGTGGGGCCAGGCCTGTGTCTGACTCCTTAATGCCTATCAGAGCCACAAAACACAACCAGCACTCAGTCACAACATCTGCAGCCAGCTACGTACTGAGGAAATATAGGACATGGTAATGCCAAAAACATGAGTGTATGTGTACATCACCGACCTGTCAGCTCGTTGATCTTCTTGAGAAGCTGTTGGATGTCATCTTCCACCTGTTTGATCTGTCTGGAGTAGGTACTTTGACCCTGACGACATACAAAATTAAAGCAGCGTGAAATTAATAATCATGCAAATTCAATTTCACTGTTTTCACAGTCAGGTCAATTGATGCACAGCTTTTTTTTTTTTTTTAAAGGTCATACTTACATAAGTTTTCAGCAGGGCAATGTCTCCTTCATCCAGAGCTGTGTTGAAGATGAAAACACGTCAATGAGTTTGCAGTCTGTCAGCGGGCCGCTAGCTACCGATTCACACATATTTATCTCATACATGGTTGCTGCTTTAATGTAAAGTGTTACCACAGCAAACAACTTGATGATTTGTTACCTTTATTGACTTATCCGTTTTATTGGCTAGTAAAATAACATCATTTAGTTTTACCGAGCTGAGCTAACGTTAGCTCGGCAGCTAATAACGACTCTTCTGTTCAGCAACATTTACTGTTTTTTTTTTAAAGAATAGTTTGATTTTTCGATATACCTCTGATAGGTGAGTCATCTTTTTCCTCCTCCTTTGTCTTCCGTTGGTCGTCTCCTAAATAATCCGGCATATTTAAGATGAATAAACTGCTCCTCACGGAAAAACAGCTAAACGGCACAATTACACAGCAGCTTTGCGTTTCCGCCGCTGTGCACGACTTACTGGAAGTAAAGGTCGGAGTTTAATAGAGGATGTACCGCCGTTAAAAATATTTCTCTTTACATGTACAATACATTCATTATAATTTCCAAAAATAAATACCCGTTGAATGTTGTATTTTTTCAATTAATATAGCTGGGTTTTCTGTGAAAAGGCAATTATTAAAATAAATGTGGCGGAACTGAAGTATTGAGGAGCCGTCGCTGTACTGTAACACGGACTGTTTAGCGGCGTGACAGCAGACTCGTTCTCCATCGCGATATTTTTTTTCCTAGGAAGGTGAAGTCATGACCCGCCTTATTCTGCCTCTGATTGGCTTGCCCTGGTCCTCTTACCTTAACCCTAACCAATCTCACTCCTCATGGCTAAACCTAACCAACCCAACCAAAGAAGACAACGACGACTTAGCCAATCAGAGGCAGAGGAGGGCGGGTTGTGACTTCGCCATCCTAGGAAAAATAATTTGTCTTCCCGATCTGGCACTTGTAAAGAGCATAGAGGCCCATGTGGTGTGTGAATGTGCGGGATACTTACTTAAGCACTTTTATAAAGCTTTCACTTGGTAATTTCGGCACCTGGATGTTCGCGTAACCTGTTTTTGTAAGATGTTGTTGGAAGCGTTGGACGGAGATGAGACGGCGGTGTTTAAAGCCGCTGCCGGTAAGAACTGGAGGAGGCCGGAGGGAGGCAGCTAACTCAGCTACAGCACAGGGTGTTATATTCAGACTAGCTTTCAGCTGAAAAGCAGACAGCAAGGACTGAGCTAATATTAGCAGCTCATTTGAAGCCTAGAAGAGTCTCTCTATTCCTCATTATTTGTGTGTTCTGTAGTTTTTGTTTTACGGGTGTTTTACTGTGTTGCATAATGTGTTTGAGCTGCTGCCCACTCATGGCTGCACTTGCTGCAGTGATTTATTGTTGGCAGATAAATGATATTTAACACTTTCACTTGTGTGACATTTCAGTCTTCAACGTGTCCGCATGTCAGATAGTCGTTATCTGGCTGTTAATATATGTCTGAACACCTGTTGTACCTGCTGTCAGGCCTGTCACCGTTTTCACTGAACACTAACACAGAGTTGTAGTCCCTTTCTGCCTTAAAGGGAAAGTTCAACCCAAACCATAAAAAAACGTAGACTTCCTCTTAATGTAACTGAGTTGAGATTTGGTGGTCTCCAAACCAGATACAAACCAGGTAATCACACCAACATTATATCTGTTCAGTGCCTATGGCAGCAAATCATACATGAAAAATAATGTATTTGCAAGAAAATATAAATCATATGTAATTTGGGTGAACTTTCCCTTTAATTTCTTAATGTTTTGCATAGAGTAGAATAACTAGAATGAAAAATAAGGGATCTCATCAAATGTTTATACTATATTTGTGTTAAAAAAAACAAAAGAACATCAACAAATCGTTGTCAGTTATGTCTTTCTCTCCTCAGCCTCTGTGCAGGTTCAGGTGGAGCCGGTGGGACGCTGGTTTGAGGCCTTTGTGAGGAGAAGGAACAGGAATGTGTCCGCCTCATTTCAGGAGCTGGAGGAGGAGCAGGTGTCCTCCGAGGAGTCAGAGGATGAGGAGTTTCAGGTGGAGGAATACGCCATGCTCCGAACACTCGACCCGAAAGACTGGAAGGTATCAGTTCAAAATCAAAGAATTATGTTGCAGAAAGATTCTCTGCTTCCACAGTTCATTTGGGATTTTAACATATTTTTTTGTGATAATTGATCAGCACATACCTGGGATTTGGGAATTATTTACCCATATATGTAATTGAACACTGTAAGATCCTGTCAAATTATTTCTATTGTCAAAATGTATTTCTGAGCTGGATCTTAATGTTCACACTAGGTGTTGTAACACTGCATATCCCCATAATGGTGTTTTGTTTTTAGGCTACTCAGAATATATTAAATATATCATTATTTGACCTCTCTGTGTTGTTACTTTTTGTCAGAATCAAGATCATTATTCTGTCCTCGGTCTCCCCCACTTGAGGTACAAAGCCACTCAGAAACAGATCAAAGCTGCCCGTGAGTATGTTTCCTCCTCCTGCTGTCATGAATCAGTTTCTTACAATAAGTCATTTTGCTCACATTCTCTGCTGTTTGTCAACAGACAAAGCGATTGTGTTGAAGCACCATCCTGACAAGAGGAAAGCTGCTGGAGAACAGATTGTAGAAGGAGACAACGACTACTTTACCTGTATAACTAAAGGTATATTACACTGTTACTGGTTGTTAGCAACGCTATTATTATCACTGGGGGGTCTTTAACTCAAGTCATGTTTCTCTGCTTGTCATCTTTTGAACCGCAGCTATAGAAGTCCTGTCAGACCCTGTGAAGAGGAGAGCCTTCGACAGCGTAGATCCCACCTTTGACAACGCTGTGCCTTCTAAGAGCGAAGGCAAAGAAAACTTTTTCGAGGCGTTTACTCCCGTTTTTGATAGAAATGCCAGATGGTCTTCCAAAAAGCACGTGCCCAAACTGGGAACCATGGATTCCTCTTTCGAGGAAGTGGATAATTTTTACTCTTTTTGGTAAGCAGCAGAGTTCTTGGGGGCAGGGAAAAGGCGTCGCACACTCTGGCTCCATATGTATTTCTCTTTTATTTAGATGATCTTCAAGATCGGCAATAATAGTAGGAGACTGATATTTTATGTGATTAGACAATGATGTTCCACCAATAATCAATCAAATAATCAAGAGGCCTTCAGTGAGGTGATAAAGCAGGCAAAATGTTTAAAACTGAAACACTTAGAGAATAGCCAGGCTATATCACCAGCTAGGAAGAATGATGGATCCAGAGGGTATAAATGAGGCATTCAGGGAATACTGTTCTAAATTATATACTTAAGATTGTGCGTCAAATAGTTCAGAAATAGAAGAGTTCTTCGCTGATTTAAACCTTCCCACTATAAAGGGGTATAAAATATAAAAAGTTCCCATTTCAGAAATTAAGATACAGCAAGACCACATAATCTATAAAGCAGCTCTCTCTGTGGCTCAGCTGTAGCTTTGTCACTGGAAGCACAGAAAGCTTTTGACAGAATAGAATAGCCGTATCTATTCTTTGCACTGTCTTAACTTGGCTTTGGTCCAAATATTTTTAAAATGGGTCAAATCATTATATAATGGTGCCATGTCTTTTGTGAAAACTAACAGTTTGTCTAAAAAGCTTTTGTTTTACTTGCTCTACCTGCCAGGGTCGTCCAGTCTCATTGATACTCTTTGTTGTAGCCTTGGAACCTCTGGCATGTGCCATACGTAGCAACATGACTTTAAATCTAGTTTATACACAGAGGACATTTTATTAACATTAAGTAAACTTGTGCAGTCTATTCCATCAGTGCTAAGGCTTATCAATACATTTAGTACTTTTTCTGGATACAAAATAAACTGGAGTAAATGTGAGGCAATACCTCTTAACTGTAATACTTTTTCTACTGACTGGTAATGCACCATTCATGTGGAAACCTAATCGGATTAAATACTTGGGTATTTTAATCAAAACCCTTATTTCAAAAATCTATGAACTGAATGCCCAATGTTTATTGAGGAAAGTAAGAGATGACATAAAGAGATGGTCTTCTTTGTCAGTGTCTCTGTTGGGGAAGTGCTGAAGATGAATATTCATCATGTCACATTTAGCCATGTTTCCATCAAGGTGGTTCAAGGAATTAAAAACTTTGTTCTCATGCTTTTTGTGGTGTAATAAGAAACCTAAAGTAAGCCTAAAGAAACTTTCAGTGCCAGGCTGTGCCAGACATTTACCAATATTATTTATCTTATAATGCCAGATATTCTACTGCATGGGGTTATGGGAACCCTAATGTAATAGGCAGTTGGGAAAGGCTGGAGGGATAAATTGTTGCTAATCTTAACAACAAATCTTTGGCTTCTTTGTGGTTTTATCCTCCTGCAGAACTTGATACTCCAATTATTAATTTATCTTGTAGAATTGCTAAATTAGTCCATAAAAGGCTAAAATTACAGGAACCTCTCTCCCATCTTGCCAGGAGGCAAACCATTAGTCATTGCCTGTTGGCAGAGTTCTAACATTAAATGCCTGGAAGATATAATGATTGATAGGAAAATAGTTTCATATAGTAACCTAAAGGTAAAGTATAACCTAAATGATGCCTCCTTCTTGCCTTATCAACACATATACTCCATAGTCAAATCTAAATTGCATAAAGGCGTGTCAATGACGACAGAGAAGGGTATAGACAGGATGTTGTTGACAGGAAAGGTTTGGTCTCTATTATGTATAAACTTGTGAATCTCTCTGTAAGAGGCAGAATCAAAACTCTTAACAGTGACAGGAACTACAGCCAATCAGATCACTTCAAACAAAGTGACAAAAACCATTATTTCTGCTGTTAAAGGTACAACTTTGATTCATGGAGGGAATTCTCATACTTGGATGAGGAGGAAAAGGAAAAAGCTGAATGGTGAGCTTCTAATACACACATTTTTTTTAGACCTGTGTTATATCTTTTAAAGTGTGACTGACTTGTTTTAATTTTTCCCCTTCAGTCGAGATGAGAGGAGATGGATTGAAAAGCAAAATCGAGCTTCCAGAGCTCAGAGGAAGAAGGAGGAGATGAACAGAATACGAACACTAGTTGGTACAGAGCCATAAGATATTTAAACAAATCCTTAACAACTTGTCTGTGTAAATAATATTTGGTGCACAAGTCAGGAAATCACTGATAAAAGTCTGTGAGATTGATCAGTTATTTTGGTTTGTTGCAGATACGGCCTACAGCTGTGACCCTAGAATAAAGAAATTCAAAGAAGAAGAGAAAGCCAGGAAGGAGTCTGAGAAGAAGGCTAAAGCTGAAGCCAAGAAGAGAGAGCAGGAGGAGAAGGAGCGAGTAAGTTTCATTCACATTCACTCAAGGCCTGAACACCAGATACTTTTCCAAAACCAACAATGAATGAGACATACAGAATATCAGCAGAACTAGTCTCACCAGCACGTCAACCTCTTGATAGGTCAGGGTTTATGTTTTGTTGACTCTTTCTTTTTAAATTCTGTTTTGTCAAATGTTGATCAGTCAGTTATGTGTGTGTGTTACAGGCCCGGCAGGCGGAGTTGGAGGCAGCTCGTTTGGTGAAGGAGAAGGAGGAAGAGGAGGCCAAGCAGGCAGCCCAGCAGGCCAAGAAGGAGAAGGAGATCCAGAAGAAGGCCATCAAGAAGGAGAGGCAGAAACTCAGGACTACCTGCAAGGTCAACTCTCATAGAAACACTCTTTGCTAGTCTCACACCTGTGCAGATACTTGAGATCTGCATGAACCATGGTGCTTTAGTTCATGTCATCTTTCCTCGCTCCACAGAACTGGAATTACTTTGCTGACAATGAAGCAGACAGTGTGAAAATGATGGAGGAGGTGGAGAAGCTCTGTGACAGGCTGGAGCTGACAAGGTAGAGTAAAGTAGATCATCACTTTAATGAATCTGAATGCTTTCAAGATTATTGTGGACACATTAAGTTTGGAAAATGGGGGGCCAGGAGATATTAAATGGATTATTTTATGTTGTTTGTTTGCAGCCTGCAGTCACTGAATGAAATCCTGGCCTCAGGCTCAAAAGAGGACAGTAAGATAGCAGTGGAGAAGCAGGTATAAAAGGACATAGCACTTTTTTTTTTTTTTTTTTTTGTGACAGTTCACGTTTATTTCAGGAGGCCCTGCACATACCACTGAGGGATTGTAAGTCAGTGTACATCAAGTCCTCAAACGTCTGTCCCTCCATTCAGGTGCAGGAGGTGAACGCCCAGCTGCAGAGGGAGAGGGATGCCGAGGTTCAGGCCAGGCAGGCGGCTCGCAGCGCCGAGCAGGCCAGTGGAGGAGGAGGAGGCGGGGGGAAGGGCTGGAACGAGGAAGACCTCCAGCTGCTCATCAAAGCTGTCAACCTGTTCCCCGCTGGAACCAACGCCAGGTAGACCCTCAGAATTACAACAGCTACTCTGCAGGGCAGTGATGAGCTCGATGGCTTTATCATGGTTTTCAATATGTGGAGGTTATTTTAAGTGATTGTAATGGCAAAATATTATGTGCTTATCATCTTTGTATTCCAAAAGTTCTAGAAAACAGAAAGTGACCCTTCTGTAGATTTTTGTTAGAGTAGGTTGATGCATTTATTTCCTCTTACTAACCATTACAAGTAGAGTGTTTTTGTTCCTCCCTCCAAGGGTTTTTGGTCCACGCTGTTATTTGTCACATCATGGTGTAAACGTCTTGTCATTTATTGATGCAACTTGGGGAGAAATTAGCACTATTTGGATATGAATCCAAAAAGTGATATATAGTGATTTATAGTGCACTATTATCAAAATTGATGACGTTCATTGTTTTTCCATTCAGATGGGAAGTTATTGCCAACTATATGAACTTACACTCCACCAGCGGCATGAAGAGGACAGCCAAAGATGTCATCAACAAAGCCAAAAATCTACAACGGCTAGGTATGCTCAGATACGAGGAAAATAAGTTTTTTATAATGATTTATAAAACTTAGAAACCACATTCAGGGCTGTTAAATTCTGCATTACTGAATGCTTTTTTTCTTTTGGTGGTTCTTAAAACTTTTGAACATATTAAAGTAGTAAATGTGTTTCTGCTTTAAGGATTAAAATGTCAATTCCACAGTAGACAGTTATTATCAGTAAAAATAACACTGGACCAAACAACAGACTTAGTAAAGTGTGTTTCAGACTTTTATGTCATAGAAATATCTTTACTTGAAAGTTAGAGTTTTATTGTCAACCCATCCATATATACAGTACCAGTCAAACGTTTGGACACACTTTCTCATTCAAGGGAATGGGAAAGTGTGTCCAAACATTTGACTGGTTCTGTAAGGACACAGTAGGGACTACATTTTGTTTCTTTGAGGGCAATGGAGCTATATTTAATGTTTAAGCATGGTAAAAAAGATGGCAACATAAGGTGCAAGAAGAAAAACGAAACAAAAACTGCAAGGATGTAAACATTTGATTGTGTTGATAAAGTTCATTTTCAGCTGATATAACAATATAAGCATTTAAATCAAATGCAGTTGTATGTACCGTCATTGATCATGTCAATAAGATGTCCTGTTGTCGTCTCCTCAGATCCAGTACAGAAAGATGAGATTAACAGAAAAGCCTTTGAGAAGTTCAAGAAGGAACACTCTTCAGTAGCTCCCTCCATAGACAACGCTGTCCCCTCTGAGAGGTTTGATGGTGAGTGATGTCTGTAACTGTATGAAAAATGTGATCAACTGACCAAAACCACAACACGCATTACATTTGTCATATTTTATATCCTAACTGATAAAAAGATTCCTCCAGTCATGTGTTCTTGTTGTGGGCTGTTTAATTTGTTGGAAAGAGGGAAAATTGCTATTGTTAGACAAGTTATGTGTACATCCTTATAACCTCCTTCTTCTGAACATGCAGCAGAATGCAATGCAAACCAAACCCTTAGAACACATTTACAGGCTGATCAGTGTCAAATATTCATAAGAGCTGTGTAACAGTGACCCCCGCTATGTGTCGTCCCTCAGCCTCTGGTGGTGAGGGTAATGCTGCCCCCTGGACCACAGAGGAACAGAAACTTCTGGAACAAGCCTTGAAGACCTATCCAGTCAGCACACCTGAGCGGTGGGAGAAGATCGCAGCCGCCGTCCCCGGACGCAACAAGAAAGACTGTATGAAGAGGTACAAGGTAAGATAACGTGGTGGTCTGCTATTGGATTTTAGACTTGTTACCAGCCAACAGTAGTATTTACACTTAGCTTAAATAATGTCAGTCAGATGAGCAGCCCTGCATGTTTCATGGGGGTGTTGAGTCAACTTTTAATTTTGCTGGCTGTAGGTTGTGTTAATTTTGAGGTGTTTCTAATATTTTGTCCACCCCATTTAGATCAGTGAGGATGGATAGATATAGAAATGCCTCAGTATAAACTAGTGTCTATAATAGTGCTGGTCTTCTAACATTTATTCTTCTGTTTCTGACAGGAACTGGTGGAGATGGTTAAAGCCAAGAAAGCTGCACAGGAGCAGGTGGCAGCCAAGAGTAAAAAATGACAAGAACCACAAAAGACAATAGTATCTGTGTTATTTTAACATTATTGTGTTGGTCTTTATTTTATAATAAAAAAAAAAATTAAAGGAGGAAAAAATACTACAGACAATACTTAAATATGGAGTTTGTGTTTCTCTGCTGTACAGTTGATGGGTGACGTGTCTTCAGAGGTTCAGCTTCTCATCCAGAACATTCCACTGCGGATCTGGTTGTAGTCTGGCAGCTGTTCAATTGGACCTGAGACAAAAAGCAAAGTGTATTGAATGTCATTGAAACTGCACAACTTGGGTTTTATTTTGTTTTAAGTCATCAGTTCTATCAGATCAGACCTGTACTTAAAATAACTGCTGGGAACAGTGTTACTGCCAAAAATACATCTAATAGGGCAACAAACACGAGCAGTTAGACGTGTTATAAACAAACTTATTTGGAAGAGAAAACAAAGGTGAACAGTGAAATGTTTGCCTTCATCACAGTTTACAGACAGACTTCCAGGTTAAACTCTGCCAAACTGTAAGCTTGTGTACAACCTCTCTAATTGTCTCAATGCTTGTGTTTGTTGCCCTGTTGATCCTGTTTTTAGCAATGTAACTCTATTCTGAAATCTCAGCAAGAATATTGGTGAGTACAATTTAATCATAACTGATGGATTTGGAACAAACTGTAGTTTGATTAAAATCAATTCAGAGCAACTGCAACCAATCAGTACCTTACATATTATTACTAACACTAGTTTCATTTATAGTACCTCTGAATATTTAGTGCATTAGGTGTATATAAAAAAAGGCCAGCTCATATCTTTGACAGTGGCTTCTGTGTTCTATGCAAAGACGACAATATTTTGACATTACATAGCTGGGACACATTAAAGCTGCACTTTGGGGAGAAACTTGCAGCTTGCAGTCATTTCCTCCTCCCACAGACTGTCACATTCAAACTGTCTTAAAACAATATTTTTCCTCTCTTCCTGTGTGCAGTTAACCTTTTTTAAATTCCTGAGTACTGACTCTACAAATGTTTCTTCTTGCTGCCTTCATGTCACATTTACACAATGCAGCTTGAGTTCAGAGACAGATGCTACATACAAGGTAGAACAGAAATCCTCAAAAACAGATTAAGTATTGAACAAGTTATACTAAGACATTACTCTAAATCCATTATAAAAATTTAAACAACAGCAACATACCAACTGCAGCGATGGCAGGAGCTTTGTTGTAGATATATTTGGTGCACACATCCTTAATGGTGGTAGCATCGATGGCCTATTGGAGGGCAGATAAAACATTTAGAAAATATTAGACACAGAAACAGTTTGTCAGAACAATTCTCCCACTGTCCTTATCTTATACTCTTGAGTATTAAATTCCATTAAGCACGTGGAGCAAAGTAAAATGCTGAATTATAATAGCATATTTGCTACTTTTGTGATATTTCCCATTGAAAGAGGATGTTGCTGTGGGACAGAAAAAAGTGAGGATCATTCTGTAAACCCATGTGATACCATTTCAGGAGAGAAGGGCAGTTTGAAGAGGAATTACTTGAACATTTGAAGTGATTTTGTTAGTTCAAGTCATTTGTGTCTACAGATGTAGCAAGGTCACCATTAAAGGCTATGGTCACTTTTTTCCCCAGTATGTCTTAAAACAATACTCAAATGGCGAAAGATCCCTTCCTAACACTATTTCATTTGAAGGAAATGACTGTGCAGTTGAAGCTAATATGAGGTGTCAGCAGTCTGAGTTGGACAAATCAAGTGGGTATTTTCAGAAGTCTTCAGTACAAAATTCCCTCTGCGAGGAAATGAAGGAAATGCCTTTTTAGCACAGAATGAGGAATGTAAAACCATGTCGCATTTGACTTCTTGAGTATCAGTAAAGAAGCCATTGAAAGTTATTAAAAGCCGTTACACTGGATGGAAGTGTGGGAGCCCTGTGTAGTGGGTGAAATTTGACTGTATCCACTCACGTCGATTCTGGCCTCCAGCTCATGCAAAGGGATCCTGCGGCTGTAGCACAACATCTGCCTGCCGATGTCCTCGCAGATAGGGGTGGATCCTGGAGAGAGAGCAAATAAACACGACCATGTTAGGAACGTCTCTGCTTCTCTGATAATCAGTGCTGCCTGATGTGATGCTGCCTTACCGTCGAGATGCAGGAGCATGTTGGTCTTGAGCAGATTTTTGGCGCGAGCCACTTCGCTCTCCGTCACACTCGTACAAAGAGACATCCTGACAGGGAGCAACGACAAGACAAAATCTTAAGCAAACAAGGCCTAAACTTACCAATTTCTATAGTAAATCTGATTTTCCCGTCAGTGTGAGTGTACTCACCATTCCATCTGGGTGAAGTGCATCATGTCGTTGATGGTGCCGGGCTCACACACCATGTAGAGCCCCCACAGGCCTGTGTCTGTGTAGCAGGTGTTGAAGGACTGGAAGCTGTGGCACAGGTTTCCCTGACAGGCCATCTGAGCCAGCTTACTGGACAGATTCTGGGTTCACAAAGGACACAATACAGCAGAGATGTAAGAGCACTGAAGCAGGACCTGTGCAGTGTCTGCTGCTTGTTTATTACATACACACTGCTGTGTGTCTGTTTAGAAACATGTTGCAGGAAGATATGTACATGTGTGAGCAGCCGGTAGTTTGAAGCTTTTGAAGTTGTGGTGTGCATCATGACGTAAGATGTGTAAGTTTCATTGACACTCACCACTCCTCCGCCAAACGAGCGGTCCCAGTTTCCAATCAGTGTGTTTGCCACCATGAGAGGGATGGTGTCAGGGTGCGACCATCCGACCGCCTCCACTGCGATGGCGATATGAGCCAGGGGCATCTTGTCGTCACGCACGCGGATCTGACAAGCAACAGGTGCAACACTTTCAGCGGCCTGAAGTCATATTTTACCTGATAGTTTCTTACTTTCTTTCTTTTTCTGTATTTATTGTGTGGCGATGTGTGGTATTGTTAGACTGGAAACTACCTCCTTACCTCACTTCCTGTGAAGTGGCATGGAGGAAGTGCCGGAGCCTCGCCCTCATATCTGCCAGGAAGTTTTCCAAAGTGATACTTGGCCAAATCAATGAGCTCATCGTGAGAAACTCCTGATTGAAAACAGAGCACAGAATATCCTGAAGGTCAGAACTGCCTGAAACTCAGATTTTACTTTGGTATGAATACATGAATTTGGTTTGGGCCAAAAAAAATGAATCAACAATGATGATCTCAGCTTACTTTCATTAGTTTTAAAATTCCCTGTTCCATTCACTGGCAAAGATAGACAACCAAGGTGCCTATCTTCCCCATCAGCCTAATTCTTATTGTTTTACTATTCTCAGTAATCAGTGAAAAACAGCTAAATGCTAGTGACAAACAAACAGGGGAGGGTCCACCATTTTATAGGTTCATATTAAAGTGAGCGTCATATCAGCCCATATGAACCAAACAAGTAAGGAGATTAAGAGCTCTCACCTCCAGCAGCAGCCAGCACTATTCTGGGGCCTTTGTAGTGAGTGGTGATGTACTCGACCAGGTCTCCTCTGTTAATCGTCCTGCAATCAACCAAACACACAACTGACTCACAGCATGGAACAGAGGTGTACAACATTTCTTAAAGATCTGGTATTATGGCCTTTTTTTGACAAATTTTTATAAATAATGAGTTGATTTTAAACATATCTATGTTTCCAGCAGAAAAGAGAACAGACAGCCGGTCTTTGTCACCACTAATCGAAGCAGTTGTGTGTCTTACTTGATGTTCTCTGTGGGGCCCAGGATGGTTCTGCCCAGTGCTGTGGACTGGTACGCAGTCGCATGCAGGTAATCGAACACCACTTCCTGCAGATTGGTCTCCACTTCCTGCATCTCTCTGAGGATCACCCCTCGCTCCCTCTCGATCTCTGCCTCGCCCAGCATGCTGTTCTGGATGATGTCGGCCAGGATCTCCACAGCTTGGGGGGGAAAAAACAGCACATTTTGTGGGGGGAAAAATGTAACTATGGTTTGTAATGTAATGTGTGCTGTAATGTACTTTTTTGTTTACTATCTTTCCCTCAACTTACATCATCTACTTCAGTCAATGATTTCCTACATTTCCCAGAATGCCTTTTGACAACACCCAGAGAATAAGTGAGTTTGCAGTAATAATGGCGGTGGTGAGTGAAAGCTTTCAACTTTTATCAACTGAAATTTAAATTTTTGAAGAACCTTTAAACACTTATATAAGAAATAATAAAATACATTAACTTTACACCATCGAAGTCCACAAATGAGATAGAGAATGAATGGGAAGTTATCTCTTTCTCTCAATGGCCTCTATGGACTCCAAATGATGGAAATCTGTCATAGCAACAGAGAACTTTAATTCCCGGTGATTTCTCCAGACACCTCGCTTTCTAGGAGTCCAGCATGTTTTGTGGCTGCATTGCATTCTGGTCTATTAAGGGACCTGTCAACATGGTTGTCCCTACATCTCAGGGTGGGCTTGTTTTCCCTGTAACATTCAGCTCCTCTGACCACGTTGTACCTCGTGGGAGATCCTTAGAGAAAGCCTTGGCGTAATACACAGTCTGCTCCCGGGACGTGTAGGCGTTCAGGTGCGCCCCCATGTTCTCAATCTCCAACTCCAGATCCAGCTGGGAGCGCTTTCTGGTACCCTGTCAAACACACAAACAGACAACAAACCTTGGAATATGTTTTTATAATATAAGAACGAAAACATACACTCTGTTATTCCTTTCCCTAATCATGAAAGTTATATTCAATTCAATTCAATTTTATTTATATAGTGCCAAATCACAACAAATGTTATCTCAGGGCACTTTACACATAGAGCAGGTCGAGACCGTACTCATTATTCATGTAAATTATTTTAATTATGTTGCCCTACAGATTTCCACTGTTTCCATGTGTTTCTAGCAGGTTTTGCAGGCCTTTTACAAATGTTTTAAACTACAGTGTTTTCTTTATAATTCTTGCATATGTGCAAATAAGAAACATTAGAAAATGCTGCTGCACTGTTACCATCTCACCTTAAATGCCATATGTTCCAGAAAATGTGCCGTGCCATTATTTCTCTGATTCTCATAGCGACTGCCGGCATCTATCCAGAGGCCCACCTGGAAGAAGTCAGTAGTGAATATAGACAGGCTCAATCACATTCACACACTCTCTGCTGCCACTGTAACAGAACTTCACATAACAACCTGAGGTGAGGCTGCCCACTGTGTTAATGAAGCATAACTCTGGACTATTATAACTAATTTAAATCCACTTATTAAGAATTTTTCTAGTGATGTATGTACCTGTGTGTGTGTGTATATATATATATATATATATATATATATATATATATATATAGCAATTACCACAGTTAAATAAATAACAGCTGAATAATAGAAATATAGAACATAAAAATAATAAAACAACAGTATTCATAAAATAATAATAATATAACTACATAAATAATCTCAATACAGATCAAACTGTGACCAAGATAAAGCAGGACATTTCACAGTTGAAAGACACTTAAACTATGTAAAGGTTAAACTGTTTCTAAGTTACATCAAACCTAGTTTGGCAAGTCTGTTCTGCAATCTCAACTTTGATACATCTTCAATAAGCTAATATCTGCAAATTTTTGCTCTAGCTCTAATTTCAATATAAACACATAAAATCTGTATCCTGTTTGTATTTGTATCTATCTATCCATCCAATAGTAGCTGGACCATACAAACAACAACCTGTAACTTACAGTGCATGTGGGGAGCCCAGAGTCCTCAGAAGCCACACGGAGCCCGTTCTCTAACGAGGTCACCTTGGTTTCGGGAACATTTAGGGCCACCTGGTGAGCAGCCTGAGTCGCCCTGAGTCTGTGTTGTCCTGCTGTGAGCTGCAGGAGGAGGACACGGACACGGACACACACAGACACACACAGACACACACAGACACACACAGACACACACACACACACACACACACACACACACACACACACACACACACACACACACACAGAGACACACACAGAGACAGAGACACACACAGAGACAGAGACACACACACAGAGACACACACACAGAGACACACACAGAGACACACACACGTGTTTCCATAATTTTAGAGGACATTACTTTGACTTACATTAATTTCCTGGAGACTTATCCTAACCTTAACCACCGCGTGCCTAACCCCAACCCTAACCTTAATATAACCCTAAACTTAACTTTAAACCGTCTTCACCTTAAAATTAAAGCTTTACGTTAAGGGGACTTGCTTTTGGTCCCCATAAGACAGGCAAGTCCCCACAACGTGAGGAATACCTGATACACACACATGGTTCAACAGCCAGTCATGGTGACATAGCAAACACAGAGCCATGTCGAGAGGTTACCCCCCGTCAGACTACACACCATAGATATATCTTTAAATCTCTATTACACACTGACAGCTGCTGACGAAGCGTTAGGTCGGATAAATGTCTGTAAACACATTCTTCTTACCCTGCTAAGAGAATTAGTCTTCAGTAAATGTCTTTGTAGGAGATATCTCCCAGCAGATGTAAGGCGCTGTAAGGACCCAGCCATATTGTTTATGTCACCCTGCGCAAGCGCAGTTCTTCAATGACGCAATCAGCACGCAACATCCGCCGGCACGGGAAGGCGGGATGATTTGCAAAGTAGTATTGGAAAGTGTAATGTTGCATGTGTTTTTTGCAATTCAGACAGGGAAACAATATTTCATTTGTTTTTTCACTGTGCCCCCCTAAATTAGTTAGATATACAAAACTTTATAAATATGAAAACTGGGTAGGCCTACTAATGTACAGATTGATGTATTTGATGTGATGTTGTATTTTGTGTTCAGAGGGTTGGATAGCAATATATTTTATATAATTCAGCTGCTGATCAGCTGCTTGGTAAATTTCACATCCACACATCTAAATGGTCTGGCTCTAAACCCTGCTGTCTTCAGTTTATTGTTGAACTCAAACAGTATGGCACTGAGAAGACTTTCAATATTTTAAAGGAAGTACATTTTATATGAACTCTAAAAGGACTTACAATGAATGGACTCCTCTGGTTTGTACAAAGTCTTTTTTTTTTTTTTTTTACTGTTTTTGTATAACAATTGTTGTTGTACTTCTTTGTTGTAAATAAAGAAAGTTTTGGTTCTTAGAAGAAAGAAAAATAGAAGACTTTTTAAAAAAAATATATAGAGATAAACGTAGTCATTCAAATGTGATAATATTAACACAAGTTATTATGGAAAAGGAGAAGACTGAAATAATGGTGGATGAAGAAGACCTAAAAAGTTATATTTACATTATACAAACTGAGTATTTATCATTCAGTGCACCTCACCACATTTTCTTCAATTCTTACAACTGTGCATGTTCATAAAATGCTACAAGATGCTCCCATGAGAAAACATTTAGCTTAATTTAGAAATTAATTAATTTGAATCTTTAGAAGCAAGTGTGCAGCACAATGATCTACATCTGAATACATGCTTTCTAGTCATTTCAGATTGACTTTCTGACGCTGTTATGGGTTTATTTTGATAGGGTCTGACAGTTGGGGCGGAAGTGTGGCTTTAGCTTAGCGCGAATTTTCTTCAGTGGTGTCTCAAGTTAGTCTGTTGATTGTGAACCTCAACACGGCAACTCACTGTGAGTGTAAGAGCTAAAATACAATATAATGCAAAGCTGAGAGTCTATGTGTTAGCCGGGACTCAGTTGCTGTATTTCTCTGTCGCAGCTAATGTTAAGTTCTGTGTTGTTGTTAGCTGCTAGCTAATGGTGTAACGTTAAAGTTTGATACTGCAGCGAATTAGTGGCCTAAACTTTACGTTAGCAGATGTATTAAAACAGCAGTAAACAGCTATTATCTTTGGTGTAGCTTCCAGGCAAGAAATGGCGGGTGGCGTAGATCTCATGGACGGTGATCTGGAAGATGGAGAGATCTCCGGGTCCAGCTCGGAGTCAGAGATGGGATCAGCCGGAGCAGCAGCACAAACTCGACCCCAGGTTCCTCCATCTTTCAGCGGCCAGTCCTTCCAGAGCAGAGCCGCTGCACAGAACTCTGCAGCCGCCTACCGCAACAGGACGGCGGAGTGCAGCGACAGTGACGAGGCCTCGTCGGACGAGGAGGCTGCTGTTTGGCGCCGGAAGCGCCAGAAAGTGTCCAACGCTCCTCAGCCACCTGCCTGCATTGCCCGGTCAGGTCCGACCCGCATGCACGACCCCGGGGCGCTGGCAGGCCGCAAGGTGAACAACATCTGGGGCTCTGTGGTGCAGGAGCAGTGCCAGGATGCCATAACCGCAGAGCTGGGCATATTTGGCATGGAGGGTGAAGTTAACATGTCCAGCAGAAATGTGGAGACTTATAACTATGTCCTGGCCCGTAAGATAATGGACAAGGAGAAGGAGATGGAGAAGCTGTCAAAGGATGATGGAGAAGTGAGCATGCTGGATGCCCAGCTGGAGGAGTACATGAAGGGCCAGGGGTCCGACGAGAGGGCAGGAGATAATGCAAAGAGGAAGAGGTCAGCTAAAGAGAGACTGGGCCCCCGAGCTGAGATGGACATCAAGGGTCGGTATGAGATCACAGAGGACGACCCTGATGACAAGGTGGCGGATGAGATAGCACACAGACTGCAAGAGCCTAAAGTAGACCTGATAGAGCGTGTTGTTAATGTCATTGGAAAGAAAAAAGCCATAGAACTGCTAGGAGAGACTGCCATGCTAGAGGAAAACGGTGGTGTGTACACCATGGATGGCAGCAGGCGACGGACACCCGGTGGAGTGTATCTCAACCTGCTGAAGAACACGCCCAGCATCACCAAGGCCCAGATCAGGCAGATTTTCTTCGAGGAACAGCACAAGGAGAGCAAGAACAAGAAGGCTGCCCAGAAGAGGAGGCGGCACGTTGTGGCCAAGAAGATGAAGCAGGCCATCGGCACACTAAACCTGCAGGAGCACGACGATGTTTCCAGGGAGACCTTTGCTAGTGACACCAACGAGGCCTTGGAGTCACTCGAGGAGGCTGCAGAAGAGTTAGAAGAGGGCCAGGAGGAAGCTGCTGTGGGTATAGAGGAGACAGCGGTGGTCTACAACTCTGCAGACCTGGAGGTCTTCTGAGGGCTGCCTGCTGTCTGAACAAGGACTTGTTGGACTAAAATAGGATTATAAAACATTGAGAGCACTGTATAACTAATGTCTCTAATGATTACAGAATCACACCTGAGTGTCCTTTTTTGTTGTTTTTTTTACCCTAGCGATAAAAGAAGTGCTTGTGTTAACAAAATATTGTTTTTGTTTAAGAGAGCATGGGTTTGTAGGTTTTAGCACATGTAAACACAGTAAGACTTACTGAAAGTTAGTTTCTGTTGTGATACAAATGGTGTTTGCCTTGAAATCAAATTCTGATCGAATACAAACTTTGTTTGCAAAAGTTGTTGCTGCATATTGAGGTAACAGTGAAGCACTCTTGATTTTCACTTTCTTTGTTAGATTTTTCATTATGAGATAATGCAAGCTTGATCTGTTGTGTAACTGTATCTGGAATATAAATAAAGTTGGCTCAGGTAAAAATGTACAAAAAAATAATAAAAAGTGGATGCTTACTGGATTTTTCAATGTTCCCCATTATGAGAAAATAATGTTCAAGGCTAATTTAGGCCATGGTGACACAGATGTAGTCCCTGACATCCTCTCCAGTAGGTCTGGATTGTTGGGCTGAGTATAAAGAATCAGGTTTTTGTAAAAAGAAAAAGGTACCAGCAGAAAACATGAAGATACAGTAGTTTTATAATATACTTCATAGTGCAGAAGTATGTCCACTAGATGGCAGACAAACACTATTTCCCCAAAGCATTGTGACAGCCTCACTGTGTTTACTACAAGGTAAATACCCAAATAAAAGATGGAAGGTACTATATACAAATGTGTATTGTAATATCAAAAGCAGTCCCAGGACTTCAACTAAGAAACATAACATAAGAAAAGACAGTTGAATGAACTGGGCACTTGAATAAAGTGTCTATAGATAGCAGCACATGTACTTAATGACATGAGAAATGTTTCACCTGAAGGAGGATGCTATCCACTTTAACTGATCTTAAAATAGAAAGCAGCATAATATATCATTGTTGGCAATAAATAGCGTACTGGTGATGAGAAGATAACAGACACAATGTCCCGGTTACTCTGTATTATCCACAGACCAAACAAATAGTCTCTAAGACCAGGACATGGACTCTGGTTGCAAGCAATTGTTTTACATTAAGTTATTCATGTGTGTCCACAAATAAAATTGCATCCAACTTCATTATATTGAGGTAAAAGCCTCACAATCTGGGCAAATGAAACCAAAACTTATGCCTAAAGAGATACAACTTGAGGTAAGTGACAAAATGAAGCATATTTTTTGTAATTTGGGAGAACCAACCTTTAAACACGGAACAGAAAAGATTTTAGTCAAATTCTTGTGTGAGTCATAAAGTGTCCAAACTAACTCACAAAGTTTCTCATGTCTTCCATCATCATACAGTCTGTGACTACAACCCAAACGCACACATACACTGATCAAATGCATCAATTCCTAATGGAGTTTGGTTTGCATTACAACCCCAGTCACACTAATCAGTTAATCAGTCACACTAATCAGTTAAACCTCCACCAGTAAGACTCTTGTTCAAGAATGATAGAATGATGCCTTCCTAGAGGACAGGCTGAGAATGGCAGATCATCACAGTCTGCTTCTTGTTTCCATCTTTTTTAAATTCATTTTTTTTCCAGAGACAACAAGAAGATGGCAGCAAAGCCCTGATTATGGTGGCGACAGTGACGTCCTTTCATAAGGCAGAGACACAAATATGGGATGAATGTTTTTTCTTTGAAGGAATTCTGAAACATGGGACCAGTTTTCAGTGTTCATCTAGAAAGGTCTGAAGTCGGAAAACGTGTATTTTCTTTGAATTACTCATTAATGTCACTTCCATGACAGTACTGAAGCTGAATAGAAACTCAAAAACATGAAAATGCTTAATGAGCCATTTTTATAAGCAAGAAATTTTGGTAACACTATTTTACAGGTTTGCTATTTCCTAATGTTTTCTTTTTTTCCTTGAAAGAAGTATGTACTTTGGTACTAATTATAGGAAAAACAGAGTTCTTATTTTAGCAGGTTTAGTAAGTTAAAAAGCAGTAGATATCCAGAGGCAGTTTTCTTGAAATAACCATTTAATTTAAACCTAAGTATTTATTCATCATTATTTTATTATTAACTTTATTCTTCATACATGTTGAGCTGTATGCCTGCAGACAAATTGCACATTTTTGCATTTTCAGCTGACCTACTGTGCATTGACTAAAAGGTCACACTACCTTAGCAATTCACTGGAATCAGTTATTGTCAGTGTACCAGCTGCCTACTGTCTCTATTTTACCTGTAATTAGTGCCAAATTACATGGTTCTTAAATGGAGCAACATTAGCATTAATATGGAGGTATCTTTCTGGTTTCTTGCTGAATGTAAGTCCAGTACTCACTCTATTTTAGCTCTGTTTTAGTCTCAACAAAACCCTGAGAGAACTATCTGAAACTTTAGCTGAAATTTTAGTGAATTTCTTCAACAGGTAGTTGCAAACTTTTTTATTTTTTGTTCTGGGCAGCTAGCGTAAGGCTTGTTTGAAAGTCAAAACAATTAGCTAAAAGAGACCAAAAAGTACCATAGAGTTGAATTGAACTGCAGAATTGGTTGATAATGTGTCTGAGCATTAGCCACTATGTGAGAAACCTTTCACATCACACAGCCTTGATCCTTTAATATGAAAATATCGATTAGTGCAGTTTTAATGAACTTAAAACATACAATCTACTATCCAATATTTGCCTTACAAATCAGAGTTTTTGCTTGAGCTAAATAGACCTCAGTAAACAAATGCCCCCTGCTAAATCAGCTGCATGTAAATCAAAGTTAAAGTATACAGTCGCCTCACAAAGCTCCGGGGGAGAGTGAAAGCCTTTAATGGTGGCGGTGGATTTGTCAGCTGAAGCGCCTTGGAAATGATCATTATCTCTGCTCATGGCTGCCACATGAAAGGCCCAGCGTTCTGGTAGAAACACGTTTGATAATCCCACCACTTATAGCTGTTTTCATATTTGCTGGCGGATACGTCTTCTCTGATAAGCTGTCACTGTGCACATCGGCCATGCGGCAATTAGGCAAGCTGATTAAGGTTCGCGAAAGGTACGGAGATCAGTTTCCTGCAATTGAGTTTTACTGTCTCTTCATCCACTCATGTGCAAGGTTTGTTACCATTCAAGAAGAAGAAGAAGAGTTCAGTGTTCATATGACGGCAAACAGACTTGTATTGTTTGCTTTAACATTAATGGTAAAAGTGATACAAGCAGGATTATCAAAGAAATGTGTGAATTGCAGGAGGTGACTGATGTTCTGCCTTGTCTTATTCATGTGGAATTGTTACATGCAGTCTCTGGTCTCAGGACCTCTGTATCTGTCACCTGGCAACGAACTTGTTGCCTGGATACAACACGCTGTTTCTTATTTCCATTGGATCAAACAGGACCAGGGTTGAAAGACTTGTATCTTTGGACAGGGGGGAGGGGGGGGGAGGTGCTGCATGATGTCAGCATTCAGAGAGGTTGTCAACAAATATCGCCACTGCAAATAAAATGACTATTTGGTCTTTTTGTGCAGAGGATTAGCATTATTTTGACAGACACCACATCTTTTTTGAGCATCTGCCTGTTTGAGATCTGTCCACGATCATCAAGCTGTGTCATGGCTGAACGGCTCATCAGAGGAAGCTGTTCAAAGACTTTTTTTTTTCTCCCTCTAATGATCATACAAGCAGAAGTAAAATGCAATCTAAGTTTATCGGTGCACCCCTGCTGACCCATCAGAGCTAATCTCGGAGACGTTGACAGAGGGGCAAGAACGCCACCACAATTAGACGACGGATCCGAGCTCGGGCAGGGAGAGGTTGCCATTTTCAGTTTGTCTTCGTCTCACAGTCACATGTGCTCTCTGAGCTAGTGCAAGTGGCCAGAAGAACAGCAGTAAAGGTGAGTTAGATAACATCATCAGAAGACTATTGAGAACAGCCGGTGACTCATCACTTTCACTGAAACAAAGGTGACCCAATTGGGAGGAAAAAAAGAGACGATGGATTATGTTCATAAAGTGTTTCGGCTCTGGGGATGACTGTGTCACTGTAGTCCAGACACACTCTTGTGTTCCTCTCATTGTTACTGAGGAACATTCTGCTCATGGCTGATGCATAATTCAACTCTTCATCAAAGTTTTCCATCAGTAACAATGCGGCTCAACTGCCCATCAACCAAAAGAGAGCTATACCTAAAAAGCTTACTTCACCACGGTTGAGGAAGAACTGATCAGTGTCGTCATTAATTTCACCTAAGTTTGACTTTGGTGGAAACCTGCAGGCTTTTGGGCCTTGATGGCCCATGGTCATCAACCTTTTCTTTACTACAGCTGGTCGAGAAGGAAGATTCGAGGTCTGCATTTTTCAGTTTGAATCTGCAACCGCTGGATGGAAAAATCAATAACAAACACTTAACCACTGGTGCGGTAAACCTGAGTTGGTATATGTGATTCCTTCATTTCTTGAAGCAGTTGTGATGATTTCTGATTGAAGGAATTTCACTTACAAACTATAAATAACAGGATGTTACATTTAAAATCCCAAAAGCCCAGAGATCTGTTTTGTGATGTTAGTAAACTGCATGTTTACCATCCAGCCAGTCTGTGCTGTTTGAGAGAAATTTTTGATCTTACACTTGAGTTATGAGTTGTAACTTCCTGTAACAGGAGGCAACCCCCCAAAATTTTATCTGGACAAAAAGTCTGGGTTTGAGTCTCATTTAATTGGAATTGGAGACTGATGTAGATGTGTTTTTCTATAAAGATTTTGTCCAGTGCCACTTTAACATTCCTCCTTAAAGCACGGTTGTGTAACATTTGCTGAACAGAGGCCACTGTGGCCACAAGTGACAAAGGATAAAAAAATGCTTGAACACACTGGCACAAATAGAGAAGAGTGAATTGCACCAGTAACATCCGGTATACAACAAAATTCTAAAAGTTACTAACATTAGCTACCATAAGCTTCTGCATATCAGACTAATAACAAAACCCTTCAATGTACCGAATAAAAAAGTACATTGTAAGTGGAAGAATGTGCTATTTCTTCTTTGAAAAGTTACATCGTTGCACTTTGACAACCAAATTGTGACAATGCATCTAATAGTTGTTGAGATATTTCAATCTGTGCCAAAATGTTGGACTCACAGACTAACAGAAAAACGGACTGACTGCCAACTGTAGAGCCACGTGTGTCTAAAAACTGAAATAACAAATCCTTTGCTTTGTGGGTGCTGTGGATCCTTGTACATGCAAGACAAAAAGAAAAGCTCTTTAAAAAATCCTGCTTTGCATTGTAGTGATGCAGCAGCCCAAATGATGTGACAATCTAGTCAAACGAAGCATGAAATTGATCATAGTCTGACATGAAATTCAAACAATCAGTTCAAATAAAGTGCCATCCTTTCAAATCAAGCATGAAATCATACTGACCAGAAATGAAATAAGAAGAATATGGAAATAATGGAAAAGAGATGAGTTCCCTTTTGGCAAAACAGCACTTATTACATGAGGCTGCTACATCTGTCCACATCTTTTCTTATTCAAACGTTATGTTCTCCTCAACTCTATGGAGCATTTTAGTGACTTTTTGGTTTTGGTTGGTTTGGTCTGCAACTGTTTTGGTTCACTCTCATTGCTCTCATTAACCTTGTTTCTGGCTACACTGCACCCTAGTGGCAAACAAAATCAATTCTTACAGTTTTAAGTAATAAGAATATTTTTACTTGCACTTCACTCTTACATGAACCCTCTAATGTATGTCAGATACCACTGACCCTCATTATTGCTTTCTTGTCTGGAAGATAATTCCACAGTTTTAAAGCTGGAGTGCGGGACTTTTGTCTCCCCGTTCTGGCAGTGAGAGTAAAGGGGGGGCGCTCGGCTGTGATTGCCTGACACAGTGAGCAGCATGCTCTCATGTGCACCCAAATGACAGGCACACAGAGAGGGCCGGTGAATATATATATTTTGACTGTCCACTGGCTCAAAAACATATTTTTCTGATGGTCCACCGGCCCACCCGGATTTGTTTCAGTATGCCAGTACACCACTGACCATAACCTACTGTTGTGGCTGTAAAACGGTGGACAACTAGTTTTGAGCGCCACACAGCCCCCATGAAGTGACTTGTTTCACTATCAGAATTTGATCCATTTGGTCCGATAACATTTGGAAAATCTAGAAGAGCCGCTCAATTAACAGCCAGACAGCCAGTGAGGGAATGTCGGCCCCGACATGAGATTTAAAAACTCCATAGAGATTTATCTGGTGGTGATAGGCTTAATCAGCATTGTGTTAACTTGTTTGGCAAGAGCTTGAATGTAATGGACATTCATTTATATGTAGTTCCGCACTGCAGGTTTAAGTTGTCCTGCAAGAAAGCCAAAATGCCTGAAATCTAAATATAAAGATGACAAATCAAGTGTTTGGTGTGACCTTTAATGTATTTTATTATAATGAACTGAGAAACAGCTTGTGTTGGTGGTTGCTTAGGTACAGGAGAGAGTCTTTATCTCCTTTACTTCTGCAGCTTGTTTCTACTACGTCAGAGAAATCTTCCTCCAACTACACTTCTCAGCTTAGTGGTAAGCCTTATGTGATGTACTGTACAGCAAACAAAATGACATTAAGATAAGAACTGAAGCTGGCCATGGAGGAGGGGAATGGGTTTTATTGATATTGATTAAGCAGTGCAGGGTCTTAGTGTAAGTGTAAGAAAATTCAAATTTAAAATTATGCTGCAATTCTCAAGTGTAGCAGTGGTTTCAACCTAAGAATATAAAGTTAAATTGTTAGTGGGTACAAAACCTTTTTCTTTGTACCTCCAATATCACTGGTTTCCTTACAGCCCTTGATGAACTATAACTGGCATCTTTTGAAGCTTTCCCTTTTCAGTGATGTTCATCATGGCTTGATGTGGGTGGCCTTTTTATAGTCGCGGTTAAGCAGCCAACTGTGCCAGCACTATTTATGACTATTTCCTCACAAAGCTTCAAGAGTGCATGACGTAACTCCAATCAAAAGCTCCCCCAGACACACAGTGGGTGAACACTTTTGCAGTGACGTGGGACGACCTTAATTAGAATTACATAGAAAGGGATCTCTTAAAATGTGTGCGTGGGTGGTTTTTGGTATGTGTAGCTCAGTGGGTAGAACAAGGCATTTACAAAGGTTAAGGGTTTGATTCCCACTGGTGCCAACTACTAGCTATTCTTCAGACTTAAAAGAACACATTGCCACAGGGGTCTCATTCGGATAGCTCCATACTGAGAAAATGTCAGATGAAAATATAAACTGTTTACATTAACGTCACCTTCAATTACTATGTGAAATCTTATAAATGAAACCCCCCTCCCACAAAATCTAAGGATTAGAGCACAAACGCCACTTTGATCGAAACTGAAATATCTATTTTATTGCCATAAAATCTGGTACAATGGAAGATAAAGTGTACAGACTTTGGTGATCATCATCATCATCCTGTTTCATCCAGCACCAATAACATTTCAAAGTTTTCACTTATCCAGTGAAATTGCCCTAAAATTTTGTGCAGATATTCATGGTTCCCAGATGATCTTTCCTCCTAACTTTAGTGATACCCTGACTTTTCAACTAGCGCTACCAAGAGTTTGAAATTTGCCTAAGTACAGCTGCTAGCATGGGTGTAGACTCTTAGTCTTGTTTAAAATATAATTGATGAATAATTGATGAATAATAAATAATTGTCAGTTTTCAGGAGGCAGTTTGGTAGTGATTTGCTCAGATTTGATGGGAGTGTTTATCAGGTGACAGGCATCCCTCTTGCAGCTGCTTTGTCTTTGACTTCTCCTCAGCCCTCTCTGTTTTATGAGGGCTCTAAACTTGGTGACCCAGCTCGGCTCAGCTCTGACCTTGGCTGCCACCTCAGTGGGCTGGCAGTTGTTTGAATTCAGCAGCAGGTATATGGGCTAAACATGGCTGCCATCATTGCTGTCAGTCTGCACAACAGCCAGGTGTGATCAATCTGCTCATGAGTTTTTGGAGGCAGCAAGAAGCCGTGCCTTTCAGCATGTGTCTTTTTACTCTAATTTAACATTTTATCACACATTGTAAACATGTGTAACATGGAGGGGCTACACCTCAATTTCACTGCGCAACCCTGCATTGTATGAAGACAATAAAAATGAAACTTGAACATGAATCAAACTGAACCTGTTTCGGCAGACAAAAACAGGATTTAGTGGAAACTCCTCTATTGGTGGTGCCCTCAAGTTGGGTCATTCTTATTTACCAGAAGAATCCTTTTGTGAAACTCACTGCTGTGGTATTCACAACATCATAAGAGGAACTCAATTTCACAAGTTGTGACATAGCTGATGTTTTTGAAAATGCTGGAGTTAAAATACATTTTTTGAATTAATTACTTTTGTTATCCACCTTTTCCTTGTTCCCAGCATGACACTAAAATTCAGAAAACAAAAACATTAACCATTTTTGAAAGCATAACAAGGCAGTGTCCATTTTTATTGCCAGTCACACAGCAAAAGTGCTCTCACGACTAACACAACTGCCAAGCATACTATATTCTCAACTTCCCATGTCAGTAATACAGCATAATTCAACAAAAGCTTCAGAGTGGAATTTTATAATGTTCATCTTGTGGCATGGCACCCATGAGATGACATTGTGTTAAATGCATTTTTTAAACTATTAGGTAAAATAAATACTACAGAGGAACTGAAATATAAAAATCCTGAGACAGAATTTGAGTTTATATAAGTGAGATTTCCAGTCAGCCATTCTGTAGCAGGTTAGTTGTATCAGGTATTTTGCTTTTTTTTCCTATGCTCTTGTAATGTGTGTGTAGAGCTGGTGGAGAGTGTGTGTGAATGGGCATGAATGTGTGAGTGAGCCTCTCACAGTTATCTAAAGACCACTCACCGTGATCAGTGCTATAACACACATACAGGCACTTCTCTGTGAAAGACGAGCCACGTGGATGTGACAGTGCAGGACAGACATGTCAATGAATGAGAAAGCCTTGTCAAGTACATAGAGTGACAGATTGCCCTGAGAACACCATTAACTGCCCAATTCAGAGCTGAGTGAGGGGTCATTTGCATACAAATAGTGTGTCTATATGAATCAGTGATGGATGAGCACACAAATATAGACTCCATCACTGTTTCCCTTTTTTTTCTGATTGAAGGACACACTCTCAAGGGAGTCACATGACAGGAATTTCTGAAGGTGATGGCAGATTGATACAAATGTTTCTCTGAGGTAGAAATTATTTCAGTTGTGGAGTTACCACGCCTAACCAAAACTCCAGTCAGCATAGAGATGAGAGATGGAGACAAGATAACTGCCTGGTTACATCAGGTTGTGGCACAGTGAAACAGGTGGTGCTGGAACACATTGACTATGTCTGAAATAACTCCCTATTCACTATATAGTGCACTATACTTACTGTCCGCCATTTTATTTGAGTGTCTGAGTCCTGAGTGTGAAAATTTATTCACTATATTGTACCCACAAAAATTCCACAATGGAATGAAAAAAGTAGTGTCTATGACATGATGCCTTTCTCAATCTGCATTCTTGTCTACTTATGTTCTTGTGGACTTGTGAAACGTCATCAGTCACAGCCCAACTACTGTTCCAATTCAAAGTCTGCATCTAGCCAAGTACAGTCCAAATGACTAGATGAGTTCTAGCTTTGCCCGTTTTATTGAGGATATATTGGGAGCAGACTTGTGTAGACTTGGGATAGCCAAGTATCTGAGAATGCAATTTGCGCCAATGGCCAATGGTGGAGATCTTGAGTCAGGCTAAAAGCTATTGTAATTTTCATCCTAGGACTGCAACTATGTCACTTCATTAAGTTTTAATATTTTTTCAGGCAAAAAAAAAAACCATTTAGGTTTCCACCATGTAGTCAGTTTTATCCAAATAATGGCTATTTGGAAATTTGCTCCAATGTTTTTTGGAGATGTTTCCTGGGGAAAACAGTCTGGTATCTGCAGCCCTTTGGTAATTTACTGCTGGCTCTGATGTCTCTGTAGAATCTTGATATATTATATAATTCCTTTTGGAAGATACATTTTGAGTTTGGACTCCCGAGTCTGAACTTGAGAAAGGCCTATGTACATTACTTTCTTTTAACAATCCTACAATGCAATATGCTGCAAAAATGATAGACTGCCACAACAGTCAGTCAAGCAAGCTTTCATGCTGACTATTAGCCTGGTAACTTACAGGGCAAAAAGTTAACACAATTTATTCAAGAGATGTTTTATTTTAACCATTAACTCGTGTTTCACTATAGACAAATCCTGGATGAAGTAAACAAGACGTCTTTTCACCTACAAATCATCAAAACCTCATTTACTGTGCTGTGCTGTTACCATCTAAGGTAAAATCCACAAGTATCAAATATTACAGCTAATATGACAACTTTCATCATTTTGGGACTCTTACATTTTATACTTTGTCATTTGGCAGACGTTTTTATCCAAAACGATTTACAAGTAAGGCAAGACAATCAAGTGTTAGAGGACAGTGACTCAAAAAAGACATGGTACAAATTCTTAAGTAGCAGAGCAAGAACAAGTGCAATGAAAAAGAGCAGTAGACATAGGGGTTTTTTTTTGTTTGTTTTTAAATATATAAATATTAAAGTAAGAAGCAGGGCTCTATTCTCTCAAAGGTTATCCCTGTCGAGATAATTGGTCAATGGTGTGATTTCACAAAGTTAACCAATGTTGTACTCTCAAAAAGCACAAATTTTATGGTGTGACCAGGCCCTTACTGGGCCATACTGCTCCTCACGTCTTACTCTTTGAGGATCATACCAATGTTTTTGCATGTTCATGCCCATTTACTAGATTGCTTTTTATCTTTTTCCAAAGCTAACAACAGAACAGCAGTCTTTTATACCATCTTCATGCTGTCCATGTTTACCTATTGTTTGTCTTGAAGGTTAGTTTTTCAATGCTTCTCAGCATCCATCTCACACATCTTAGACCGTGGATCTTCCCACCGGCACTTGAACGCACCAATCTGAGAGACTTTTCAAATCAATGTGCCTCCTTAACTGCATTACCACAGCTGTTTACTCTGATAGATTACTTACCTGAAGTATGTGTTAAGTCTCTGCAAGTTGATTTTTCTAAGAATGGAAGCAGTCTGAAATATAGGAAATCAATCTGTAAACTTATGGGATGTTGTGAAAAATGACCAGCAGCAAGTACATCTGAGATATAATAAACTGGATAAAAACACCAGTATGACTCTTTAAAAACAGTTCACCCAGAACATGTGTGTCCACATTTGTATCTATTTTTTAATTTTATATGTGATAAAAGTACCATCTGATTCTCACAGTATCAAGATGTTATCTTCAAGTCAAGTGTGTTGAAATGATATCATCATATGAGGTCTACTGGTCATATTGGTCCACTGACATCTCTCTTTATAGGTCGCTCTCTACTAAATGTTTTGGCTTGGACCAAGTGGCAGTGTCCTCGAATTGGATGGAGATCTCATTAATCTGCTGGGTGACTTTGCCACCCCTGTCATTCCTCTCTGGCCCTCAGATAATGGGCTTCTATTATGTTGACCAGTGTGTAATCACCCAGACTCACAGACCACTAGGATTGCTTTGGTCCCACCATGGGTCTGTAATGCTCTGGGCACTGCACATGTCTCACATTTGTCTCCCACGTCAGTGAGAATATAGGTTGCTGGTAATGCATGCTGTGAGATGGCATGGAAAAGAAAAGTTCTTGGTTTCCAATATGTCTTGAGTTGACTGTGACCTATAAAGCAGTGGATCTAGTGGGGATTCATTTATATTTTCAATATTTTACATTGTTTCTAATATGCCTGTAGTATAACAACTAGAGTGTCAGGATTTTCTTGCCGCCTCTCACCAAGTTTGACTACTTCTATAACATGTTCTGTGGCGTTTTTCTGACCCATAGGATCAGAGAGTGCTCTTCTGTGCACAACTGTAAACATGGTTAAGTGAAAGAAGGATGATATATTTATGACTCTATAATCACCTAATCTGACACATAACCACCTTGAAAGGCGAGAATATTGTGTAGTTTGATCTTTGCATGAAATCAACATATTTCTTTGATAGACATTAAAACACCATGTCTGACAAATATATAAATACAGAAATAGTGCTAAGCTAGCTCTAGTGTGGAATGCTCACACAGCTCCCTCTGGAGCCACAAAAGGCTTTATACAACTTTCATCACATATGCTCTACTGCTCCCTAAGATGTGTAAAATTGGCAGTGTTCCCCTTTAAAGTGCCATTTTTTTGTCCCCCTGAGAGCAGCTGAACAAGATGTATAAACCCTGACATGTTATCACCTTAAAAATGTGATATGGCAAATCTGTTAGCAAACAATTTCCAATTTCCACACATTCACATTACACATAATCATTTTATCCGTTGTCAATATGGAATTTCACTGTGATATGGAAACGCCAGGATCCAAAATTCTACCACTGAACCCCAGTCTTCATCGGCACATTTTTTCCTTCCACTGAGTCAAACCTCCATCAGCTGATTGAGATGAACAGAGCTAAGTTGCTGAGTCGACCCAGAGAAATGTTTTGTTTTGATCACTGGTGGTGAAGTCTGAGTCAGTCTCGCTGCCCTGTCGGCTGAGATGGTCGGATAGAGACATTACAGCAGACAATCCTGACAAAAAAGGAAAAAATAAAACTGCTGAGCTACAGCCTTGTCTTTTTCTTTCTTCTGCAGGCAGCATTTTGGATAGTTTTAGAAAAATCATTTGAAATAGCAATCGAAATAGCTCCTTTTGCATGTACTGTCAGTTGAATTTTATCTCCATATGTATAATGATATTTATTAAATTCAGTCACACTGATGAAGAAACCACTAAAATGGCAGATGTTACGTCAAAGAGCTTGGCTGTGACTCACATATCCCCTCATAAGTTTTCATCTCTAATCACAGAGTGTGAATGTCAAACGAAACTATCCCCTCATTAAATTATTGCTGTCTTTGCAGCATCAGGCCAGGAGTAATGTGCTGTGTCCTGACTATTTCCGGACAGATTTAGAGAACAGAGTCTGAGAGAAGAAAGATAAAGGGAGAGGAATCTTGTCCTGCATGTCCAAAGGCCGTGATTCGTCAGTCATTTGCAGGGACACTGAGGGACACCGTCAACATGTTGACTTCATTGCAGATCGAACATGTAGATTCCATTACACTAATTGAGTGTACAGCTTGAGCGTGTGGTTCATGATTCAATGACAATGAATCTGAAGGTATTGGAAAGGCACTGAATTTCCTTTTGTTCATCCTGAAGACCCCCAAACCTCCTGTGAACAGCACTAAAAAACAATGGTTGTAAGTACTTGTTGAACCCTGACCTATGGTATATAATAGGACCGTGCAGGATCTGGTGAAGGGTTCATAGCCACAGCTTGTGTAGGGAAATTGATAATGAGACCTTATCAAGCCAAGGGGAGCATATTGATTTGCTCTAAGTCTGAAATAGTACTCTCCCATGAACCCTCAAAACTTCTGGTTGGTTTTTCTAATGATTAGATAGTAACTTTTGTAGACAGTAATAGTATTGAAAATGACACTAATGTCATTAATGTGACAGCTGTTCCTGTTATTTCTTCTAAAGCCTTGATGAAGACAGTTTTGTAGTATATAATAGTAAAAACTTAAAAATAATGTTTTTTGTGCTTTTAAATGTGTCGTGTTTACAATTAGTTGAGCCATTTGAGCCCAAAATCACAAATTTGCCTCAAAGTGCTTTATAAGTCTGTGCCACAAATATTACACTCTATTCTTAGACCCTTGATTCACTTGAAATTCAGATAAGGAGAAACGCCACAAAAATATTTGACATACAAAGCAAAAAATAACCCAAAATCTAACCCAAACTGTCAGTCATCTTCAATGCTGCAGACATTTTCAATACCCAACAATTAACCAGTCAGAGTGACATTTTGCATAAATGATAGCAGCATGGCTCTAAGGGTGGTCTGTTGTTCAGTTGGTCATTTCACCTCTTTGGTCCAGACTAAAATATCTCAATGACTACCATGAAATTTTGTTCAGACATTCATGATCCCAGATGATGAGGGGATAGTTTCTGTGCAATGGAGCAGGTGGAGCAAATGCATTCCCATTATTCAATCAGGGGGAGCCAAGTTATAGTTTTGCTACCCCACTTTTTGTATTTTTAAAAATAAACTTATCATCATACAGTCCCCACAATTAGGTGATTATATTTAAGCAGCCTATATCAATGATCACCCTTTGAGTTGGTTCAGTCGAACCTGTTGCTGATCATTTGCCACAGCAGGCTTTGGCTGTCAATCTCAGTCTGTCAATCCACACAGGTGGATAAAGGTGAGAAACATGCCATTTAGCTTAACTGCAATCACTGACTGAAAATAGAACAGGAAAAGATAAGCTGGCGTATGTTGAATGGACCTGCTTGGCCCACTAACTCCAGCCAAACTTTAAATTAGCTAAAAGTAGCATGTACCGTACTGTGGCCGAAATGCCGAACTGATTTGTGAGTCAACGTTAGCTAACTTTGCTAACCCGCCCAACTAATGTTAGCTTGCTGATCAGACAGGATTTGGCTATGGAGATGGGACGTTTGTGAAGGAGCTGAATCAGTCGGCTCTTTTAAGTGTAACGTGGCTATTGGGCTGCCAACTCTCACACATTGCCTGTGAGACTCATGCAACTGACACACACACCCCTTACGCCACATGTCCATTTTCTCATGCAGTGAAAAACAAATTCATAACTGATAACGTCACAGTGCGAAAAGAGGACACTGATAGCGCACGGATAGATAAGACAGAGCAGCCCAGTGCAACAGCAGCACTGCAGCAGCAAGTTATTCAGACCATCGGGGGAAAGCGAGAAATATACACAAATCTGTTATATTGTAATTTATTCGCATGCATGCTGCTCAGAGTAATCTCAGTAAGTTCTGGCAGCAGCACAGCGTCTCTCCATCTCCTCTCGTGCCGTAAATATGAAATAGCCATTCTTCTAATAATAATTTCCTGTCCTGATCCACCCAATTACATACTGTCCTTGATGCATTCTTGTGTATCCCCAATTATGTATCTTTCCAAGTTTGCTCCCCCATTTTAAAACATAACCAGGCGCCCATGTCTATGTCCACCATGAGGTTGTCGTTTGTGGGTTTGAGTGAGTGCCAGCAACTACTGGATACGACATATGACATTCTTTTCCCCCTCAAGATGACTAGTAATAACTTTTCAACTATCATTAGGTCAGAATACTATTTTCTGACTTAATATTTACACAACTAATAAAATTCCCATCAGCCTCAGCTATACTTTAGTAAACTTGTGTTTAGTGCTAAGTAGCAAATGTTAGAAAGCTAACACGCTAAACTAAGATGGTGAACATGGAAAATATGTAACCTGCTAAACATCAGCATTGACATTTTGATCATCACCCAGAACATGTGTGCATAGTGATATTAGCATTTAGCTCAAAGCACACCTGTACCTAAGTATAGCCACAGAATGTCTTGTTTAAGCACTGGGATACTGTTCATATATTCCAAATTTTGTAAAGATTAGCACATTTATTGTGTTGATGTTTGACTTCAAGTTAAAAATTTTTGACCCTTTTGTTTTTTACATGTTCAAAGACAGTGCCAATATGCCTCATCTCTCCAGATTTCACATTGGACAGACATTCCAGTGGCCCTCATCCAAAGTAACTGCTCCCTATTAATTCCAGTGAGAGAAAGTATTTGCAGTACATCTACATGTTCAACACGATTAAGGAATCATTTTTCATATGAATTGCTCCTAATCTGTATGACTCCTCTGTTTAACATTAATTGGCTCATTAAATCACTGCCAGTAGGCTGACACTAGTGTGAGATTAATAAGCCCCATCTCTGTGATGTGTAGAAATCCTGGCAGGTTCAGTGGAGCTGCAGTCTGGGTGTCACAGAGGGTTGTGAAAGAGATGAGGAATGCAGGTAAGAACGCCTCTAAATTAAACAAATTTAAGCACACTCATCTTCAATTAATCTGAGGTAGAAGCGCTGGAACCGTGAGGTCGGAGAGATATTGTTTTTTCCTCAGATGAATCATTGCTCTGTGCTAAATAGAGCAAGCACATCTGTCTACAAGGAAGCCAGATTAGCTGCTATATTAGTCACTGGTTCTCCACTACAGTCACACAAGTACCGCTGATTGCTTTTGTTTCCTCCCCCAGAAAATTACTAAAAGCCCATAACACTGAATATGAACAGTGTATTACTTTACAGGTCTGCAGAACACAAGCTAGAGGTTGAGAGAGAGCAATGCTTCACTATCTCAGTTAATCTCTTTGCATACAGAGGATGAAATATTAACATTACAACTCTCATTTATATAAATCTGGCAAACTAGATTAGGAGTAAAATGTTGGTTTAATGTATTTTTTTCATTTTGAAACCCTACTAATAGTTTTTAAATTAATTGCCACATGTTTTCAAATGAAGACCAGTTTACTTGTCTTGAGCAGCACTAAACAGCCTGTGAAAACAGTTAATGTCTTAATGTGGCTCTGGAGGAGCTTTCTAATGTCTGAGAAAAAAACCTGATGATGTCTTCTGTCTAATGTTGGACTGAGGTTGAGACAGATGAGGCCATTTATGAGGCAGCAGGGTACTAATGAAATATGATATCAGTTGCATTGTGGGAAATGTAGAAGTGTTTTCAGAGCTTGACCCACACTTGAGACTAAAAGTTGGGATTTAATTTTTTATTTTTTTTTACCTCTACTAATTTATTTTTAAAAATCTGTCTCTCTCAATTTATAGAAGTGCAACACTAAGTTGCTGGAGTACTCATTAATGCACACAAATGTATTATGTTAGCTGCAACCTCCATAATTAATGCACAATAGCACACATTATGATCTATTGTCTTCTGTGTCAGAATCAGAAATACTTTCATAAACATTAAGGACTTCAGGAGAATATTGTTATTGATGATTAACATGAAGCAACAGTACACTGCCACCTGTTTTAAAGTTCAGTTAAAGTTTTCTGTGCACCAGCACAGATCAGTCTGTTCAGTCTGTGTCTAAAACTAAAGGCTGGAGAGGAAACCCCTAAAAGAGACATTAGAACCTTGCAGAAGATGAAAAACTAAATTAGCTGTCATTCCCCATAAAAAAAATAGAACTAGAACACATTAGTAGTGTTTAATAATGTCCATCTGGTAACCTGACAGCCAACAGTGCTTATTATCAGTGGCCAAAGGAGAATGCATTGCATTAGGTCAGACATTAAGTGTTTCTGTTTTGGAGTGGAATCATGCTGTTAGAACCATCATGTAATTACTGTTGTGCTCATAACCAATCAGTTTACTATGATTACATTTGCATATTTCCATAATGGAAGCTGCTTTACAACAACAAGACCATCCACCAACCAATGTACTGAAACAAAACACAATGATAACTCCTGCACTCATCTGCATTTCTAGTTTATAATGACTCTTTTTTTCCTTGTTTTTGGCCCATGAGAATGTTCAGACTGAAATAATCTCAAACCAAAATCAGTAAAAAATGTCCCTCTTTAGTCTTACTTGGGTGCTTTAAAAATCTTCTGTCAGGAAGTGTGGTAGTTTGTACTGCATGCTTCACATATTTTCAGTATTCCAGTGGGCATATCACAGTGTGTTTTATATCAGTACATTCATAATGCATAAATTACCATCAAAACACACGTCCTGAGGCAAGCAGGGAAAGTTTAGAAGCCAGACAGTATGAGTGCCAATTCTGTATGTCAAACAAGCATGATATTGTAAAACGCAAGAAAACGGATTTTTTTCCTCTAAAGGGGTTTGTTGAAAATCAGTACATCATCCTTTAAACCGTCACAAAATGTGATACCAATTATGACAAAATGTATGTAACTGACTGTGAAAAATATCAACACTTTTGACATATTCATATTTCTTTTCATGTATTGATCTGTTATTTTAAGCAAAATGATCAGTGCTTCTATATTTTATATGATGTTGGTGACTACATTTAGAAAGGACAAATATTCCTGCCTTTGAATAAATAACAAATTTACTTTATGTCCCTTTTTGACCAAAAGGGGTGAAAATGCCATTAAAAAGAATGGAAAGGACCAAATGTGGGGGGGATTTCTGTCAATTTGTGTCACAATTTGAAGGTTAATTCAAACTCCAGTCAATTACACCATTCAGACAAATGAAACACATAAATCCTACAGAAGCAAAAAAGTGTATATCTGTAGCAGTGTAGTCTAGTGATGAGCTTTTTATTAAATGGTGAAAACCTTTTCGTGTCTGCCAGTTATGTTTGATCGACAAAACTCATGTTGGGTGTCCATATGTGCTCTGAGACAGATTTTGCATACTGTAATCATTCCTCCTGTTCATACTGGCCCTGAAGAGATCCTTCCTAATGTGCTTCCAATGGAAGTGATGGGAGACAAAATCTACAATGCTTATTCTGCAAAAATGTATTTCTAAACTTGTCTTAGACAGGCAAGTCAGTTGGATTCCTAAGTTACAGTTTTTTTTAGCACAAAATTCTCTCTTTTTGTTACAATCCCTCCACTGCAGCTCAACAGGGAAACACTATAACTTCAGAAAATATCTACTTTATTTGACTCACTCAGACTGCCTCATATTAGCTTCAGATAAACTTTTGAATACATTTTTGCACAGAACGAGGACTGGGATTTTGTCCCCCATCACTTCCAGTGGAAGCACATAAGGAAGGCATCTCTTCAGGGCTAGTATTAACAGGAGGGATGATGCAAAACCTGTTTCTATGTTCATACAGGCTGTAGAATATTGTTATAGTACAGACTTGAAAAATTGCCTCTACACACCATAACCAACACTTCATAATTAAAGACTTGTATTTTGGCAGATTGTAGAACAGATGCATTAGAAGGAGCCGCATGACAAGAGATGTGGATATATCTGATCTGATTAGTATGTGGATAAGAAATCGTACATCGGCACAGCATGGAACTTTGTTGATGTGCAGTTCCAGAGCTGCAGCTCAGAGACAGTTAGGGTTTCAGTTAAGAAGGGCGTGTCTACAGTAATCACTAATAGAGTCAAAATAAAAGACCCATCTGGAGATGACATGCGTGTAGAGCTGCAGGTGTAAAGTGACGTGTGGAGCTGCTGGCGCTGCGATTGGATGTGCCTTAAAACTCCTTCAGTAATGTAGCGCCCTTAGTCCTGAGGAGCACAGTGGAAAATCCAAAGTGACTGGAATTATGTAAAGTAACACACTACTGGCTTTTTATAGAAAGGGACCGCCTCCTGTCGGCATGGTAACTGGCCGCCATAATTGGCCCCCCATTTCTAGTAGTGTGAATCGAGGCATTCCTGCCTCCCTCTCCTGCGTGTTCAGTTCTGGATAATCGAGGTGGTGACAGAGAGGTGAACGAATTTGACTTAGGCTACGCAACAGGCTAATCAACGCACACACATTTCACTCACCTACTCATTGATAATTGCAGGACCTCCTTTATCCTCTTTATCAGCAGCAGTGAGCGCTCACTGCCTGGCCCTCTCATTTTGCTGTCTTCATGCAGCTTTAGAGTGGTCTGCTTGTCTGATGGCATCAGCTGTAACTGCCTGGATAGTTGCTATCTTATCTTCCGGTGACATGTTTTTATTTCTGCTCTGAGTAGCACACAAGCTCAAAGTGTCCCAAATCGTTTTTTTTTTTTTGTCTTCACATGTGACGCAGATGTGATATTTTCTAACCAGCATGAACATCACGAAGCAGCACAGAGTCTCTTTTATTTGTGGTTTGGGCCACATGGAAAATCTCATATTGAAGCATGTGACCTACATGCCACTTGTATTTTTAACACACAAAGATTGCAATTCATCGATGTTGCCATGACGATGAGTAAATCTATATTCACCTGAGACAGATGTAGTAGTTTTGGCTCCATGGCACTTTGAAGTGTTACCACGAATGAAAAGTAAGACAAACAGAGACTTAACTGGTATTTGGGGGGACACATCAGCTCAGGCACATCTCAGAGACGCAGACTGGAATGTGATGGAGACATGAGGGGGAAGATGCGCTACAGAAACAGATGTACGTCAGTTCTGTTTTTATCACTGCTGTCAGGTGGTATTGTGACCAGATATGGGTTACAACAGGGAATAGTTATGAATAAGGAGTGAATGCAGCTTTATTCAAACTTATTCTCCTTTCCACTTCATGTGTTGAAGTCTAACCTTCATTTAAACAAAGCGGACAAAGACCTTCTTATATATACACACAGACACATACGCACAGTTACAGACACAGATGACAAAGACCTTGCTTCATGTACGTCATGTACCTGAAAATCTCACACATATGACGTTGTCAAAACCTTTGCTGTCTCTTTAATATTCCTGTCAGCCAGCAGCTCTGCACACATTCATTACTGCCGCACAGAAAGCTTGATACCCTAACAATGATGCCCCACACAGTCGATTTATTTGCAATATGCAAGCCTATGAAGATTCAGAGTTTCAATCAAAATCTAAAAACAACAGTGAGTCATATATTTTGGTAGCTGTAAACCTTTCATCCATCACCTTTCAATATTTTATTAAAACCCTAATTATATTTGTTGTGAAATCAATAAACTTATTACAAATATTATCTCTTATAGAATAGCATTCAGCCTATAATAGTACTGTCTTAGCTTGTTTTATCCAGGGAATCTGGAATGAGATGTACTGATTTACATTACGTTTCAAACATGAGAAGTTCTTCTGTAAATGCAAAGTGAGTGCTTGCCTGCTCAAGGGCCCTTCAAGGCACTTTTTATAGGTCTTTTTGAAAAGACCTACAGTTATGATCACTTCGTCGCAGTAAATGTCACATTCTTCAAGTTGTCAAATAATGGACCTCCCTTTCCTTTTCATATTATTACCTTCTTTTCCTTTTTTTGTAGTATCTCTTTTTGGTGTTGCACTTTTTAGGCAGTCCCTGTGCATGTGTCTCACAGCCAGCTGTACATAGAAACCAATGTTATTAGTCCAGCTTGGAGGATGGCTTGTTTGGGTGAAAATGAGGTTGTAGCTCATTGTCTACCTTACTACGTTGTTTGTGTTTTAACATTTCGCTTATGAGTCATTGATCCATGAAATTTGAATCTGTGTATATATTTCCAACTTTGCCGAGGTGCTGCTTGGTGCCCTCTCTGGCACTTGGTGCCCTACGCACAACGCGTGATGTGCGTGTACGTAGTGGTGGCGGTGGCTGCAGTCATCTGGAGGTTAGCAGAGACCGGGTCGTCACAGTTGACAAGCTCGCTACAGATCATCCATCAAAGGCAGAAATGAACTGTGTTGACAAGCCGCTCGCTCCTTTTCAGAGTCTGCTGATTTGGAGGAGAGAGAAGAACATTATGGCTTCAGCACCAATGCCAATCTGGAGACTTTATTGATACCAGAAGAAAAAACGATTTTCACTGAAAACAAAGGGAAATCTGAGGTCAAAGGTCAGGTCACATTTAGATAATGTGTAACTTTCTTTACAAAAGTAATCATTAAGCTTATAAGGCAACTTATGAGCAACTCTAACAGTGCCTGCAGAGTTTTTCCAGCTTTTTCATACAGCCATCTTGTTGCTAGGAAACATCTAAATAGGTTTTTGACCCTGTACATGACAGAGTTTTGCTTATTTGGATTTGTCTGTCTGCTTTTGCATCAAAGATTTCCTGTCTCAGTGATTCTTGCTGTGTTCCTATCAGGGCTGGGTTACCAACTGTCCCTGTTGCCCCAGATCCACGGCATGTCAGCTGGTTTGTGATGATTTGATTAATTGGAAATATGCAGCATTAAAACACAGTATCACCTGAAATTGTCTTCAGGCAGGTCCTGCATTATCAGGCAGCCTTTCTTGTAAAGGGAATATAGTAACAGCTAGGGAAAGTCTAGTTTACTATGTCATTTGATATTGTGTTTAAAATGTATGTATTACCAAATGAGTATATGTTTAATTAAATTACCAAAGAATAATATACATGGCAAACCTGGGGCCAGATATTCTTCCAGGAAGACTGGTGGGTATCCATGCAGGGTTTTAGGAAAATAATTAAAGAGCCCCTCTAGACAGTTAAAATATATAAAAAATACTCTGCTTTGAATAATAATTGGTCTCTGATGGGGTTTTTCCACAAAAAAGTTTAATTAAAATTCTTATAATTACATCTCCTCCTTCTCCCTCCCCAGAAATATATGAATTTGTGAACATATAATACAGTGGAAACTGCTTATAGTGATCACATCTGTCTGGGTTAAATTGATCACTATAAGCTGATGATTATTATAACTGGATCTTTTTTCTTTTTCTTTATTTCTCATGCAGATTACCATTTATTTGACATTTGTATATTCATTACATGAATATAAAGTACTGAAATGGACAGCTTCGCTATTTACTTAATTTTATTGGCTGTTTCAAAATACAGTACAGCTGTTTCAAACGCTGCATCTCGTTCACTCGTTTTTGGCAGTTTGTCATAAGCTTCAAGGAGACTATGTTTTTCATTGAGAGAAAAGGACTTTCTTTTTTCCGCCATGATTTCAATGTGCACGCAGCACCAGCCTCAGGTAACCAGCGGGAAGTAGATGATTACCACGAGGCAATAATGGTGCTGCAGCCACTAAGTACATATTATATGTATCTCATGGGAGTAAAGCAAAAAAATATATATTTTTCATATTTTTTCCCCATATGTTGTCATGTATGAAAAGACCCAAATATGAACACTGTAAGCGGGCTACTTGATTACTATAAGCAAATTATTTAAACAGCATTTGTATAGGAATGATTCTGTCCAAAGCTTTTTGATCCATATAAGCGGTTGATCACTGTGACTGTGATCTCTATAAGCGGTTTCCACTGTATAATATTTTTCACTTTGAAAAGTTTAACTGCTGGACACAAGATGTCTCCTACTTCACTGTAAAGTACATTCTCAGTGTATGTGCACTGGAGGCTTCAAGTTTCCACATCACACCTGTGTCAGTTGCCTTCTGGACCGTGATTGGCTCCAAACTAGTTGTGATGTCACAAATCATGCTCATACAGTACCAATCAAAAGTTTGGACACACCTTCCCATTCACTTGAATGAGAAAGTGTGTCCAAACTACCAAAACAAAGAACGGAGAATCTCGGATAACAACACACACAGAGAGAGTGTGACTTCATTCACTGCTCAGGTCACCATTACTCCACTATATCTTTACATAGCAAATAGTTTATTTGCTGACATCCAGTGAGGCTCAATGTCATTTACTGCACCTTTAAGGTGAGCACAGAGAAACTTTCATCCTTCAGCAGATGAATGTGAAAACAAACTCTGCACATACGTCATTCTGCACAGTGAAGCTCAAACATCCAACTGAAGTAACAGGAAGAAAAACACATTATTGAATGGAGGACTTCATTGTTATATAAGATGTAAATAATGAAGATGCCATGTGTATTCTCCTGTGTGCACTTCACTTCAGTTGTCTATATCTGTGTTTATGTTGTTTGTTGACTGCAAGGACACAGGTTATGTACCACAAATGATACAACACCTGTGTGTTAAATATTCTTTTCTACATGCAATAGTTTAAACTGACGTGGCCTCACCTGGGGCCAGATGTACAAGCCGTGCACATGCACTAAAACAACGCATACACCATTTCCCACACACAAACACATACGGTGAGAGATCAAATCTACAGAGTGTCATTCTTTTGGTTGGTCATCAATTGCAATGAGCATCAATAATTCTAATGTTGTCAAATGCACATTATATAAACTTTATTTTAATGACTGTTGTGTGCTCAATTTGTATATTCTTCTTTATTCTGTTTTTGTTTTCTCTGGTTTCACCATTTCCCTGTGTCTTTTTCATGTTATCCTTTATTGCAAAGTCTAAAGCTATCGCTTACCTGCTCTACTACTTTTACCTTACTTTACCTTCTACTACTAATGAAAGTTTTCAGATTATTGACTATGTATGGTATAAATAGTGCAGCTGCGTGTAAGAATGACTGCTCTGGGCCTGGTGGTAGCACTTCTTTGCCGTTCTTTTCATCCTGGTGGAACAGACACAAGTATTCATATTTCATTGCTATTTCATTCATTCATCTCACAATTAGTGAGATTTGGTCATAAATGTACACTATCTGGTCCCTAGTCTTATGTAAAAGTAGTCATAATGTAAAAATGTAAAAGATGTAGGCCTCTCCATCCACCATAGATAGCTAGTCTAACTTTCTGGTGTCTTATTTGCTGTGTATCTTTACAAAAATCCACCACAGCAACAGTAAACACTTCCACCTACAAACATCAGCAAATGTTAGGACGGTGACCTTGCTTCCCCTTCCCTCCTCCTCAGTCCTCTCTCCTCTCCAGATTGTTTACTTCCCATCAGCGCCTTGCAAAACTCAGTTGTAATTTTTTTTTTTTTTTTTTTTCATTTCATATTTCATTCCAAGGTTGCTGTTGCATGACTGATGAAGCCGACTTGGAGTGTTCACATTTCAGCGCAATAAAGATGCATGATGCAAATGACATGGCTCCTCCGTAAAGTTGTGGTGTCTTAATGTCTCTGCCTCGTGGCATTTTCCATTCTAACCTTTGTCTTTGTAATTCTGTATTAGTTTAATATGTTTTTAAAGTGATGAAATTGCATTAAGGGCAACAGCCACTTTTTCACTCTGACAAAACCTTCAGTGAGATCATTTGTATGATTTCACAGTTGACCTTGTGCAGTAGGTGTACAGCATATTCACCTCTGGGCTTTGCATGCAGCTACATCTCAGTCATGTCCATAATTATGGTAAACATCACTCTCTAGTGTAATATCACAACTTGACATTGAGTCACATAAGTGGCAGATCTATTATCTTTGCATGATGTATGACCTCATAGCCTGGAGCTACAGCCAGCACACTTACAGGCCTTTAAATGCTGTCACTGATGAATCCACCACTGAAACTATGACCGCTTTCTCTGATACTGAACCTGTAGTTTGAAGAAGAAAGTAGAAATATGTTGTTAAATTTTTGAATGATCATGCTAAAATGGCAAGTTATCTGTTATATAGCTATATGTTTCATTTCTTTTAGATTGTATTTGAACAAACTATATAAACACGGCATGCATAAATCTATATTCAGAAACCCAAAAGGAGATGTCTATAAACTTTCATGTATATTTTAGACAACTCGATTTTCTATTGGGTTGAATAAAAAAGCAAAAATGAAAAAAACAAAAACTATCAAGAAAAACATTCCTAACCCTGTTTTACAAGTGGCACATTTGATGAGGAAATCTAGAACTACAGTAAATTCTGTGCCTACATTAAAGAAGAGGTATGCAGCAAAAAGTTTATTCAGTACATTCATATACAGCGAGGGTCTAAGAATAGAGGGAGTCATATGCTGTACAAATTGTATAGCCTTTGAGACCTTTTATCACCCTTTAGCTGAATTGTATTGTGATTATATGATCATATCATTTAATCACTTTATAAAATTCTATGTCTCTCCTTTTGTGTGTGTAAAATTAAATATATCGGTGCTATAGATTCATTGTGTAAGGAATGAATAACAACATGTCTGCGTTTTGGGATACTGTTCTCCTCGCATCGCTGCCGAATGGAATCATAGGCCTCAGTCTATGTCACCACACTCCAGCTGTAATGCGAGAACGGCGAGCGGAGTAATAGTATAAGCAGCCAGTGGAACGGAGCGACTGGTAAATGTTGTGAAGCGAACCGTTAGGGATAATAATGATCTATTGGACTCTGTCATCACATGGAGGCTCCAGGTAATGAAGTAGAGAGATTTAAAGAAGACCTTCAGATGACTTCCACAGCAGGAGACACGCTTTAATGGAGCTAGATTGAGTAATAAAACAAAAGCTTGTGCAGTAGGGGGCATGGTGGCATTTGTGCAGAGTGTGTGTAGACATATATGTGTGTGTTTGTTGATTGTTCTTCAGGGTAATAACAGCTTCCACACTTGAAGCCACAACATAAAGTACACTATCAGCGTTGCCATTACCTACAGGGTTAAGATTGTTTTGAACCTTTTAACCCTGCACGGGCAACTGGTAAAGACAAAATTCAAATCACAAGAGTGTCTTTAACCGTAGGAAATTAAATTTCTTGTCAGCGATTATTGATTTCGAGCGATTGTATTATTATTATCTGATTTAATTCATGTAGGAATAAGATACAGTTGTCATTGTGCTATCATGTTTAAAAGTAGACCATCAATACAAACCTTACTTATTTAAAGTAATCTCAATATAAATCGCAATGACAATATTCATCACAAAAGAGATTTCAGTGTCATTTGCAGGCCAACATAAGAGAGCAGGAAAAGGTGAGGAGTTGAGGGTCAGTGTCAGAAATAGCATCACAGAGCAGTGAGGACCTGTATGGAAAGGTAACCGGGTTGTAAAACACACAAGGAGAAATTTCTCTAATCAGAAACAAAGTCACACTATGAGATTAGATAATAATACAATTATTGTGTGAGGATGCTGCACCCCACCCCCCCCACCCCCCCCCCCCCCCCCCCCCCCCCCCCGCCCCCACACACACACACACACATACGCTCACTTTGATCCTTTTGTCCTTATTGATAGGACATATTATAATGGGCTTTGTCCTTCATTGTGACATTGTAAAGAGCCCCTTTTTTTCTCCGCTCTCCAACAAAGTTACCCCATTTTTGTTACAAAAATCATCTACTTTCCTTGGCCTGTCTCTCAGTGGATCACGGACCAGATGGTAGCAATGATTGCATTATTATGAAGATGCTTGGCTGCAAATGGCAAAACTCCTGGGCCCAAGTATGCCCCATCAACAAGGACCCATTGTACATTTTTATGGACTTTGATCAAACCAGACGTGATTAAATTAAATTTATTCGTCAGGTTATTTCCCAAAATTAGACCACAAAACCATGCAGTGTGCATAACTAAGTCTATTTTTTTATTTTATAAACTTAATAATTGAGTCAGCTCTGTGACTTTAACATCTTTCAGCTCATTGTTTTGGTTTTTTGGTCCACAACTTTACTTTTTCAGTGAAAAAGCTCTAATAAGCCCACTATATGTTACCTGTCCAGCACCAAATAGCAGAAAGACAAAGTTAGCAACCAGTTAGTGAACAGGACTTTTCTCAGTAGTTGGAGCTAAAAGAAGAGTGAATATTGGACTTACACATTCAGAAACAAACACACAAACAAGTTTACAAGTGAATGCTAATGTTGCTCCAGGTCTGCTGGATGTGTCAATAGGTAACTCTTTGTTATTATGTTGGCCAACTTAAAAAGGTGACAATTTTCACCTTGTTACATTGCCTCTAAATGGAGAAAAATATCAATTAAAGTAGATATAAATAAAAGCTTCTTATTGGTGCTGATTCCTGTCTGTCATAAATACTCTGAATCACGAACCTCCCATTAACAGATGGCTGTGACGCCATGTGAAAATTCAGGTTTTGGGTTTAGGCTCATTTAATGCTGTAGTAGGCTCTGGTGGGGTTATGACCGGATTGAGATCAACTTGAGTCATGTTCAGTTTTTTTGACCAGATCAAACCTCTAAGACACACACACAGATGGCTGAAATAAGTCTGGAGAAAAGGTCACCAAGGCATCTGGAGTAACGAGAAAATGCCGCTTTCAGCATGGATGGGAAAAATGAAAGACGACTGCATTGATGACAGCACACTGCAGCAAAACCAGCCATTATCTCCATTAAATCCTCCCTGTGTGACCCGCTGTGTGAGCTGGTAACCATGCCAGCCACAGCCAGGAGAGGAGATAGCTGTGACATCATCAGACCCGTTGACTATTTGCCTTCTAGGAAGCCCCTGCAGCCATCTTGACAGATCGATTTGGTTGGCCCCTGGAGGCACGGCTCATTGGGCGCACAATGCACCCGCTCTCACTTTTCTGCCTCTACCTGTCATCATTTACATTTTGATAGGTCTCTGCCTGTGATGAATACTGATTTCTATCAAGGTCAAAGCTGCATCACCTGAAGGAAGAGCGGAAGAGAAGGAATCAGTGGAGATGGTGATAGAAGAGGAGGAGATGGGAAGGGGACACAGATAGAGACGTCGGGTGAATGACTGAGAGGGCCGTGACGAATCTGATTCGGCGGGCGAAATAGAGAATGAGCAGAGACAGGAGGAGATGAAACAGAGAGGTAAACGAGTGGGAGGGAGCACAGTGTCTGAACAATGGGTCCACACTGTGTGCAGTTTGAGGAGTATTGTGCCAAATAATGGCATGTGATTGAGAAAGATACGCTGTATAATTGCCGTTTTTCATGACTCAGACGATGGAGACACTGATGCTACGTGTGAGGTGTGTGGGTCGTGATCAGGGATACTGCTTTCCGCTCTGCTTCAGTTAGTGAGACCAGCTCTCCACAAGAGAAATACAGCAATTTAAAAAAGAGCAACACCCACTCAAAACAACAGGTAACTTAGAATGAATTTATTCTGATATAAAGGAAAGTAACAAACAGAAGTGGATGATAACATTTTTACACTCTGTGTCCTGTCACCCATGATTGAGGGTCCCACAAGATCAATTTCCTTTTCTTACTGCGCAGTTTTAATATTTTTTATCACACATACACACACACAGTTGTGTTTCCTGGACCCTTTCCTAACCGTAACCATAACCACCACATGCCTAACCCTAACCTTAACATAACCCTAAACTAACCTTAACTTTAAACCAAGTCTTCACCCTAAAATTAATGTTTTACATTAAGGGGACTTGCTTTTTGTCCCCATAAGGGAGGCAAGTCCCCACAACATGAGGAATACCTGGACCACGCACACGCATGCACGCACGCACGCACGCACACACAAAAAAAACTCATAAAATACTAGGCAACATGTCCATTAGCTTCCTTTTCATATTACACTTTCAAGCTTATCAAAACTGAAGAATAAGCACTGAAATCACTATACTGTAAAATTCTGGTAAATATGCAGTTAGGCAGCTAAGACTGGCAGCGACAGCTCATGGTTGCTGGTTGTCAGTTACGCAACATGCTTTCTGGCACACAAGTTTTTTCAGATGCACAGCAGTCAGAAATAACGACAGTCAGAGCAGCAATATAGAGATTTGTCTCTGTAAACAGAGCTCAGAGAAATGCTGATACATCTCAGCCCTCAACACAGTGTGAGACAACCAAAAGAAGTTAATTAGACTGTATGTTGAAAACAACTTTCATGGAGAGATAAATCAAGCTGTCCCACTTTAAATACCTCATCTGCAGTTAAAAAACAGTCAAATGACATAATGGTGCCAAACAAGCTTGAGACATATCAGCACAAAAGTCCTCTTTAGCCGGCAAAGATGTTTTACTTAATCAACAAAAAAAAAAGAAAAACAGAGTCAATGCATGATGTCATATGCATGTGTTTTTTGTCCTTGAAAACTAAAAATGTAAGTTACTTTTTCTTTTGAACACAACAAAAGAAATACATTCAACCAATTACCATACGTAACTTTCATTCATTGTTTAGTCCAAGTTCAATATTTTTCTACTTCTGGACTAATTGAGAGTAGGCCAATATTATTTCAGCCACTTATTACTGATATCAGCTTATATACTGTCATATACTGTCATATACTAACATCTGTCATATATTGAAGGGGTGGGGTGGAGGGGGGTGAATAGCGGTAACATGAGGGAAAAAATCACTATAAAATGGTTTGCTGTGGTTTAAAAGTTTGGGAACCACAGATCTAGGTAAAGGTTGTTGCAGATTATGGACTAGGGAATGTTCAAATATTGAAATATGCTCATTATGCAACATGTAGATCCTTGATAGTGTTCACCCAATGAGGCATTTCAAGGTGGTTATTAATACAGGGCTAATTCTATACTCTGTATTTTTTGTTTCAATTCAAGCATTTTCATACTATAAAATATATGTGACAACCATTACAGCTGAATGTCAGATATTTCCCTCAAAAGAACATGCATATTATGCTATGGTGCACTGATGCACTTATCTCCACAAAATACAAACACATACAGATGTTAGTCTGTGTCCCCACTCGAGGTTAAAAGTTGCTGCTGTGATCAGCGCCGAAACATCTCATGGTCATATGCAATAACAGAATGTGTTGGCCCGACACGTGACTGTTGTTTACTGGCTGTTTTGTCATTCCTGGATACTCAATGGTAACAGTAATTGCATGAGCACTGTGTGAATAAAACCAGTGTCATCTGCATAGATTATTAATTTCATCTGTCATCACTGATCTAGTGTACATTACACGTTTTCTGTAGACATAAAGACTTAATCTCTGTGTGTCTTGCTCTGCCAAAACCAATTTATTTTTCAGGGACAGAAAAAGAGGCCTGTGTTTTGGCTGCAGAGCCTTCAAAAACAGTTTTCCAACATATATTTGTTTTAATGTTCAACAGTGGCACCAAATACCACCACAAATCTCTAGTCTGTTCCTCTCAACTGCAAAAAAAAGGTAAATGCTTGATTTTTCTCCTCACAGTTCTTCTTTGACAAACAGCCAGTAAAAAGTTTGACTTTTCAAACAGCCGCAGCAAAGGGCACAAAGGCGTTTTTGCTAGACTCCAGACTAGACAGAACAGAGCTGGGGACAAATCACTGAGTGTAAGTGATGGTGATGAGTGGTGTCATCCTCTGTCCTGCTGCATCTCAGACATATGTCAAAGTGAAAGCAGAGAACCCAGAGCTGATATCTCTGTTTTACACACTCAGATACACAAGAAACAGATGCAACCTCTGCAAAGACACAGCAGATGCCTAGTTTACATTTTCACCGATTTTGAAGTGCACATACTAAAATATTCAATATAATTATATAGGGTTTTTTAAAAATAATCTTTGAAATGTGTAATTTAAAGTGTCAGACCTGGCCTGGAATGTACTGCTATGCTGGATAATAAACACATTAGAAGACATGAATGTGACAATGTTTGTAATGTGTCATGTTTTTAAGTGATTTCCTTTTCTTCCACTGTGTGTCATGTGATTGACAGGAAACAAGGTGTAGGGAAAAACAACACTGTGAATATTCAAATTAAGGCATTACATTACATAATTTGGGAGATGCTTTTGTCCAAAGAACGTACATTTATTCCCCCACATACAAACACAGACACATGGGGAGCCATTTGAGTTCAGTGTCTTGCTCAAGGACACTAACTATTAACCTTACAATTCATTGACTACCTGCTCTACCAACCGAACTACCACCCCAGCAATGCAAAAGAAAGAGACCGCGCCAAACAAGTGTTATGCTTATGTTGAAAAGTCCCTGGAATTAAATTCCTGGTATTTAACAGGAATTTTCATCAAAATCTATTCCCTCTTCAAAGGGAAGAGGCGTACATGTGTGTACGTGTCTGCGTGTATTTTTGTGTGCACCTGTGTATTTACATATTGACACATTGACAAGGATGCTTTCTCCAAACTTTCTGCACACAATTATCATATCTAAAACTAAAGCCTGCAGCCGCAGTGGTTCAGTAAGTGGCTTTATCGGACATGCAGACCTCTTTTCCCAAATCAGTGCAGAGTGCAGAGCAGCGTTCAACAGGTGGAGTATTGAGTGCAGAAGATAACCTTGACCTGTGCCTCAAACTACCAAAACAACAATAATGCATGTTAATTAATGTATGTAAGAGTGGTGCAGGATATGTAAGAGGGCAGTGTGACAGCAGTGAGGTGTGTGGTTGGAGTGATGGATGGGTTCAAGGTGGAGGTGAGATTACATCAAGGATCGGCTCTGAGCCATTTCTTGTTATAGTGTAGTGATAGACAGTGATAGACAGGTTGACGGATAAGATCAGGCAGGAACCTCCGATGACTATGATGACATTGTGATCTGTAGTGAGAGTAGGGAGCAGGCTGAGGAGAGCCTGGAGAGGTGGAGGTATGCACTGGAGAGAAGAGGAATAAAAGTCAGTAGGAGCAGAATGGTAGGAGCATGGTGAGAATGCATGGAGTAGAGGTGGCGACGGTGGATGAGTTTGAATACTTGGGGTCAACTGTTCAAAGTTACGGGGAGTGTGAAAGAGAGGTGAAGAAGAGAGTGCAGGCAGGGTGGAGAAATGTGTCAGGAGTGATCTGCAACAGAAGGGTACCAGCAAGAGTGAAAGGGAAGGAGGGTAAAGAGACCAGCTATGTTGTATGGTTTGGAGGCGGTGGCACTGACAAAAAGACAGGAGGCGGAGCTGGAGGTGGCAGAGTTGAAGATGCTAAGATTTTTGTTGGGAGTGATGAGGATGGACAGGATTAGGAATATTAGAGGGACAGATCAGATTGGACAGATCAGACAAAGCGAGAGAGGCTGAGAGGGTTTAGACATGTGCAGAGGAGAGATGCTGGTTATGTTGGGAGAAGGATGCTGAAGATGGAGCTGCCAGGAAAGAGGAAAAGAGGAAGGCCAAAGAGGAGGTTTATGGATACGGTGAGGGAAGACATGCATGTGGTTGGTGCGACAGAGGAAGATGGTCAGGAAGAGATGAAAACTGATGATCTGCTGTGGCGACCCCTAACGGAAACTGCTGACAGAGGACGAAGAAGAATATATATATATAATTATCAGTCATCCGGTCAGGACTTTCTTTAAATTCTTAAGACATTTCTTTCAGTTGCTAACTTTAACTTACCTTCAAGTCAGCACTTCTAGATATATTTTGAATCCAGTTTTCTCAGGAATTAAGTCAAAAAAGTGATTCCCAGAAAGTAGAGCTGAAACTATTAGTGAACAACAGACAATCCACAACTATTATGATAATCAATTTATGAAAACAAATTCAAGCAAAAATGATACAAAAAGTTATCTGGTTGCAGCTTCTCCAATGTGAGGATTTGCTGCTTCTCTCTGTTTTTATATCATTGTAAATTGAAAATCTGGAAATCAAAACAAGACATTTGAGGATGTCACCTTGGATTTTTTTTCACAATTTTCTGACACGTGTAAAGTGTAAATAATTAAAAGAAAACATAAGATTGATCTATAATGAAAATATGAAAATAAGTAAGGCTGGTTTCTGTCTGATGGCTGAGTAGACTAATCACAGTTGAGCTGTGAAGGTGAAAAGTGTGTGTGGAGAGCAAATGGGAAATGAATTTCCTGAAATGACATTTTCAGCATACAGTATAACGCCTTCAAAAAGAATCAGTGCTTTTATGTTTTACTGAAATGTTTTTTTTTTTGTCAAAGCAGTCCAATCTGGACAAAATTGCTATCCATTTCTGCACACACACATACACACACACACGTATAAGGTAAGAGAACGAGCTGCAGTCTCTCAGGTTCTCCACGTTGGTTTATGTTTGTGTTTTAGCATCTCTGGCGCTGCTGTTTAATCATTTATCATTCCCTGTTGTACTTGATCGGAGACCCGCAATTATGTTTGTCAGTAGTGAATTTTAATACCAAACCCACTTTCATCTAAATTTCTGTTACATAATCCTTTTCATATCCGCTGCTGCTTTGTCCTGAGAGTGTGCCCTGTTGCCATGGTGATCCATGAGGGGATGGATGCTGTTTGAAGGGCAAATGGGGGGAAAGGCCCAGCAAAAGGGCCTGAATTAGGAACACAGCTGACTGTATTCCTGTAGAGATCAACCCTGGAGCTCTCCTTCTGTCCTCCCCTTCCTCTCTCTCAATCTCTTACACACACACACACACACACACGTGCGTGCACAGAATCATCCAAAACTATACCTTCATGGTACTAAAATAGAGACACCTACTTGGGGGATGGAGAAACAAAAAGGAGGCATCTGAGAGCAGGTGTTCACTGAAGACGGATTGCCTCACTTTGTTAAGAAAAAGGAGGCCAGGCAAGATTGGGACAAGGTAAGCCCGGTCATCCCTCCCCTCCCTCATGCTCCCCCAAGTCGACTGAGGCTGAAGCTTCTCAGTGCCACACTTAAACTTCACCTCCAGTAAGGAAAAACACAGACAGCAATGTTTGTTCTGCAAAAAACTTTTCTAGGTCGTTTTTATTATTATTATCAAGGTTTCCCCTTCCAATTATACTGTACATGACTCAGGCTATGTGTTTTTATTTTGACTTCTTTGTTTAGTGTGGAGTTTTTTATTGAACAAGCATGAAGTCTTATGCTGCATTCAACACTGGCATTTGATTGCATGACATTTTATTACTACATCTTGAAATGGTTTAAGTAATTTGTTCATGACATTTCAAATAAAGTAACTGCAGCAAACATCACTCACTGATTTAATGGAATGATTAGGAATATGAATTGTTTTGAATTTGATTACAGTATTGGATTCACTGCCATGTTTGCCACCAGTGTTGACACACTTCAACTATCAATAGCATTTAATTAGAGACATCAGAGTCTACAGTATGTTGTTTATGTTCTAGTGGTAATTAGTGTTTTTTCACAGCTTTTGTAAGTCAGTGAATAGCAGGACTGCACATGGACACTGTAGCCATTATCCAGCATCATAAGTTCATTATTGTCATCATCATTAAGTTGATATGGCAAACTTGTTAGTAAACAGTTGCCTATTTACACATCCAGGAAACAGATAAATCGGTGGTAATTCAAATACGTGTATATATACACTATAACTGATAATACAACATTTGAAACTATTTAAAGATACATTATCAGATTTCTCTAGCTACTTTGGTGCAGTGAAACAAGATGAAAACACTAAATTGACTTATCACCTTGTAAAGTTGATAGTGGCAGTTGTATACTGTATGTGTTAGCAAACATTTGCCTCTTTACACATTTAGCAGACACGGAGCAACATTACCATTCATGTGGAGTTGTGATTCTGGCCAAATGAAATTCCAACATTCATTCTACTTTTAGCTCTGTTTTGGCCTCCACCAAATATTGAGGGAAATATTTGACTCATTAGCAGCTAAATGCTCCACTATTTCCACCAGCGAGTCACTAACTGTGTCTGCTTGTTGTTTGGTGCTGAGCAGGTAGTGTGTAGAGTTTTTCAGTTGTTTGTCTGTTGTGGCCAAAAAAGCAGTTTGGCCACAACAGACGGGAGCGATGAGACTGAACCAAACAGCAAAGTTGCGGACCAGCAGACAAAAGAATGAGCTGAAAGATACTTAAACATTTTGTCAAGCTGAGGGGAACTGTAGAGTTGAGTGATAATTCTCTGTGGGTTCATTATAGTGATTCCTTTCACATTACACATATTCATTTCATAAATTGTTATTATAAAAATTTGGATTACAGCTGCTTGCACGCAGCAGACACATGGCAGGTTCAGTATATTTTGCCAAGTGTACCAGAAACCAACCAGCCCTCCTATGCTGGATCCCTTCCTCAGGTATGTGAAAACAAATTTGTTTAACAATAGCTTATAAAGACAATTACAATTTTTGAATTCTAGTTCTTCTGAAAAATGTCATTGATAAGCAAAGCTTTTCAGCCTCAGGTTTCAAGGTGAACCAAGTTTAAATGCAGGAAACTTGGAGCCAACAAGCTGCTACACTAGGTAGCCCCATTATTTAACATAATACTGCAAGACCACGGCAGACAATAAAAAATGTTCTACTGTTGCTTCTGCACAGATCAAATGCTGAAAACAGAAGTAAATTGTGACCAAGTATTGGAACTAGTCTGTAACTGCCTGAACATGGGCGTAACCACACATTCTTTGGGGGGGTCGTGTCCCCCCTAATACTGAATTCAAATGGTCAGTGTTGTCCTCAAAACTATGTTCTAAATGTGTAAATTTTCATATATATAAATATATAAAATATCATAGAATTGTGGGAAATGCACTTAAAAATATACAATATACAAATGTTTCTGTGCAGTTACTTTAAATGTAACCACTCAAACACAGTCAAGCTTCAACAATGTCTTTACTGAACATCTGTTTAATCATAAATACACAAACATTTTATTTAAACAGGACCTCCTGCAGGACCAGAAGTTCTGCAGGAGGAGGACAGTACAGTTGTGTTGGGGGAGACCGTACAAAACCAGCCATGAAAAACCATCTGGCAGGTTTTATTTTTCACATACTGACCAGGTGTGTGGGCTCTGCTCAGTAAGCACAGTGTTTACTCAGCAGTCATAAACACCAACTGCTAAGCTGGCACTCATCATAATTCTCCTCTTGATGTTTCCATCAGTAGACGAAAAACTAAACTTTGTTGTATTAATTTGCAAAAACCTTTAAAAGGCAACTTACTGTATATTCTGTTACTACAATACATCATATAGTCAGGTTAAAACTGATTACGTGACCATTCTCCCCAATATAAACTCCTTCTTTCTGTGTTTAGTTAATGGCTTATTTGTGCCAGGTCTACACTCAGGAATGTATGTCAGGCATGGTCAACCATGTATGTAATAGAGGCATTTAAGAAATGCATCCAGCTGAATGGAATGAGTACAGCATGAAGGATAGCATAACCTCTGCTCGCCATCCTTTAAATAGAAAAATGCATTTTAGCACGCTCTGTGTGTTTCTGAGGTTATGTATGCAGGTGTATATGTGTGTGTGTGTGTGTTTGAAGAAAAGACAGAACACACTTCTGTATCAGGAATGGAGTGTTTATGTTATGAACCCATACTTGGATACAAACATCATCTCTGACCCTCGTGTTCTGCCAAAACATGGCCAGGAACCCTGAGTCGAGATTAAGATGTTTATCAGAGGGGAGAGGAGACCCTGATGTACCACTGAGGTGGTGGAGGGGAGTGTGTGTCTGTGTGTATGTGAGTGTATCCCAGGGAATAGACAAGTGCGCCTCCTCAGTCTCTGCTGTTTCTCTCATTCTCCTGTTATACAATCCTCTTCATGTATCTACTGTGGAATAAACAATACAATCAATGTGGAAATTATTGCTAATATAAGAATTTACGGCAGAACTGTTTTCACCCAAATGATGACCATATGTCTTTGTCTCACATTCACAGTGCTCTTGAAGTACTACAGCTGCTTTAATTATTTGGTGCTCTATGGTCCATTCTGTTTGGTGAAGAAACCCAAAGACTTCTGATTATTAAACCTCTAAACATAATGTTACTTTGTTTTTTTTATTTAAAAACAAAATTTTGTTGCTATGTTTATGTTAATTTTTAGTATTTCTAGTGGGGTTTAAAAAAGAGAGAGGACAGAGTCATTATTATTGCGATTGGAGCTGGATTGTTTCATGTATGGTGGCCAGGAAGTGCAAAAACATAAAATATATTTTGCAACATAAACTGTAAAAATGCAAATGATCACATTAGACAACATCACAGTTTTAAATAAACTATAAATCATAAAATGTAATGGCATTTGAAAAACAGAGAACACTTAAAATGTACACTGGGCAGCTATACCATAATGTTAAGTTTGAATGGATGTCACTGATGTAACATTTCACGGAGTAATAACGTACATTCAATTACTTCTCATGCTTATGTTGTCATGCGGCTGCATATACAGTATGTATGTTGCCATCACATACATAGCCTACTTACACAATGCATATACAGTACTTATACGATACATTGCTATCCAAATTGAATTTAGCTGACCACTGTGATGACATAGCTAAACTAATATAGAACTGTACAGTACACAAATAATGGAGGCCACTGATTTTAACATTCATAACAGTTTTGTTCCTTTACATAGTTGTAGTGTAGAAAAATGAGCAAGCACATACATCCTTTGTTAATGGTTGTCAACTAAATTAGTTCAATAGAGGCTAGACTCCATAAATGCCTATACACTCTTTTACATATGTTAGCCCATTTACTACAAATTATTAGCACTCTGTATAACTGCTGACTATTCTTAAAAGCATCAGTTTTATAGAAAGACGTATGGGTATGCTTCTACATCTTTGACTTGAGAGTTGGCTGCCATTCTTAAGCAAATGTAGTTGGAAAATTAAACTGAGGACACGGTGAGGCTCTAAATGCTAACGTCATCATGCTAATATTCTCACAGTGACAATGCTAAAAGCAGATATAATATTTACCATGTTCACCAGATCAGTTTGGCGGGTTAGCATGCTAACATTAGCACTACACAGTGTACAGCTGAGGCTGGTGGGAATGTCATTAGTTTAGCATGTGTTTGGTCTTAAATCAAAGTATTGGACAAATTAAAATTTTGACCTCATGTTGGTGCAAGATGAAAAGCTATTACAAGTCAACCTGTGGTGGACATGACTGTGTGTACCAAATTTCATGGCAGTTCATCCAATAGTTGTTGAATTAGGCTATTTCAGTTCAAAGCCCTCCATAACCAGGCCCCCTCCTACCTCATGTTCTGTGCTACCTTGTGCTTTTAGTGTGTTTTTGTAGTTTAGGATCCTTTTAACTTGTGTTAAGTGTCTTTGAGTATCTTGAAATGCACTCTATGAATAAAATGTGTTATTATTATTATTATTATTATTATTATTATTATTATGGCTATATTGTAGTTAATTTCTGAGCCACATCACTAAAAAGAAAAAAACACAAATTGTCAAACGATCACCCAGGTTTTAAACAAACCTCTAGGTTAACCAAGCTTACTTGGAAGAGAAACGAATGGAATAATTGTTACCATCACTAGTTTGGAGGTCGACTTTCAGTTTCACCCACAAATCAAGTGGTTTTGACAGTCTTGCTAAACTGTTGGCTTGTATACAACCTGTCGTACTGCTTAACCTCACTGGACATTGTAGCAAAATTTGTCATGTTCCCACATTTCAGCAATTACTTTGGTGAGTATAATGTTATTATACAGTATCTGAATAAAATGATAACCAAAACTATGAAAATAAGATTCACACTGTTATACATCAGGTTTAGGTTTTACTGCTCTGCAAATGAATGTTCATACTGATTTACTCATTTAAAGATCTTAAAAGCTACATATAGTATGATTTGGGAAATGATGATCAGTATTGTACAGTATACCTGGTATGTACTAAAGAGGTTGCTACATTCAAAGGTAAAGGTAGTGTGAAGAATGTCTGTCCACACACAACGTTTCCCTGAATATAAAAAGACCGTCTTGTGTACTGTAAATGTGAAGGCTTGCCAGCAAACATTATGCCAGATGGCTTCCTCCTGAAGCATAGCTTACCCATATGTCAATCCACAGTAATGACTCCCATGAGGTTAGCAGAAGGAGAAAGGTTACACGCTCAGTTATGGGCTTCACCTTTCCAAATCTCCCTGCAGAAGAATTCTGATCTAAGATTAGAGACACTAGTGAGATTGATATGACACATTTGGACAGTTATGACCTGGATTATGTCATTTTTAGTTATTTCATAATCATAAAAACAAACACTGAAATGATCGGTGCTTTCAATTGCTTTCCATCAGCTGCCATTAATAAAGAAGGGGTTTGAAAATAAAAAAAATCATACAAAAAGTGATACCAAATATAGAAATACATGAAAACCATTAACCTGCAGGTTGGCAGATGAGGTGATGAATGATATTTCTTCCTTTTGAATGACAAATTATGAGAAATGATGCTGTCCTTTAAACTGATTGATCAGCTCAGGTCATATGTTTGAGTGTGTCATTTGTCATTTCAAGCAGGAGACGAGGACGGTCATTTGTCCGGTGTCGTATCTCGATCTCTACCAAATCTGCCGGCAGCCGTTTGCCATCAAAATGTCAGATTTGTACTGTGAGCGTGTGTTTGCATGGGAGGATGGCTGGAAGGACTTCCATTCAGTAGCTCTGTGGGGATGAAAAGATTGTATTTTCTATGGCTGAAGTTCTGCAGAATGCTCCAAGGATGAATCTTTGTGCTGTGAGAGAAAATTGCACACCTTCAACTAAAGGTTCACAACTCAAATTCAATATGTCATGGTCTCCATGGAAGCAAGACAAAAAGACTTTTTTTCTTTTTAAATCAAAGGCATACATTGGCTTCACTTTGACTACAGCATATTTTTTGAAACATCTTTTCATTCTGGCAAATTTTCAGTTTGAGTAGAAAATAATTCAGAAACTTTTGCTGTTTTGTGATGACACTACTTTAATTCAGTTAGAGTAAGGGAATAAAAACTGCAAATGCGTGATGTACAGAAGTCAATATAGGCCGCATATGAGGCAGCACATATGACAATGAATCTCTATCAGCTGATAATCAAACAGCAGCAAGTGGTGAAAATGCTGTGTTAAATCTTTTCAAAGCTTTTAAGTGCTGGCAGTAGCTTTTCCATTTAGATTCAGCGACGACAAGCCATGTGAAGTATGTGTTTATTAGTCTGTTGCCGCATGTGGTGTTTTGTCCACCTGCTGCACAGAGCCATGAATAGGCCTTTAGCACAGCAGACATTTTGACACAACATAGCATTTTGACTGACATGGATTACTGATACCCTTAAGTCATTGTTAGCGGTATTAATTACACCTGTGTTTTTCTCTGGCAGGTAGCATTTTTCAGACATTGTCAAGATCTCAAATACAAGATCTCAAATACAAGACGGACCCCACTTTTCAAATGTAATTTCAAGAAAAAAAAATCTTATATTTGAGTAGTATACGAGTAGTTCCACTAGGGGGCAAATGGCTGACACCAACATATCTTCCTTGTGAACGTCCAGCAGTGGTGACATTGTAGCGATCTCAGACCAGCAATTGGAGTGGTATGAGACATAATACAAATGTGGGTAGTTGCAACTTTCCAAGTTTGCTGCTGACATTACTTTCTGATACTGCCCCCACAGGCCATGTGCTGAATTGCATCTTGAGGACATGTAGCGTTAATGTCTGAGGACAGGCACAACCAATGCTACCAAATAACGCAGGACACACAAGGTAGTCATGATGTGCATGCAAACATGTAGTTAAAAGCAAGTATATCAGCCTATTTAGATGTCCCACCTTAAGCGACAGAAGATTGAGAGAGATGTCAATCAAACATAGTCTTTATACGTCAACAGTCCTGAGAAGAGGTCTAATCAAGCAAAGTAAGTGAAAACACCTGTGTGGGTGTGTACAATGGGTTTGTAGAAGCTTTAACACCAGGGACTCCTAACTTCACTTGGATCTGAGCCTTTTGACTTGAGATTATGTCACAGGGTGATGGTGTGTGTGTGTGTGTGTGTGAGGGGATGTGTGTGATGGTTGTTCCTGGTGGTGACACTGTTTTTGGTGGGAACTCTCTGGGCTTTCGCTGGGTTTTACATTGACCTGGAAAAACACTTGAGTTCAGCATACTGTGACTGGTGCACTGGGCTCTATAGGGGTGTTTTCCACCTGTCTCCTGTCAGCTAATTAACAGGTGCAGGGCAGGTGTGCGGTGTGCCGGCAGGGAGAGAAGCAGAGCTCATGGACGCCGTAACACATTTGCTTTTGAACTGTTGAACGTGAGGAGGCGGCACAGGTCCATAGAGTAACTCCAAAGGTACCGGAGAAATTGATAGAAGCTATATACTGAATAGGAAAGAGCCATTCCTTTGTGTTTATTCCCTTTTTTTATACATTTGGTTTATTTAAATGGATATTTGGTTTCTTTTGGTTGCAGTGTATTTAGTTAATAGATTATTTTCGCCAGTTGGAGACGCTACAAGGCGGCCATTGACTGGAGGCCATGCATGTGCTGCAGCCACAGCTAAAACAGAACTGCTCTTAGTTGGATTGGACACCTTTAACACTGAGACATTTTATTTCTTTTAGTGATATTTTATTTCTTCTCAGAGACTTGGACTTTTAACTTGTGTTTTAGCTTATAATAAATTCATTTGTTTTTAACCTCAGTTTCTGTCTGCATGCTGTTTTGGGTCAGCACAACTGCCCAGTAGAAATTATTGGATTTTTCTTTAAAGTCACACTCCACACCCATGACATGTCTCCACACTCAGATTTAAAAATAAAAACATTTTCTTCATTCATTTTTCATTTGCCCTCAGAAGCCAGGGCAATTATTAGTCCATTTAGACAGAAACTGACTCAACAGTTGGCAGCTACTTTGTATTCCAGTTTTTTTCAATAAAATCCTTCAGAGCAGAATCATCATTGCATACAGAGAGGTTGCTTTTTCTGCTTTTGAGATGCCACCATTTTAGCACTGTGATTCACCTCTGTGCCTGTTGCCAAGCAACTCCTGACACTTTAGGGATGCGACGTGAATGCAGGAGCTGCTGTGATATTTCCACATTGTTTTGTACTGTGCACCTTAAGTTTTAATGTCATCCAGACAGACTCAAAAATGCTCAGCCTTTAGAGATGACAAAATCCTGTTAGGTTGTATTCTAGAAAAGAGAGGAGATAAAGAAATTAGAGCTGGGCCTGCTTGAACCTGGATTAGGAGATGATGCAGCAAATTAACAGATGTTAAATCCCCTTTTGGGAGAAACTACCAACTTCAGTGACACAAACATACAAAAAACTTACAGTATTACCTACCTTGAATTCTACTATTAGTGGGGTTGTCACTGTGGTAGACAGTTCTTTCGACTGGCTAATTCATAAGTAATTTGTAAGTAACTTGCTCAAAGTCCAAAAACAAACAAGACTAGGTCAAAACCTAGCATATGGCTGGACTGGGTGTGCAAAATTGTGGCCAGTTTGTTACAGGGATAGTCAGTGGTAGTGCCTATAATGTGAATTCCTGGATATTAAATGTTCATCTGGAGGCTGCGGTGTAAATTATAAATGAAAGTTTTGACAGCATTGGGTGAAAATTCAGGAGGCTCATCTCTGCCCAGTTACTGCAGTTACAACAAGCGCACCTACACTAAACTGATATAACAGCCTACATGAGTCTCATGTTTTACCTGCAAGACTCGTGTTTTAATGCTGTTGTTCATCGTTTGTGATGCGAAAACATCAAAAGAAATAAAAAATTTGCATCCTGGTATTAGTTCAGTTATAAGATCCAAACGCACCGCGGAGCATCTTTCCTGCCAGCTGCTGACAGCGCTGTCAGCTGGACAGTCAATCACACTGGATGGTAGAGGAGGAGACGGCAGAGACGCTGGTATGTGTCTGTTTAAACTGGAGTTTAGCCAACCTCTCTGCATTTAACACCAGAGCTGAGAGCTCAGAGCAGGAAATACAGTCACTCTGTGCTGTGCAATTTAGCCAATGTCGCTAACCCAAGTGTGCAGAGCTCGGGGTTGCCAAAAAGCTTCAGTCCGAGGTAGCAGGCTGTGTTTCCAGAGCGTGAAAGGCAACACCCTGCATTATTTGGAAGGTCCTGGCTCCAATGGAAAAGATGACGCCAACCATAAACAGAAACTGTGAGCTTAAAACCGACCCCAACGCAAACCAACGGGTGACGTCACACCTCGCTACGTCCATCTTTATATACAGTCTATGGACTCAAGGCCGACAGAGCTGTAACACTATGGCTGGGTTGTATATTGTATTAATTCAAACTTTTGTTTTTGCATGATGTCTAAAATGTCTACATGGTGAAAATCAAGTTATCACATAAATAGTTAGTTATGCGTACCAGTAGTAGTTTACAGGATTGTTGTGATTCCACCTGGGTAGCTGACTCCTTGTAGTAAATAACAATTGGATCTAAGAGAGGAATATACTAAAAAGGTCTGCACACCAATATAAGCCTCCAGGTGTTGTGTTTGTTAATGAGGCATCTTTTCTGGTTAAAAGAGGTGATGCCAAGGGAGTCGACTGAACTGGTTAATGTCTCGCCAAGAAACACGAACAGTAGGAGCAGATGAGTTAATGAGCAGATTTTCAGTTTCTGCTCTGTCTATGGTCAAACTGATTATTAAACTGGATGTCAATGCTCTCTTTAGTTGAAGCATCTGGTAGCTGTGTGGGATACCATGTATATTTTTAAAATGTATAATGATGACTGTATTGCAAGTTACTTTTTGGCCATATCAACCAGCCCTAGGTGAGTCTTCTCCACTCAAACAATCTTGCTGATTTTGTGAGTCTTCCAGTTAAACTTTTATTATAACATACTACTTAAGTTTTATTAGCTCTGAATTGGGACCTCCAGTATTTGGAGCAATTAGCTTGTGAAAAAGAATGTGTGTAAAAGTAGATTACACCTAAAAATATTTTGTCTTTCTACGGTTTTAGCTGTTTTCAAGTTTAGTTGCTTACAAATATTGGAAGGTAAATAGATTAAGTGGTCTAAATGGATTTGGATTTGATAAGTGGATTTGATGCTATCAAACCCCAAACTCCATCTATTAGTCTTTATTAGAAACCTCAGTGCTCTGGCTGCAGGTTTTTTTTTAAAGATATTAAGTGTTGAGTCCTGGACAGAGTGAAGAAGGCATTTTAATTTGGGTATTGTATTTGGAAGGAAAAATCTTTCCTTATCATAAAATTTCAAGGTTCCCATTCTTTGAATTTCTCAAAAGATTTCATGAACAGCAGGAGCTTTGTTCACCTCTTGCCAAAGCTTCATCATGTGCTGAAAGTTTGAAAAATTTGAATATCCTCTTGATATTGACTTGCCCAATTCATTTTCCATCATTCTTTATTCTTCATGGCTCTGTCTCTCAGTCTCTCTCTCTCTCTCTCTTTCTCTCTCTCTCTCTCTCTCTCTCTCTCTCTCTCTGCGGGAGTGTTATTTCCACATTCAGGAGCCATTTGAAAACATGGCTGCCTACGAGCTGCATGCGTATTTACCTTGATGGATGTACAGGTAGCACGGGTCTGCTGCCGCTTTAAATACTTCAACTACGTCTACTTGAGAATTCTGCCGGAAAGGATGGACATGCAATGTGCCTGAGATGGAGGGGAGATTCTTGTATACCATGTTTTAGTCAGCTTCTCACACACACACACACACAGACACTGTTCCCTTTCTGTCTTTTTTTTCCTTTTTTCAATTTTCAATTTCTCCAGCAGCAGAGTGGCTGTTTAGGTCCCTCCAGTTCCAGTTCTTTAACAAGAGAGAGGAAAGATATCCATCTCAGACTCTCTGGTTCGCAAACTTTCCAGAGTGACTCAGTGAAGTTTAGGTCGGGTTAACGGGGGGATCACTGACTCCATCCTGGTGGCCAAGAAGCCACTTTTGAAATTGTTTGACCATGTGGGGGTGTGTGTGTGGAGAGTATCAATGTTGAGGGTGCTATGAAGGAAGAATTTTTACTTCCTAGGCTGCACCTGATCCTGTAAAACCTTTGCTGTAGTAGTTACTGTAATTGTTGTGTAATAATCAATATTAATAATATATGAAGGGCCATTTTAAACTATTGGCAACAAAGAGTTTTTCATTCCTTAGTCCTCTTGCTTTTCTGTTCCTTGCCTGATTTGTGAATCTCACACCAAATTGTTTTTCTTTTTGAGGTGTGTCTTAAGTTCTGGTCATTTTTGAGGCTGGATTTCTTTTTACAGTACATGCCTGTTTTTCTTTGCTTAGAGGTTTAATTACAGTCACTGCTTCTCTTTGCTGAGTGTTTTAACAGTTTTTTGAGACTGTCTTGTGATAACAGTGTTATCTCCAAAATGCCATCTATTCATGAGCTAAGAAAAACAGGCTTGTTCTAAGCTTTGTGGTAACACAAATACAGTGGGATCTAGTGGTTTACTGACCTTAGAAGGAGAATTTTCTTAAGGCATAAAGGAGCATTTCATTCTTGAGTTTATCTGAAACCACCACATTTGGAGATATATGTGACTAAGTGTGTTTCCATTTTATGCAAATTTAAATGTATGCATAAAAAACCTAAGTGGAAATGCCAGAAGTTAACAAAGAGAAAGTTAAGATTTCATAAAAAAATGTTTTTATGTTTAGCTGAAACAGACTTAGGGAAGAAATCATGCAATAGTTTAATGGGACCCAACTGGAAAATTAGCCCAAAGACTGTTATCTAGACTGAAAAAGCAGTAGTGTATGGAGAATTGGAAACAAGCTTTTTTCTCTGCTGTTTTCCTGGAATTTTGGTTAAAATTATGCTACATTTTGGGTGGAAAATTGGCTATAGATGCTTGTCTTACTTGACTTTAGTAACGTAACTTGGTCAGTGGTCTTATGACATTTTAACAGCTCACTTAAAAAGGGGCTCATATGCTAAAGAGGCTTAGAGTATTTGCAGATTTATTGCCTAATGTCTCTCTGGTGCATTCACTTTTCAAGTAGATCAGGTAGCCACATGAGTCACTAGGTTTTTGTCAAATACAGGTGTAAGCATGACACAGTGTCAAAATGTTAAACTTGTAGGAGAGAATGCATTTACATTTACTAATGTACAGAGTCACGTTCCTTCAATCTCAGTCAGACAGAAATACCCCTGAAAAGGTCTCGGCCCTCAGGAACATCTTTGAGTCAGAGGTGAAGGCAAAGCTGACAGATTGAATTTGGGATTTCTATGCACAAACAAGACCTGTCTGACCCTGAAGGTAACAAGGAAAATGGCCGGTCTCACTGTGACATGCAAGCATGCAGAGCAGAAATGATCAGATCTAGTACTAAATGATTTGAGAGAACATTCTTAGTGAGGTTAATGTGAGGTGAAGGGTCAACTAATTCTGTCAGAGATGCTTCCTTTTATTAAGATTTGAGGTCCAGCTGAACAATCTCCTGACTCCCTAAACTGCCTGGTTGTTTTAGGTGCCATTTCCCTCACCCTTCTCTTTCATAAGGTCTCATCAGAGAAACAGGAATGTTTGCTCTTATTTAGTTTATATAGGCTTTGCTGTTACATCAGAAATCTCAGAGCAACCACATCTGCTATTAAGAAGGCCCAACAGACCTGTGTTAAAGATAAGAACAATCTTTTAAGGTGGGGGTTTGTGCTGCTTATTACTTTTGTCATGGCTTTAGTTAATTTGTGGCTTTAGGATTAAGGTTTAGGTTAGGGTTAACATTAGATATATAGTAGTGAGGGTTAGGTGTAAGCTTAGAGTTGGGGCTAAGGGAAATAAGGCTTTCCAGAAATGTTCCATCCTTCTGTTGTTTCCATGGCTTATCTGGGTCTGGGTTGCACTACCAGCAGGCTAAGTGGGTGTTGAGACTGAGGGCAGCCCCGCCCCAAAAAAATGCAAGGGGCTGCGTTGGTCTGGGAATGTAACTTCAGGTACTTTGAGAAGATGAAACATGATCCAAGAAGTCCAGTTTGACTAACAGTTAAATGAATTTGAAGGCTTTTGACACAGAAAAACCTGCAAAGTGGTTTATAATGCAATTAGACAACTCTGGAAAGTTATGACATCGTCATTCTATCTTTTGTTGCTTCATTAGCTTGTTTGATTGGCCAACGCAGTCAGGCAGTGCTGTTATCTGTCTGAATGCAGCCTAAAGCTGGGCAGACTGGGCAGACGCTGCAACTTCTATTCTCACATTGTATGGATCAATCGACCGATCATGATGTGGAGCATCATCGATGCAAGCACGGAACCCCCTGACAGTTTTATCCAAGACTGTCCTCCTAAGAAAAAACACACAACAGTAACAGGTAATGTCACCTGCCCAAAAACTACCCATAGTTACGTTTGAGTGACAGATGTCATCTAGCGGCCGTAGTAATTATGACCAACGGAGCGGTGGCACAGTTCAGATGATGTATACAGTATATATGTTGACATTTTTCCTTAACCACAGCGTTGAGAGCTTCACCTTCAGGCTGAGCTTCCTCTCCACCACGTTTGTCCAGTACAATGCCTGTATCACTGCTGACACCGCACTAGCCCATCAATCTTGCGTTCCATCTTACCTTCCCTTGTGAACAAGATCCCAGGATACATGAACAGCAGCAACTCACTCCCAATCTACATTTTCCAGAAGAGTAGCATGGCCTCAGACTTATTACTGGAAGAGAGTCAGCACCTCTGTGTGTGTTTTTGTAGTGAGTGCACATTTTCGCAGGCTTGAATTTGAATGTTCTCTACTATTGCATTATGTCACGGATGAGTCACATCCCCGTGACTACAATTTGGATGATTGCCATGTTTTCATTGTAGCTGAACTGTTACATTCTCCTCTTGCAAAGCTGATGACCTCTGCACTCAAGCAGCCCTCTCAACCCCTCTGTGGATAAACTAAAAAACACCAAGTGCAGTTTATCTTTGCACCTTAAAAGCTGACATTTTGGAGATAGGAGCTTTCCCCATGACATCGGCAGGATGTGATGCGTGCCCAAGATATTTCTGAGTCACATTCCTACCACTATCATCCCACTCACGCCCAGACGGACGCTTTCAGCTGCGAGCTTGATGCCAGAGACACTCAGCTCTCAGACGCTGGTAATCAAATGATGCTAATGAAACAAAGAAGCCTGCAGCGCCTCAGGCCCTGCGCCGACCCGCTTCAGCTGATAACACAACCAATCATTTCATGGCAGTTTGAACAGGCAGAAGCCCAGCAGCCATGAGCAGGGCAACCAGTAGCCTTGGCAAAGATTTCGGATCAGTCTATCTTATAGTAAGGCCTTAAGCATAAAGCTTAAGACTTTGTCTTCCTCGTCTGCACTGGTCACATTCCTTTTTTATCGTATTAGTGAACATTTGTACAGGTAATTAACTAAATCTAAAACTAAAATGAAACCAGATGAAGCCATGAATCATCTGTTTGACTGATCTCATTACGCCGGCTGCCATTGCATTTCAGCTGATTATTATCCAGAGAGGACAAGTGCTCTGACAGCTGTAGTAAGAAGGAACACAACTGGCTCTGTGTAGTTTACCCCTGAGAGCATGTGTATCTACATTGTTATCAGCCACATATGCTTGTTATTTCTTTAATGATTGTGTTTTTGGCTGCAATGTTTAATGGTTACTTTTATATCCAAGTTAGATGGTTAAAATGTACAAAAGGAAGCCATATCAGAGCCTGGAGCTACAGGCAGCATCACATTGCTACTGCAAAATCTAGATCATTAAAAATATGTTACAGGAAGAGTACTTTCTATGTCGTGCATGTGATAGCAATCTGTCTTCTAACAGACTAACCAGAGACCAATCTAAGCCTGGCTGATGCTGATCTTCTACCACTTTGTAAGACTTTCTTTTGTTTAATGACCTTAAAATAAATGGTTTTCCAGTTAAGTGACTATGTGACTCTTGCTGAACAGCTGCTCCTGTGGCCACACATAGCAATTACAGGATGATGGCATATTAAATTTCCCTTTATCTTCCAAGATTGAATCACTTGCTTTAAAGACTTCATCATTAGGCAACCTGACAGACAATGGATGGGACTGCAAGAAGAAACGACAAATATGTCTCCTGGTCAAGTACAATGTCTTTACCTTTTTTTGTGGTATAATCATTTAAATGTTTATCTGTGATATGCTAAAATTTAAATTTAACAGCAGCATAAGAAGAGAACAATCATAAAGTCACAACATGGATTCAGTAAAGCCACCATGAGCTACTGGTCGTACCAGACCAATAAGGCTGTAACAATACAACACCTGAGTGCAAGGGGTGTTTGGCTTTTGGTGTCAATTTTATGCACATATATGTTATGTATATTAGTTGCTCCTTACTTTGTTACTGCATTTTGACAAGTGTTATGCCATTATAATTGTCATATTAGAATGGCTCTTGAGACCATATTGAAAATAATACCGTGAATAGAGTTAAAATAACAAGGACACTGTAAGCTGTGAGTGTATATATGTGAGTCATCCTGCGTGTTCTGCAGGTACAGAGCAGAGGTACTGTCTAAAACACCTAGCTCTTCACTGAAACCCATGTGAGCTTTAAAACTGAAAAACATCAACAGCAGAAATGTTAACCGGATTACCACCAGCCAACAACCGTGAGATGAGTAAGACTGCAGGTGCAACCGCCTCAGCCTCACATACATTATGTAGCTGAACGCAGAGTGGGGGGCTGTTGCTGCGAGGGTCAGGGCTTCAGTTTCCACTGTGGACACACATGTTGTCATGAATGTAGGTGATGTAGATTCTGACATATGTGATGATGAATCTGATATAATGTTTATATATAAGATGTGTGTTTGATATTTTTACTATTTATTACTGCTTTTTTCTATGTACTTTTTTTGAATTGTTAATTGTTTCTGGATGTTTATCACCCTGAGTGATTTGGATGTTTAACCACACTTGCCATCATAGAGCTTGTCAGCCTATTGGTGTACAGGATGTATAAATATGGGTGTGTTTTCCATTTTTTAAACATTCTGATCTGAAGAAGATCCAAGTAAGATCTAAATGTTGTCATTATTAAACTTTTGTGGCTTGGAGTAAATGTGCAGTCCGTTTTGTTGTCACAAAAAGCTGACAAAATGACAACCAATAGTTTGTTTTGTTTTGCAGGGCAGGCCTCTAAATGTACTGAAGTGTAGTTATCTTTATTTGAGATAAACTATGTTCCTTGTACTCTCTCCACAGCAATAGAGAAGAGAGAAGAGAGTACAGTCAGTAATCTTTCCTCCTGTCCACTTTATGTCAAGTGCAAAAAATGTATTTTCTTTTTTAAAAAAACTTATGAGTTATTTCAATTAACTTTGGTTACGCAAAAGAAACTTTTCTTTAAGTGGAGGCTAATTTGGGTGTGTGAGGGTGGCGACCCCATCTGAATGTTCTTTGAAGTAAGCCAGAACATAGGGTCATGCTCGACGAGTGTCACCGGCTGATAACGGGGCAGGTGATATTCCTTTTGTTAAGCAGGACCCTGGAGGTCCCCAGTGCTTAATTACATGTGGATTAATAAACTGATAAACTTAATGAATCCTGACTATCGGAGCAGGTGAAAAGGGGCTAATGGAAGTAATTACCTTGCCTGATCTGTCCGTTGGAGGGCAAATTCAGACGATAAACTGAGGGATAAAACACACTATGAGAAATGGAAATAAAATTTGTCATTTGTATAACATTATCCTCATGGACACATTAGCTGCTTGGCTAAGTGAGCGGTTTATGAGGCCCTGAATGTGGACGAGCAATTTGACTTAGGGTCGAGTTGTTTTTTTTTACTGACCCGAGCTATTTCCATGATTCTAAGCAAAAGGTACAGATAACCACTGACACACACACACACACACACAGTCGTGTTTCCATCACTTCAGAGGACATTACATTGACTTACATTCATTTCCTGGAGACTTATCTTAACCATAACCACCACATGCCTAACCCTAACCCATAACCTAATCTTAAAATAACCCTAAACTAACTTTAACTTTAAACCAAGTCTTCACCCTAAAATTAATGATTTCTGTTAAGGGGGCTTGCTTTTTGTCCCCATAAGGTAGGTGAGTCCCCACAACATGACTGTGTGAACAGATTTACGTCCCCACAATGTGAGGAATACCGAGACCACACAGACACACACACACACAATACACATTTAGAAAGCATTGACCGATTGGTTCGCCAATATTTATTTGACCTATCTGAGTATGACTGGTGTTCATTTTGGATCAATAGCGATCCTCCAAAGGGGTTGTTTAATTGGGTGGCATGGTTGGTTAACTCAATGTGTCACTCACAACAAAAGTCTACCCTAGGAATGTGTGTGTGGGCAGTCCCTGTACAATTCAATGCTGAATCCACTTTCCTTCAGGAATCATGTCCTTCACTGCCCTTCAGTCTAACTGTAATTGAAACACATATAGCTCAGCTGAGCGCTAACAGAGGGACTCGAGGGATTACGTGTTTACCTTCACTGATCGACTGATATTTGAAAGATGTGAGTGGGTGACAGCTTAACACCTTTGACACGAGCAGTGGCTGGTTGAAGTAAATGGCTGGAAAGGCACTTTAGTCCCTGAATAAACTGAAACCTGCAGTTTCTCCATACATTATGCATAAAAGAGAAATAGCAGCAGTGCATCCAAGCACAGGCTCTGAAGTCCAAAAATATAGTGTAACACAATGTTTAGAGTTGAAACGATTAGCTGATTAATAAATTGGTTGATTGACAGAACAATAATGGTCAATTGTTTAAGTAACTTTTCAAGCATCTTTGTCTTATGTGATGGTAAACTGAAATCCTTTGGGTTTTGGACTTTTGGCTGGATAAAAGTAATAAAGTAAGTAATTTGATGACATCACCTTGGGCTTTAGGACATTGTTATGGGCATTTTTCACTATTTTCTGAAAAATGCCTCTCAGGATGCCTCTCAGGATGACTGAGGCTTCTGTCCACACCCCACACTTCAAATTTACATCACACCAGTCTCCCTTCAGAAAATCTGAGATTAATGCAGGCCAGAAAATGTAAAAAAAATAATAAAAAGAAATAAAAAACAAAAAACAGTTCATTAGTTTTATTAGATCAAATACATTTTTTGATTGATTTTATAACTTTTTTAGTGGCCTGGCTCATCAGCAGAGTCCCAAACGAGCTGCGGAGCATCATTAGCCATGCAAACTGCTTCACACTCACTCATGAAACAAAAGCTGATGGAGCGTCCCTCTAACGGCGGGCGAATGTTATGGATGGCGGGCCAAATGTTGCTGCTGGAGGAAATGAACGGCGAGTGTGGTGGTTGATAAACTGACAGATTGATTACTCTTTGGCGTTAAAAGCACACTTGATTCTCAGCTACAGCCCGTGTCGACACGACGGAGTGGATGGAGGGGAATTAAACTCAGATGGATATGCTTTACAGCAAAGTATTGAGAGCTACTGAGGTGTGTTAACTCATAGTGTATGTAGGACATGACAGGGGTCATCATCAGTCATCATAATATAGTTGTCAGGAGTCATTAAGAAAAACACATTTTAGTAAGGTTAGGTATAACACATATACTGTAAATTAGTATTGAGAACAACCTGCTGGTATGTCCGTTTTTTTGATAGATGACTACAGTTTCACTGCTGCTGGAGGACAAACAGTAGAGTCGGCATACTTGGAGAACATGGTTCTATCAGACCTCCTTCACTTATTCACTGTACAGCTCTGCTTATTAGAGTCTGAAAAGAAAAATGTATTAATAACCTTTAGTGCAGGTGAATGGTGCTGTTTACTCAAGATGTAATCCAGATGTATTTCGGCAAAGCAGCCAGGCAGAGTTCAATTACAAAATCTCTGATTTTAGGAGGAAAAATTGCTACCTGACATTAATCCGAGTGATTTCAAACCACAGATAAGCTTTCTCTGGATCTCTGGATGAGTGTTTTTTCCAGTGGTGGGTATCTCATTTTTGAATGAAATTCAAAGTCCAACATTCTGTAATGTTATGGCCTTATCATACTGTACAGTGCAGATGAAATTGCTCTATGATAAATTATGCTCACATTGGAGACCTTTGTTAAGTTGGAGAGACAATGCTGCTGTGTGGAAAGTCGACTGGCGACACATACAGCAATAAGCCTTCTCTGAGGGATGTGAGGCTCTGGTCTGTAAATAGCCTTTATAACAGTACAAGTAGCAGTTGTTCCATAATATACTAGGTAGTGTGACGTTATCTGGGAGGCACATTTTTTAATTTTCATTGCTGAACTCTGACAAATCTACTGTAGAGAGTGAAGTTAGGAGCCTAGAGTGAGATTTCATTTTATTATAACTTGTGTCTTGTTTTTATAGTTTTGCCCATTGTTCCTATTCCTAATAATATTGTTACTGTGGCAACATTGTTCAAAAAAAAAAAAAAAGCCAGAGAGGGTAAGAAACTGATGATCAGACAGATTTTAAACAAACCCCTTAGTTAGCTAAACTTATTTGGAACTTATCTGGATAAGAATGGTAAAATTTTACCCAAACTGTCTGTTGTAACCATCACATCACAGTTTACTTCCTGTGATAGTTTTGTGCACACAGTTACATTTTTGGTTGCACCTCCAAATGAGATAATCTGGCAAACTCTAATCCTGCTGCTGCTTGTTTCTTGCCCCGTCAGACTGTAGTGATGTGGCCATATTCCCAGATCTCAGCAATGACTGGTACTCTGATGAATGCCATCTTATCATTTTTTAATTTGATTTTTTTAGCCTGAAGCCTGACATTGTAATCCTCTCAGAATGACAATGGCTTCTGTCCACACCCCACACTTCAAATTTACATCACACCAGTCTCCCTCCAGAAAATCTGAGATTAATGCGGGGCAGAAAATGTAAAAAAAAAACAAAAAAACCCAAACAAACAAAAAACAAAAAACAGCTCATTAGATTCTTTGGCGCAAATATGTTTTTTTGATTGATTTTATAACTTTTGTAGTGTCCCAGTTCGTCAGCAGAGGCCCAAACGAGCTGCAGAGCATCATTAGCCATGCAAACTGTTTCACACTCACTCATGAAACAAAAGCAGATGGAGCGTCCCTCTAACGGCGGTGAATGTTATGGATGGCGGGCCAAATGTTGCTGCTGGAGGTTGATAAACCGACAGATTGATTACTCTCAACTTGTGTCTTTTTAATTTTGGCCATCGTTCCTTTTCCTAATACGTTGTTACTGTGGCAACATTGTTCAAAAAAAGTAAAACAGGGTAAGAAACTGATGATCAGACAGATTTTAAACAAACCCTCAGGTTAGCTAAACTTAATTTGAAACTTATCTGGATGAGAATGTTAAAATTACTACCCAAACTGTCTGTTGTAAACATCACATCACAGTTTACAGATTTACATTACATTTTTGGTTGCACCTCCAAATAAAGTAATGAGATATTCCGGCAAACTCTAATCCTGCGGCTGCTTGTTTCTTGCTCTGTCAGACTTTGTTGTAGCGATGTCGCCATATTCCAGATCTCAGCAATAACTGAGATCCATGATGATCATGATGCGTACCATGTTATAGTATCAAAATAGTAATAGTAAACCAGAATTCTCCTTTAAAGCTTCAATAATATTAACTATGAATATACCTAAAAGTCACCTAAAATCACAAAAGATTAATCGATCGATTAATCATTTGGTCTTTAAAATGTAAGAAAATAGTGAAAAATACCTATCTCAATATGACATCTTCAGATTACTTCATCACTCCCAAACCCAAACATATTTTATGTACAATGATATACAACAAAAATAAATTGCAAATCCTCACAACTGAAAAGATGGGACTGGTAATGGTAATATTTGGCATTTTTACTGGGAAAATGAGTTCTAAAGTTGTTTCAGCTCTAATTTGGTCTGTGATGTTTAAAATGCTGATTAAAGATTACATTTAACACAACAGCAGCATGTTATTCCAAATATGATAATCCACAACGCTCGTAAACACTTTAAATGACTTCTGCCAAAGTATGCCTGCTAACCGTCTATCTCCAAACAGGTCACTGTCGGCTATCATGAGTAACTGCATTATAGTATTTGGAAACTGCTGTTTGGTTTTTGAAATGTCATGTTTGGGCATTTTGAGCACAACCAAATGGCACTTAGCTCCACTGTAATGAGATGAGTTCATGTCAGAATGTGTAAATCACAGAAACTATTCGGATGGATGGACTGCACTCCAAGTTAGGTATAAAATATGTTTTCTGTTTTTGGTGATCTGCACCTTTAACACACTCTTCAAAAGCACAATCTTCATCTTCTCCATTTTTACTTCTCAACAACATTGTCTCCTTTTTCACTTGTTAGCCGGCTCAACACTAATTGGATGTAACCTGCAAGTTGTTGTTGAAGTTTGTGTTGCATAGCAACAACAGTGATGTAGGGCTCCTCGCAGTCTTTGAGCTCAGTGTTTGTAATGACGCTCACAGTTCTTTGTGCTCGAGCAGGAAATAAAGCCTCCGATCAGAGCGCAGCATTATCAGTAAATGAGACCGTGCCTCTAAATGATGTCTATGAATTCATTTTTCATTACCAGGAAACAGAAAGACCGACTCCCTCGCCTCTAATAAGGGCTAAAAAGCAGTGAAAGCAGAGGAATAACTGCTCTGTATCTATCACATCAGATAAGAACCCAGCCGTGCGTCCCTGGCTGTGCTCTGCTCCCCACCAGCAACAATAGATGGCTAAAAGACTGCTAAATTGCCCAGTGATTGCTTTTTTGCTCCTCTGTCCTTTTCCATAAATGGGGTGTAAGTCTTCAGTGACACACAGCTCTACCTGACAGCTGTGGTCACTCCTCAGGCTCCAACTGGCTTTTTCTCTCCCTCCTTCCTGTTTTCCTGTTTGCTCAGACAGCAGCTGACAGGGAGAGTAAATGCCAGTTGGTCTAATATGTTAAAAGGTCTCTCTTCCTCTGTCTCTCTCTCTCTTTCAAACTCTTATGTCTTTGTTTGCACGTTTCTCCTCCTCTGTCACTGTATTCAGGTTCCACTGGACCATGGTTGTCTATGAAGATTTGCACACTGGGGGGTTATAAAACTAGGGGATTAAAATTTTTAGAAAATGAAACAATTCGACACCCACAATGTTTACTCATAAAGCTTTGACTAAGGCTGAATATTGAACCTCAATACATGTTTTGGTGCCAATCAAAACATGTTCATACCACTGGTATCAAAAACCGCCAATTAGGGCTGAAACTTCAACAGCAAATCTGCTGTTTATTTTCTCAATCAATCAATTATTTGTCTACAAAATGACAGATTGTGAAAAATTTCAAAAAGTCTTTTCAGATTGTTTGTTTTGTCCGACCAACAGCTGAGTACCTAAAGAGATTCCATTGACAAAAAGCGAAAAGCAGCAAATCCTCACATCGGAGATGCTGGAAACATAAATGTTTAGCACATTTGCTTGAAAAATGATTGAAACAACTAATCAATTATCAAAATAGTTGCCAATGAATTTTCTATAAATGGGCTAATTGATGAATTGACTGAATTGATGAATTGTTTTAGCCCTACTGTCAAGTACCAAAAACTGGCATCGAATGCTTGCTCAGATTCATTCTCTCATTTACTTGTTATTTGACCAATTGGTGACTCCAATTATAACTTTGCCAATTTTAGACTGTATTTATTATGAAGGCAAAGTTCTTGTATGGATGGTTGTATTTAGACACCCTTTAACATTTGAAATCTTCCTCAAATTGTATATTTATTACTGTACTCTCTTCCTCTGCATTGGAAGAGAGTCTTTGTCCCCTTCTTCATCTTCATGCACACCCAACCCCACACACACACTATATAAACACACACATGAACACACTTACAAGGTCTGACTCAGTGCCAACTGGAAAAGGCCCAGATCATCTCAAAGCTTTCTGTGAGGCAAAGTTGCCACTCTCAAAGCGATTATGTTTCATTACAGTGGAAATGGGAGAACAGGGTTTCCTGGCGCCTGCAGATCACACACACACACACACACACAAACACACGCACAAACACACACACACAAACAAACACACCCACAAACAGACACACATGCACACACTGGTGTGCGCACACACACACACACACACGCACACAGCTTTACTCTCATGTTTGGCTGCTTGATAGTCTGTTGAAGAAAATGCTGAATTTCCTTTGAGAGGATGCTGATTATTGTTTATTATATTCTGCTATTTATCTATTCATCATCTCTCTTTATTTGAATTACTCATGCATTGATTTAATTTGTGACTCCTGTTGATCCGTTGTGTTGTCATTAGGAGCATGAATGTGTTTCGTATGTGGATGTAAGCAGTGCTGCCTTGCTGGTCACAGTGACTCAAGGTTTGTTCAGTTTGTGGGGAGTGAGCTGTATCTGATATAAACTCCCAGAGTGGAAAACACACATGCATAAGAACATACATGAAAGCTGTTTTTGTACTTAGCATGAGTCATCTGATTTTCACTGACATTAAGTGGTACAGCACATTTTTTTTCAGTTATGTGATCAACATAAATAATTTCCTATAAAAGCACAATTCCACAGTGTAGATATGAGGTGAAAAAAGTGCTTAAGTGAGACAATAAGAATGGAAAAACTCAGCATGTACTGTAACTTGGGCACATGAACAGGCTTCCAGTTAGTTTATGGCTGTTTGGCTGCATTTAAATCACAGCCATCTGAATTATTCACTGTTCCGGGGAGGGGGAGGAGGGGATGTGGGAGGCTTCTCTGCTGTAATTAGCACTGTTCTTTAACCCAGCATAAGGCTCCAACCACTATCGAGTACATTAGAATTTATCTCTGAGACCGCGTCTGGCAATAATCCAGCAGATAATTAAGAGCAGTAAAAATTGATTCTGTGGATTACAGCTCCCACACCATTAAGTCTATTCTAATGGATGTTGCTGAGCTAAGAGCCCCCAAACTGTGATTCTGGCCACTTGTTAAAAATTGTAGTTTTGCGATTAAAGTGGAGTGTGTAAAGAAACATGGATGTCTCTATTATTACTCTAGGCATAACCGCCAGCCATGTTTGTCAGTTATTGTAAAAATTTACTCCAGCAATTCCTCAAATTGCCAAATACAACTGGCAGCTGCAGTTGTAGGCCAGCGGAAGAGTTACGGCAGAGGTTAAACATCCTGCTCATGGGAACTTTGACAATGTAGAAAGTATTTTTGTATTTAATTATTTCTAACAAGGTAACTGAACTTCATTGTGGAAAAATCATGTCGTGTCAAAATTTTGGCAGTGCTCAGCAACTGATATTAATTGCAGCTTTCAGGGACTGGGAAGAGTTGCCAGCAGTGTTGCCATTTGTGACTGGAGCGGATGTGTTACAATACAATACAATACAATACAATACAACACTGCAACAAACAGTAACCAACATTTTAAGCGACAGTGACATCACAAAGTGACATTTGCTAGTCCACATGAAATAGGTGGGTCCGTAGTGATGTAGTGACTACTTGCAGGGATAGTTTGTGAACTGCTGTAGCTGCTGAGCTAACTGCTAACTCCCTACTTGACTCGAAGCTTCTCTCTATTTTCTCTCCACTGTTCTGTTTACGTTTACGTTTACGTTTAATTTTGTTCATGATTGCACACCATTTCGTCCAATAAAAAGTTATTGAAGAGGGTAAATAAAGCTCTGACAAGCTTGCTTACGGTCAGTTAGCAATACAATGTAATGAACTGAATTTGCTGCGAAATTTCCCTCTTTTAAATCCTGGTGTGTTCAGGCCTTCACTACTGCATCTGTATTGATCAGGACAATTAATACTTAAAACATTTAGAACAATGGTGAATGCTTGTTAGAAAAAATGAAGATTTCTGTTGTATTTGTGCAGAGGAGGGCATTCAGAGGGAGCTGGAGTCAGTGGTTAGAAACAAATAGGTGTAGCAGAACATTTCTCAATGTCTGGCAGAATTAGGGATCCAACACACAACCAAACTGCAGAAAATTAAATATTAAAACATGGTTATAGAATATTAAAGGATCACAATGCATGCAGTGGAGCAAACTAAAAAACAAAGAAGAGGTTTGACAGGCTGTATGCCAAAAAAGGCTTTATGGAATCGTACCAGTGACCTCTGAATCCAAAATGTTGACTCTGCTCAGACTCTGGTGCTCCTTCATCATACCTGTTGTTTTGAGTGTTTTGTCAGCCGATACATATCCAGTCATACAGAGAAAATTATGCTTTTCAAATGTTTCTGAAAGGACAGCGGACTTAAATGACACACAGGATTAAATAAATGACACTGTTTGGAGTCAATAAACATGAGCCACATACTACTGATTTCATCAAATTTCATCACACACTCAATTACAGATCTTGATCTTTGGCATGGGAGGAGACGCTGATGCTGGGTTGGATTAACATTCATGTGTGGTCCATTACAGGAGCCCCTGTGACATCTGACAGCTTAATGGCCTGCTACTACATCGACTCCATAAACCCTGAAATTGTGAAGGTAAAAGACAAACATGGAAATGAGTGGACTTAATAATTCAATTCATTCAGTCCTCATGCACGGCAGAAAATTGCCTCAATTCTATTTATTTTATTTGTTTTTTTATGAAGTCAACCATTCATAGCTGTTTCTCATCCACTCTGCACACACCTGCCCATACAAATGAGGATCCTCTAGCAGCCATTTTACTTACTTATAAAGAAGCAGAGGCCATTCTAGTTATTTACCTTCTCATTTATTTTGCGTGTGGTGGATTCTAAATGTTTCCTGTTAATTACACGTCAGCTGAGAGCCAGTGACTCCATGGAGATAAGCTGAGAATAGACGCTATCAGACACTTTCAGTGTTCTCTCAGTAATTTGGCGCCTCAATGCACCACAGCACAAATAAACAACAAGACCCAGAGACTCTTGTGGTGTTTAATGTTTCAGTCTAAATCCATTAAGGGGATGTCTGGCTACGTATAGGACATTACTTAAGCTGCGCTCCAACAGTATTCAAACACACAGTGGCTGCTCAATTTTCACAACTATATCATGCAAAGGTTTTTTTTTTTTGCTTTTTTAGGATGAGTAAAATTGTGTTGGTTTTGAGCCATTTCCATTGTTTTTAGTGTCAGTTTTACTCATTAGTACACACATTGTACAGATTAATAATGCAAATAAATCTTAAACGATAAATACATATGAAAGGGCATCTATAGAACACCACAGGGCTTTAGCATACTGTAGATGTCTCATTCATTTTTTAACATCTCAATATTAAAGTGATCATTTATATATCAATACCTAGAAAAGACAAAAGAAACAAATACTAAAAGTTTACAAAAAAAAATCGGTTGCTACAGCAAGAGAACATAATGAGAAAATGATAATAAAGATCAAGCATCTGAGCTGGGAGACCAAAGATGGTCTTTACTAACTGTCGGAAGAGTAGATGTTTTGTGTTAAGATACAAACATGTGTGCTGTAAATTCAGATAGAGATAAAAAATGCAGGTGACTCCAGACAGGGATGTAAATCGCCAACAATCCACAATTACATGCAATAATTACAGAAGGAACTATCATACTGTTAATGCATACTGTATGTCTTCTGAAATATACAAATACTGATTAACAGAGAGATAGAGATGGATAGAAATATGTGCAGGGCATGTTTATGAACACAACACTGCAAGTATAGCACAGGAATAACAATATGTTCAATACCACAGCATATTAGTGGGTGTAACATATAGATTGTCCATTAATTATTATCTTATTTGAATGTGATATCCATTCTGTGACTCCAATGGAGATCACTGCCTTTGTTCCAATGCACGAAACACCATTTTAAACCATGTTTTAAGTGTGTAGTATACTGTACACTGGACAAATGACAACCAGCATGGATACTAAAATTTCTTAGTTTTTGAGTGAGGTGTTGACACTATTGTCCCACAGTGCTTTGCACATTAGAGAGAAGTGAGCTCACCTGGAAAAGAACAAAAGTGAGCATGCAGAAAACAAATATGTGCCTTGTGTCACTTCTTGTACAAAACAATGAAGTAAATTAAATGCTTGCAGGCTTGCTGCGGAAACAGTTTGGGCATAGAATTGAGACACAAGTAGAGTAATGTTAGCCCACTTGACAAGTAGTACAGTGTTTTATTTGTTACAACTAAGTATATGTATAGTGTATGACACATAAATAGACCATTTCATTGTAGATATATTGATATGTCATAGAAGGAAAAGCACAAATCAATTGATAACATTAATAATGGTGACATCATATTGATTATCTGACAATACCAGGCCCTGGTATTGTGCATAATGACACTTCAATAGAACTTGGAGCTTTTGTTAATGAAATTAGTTCCAGCTGTGCTTTGCCTGCTATGACTAGTCAAAATAGCTGTGTATCTATCCACCTGTTTTTTATTTGCATTTTCAATTTGCACATAAAAAAACCTGAGGGGAAATGCCCAAAATTTGAGGAATTCTTGAAATATCACAAAAAAATGTTTTTTTAATGCTTGGCTGAGGTGGAAAAGTTGAAAAAGTGTGTTGATAAAAGCAAAATGTGATAAAGTGCAAAGGAAAAAACGTTTATAATTTGATATATATTACCTATTATCCCACTAGAACACTGCGCTCTCTGAATGCAGGTTTACTTGTGGTTCCTAGAGTCTCCAAACGTAGAATGGGAGGCAGAGCTATCAGCTATCAGGCTCCTCTCCTGTGGAACCATCTTCCAGATTCAGTGTGGGGGGCAGACACCTTCTCTACGTTTAAGAGTAGGCTTAAAACTTTCCTTTTTGATAAAGCTTATAGTTAGGGCCGGCCCAGGCTCACCTTGGACCAGTCCCTAGTTATGCTGCTGTAGGCCTAGACTGCTGGGGGACTTCCCATGATGCACTGAGCTCCTCTCTTCTCCTCCTCCTCTCTATTTGTATGCAGTCATGTATCATTAATACATGTTACTAACTTGACTACTTCCCTGGAGTTTTTGTGCTTTCTCGTCTCACAGGAAGATCCAGTGCCTGAATGGTGGGCCATGGCCGTGGGGACTGTGGTGTGGTCCTGTGGATGTCCTGTCTCCACTATTGCTACTGCTATTATTGCTATTATTATTACAAGTCATATCTCCATTACTATTATTCATGTTACTATTGTTGTTGTTGTTATGCTTCTCTGTGTCTCTCTACCCCCTCTTCCCCTCCCTCCTTCCTTCTCTCTAAACCCAACTGATCAAGGCAGATGGTTGCCCACCTAGAGCCCGGTTCTGCTTGAGGTTTCTTAAAGGGGAATTTTTTCTTGCTGCTGTCGCCAAGTGCTTGCTCATGGGGGAATGTTGGGTCTCTGTAAATTAATAAATACGGTCTTGACCTGCTCTATGTGAAAAGTGCCCTGAGATAACTTTTGTTGTAATTTGGCGCTATATAAATAAAACTGAATTGAATTGAATTGAATATATGTCTTCTTTCTTATCTTGTTAACCCTGACCACCAGGTTGGGAACCTGACTCATGAGAACGAGTGAGCACCAACTTGAATACCAGGATCCAGTTCTCAGAATAATACATCCATGGATGGGACCTGAGAACATCGTACAAATTTGTATGCAATCAAAATACCTTTTGCCTTTTTGGCTCAAATTTCCACATTCAAAATTAAGACCACGCAGCCGTTCTGAGTATTATTAAAATATCAGACTGTAAAATGCCTCAGAGAGTTCACAGGTTTGCTGGCATTCATGGAGGAGTTTAACTGTGACGACGGGGGAAAAGCTTGTCAGCCTCTGTGAGATCACAAATCCACCGTGCTAAATTTAGTTTGCTGATATGAGTGCTGCTCGCAACGCCTGATGCAACGGTGTGCGAAGGCTTACCTTAGCTTCACTGGCTCATTAACACGCTGCTGGGTGCACGCAGCCTATGATCTCTCCCTGTGTAATGACATGGAGGCAGCTGAGCTGGATAAGAAGCTTCAGCTGATCAATGGGAATGTCTGACGTAAAATATTTAATACTCTCCTCTCCCCCTCCTTAACATCATGACTCCATGGCTCAGCGTGCAAGGTGCTTCACTTCTTCACTACATCTTAAAAGTCTGGGTACCTCAATATGTTGGAAATTGTCCCATATTTCTAGTTAATAAGTTGTAAATCTTTCACTGTTTGGTCATTAGAGGCATTTTAAAAGAGATTTTGGCAGTGGTACAGTATGCAAATACTGTAAAAGTAAGAGCTCAGAAGGTTCACGTTTGAATTACAGAGCTAGGTAATCATCTGACAGCCGACACACCCATCTTCATTAAACAGACATCTCCCTGATCATAATGGTCTCATTCTGTCTCTGTCTATTTATTTCTCATCTGTGTTTATAGTCACAGTGATGCCGTGGTCAGGTCCTGCCAGACTCTGCTGCCAGAACGAAAGCAAACCTCTGCATACAAAAAAAAAGTCTAAGTCTAAAAAAATCTGAATCTACCTTAAATAACTTATGTGTAATATTTGTAGAAAGTGAACTCCTTGGTTTATTAAAACACCCAAATTGACAAAATTACATAACTAAAAAGTACAACTGTGGAAATTCAAGTGATTGAAATAAACAGAAATAAGTTACAGTATAATCTTCTAAACAACATCAGCACAGCAGGAGTTAAATATATACAGTGACAGCGGGACATTTAAGCATCAGTTAAACCACTAGAGAGCAAAGAGACAGACGGACAAAGAAAGATTGACAAATGAGAGCCATATTTGACTCATGTTTTTTGACACTGAAATCCATTCTCCTTTCTTTTATGGAAGTAAAGTGGTCAATGGTTCTTCATTTTTCCTTCTGTACTTGCTGCTGGTGGCAATTTTGTTCAGTTATTGCCAGAATTTATCTTCGACCTCAATCATCTTACAAGCTGATTTTATTAGCAACATGGGAAAAAGAGCTCGCTCCCCCATTTTATTTAAATTATTTTAACTTTCTAATATGTTTGGTTTGGCCTCACAGTTCACTTCAGACTTCATATTTCCTGCATTTTAATCAATGGATGTCAGGTTCACCTGGCTTCCCTTCATTTCATAGACTTGACAGCGCAATACCCTCTTTCACCTCAGAGTGACATTTATCAGCCGTTACAACCCAGAGAGACGCTGTTTCACTTATTTGAATAAACTCAGTGAAAACTGGGGAAGAGAAATATGGTATGTGTGTGTCAAGTGAGAGAGAAAATTAGTAAATGTTTTCCTAAAATGATAATGAAGAATGAAAAATTAGGAATCCTTGACTTGCCTTGGTTCTTGAGAATACTACATTTAAGGGGGGCTACAGTAGACTCTAGTCTGGTCCTCCTTGGACCCAAAACAGCCCCAGAACATGATGTTCAGTAGGTATTTAAAATTTTTTCTAATTTGTGTGGTGATTTTGAAACACAGATACTGTATGTTTAGTAGCATGTTTGCAGCAAGGCTATCACACTTCATGGTCGTTGCAGCATCATTGTCTGATGTGTCCTTGAGTAATTGTGCTACTTTGTGGCTGACCTCTGACCTCCATGTGTGGGCTGACTAAAAGAGATATTTAGTTCCCATGTCGCTACCCATACTGCTGAGAACACTTAACATCCAAAATACTGAGCTGCCCTTATAATTTTCTTTTCTCAGTCGTCAGGCATCATTAAAATCTTACAAACCATCAGAAAGCAGCATATAAACAAATATTATGAAACACGTCCATCTTTAATGTAGCTGAAGAGAACATTTGCATAGCAGTGCCTACCTCCAGCCCTCTTCCTGCAGCTAAATAAAGGATGAAAATGCAGAGGTATGGAGGAGTACACATCAGTATCCCACATACTTACAGGAGTGAAGTGGTGGACAGGATGACTGAAGGGCCGGTTTCCTGTGCATGTGTGGACTCACTTCCTGCTGCAGTTGGAGTGTCTTTACAGTATAATAATCATCTCACCTCTGCTGTTTTGTTTTTCGAATTATTATTTTTTTGTTGTCTTGCAGAGCTGATGCTGGTATTTACAGCGCTTGTCTGTCCCGGCACTTACACGCCACTACACGCTGCCCTTGTGGTTGTCAATAAGGGGCTCCATGTCAGCTTGTGAGTAATTTAGAGCGTTCCCGTGGCTTTTTGAGTACGCACCTGGAACAAAGCCTGTAAACGGAGCCCCCACTCTACCGCCTGACTCACTCTGCCCTCGTCGACTACAGCAGTCTCATTACATGGCACTTATCAGGATTTAAATGCCACACTGCAGTATGATAACTTCAGGGCCCGGCATCTTGCTTTCATTTATACATTACAGTGTGTATAAATATACAAATGCTGATAATCACCAGTGTCAGGTCAGGTGTGCTTTTGTCAAAACACCTTGTATCATTGTGTTAGTATACTCTTTAGTTTCATATTAATAACCCCTTTATGTTTTCTTTATTTTTTGTAAAATGTCCATTATCATGTTGACTTCCATTTATGTTTTGTGATTTGATCAATGTGGGTAGTTTTAGTGTTTTTGGTAACACTTTTAAAGCTATAATGATGCATTAATGTGTTCCTTAAAAATGCATTTCAATTTATTTGATTTGAAAATATTTTATTATTTTCCTAAATAATGTATGTGGACCTACAACTGGTAACATAGTGAAGTGTGTCAGTGGGTTGGCTATTTCATCTTCCACCATTACTATGAGTATAGAGCAAGATATCGTAAAAGCTACATGGCCCCCAGCAGAGGAATTTTAAATGATTACCCAATTCCCCACTACATACTACATACATCTTTATAGTATACAGTTTTTGCAGTTAATATACAAGAAATTAACATACTTAAACATTTTGTACTGACAGGAAATGATACATTTGCTGTCACATTTCACAAAAGAGTCAACATAATATCCAAAGTTTTAACACATTTTTCCTAATCTGGTCTAAAGATTTTTCTGGAGCTGTTTCACCACCCTTCACAATTTATATTAATGTTTTGGAGGTGTGAGCAGCTCCTCCATTTCCTTTCGGTAATGCATTATGGAATGATAGTGTACAACAACTGCACACTCAAAAATCAAGCATGTTTTACTCTTCACACTGACTGTGTTCAGCATACTTAATTTAATCATTTTTCTAGTTTGAGCACATTACATTCCCAAAACCTGTTTAGCAGTAGTGTGAAGTATGGCTTTAGCTGTAGCATCCTTGGTGACCTCCTGACCTCTCCTTGAAAATGTCCACTTGTATGGAAGGAATATTATTATCAAACGGGTACATTTTCATGAAATTCACTGAGCACATTCCTGCTCCCAGAGGATTTTGATGATTTTAATGACCATGACCTTTACAATCCATCTTTAAGGTCAAACTTTACATATTGAGTGCCACTACTGGAAAGACTCTAAATCATCAGCATGTTCCTTGTTGCATCTGATATTTTTGTATTGTGGGGTGTAATTTTTACTACAGTTATGAATTTACAATCTATCTTTCTATTTATCCACCCACACACATGTTTAGTTGGTCAGGGTGAAATGTGTGTTTATTTGTGTTGCACTGGGGCAGAACCAATAAGTTTAAAACAGCCTCTGATGCAATATTCATGTCACGAATTTGGTATTTTGGATTTTCAGCAGCTGGCACCGTACACCCCGCCCCCTCCCCGTGCAGGGAGGTAGAGGGTGGGTGGGTGTGTGGAGGAGGGAGGAGGAGGGGGTCCTGTCCTGAAAAACACACTCCCAGCTCTGGCTGTTTACATCTCTTTGGCAAGTCTGTGGCTGTTTCCATGGCGACGGGAGTAAAGATAGTTGGGATGTCTCAGGGATACAGTGCGCCAACTGCTGCTGATTGCTGGACGTGAGTTGAAGAATGAACAGGGAACACAGGAAGTGGGAGAGGAGGGCGCCAGCTCACCATTATCTCAGCCTGAACCTGTTGGAGAAATCAACGCCAGCCGCCAAACAAATGCAGCTACTGTTTTTAGCCACCAGCTGCTTTGTTTGCCTTTTATTTCCTCATTGGGAAATCACACTTACAGATGCACTAGACATGATTTTAGGGTTAAAACACACCTGTGTTTCCAGACTAATTGATAAAGTGCAGCTACAACAGTCTCCTCTCCTCTAACAGAGATGCTACACATTTTACTGTATGTCATTCTCATTCAATACACATATAAATAAATATATATATATTTCATTTACATGTCGGTAACATTACAGTTTGTCATCCACAATCCAAATCTCTGAAGCCTGATGTTCCAGCATCTGGTTTGTATCTGTTGCTATGGGTAACGACACCACCCATAACTGTATAACTGAATCAGTACTTGCATTTGCATATCATTTAAACAGCTACATGTGTCTTATTTTTCCTGCACGATGGGCAGGCAGTATTAAAAAAAAAAAACAAGAAAAAGAAAACAAGTAGTGATCTGATCAGAATCTCTGATGGAGCATGTGGTAATGGTCAGATATCCTGCAGGAGGGTTTTAGCAGGTACAGGAATGAAAAAACAGCCCCCCGTTGACCTTTATTTGATATATTCTTATTCCAGGAAGTTGGCATAACAGTTATGGGAAATGGACACACTGTTCAATTGGTACAATTCAAATTAATTAATTCCTATTAATTGCTTGTGTAGCCTGTTTTTTTTCTTTTAGTGAGTACACAACAGCAGGCAAGCATACAATTCATAATGTGGAGAATAATAATAAATGCAATATGAACTAGATCCGGCTATTTTAGGGTCAAAGCACCTGATGCAACTCTTTAATTTTGGTTTGATATGTGTTTGTTTGCATGCTTGGGATACTTACTTGGGTTGTAACAGAGCAGTTCTTTCAAGAAAATTTCTCTCGAAATCAACCATTTACTTATATCCGTCTCTCTTTCGCTTTTGTTCGAGAAAGCTTCCTAGGGAATTATCATAATGGACCCATAACAAAATGCTGTCTGCAATGGACCTTCTTACTGCCCTTTAAAATCCTTTTAATCTCTGAGATGAGACTGGAGATTGAGCATGAAAATTCATACTTAACCTTAGAAATAGTAGTTTTGACCACAAACTCATAGCACAAGGTCCACTTACAAGCTTTTTGCAGTTGAGCAGTGGATGAAGACAATACCATGAGATGCAGTTGAAAGCTCAGTTAAGTTAAGTAAGAAAGCTAAGTTTGAGTAAGTTGCCTGTTGTTTGGAAACCAACACTTGACTGTGAGTTGTCTGAAGTACTTTTCAATCAACCATAAATCTCTGGAGGAAAACAGACACAGGAATATGAAGCAAAGAAAGAAAGAATCAGTTAAAAGATAAATAGTTTATGTGAATCTCTCACATAGCATTTACCTTTACTCTATACACATCGTTTTGAACATGATATACAGTATGTCATCTTATTTTTTATTTTTATTTTTTACAATTTGACATAATGGTTCTTTTCAGCATGCACTTTAGAATGCCAACAAAAGGCTCCACAAATACAGACTTCAAACTAGAATTTTCCTCACAGTAAAACATACAAAACATGAACTCGGATCAAAAGCCTGACAGTTTGAGGACACGTTGGAGAAGCACAGCATCAGACTACCATGACTTTTACAGGTAAGAGCAATGTACTCAACAGTAAGACACAAAAATACATGTTCTGGATTAAAAAAAATAAACACCTTTTTTCAAGTTACAACGTCATCCTAAAAATACACAAAGAACGGTACCCCTTTGTCAATTCAAAGAGTAAAGCAGCGTGTGTACTACATGAGGAGGATTGTGGGTACAGGGTGACACTCGAACAGCGAGACAACAACTGAGCAGGTTGCAACCAAAATGACACATGAGCTGTGCCACCTGCCAGTCCTCTCTATCAGCTTTTAGAGCTGCATTTTCACTCTGCTTTCCCTTTGCCTTCTTGTTTTAACGGGCTGCTGAAATCACAGTGTGGATCGGCGCTTTTTGTTTTCGGGTGCTTATTGCAAATCCGATCTGATTGTTTGGGTACATGGGATTGCTACTGTGCAGATGTAGCCATTCTAGAAGTCCCACTTTTTAAAAACTTGGTAAACTTCTGCTACACTTTTGCTCCACCCCCACAAGGGGAAAAGTTTGGAAGAATCAAGTTATGCAGTTGTTTTTTTTTTAGCCACCAGGAGTTATGAGGAATATTCTGGTAATAATAATTTGGTTTGTGAAGAGACAAACATCTGCAGCACTAACGCAGGGTAGTTGCATGTTCAATGCACAGCAGGGGACTTCTACAATGGCGACTGCATCACAGGGGGACTCTGTCTCATTCATGTTTGTGCTAAAACTGGAAGAGTGCAGCATCAAGTCCACTCATTGGTCTCCACTGACCTGGCCTTTCAAAACTGCAGATCTTACCCTGGAGTTTTAGGATACACACACACATTAACACACAGCAGAGCAATTAACCTACTGAAAATTACCAAGAGAAACAAAAGCAGAGATGACCATAATGTCACATTTATTCAACTTAGCACATTTGTCTCTCTAAACTGTATATACTGTATGTAGAATTTCATATATGAATACACTCCATTTTTAGAACACAAAGTGCCTCAACTGATACATCTTAATACACTTATTGCGAGGAGGGATACCACAGCAAGAAAAGTGATTGACGTTGAGTGTCACGGCGCAACTTCGCAACCAACGACCTTGTTACCTGACTCGCCATCAAAAGACAGATGTGTGGACGGAGCCGCTTGGCCCAGATGTGCTGTGTTGTCGTCTTATTTACACAAGCAATATCTATACAGTAGATAGTCTCTTTTAAGGACGTGTCCTGTTTGCTTTGCTCTCCTTTTTTTTTTCTCCAGAGTCCCAAAAGAGGAAAACAAAAAGAGAAATCAGGAAAAGGTAAATGCTTATCAAAGTCCTCCCAGATCTTTAGGTTCTTTTCCTGCTTGCTGAGCCATTGGCTGGGCAACTGTCAACCAGTGGTTTTTGCGTGCGTTCCCATCCATATTGTCCTGTAGGAGTGGCCTTATAGCTCCAAATGGTGGTCCTCCCACTGCAATAGGTCCTCAAACTGATGACAGTCTCATCCCACTGTCATTCAAATAGGAAATGAATTGTCTAAATAAAATATGTCACATCTCTAAATATCAGAAATGCATCATCTGTCTTTGTTGAGCATCATTTCAGAATACCTTGCCATGCACACTTGCTATTTTAAATATATGCACAAAAATGACAACATAGTACAAATCTATGGTGCTCTTTATGCATATATACAGAAATGTAAAAGCTGCTTTGTATATTGCAGTGGTCTGGGTGGGGGTGATTCAATAATTTAGTCTACAGACAAAGAAAAATGTTTGCAAGAGCTCTTCTTTTTAATTGTTTGACTTTTTGCCGAGCTATGTGTAAGATGCATCTAGCTGTGAACCAGTTGCTAAGCAACCTTCTGCTTCTGGTATAGACATACTGTAGGGATGGGTGAGGCACATTGCTGCATGGTTATGTCTGCTGTCCAACACCTGTTGGTGCACAGAAGCAATTTATGCCTGTCATGAAGAAAAGTCTCCTTAATAATAAATAACACAGCCTTACAGTGAAACAAAAAGGCTGCTTTAGTTTAATATGAGATTTAATGATATCCTGATATCCTTTAATGAATCCTAAATGTTTTAAGGGAGCTCAGGTTTATTTATCTGCTTTGGGGATTTGCAGTTAATAGCTTTTGGTTATGTGTGGTTAAAAAAGCAGAAGTGGAAAAGAGGGTTTTTTTTCAATAAAGGAATCGGATTTTTGGGTGTAAACCATGCAAATTTTGTACCAATCCTGGTGGCACATAATGCAAACATAATATTTTTCTCCTCAGTGATGGTCTCATTTGTTGTACACTAATTATGTTACTATTTTAATGTGGTAATGATCCACTGACAAAAATGCTACAGGCAGCACCTTTAATGTTGCCATCTGTGCTTATCTCTGCAACCACATACAGGTATCTCTTCTTATTGATTATTGAATTACCCCCATTTTTTAGTGCATACACACAAAACCACAAATCCTAATTGATGACCAAGTAGGTGAGAGGGTTCTGCACTGCAATCTGACCCACACACCCATTCAGAAGGTTACCTTTACGCCATGGTGGCGCCTTTCCCCAAGCCATTAAGATAGAATGCTGCTCTCTGCTTGTGTGAAACCAGTAAAGACAACCTCTTTGCAGTTATCTGTGAGTAAACAACCAGAGACACAACAGCTTTGGTGGCACTCCGTCAAAGAAACAAAAAACATAAAGAAGGGAGGAGAAAGTTAATTGGAAATAGCAGCAGACGAGCAAAAAACCCACATGCAGAGAGAAACGAACACCCAGCTGGCATTCTGTGTTTTTTCTGTCTCCTTGGTGGATTGTTGGTGAAGCCAATGGCAACATGAGACATGATACAGTACAAGTTGAGTGTACCCCCTCTAAACAACTATATATATGTATATATATGTGTATGTGTGTGTGTGTGTATATACACACACACACACACACACACACACACACATATATATACATATATATTTATCTGTATATATATATATCCTCCTCAAGCTGTTTTCACTGTCTGCCTCGTCCCTTCTCCCCTGGCGACATTGCTTGCAGATGATGGTTACAGGATGATCCATGCAAAAACATGAGCAGGCCCAGCAGCAGGTGAAGAGTGACAGACTGTACGTGTGCTTGTATGAGTCGAAACACAGTCCTGAAAGACAAATCCTCCATCCCGACACCCATCCCTCCCATCTCCATCCCAAAAATAAACAGCAAACCAACCAAACAAGGACAAAGTCACAGTTGTATGAGGTTAAAATGAAGTGACATCTCTCTTTCTTTTTTTGGAAGCACGTCTTTTTTTTCAAGGTATCTAAATATAGCAACATCTAATATCCCTGATTATTAATATGTCCTTTATTAAATGTTATGGCTGCTACTTCTGAAGCCATCAGTCAGAGTCCTTTTATTGCAAGTCTCAAAGTACGACAATATCGAACTAAAGGGAACTCCAGGTGACACAGGAGAACCGACTAGTTACTGCAGGATGTTAGCTAAGCACATCTACCTTCAAGGGAGAGTGAAGATTTGCTCAGGTGGCACAAGCCACTAACATTAGTCTTAGCTACAAAGTTAAGTACTTAACCACTAGACACAATATCTAGAACAGAGTTCAGATATAATACCAAAGGGAGGTGGCTTGTTTGGGGGTAGAATGTAGGGTGGGTTAGGCCAAAAGTGGCCCAGGGCTGGACGTCTCACAGGATGGAGGGGATAGGGGAACGAGAGCGCCGTAGCGGGCAGGGCGATCCGTAGGGCGAGGTCACAGGAGACAACCTCAAAGCGTTACCAGCCATGCCAGTCATGCCCGCTATGTTGTTTAAGCTCCGGGATTTCTCATAGCCTTCAGATGGGGGGGCGACAGAGAGGTGGTGGTAGTGGAGGTGGTGGTGGTTGTGCAGGAACAGGACATGAACACACACAGGCAGGCAGGCAGGCAGGCACGCAGGCAGGCAACGATCCGAGTCCGAGCCAGCCGAGTAAACCGAGACAAGACAGGAGACAGGAGTGAGACAGAGCAACAGTAACATACTATATGGTGAGTGCATGCATAGCACATTTCCTCTTAATGACAGTAAGGCAGATTGGAGTCTTAGATAGGCAAATGTGGCTGCTCTGGAGGGAGAAATAACTTCATTGGCTGAGGTAAACCTTAGTGAGTGGAACCACTATTTTTCTGGCTTATGCTACTGTATATTCCATCTATTTTGGAAACATGTATCTGACCAGAAGAGACACATGGGACCATCACATTAACTTCAAGGTAGAAGTTGTAAATAATCTTGGGCAGCTGCCAATTTGGTGGAAAATTATGTCATTAAAAATGGCTGAACTGTCAAATACATAACTTTTATTTTAGTTATTATTCATGGCTACACCCATTTATAAAGGGTTTATTAGATATACTTTATACTTACCTGGTAACAACCTCCGCAGGAACAGTTTTCCTCTAGTGTCATGGTACATCTTAAATACTGGGTACGTTCTTGCAAATGTTTTTTTTACAATTTACTCAGTAAGTAAGCTGAAACTGTACTGTAAAAGGCTCTTCCTATATAATATGTAATAGATCATTCCCTTTTCTCAATCTCATTCTGCAATCAATACAGATAGCTAAACCTAATCTAGATAGAACATAATTAAACTGGCTGTTACCAACATAAACCTTGGATAACTACAATTGTAACTTGAATTGATAGGTAATAGAGGAGGTGTTTCTAAGAATTGGTTGCATACTTTTTTAGGAAGTACGCAATTATTACCAACCTAAAATGGTCACAACTACACGGTACTTAGTTGGGTTGATGGGTAATTGTGGAGGTTTTTCTTAGTATTTCAGCTGTAGTTTCTCTGTATTTACCCGATAATATACTATGATTTACTGTATATTTACTGGGTAAATACTTAATAATTAGGGGACTGTTAAAGGAAAGGTCACCACTTAATTTGAAAACACATTGCGGTCACGTCACATTTTTAGAGGGTAATTACAAGCAGCTGAGTGGGGAAAACCGTCCACATCTGCATTTTATTTTGAAGTCTAAGTCTGAGATATTAGGAATCTCTGACAGCTACAGTATCTCCTACTTGGCAAAAAGAGCTGCACAAATGTCAACAAACCAGTGGCAAAATGGCTGCAAAGCTATCGACTATCAGAACAATCTGCTATACCTGACTAAACATTAAGTGAAAAGGTTTATAGCTGCTATAAGCTGGGTTTTATCTAACCTAGCTGTATTGACAGTTGCTAGCATACATTCCCATGTATAGTTACATTTTCAAAGGTTATGCCAACATCTTTTAAAAGAAGTGGCTCTGAGATTTCACAACATTAGACATGTCCTCTACAGCCCTTATGCTGTATTTGTGCCATGTTGGCAGAATGGAAAAAACAGGAAACATGGCCCATTACTCCAACTTGGGAACATTCACACTTTACTTGCTAGCCTTGTAGTCACACAAAATAAATGGGGATTAAGCCAAAATCTAGTTACATTTTTGTAATGACTCATTGACAAACAATTTAATAAGCTGAATTCATTGTATTGGTGTTGATATTTAGGGTTTTTAGATGTGACTGCCAACCATGGTTGCTTTGCAACCATTTGTTTTGCTGATTTAACACTTATGTATTTCCTTTTCCCAAGTGGGGTATATTGTACAGTAGCTGTCAGAAATTCCTGACAAAATCTCTGACAAAAATGTACAATTAGGATCCTGATGTGAATGGTTTATCCCATTTGGCTACTCATAGTTTCAGCCTATGTGTAAAATATCTACATATGTTAGCTGGACTTATTTTAATTTGCTAGGTACGCCAGTTAGCTAAGGTGGTGATGTTCCAACATTATGAATGTCATGGTTATGAATGGATGAAATAATGAAATCACTTCCATTCCAATTTAGACCAGTTTCTTCTCTGCCATTTCAGGCTGCCATTCGGCTAATGATGGTTCTATGGCTCCACCCACTCAGTCAACCAATCAGATTGCTTCAAACTCCACAGCAGCTCCGCCTATGAGAAATGCCCCTGTGATTAAAACTCCAGACTGCCAGGGTAAATGTAAAAACCCATTAGTCAAATTAGAGCTATTGCTATTCTTAAACTAGTAGCATAGAAGAATAAAATACATCAGCAGTCATTCATCTCATGCCATCATCATTAGTATTTCATCTCACATGAAATAGCTAAAGTCTATAAATCTTACAAATATAATAAATGGCAATACGTTTAGGGAAAGCTTGTATAAACTGCATTCATTCATATTGAGGCACATAGTTCAAATATACACCAGTCATACAGAGCCAAGTGTATACCTTTAGACTACCAACATGCACATTATGTATCAAATATAACTGCACATACTGATGATGATGATGATGATGATTAAATAGCCCTTAATTATTAATGCTCCAGTTATCTGTACAGATTCACACTTTACAACAGCTCAAACCTCTAAAAATGCAATATGTGATGCACGCTGACAAATTTGCATTCGCTCACTTGGTGCAAAATAAACAAGCAAGCCAAAGCAGCCAGATCATTAATGGAGCATGCCAATCAGCTGGTGTAAGCACTGATGAGGAACAGCTAATGGGAACGTGGCCTCATTACCATACTGCATATGGCACCATTTGTTTCACCGAGAGGGAGGGCGTGAATTAAACCGGGACTGTTTCAGAACCAGCCAAGCAGGCAGAACAAAGGGTGGACTGGGTCTATGCCAACAGGTAGCGAGGATAGAAAGGACCTGATGTTTAATGCATTAGCGCCAGTGTGGCGGCAACTGCGGCGATTGAAACACTGAAGGCACAGCTGCTCGGCCGCCTACGTCAAAAAAACAAGACTAGTGAGTTGCCCTGCCGTGAGAGAGACCACAATAATGTGCTCTCTAGAGGATCTGGACCACATGTACAGTAGTTTAACCTGCTAGACTATTTTAATACCCAGCTTGAAAGTTAGAATAAGGCTCCACAAGTAAACCTAAATTATGTATTATCTCATTAGAATTCTTTAGAAATGGGGGCTAAAATTTAATTTAATAAAATCTTTCTTTTAATGAGTGGCACTCTAATGGTAAGATAGCACTGATTTGCCTGCTATAGCATGAGTACAGTAGCACTATGAGGCTATAGAGCAATACCATTAAAAGCAGGACATTTAGAGAGCTTCCTGGAGAGGCAGTTAAGTTCTGATAGAAAGCAATTATCTGAGGCTTAACGTTTTCACATTACTGTGCAGATTAACACAACATTAATGTCCCTAGATGCCTGGGATAAAATTGAGGAATTAAGCTGACAAACACCTTATGTGGTGTCTAAATATTATTTTAGTGTGGTCAAAAGGAGACTGAATCTCAAAGTATTTTACAGAAATATGGTGTTTTATGATTTTGCTGTAGTGAACACCTATCAAATCACTTCATTTCCACTGAGTGAGCTGCTCAGTTTATACATTTTGGTTCATGACCTTTTAAGGCTTTGAAATAGCATGGGACAGCGACAAGGCTTTCTGAAAATGAAGCAGATGTGAACTTCACAATGACCTTTAGCTTGGGTCAAAGTGTTTGGAAAGTCGAGCCCTTTCTAAGTGTGACCTTTCCACCGATGCAACGCTACACGACTGAAGGTGATGACTGACAGGCAAATCATTTGGGCAAATCTGACTCAATATCTAGGCAAGCTTCAAAACTAGTAAACTTTGCTGGCAAAGTTTCAGCATTGTCCAATCAGAAACATCAATGAGGTCACTGAAGTGGTGCAGAACCATGGTCAACTCATAATGATTGGCAAATTGACTTCTTCATTAATACAAATATTAAAACTCACAGTAACAACAATATACTATTATTAAGGCCTTGGAATTGACTGTTTGCAAAACCCTTCCCACAAGCAGTGATTGTCTATTCATAGCTTAGCAAACATAACTGTCAAGTTTTGGATTTCTCCACATGTGCATGGGGCTCTATAAGAACAATACTCAGTATCTTAAAGATTTTTAGTTTAGTAAAGATTAAAGTTTTTTTTAGCTCCTCTCTAAAACCAAAAATACATGACTAAAAGGATGAAAAGTCTGGTTGTCTGCACTTACAAAAGCCGCTAATGTTAGCATGCTTGTTTAACTAGTCAACGCTACCTAGAAATGTAAACTTTACTTTCAAGGCCAGAAGTTAGAATATCATTAGCTAACAACATTATCACATGAGCTTACAGGTTATGTTCAAAAAATCCCCACAGGACTGACACGTCCACTGTTTGGGAGCTGGTTTAACACTGGAATATCAGAGTTTAAGGTGACATTTGTGGCTCTGTCCTACTCTGTATTGGATTTGGGTATATTTATTCGAGATGACTTTGCCAAACTTGTCTTCATTCTCTAACCCTTTTTCTCATATAAATATATATTGTTTGAAAATACTAACAATAAAGCATAAATCCTAACTGTGTTGCTTATCATGTACAGTATCAGTCAAATGTTTGGACCCACTTTCTCATTCAATACAAGAACAATGCTTTATCTCCATGTTTTCTACAAGCATCATCAACTGGTGAGCCCGCTGACTTTTTTGCCTGCGACATGTAGCTTTAGCGTCTTTTTGGATTATTGCACAAGTCAAGGAATTTAAGGTTTCAAAAATTACCACAAAGTTCGAGTAATAAGTCTGCCACCATTACCACTGTAAACTGTATATGTGCAGTGTTAGAATGGAAAGCTTGACAGACTAGCAACAGTGCCTATGGGGAACTGAGGGCAAAGTGTCAGTTAAAAGGCCTTCATACTCATGATTAAGTGATGAAAATTACACTTTCCACATATCCATAATTATGTCTTTTTTTCTTGTCTTCTTCTTGTCTCGTGTTTTAAAATACAGAATGTAACATATTTTGTATGTTAGATAAAAACTCACAAGATGAGTAGGCTATATTTATTTGGTTTGAATGTGAATTAATCTACTGTATACACTGGTGATTAGGTGGGACAGCTTTTTTAAGTAGTCGCAAATGTTAGTGTGTTACAATGCAACAATGAAGAAGTCAACATGTTTATGAGTTGATGGGATTCAAATCTGTTACATTTACAATTTTAATTCCTCTGGTCATATGTATCTGAAATATCTGCTGGTGTATCATCACCTTAAAGCAGATGATACACTGGGCAATTTATCTGGGAGCTGAACATGGGCAATGAACCTGGCAACAGCCAAAAAAGTGAGACACAGGGTCAGAAATTTATTCAAGTGTTTCCAGGCAACAAGAAAGCATGAATAAATTGTGAAGAAAGCAACAGTTCTGAGTCAGCTGCATGGACACTGTTGCCAGAGTTGCCAAAAAAGTTGCGTCACTGCTGAGAACCACAGCAGCGGCAGCACCATCTGGATCAGGGGTTACGTTACCTTAGCTCGCTAGGCCTGAACAAACAGTCTTCCCCCCTCCAGGGATGTTGGTGTCCCAGTCACTAAGGATACGGATCAGCTGATGAGGATTGTGACTGTTGTTTTCTCTGTTTTTAATATCTGTCTTGAAATTTATTTTTATAGTGAAACATATCTGAAAACTGAACTGCTCTGACTGTTTTTTGAGGTTATTAAACAAATATTCCACACATACTGGTGGTGGTCACAGGAAATCCCTTAGAGATGAAACCCAACCAGACAAAAATAAAACAGTATCAATGCACAATAGCAAGCATGAATTTCAGAATGATTCCATATAAGACAAGAAAATATTGCATGCCTTTCAAACAAATGAAGACCAGAAAATTCATACATATTTTAAAATATTTACTCAAAGTTGAATTTCAACATGCAGTTACCTGTTTTACGTATCCCTCCATCTGCAGGGCAGGTGTAGTCACTAGCAGCAAGCAGAAAACACGTTCCCCCACTCCGGCGGTCCTGTTCCCGAGTGCTGGACCTTCGCATGGGGACCCTCTCCTCTGGAGACATGGTCAGGTCACTGCCCCCGCTGCAATCTGCTGACAGAACTGCGAGCAAGGAATGAGGACAGATTACAGACCTGAAAATGTCCTGCCAGGCTGAAAGGATAGATTCACATCTTATTAAATCACATGCCATGTACACTGAAACAAGTTTGTTTGCTTTAATTATTCTACTTGTTCATACTGGCCGATCCCTTCCTAATGTGTTTCAAATAGAGGAGACGGGGGACTGGAGGCTTTAGCAGTCGAATTAGACAAATAGGGATCTTCCACAGTCAGTCTTTTCAGTACAGAATTCCCTCTTTGTGCTTCCTTGAACAGTGTTTCTGTGCTGAGCTTTGGTAGAGGGATATTAACATATAGAGGGAATTTCATACTAAAAAGACTAAAATTGGAAGATATCCACTTCCTTTGTTTAACTCAAATGGCTGAATGGCTCATATTTTACAGATTTACAGTCTGTAATTCTCTAATAACTACAACCTGTCTTTGGTGGGAGTTTGCTTGAAATTGTCTTTAGTGTAATATTGCACAGTAGATTTAAGAATAAAACATGATTTCTTATCAAGATGGAGTTCTAATAAAACTGATAGATTTCACTAGAATGGACTCATGTCATTGTTATGTTGTCTGTGAAAATGACTTCAAAGTTACAAACATGTCTTTAAAATAAGATCTCTTATTGCATAGAAATACTCACTGAGTAAAAATCGTCTATTAACTTAAACATGTCTACTGTTATTAATCTATTATAGGACACTTTCACTTCTGAAAGCATTAGTAAGATCAAGGAGGCCACTTAAACTTAAAAACTAAATGCAAATATGTAAAAATAATGATTTATATAAATGAAAAAAACACTTGAAGTTATATATTACCATTAAAATATAATATCTCACTATTCCCTTACATTTTTTCTCACAATCTGACAGCTCACAATAAAATCTAGCTAACACTACTTAAATGTTATGGTTAGTAATTACATTCTCTCTGGGGAACAATGAACGTAAAAACTATAAGCAGAGAGAGAGAGGGTTTGGTGGGTGAGGGAACAGGGGAGTTTCGGGGTGACAGGGGAATCACAATCACGACATCAAACAGCCTCCCACATAAAAAGCCTTCACCAAATGTCAAACTGACACGCAGCACAGCAAAGGTCGCAGGTCAGACGGAGTGTTGAGCTCCAGTTGATCACAAAGACACATTGTTTTCTTATGTGCCAATGAGGATTTACAACAAAAACAACAGTTTTTACTTGTGGGATGCCTACATTTGCCATTCTCAAAGGATAAGGATAAGGATAAGATTGATCTTTATATTATTCTCAATAAATCTCTTGAAAAGACCAAAACCAGCAATAAATTTGTAGTACTAACAAGTGTTATCTGTGAAGCCACAGCCTAATATAGCTGTTGCCTCCGTGCCAAACAACTCCATTTCTGTCCAAAAACTATTAAAAGCTCATAAAAGAGCCACACTGTTGCATTTGGATGACATACTGTATTCCATTATTACAGTGAATGAGTGTAATATATTCCTCTCAGCATGTAAAAGTGGAGCTGTGGCCCCAAGCATTCTCAATGACGTCTGCCAGACATGGAATTACTCTCCAGAGGCTGAAAATGCAGTGGCAGTTTCACAACTGGTCATGTCCATTGTAATGATGGAATATGCCATGAATTGCATCAGTGTGGCTCTTTTATGTGTTTTTAATAGTTTATGGAGGCATAAGCTATATTAGGCTTCGGCTACAAAGGCAATAATGGTTATAAAATAACACCAGTGTTTTCTTTTTAAGGGTTATACCCTACACCTGTCAAGCTTTCCTTTTTCACATGGCACATATGCAGTTTACAGTGATAGCAGTGGCAGATTTGAAATGATAATATTATATATCATATTCAAAGGAATGGGCCGTGATGACAGACACAAATAGACAAAAGCAAACTTCTCATTTCCTGCAGGCGATTTTTCTGAAATGACAACATTCATTAGCAAATTTTATCAGTAGAAAGCTAGCTAATTAAGCTAACCTTAGCTGCATGAGTTGGATGAAAACGCTGTCTCTGTTGACTTTTCAGTGCTTTCTAGCAGACTGGTTTTAAAACAAATCAGCTAGAAGCATTAAGAAGTGTCTTGTAAAAGGGATCTTAAAGATGCACTTGATGGCTATAACATTGTGTTAAAAGTCTGAATGCTAATTAGCTGCATGTCCCTCACCAGCTAATGTAGTGGAGGACATGTAACGTTTGTTTTTTTTAACCAATGTAGTTAGTTAATGATATGCTCCTTGCTCCTACGTTAGAGCAGATAAGCACACAGTTTAATCCATTCCTTACACGACTAAACCAGATTGATTCTGTTTGTGCACGCAGTTGAAGAATGAATTATTCTATGCTTATTAAATATAAGGTTCCAAGACCTAATAAACAAATAGACTGTGAGAAACTTGGAGTGTGCACCTACCCTCAGGATTGTCTGCACTAGAATTCAAAGAAAAAGTCAGTATATGGAGGTCGACACTAATTTCCATCAATATCAGATGTGTCAGTGTAAATTACTGACATGAGCCTAGAGGGAAAAACAGCCACCTACGGTCTAAGCAAGAAAAGAACAATCCCTACTGAAAGAAAGACTTCCACACAAGGACTGAATTCTTATCAGCATGAGTTATTCCAACGCTTTTCCTTCTCTCAATACCTTTTGCATTGCCTCCCTTATCACTGTGGCAACCGGAGATGGGGACTGCAGGGCAGAGCGCAGTCTTTTGTGAGGGAGCTGCTGTGGTGTTTGTAAGTGTCGAGGGGGAAAACCACTCCAAGTCTCAGAGGGGAATCTGTCAAATGGCCACTGCTTTCTACCTGAGATGAGGTCCCGTATGGATTCTCCTTGCTGTCACTACATGAATAACACCCTTCGGTGTAAGCTGAACTTTACTACTGAGGTGCGGTTGCTCATAATTTTTTCTCTCATATGGCCTTGGTCTGGCCATATGGTCTTACCTGAGCGGTTGCGTTCTAGTACCCTGCTCCCTTTGACGTGGCACAGGTCACCTTGAGTGCTGTTGCAGGTGGTGTTGAGATCAGCTTTGCAGTAGGTGGGAGACCCTCCCTGCACCACCTGAGGGATGTGTTTCTTCCTCTTCTTGGGCAGCTTCTGCTTGGCCATGGCCAGGGAGTAGTACATCCCAAAGTTATTGACGATAACAGGCACAGGCATGGCTATTGTCAGCACGCCAGCCAAGGCGCATAATGCCCCCACCACCATGCCTGACCATGTCTCTGGATACATATCGCCATAGCCCAACGTAGTCATGGTTACCACAGCCCACCAGAAGCCGATGGGGATGTTCTTGAACTTGGTGTGGAGGCTAGCAGTGGGGTCATTGGGCTTAGCGCCGATGCGTTCAGCATAATAGATCATAGTGGCAAAAATTAACACTCCCAATGCCAGGAAGATGATGAGCAGCAGGAATTCATTGGTGCTAGCCCTTAGTGTGTGGCCCAACACCCTAAGCCCCACGAAATGACGTGTTAGCTTGAAGATACGCAGGATACGAACAAAGCGCACCACCCTGAGGAACCCCAACACATCCTTGGCAGCCTTTGAGGAAAGGCCACTCAGCCCTACCTCCAAGTAGAAAGGTAGGATAGCCACAAAGTCAATGATGTTGAGCACGCTCTTAACAAACTCCAACTTGACCGGGCAGAAGGTCACACGCACCAGGAACTCAATGGTGAACCAGAAGACGCAAACACCCTCCACGTACGTGAGCGCAGGGTCAGTTTCAATCTCGTACTGTGGGCCTGAGTCCGGCAGGCTGCTGTTCCGCATGAGCTCTGTCTTGTTGATGATGGTGTTGAAAGCCTCATGAGTCTCCAAGCAGAAGGTGGTGATGGAGACCAGGATGAAGAACAAAGATGCAAAGGCAATAAACTACAGGACAGGGAAAGAGAAAAGAGCATAACATAAGTTACTACAAACTCTACTACAAACAGGGAATTGGTTAAACCAACCAAGCAACCTTAGAATCATTAGGGATATTGGGAAAGGTATTTATTTTTGTGCATTGCTTTTATTTAGTGCATTTGTAAATCCCTTGAGTTTTAGCATATGGAGTCTTTTTTTTTTTTTTTTTACCATATCTTCATATACTTACAATGTATAATGTTGGGGTGTTGTACTATTTATCCAGTTTTCACAGTTTGTCAAGTGTGCATTAAAGTAGCAGGGGAAGCATTCCAAACATGACAGAATGCACCCACGTAGAAGATCTGTGGTTCCCAAACTATTTTGCTTGTTGTCCCTTAAGTCAAAGCAATGTCGACTTGTGATACCTCGTCACCTGCCGCATATGTGTACTGGTTGTGATCAAGTCAGCTAAAGAATTACTTTTTCCCTTGCTTCTATTCAGAGACTAGAAGATGTAAAATTAAGAGTAAAAGTAGAAGTAAAGTTATTCACAAGAAAAAAACAAAGATTACAGAAGAGTCTGAAAAAACCTTAACTTTCTGCAGTTTCATCTCATGAAACCCTCAGATTTATCTTGTTTCAGGTTATTCAGGAACTACTTGTTAGGTATGTCAAAATAATTTTGACTCAAGGTACACTTTCAATCACTTGAAGGGTCTCTAACGTGGATGGAGTTTGTTCAGCTGTCATAGAATTTGCTTAGTTGTGAGAACATGTGACCTAAGTATGGAACTCGGGTCACGTGATAACAAGTGGTCGTATATGTGGTATATCCTCTGTCTCTGTTGAAGGATGGCATTGATTGTGGATGACCTCCTTGATCCATGACAACTGAGCAAATCCATCTGTTAAAGAAGCCCCGAAAAAAGCTAGTAAGTGGACGTAGAGTTGTATTTTGTCGATTTACTATTTCCAAGGTCAAGAATGAACTTTAATGCTCTATTTGTTAGGTATTCACTAATTAACAGCTCCTTACTATAATTATTATCTCTAATTTGAAGTGACAGTTGAAAGGTATCTATTGTTTCACAGTTTTACAACATATTACTTTAGAATTGACCTCAATGTAATGTAATGTAAAAAATCAATCAATGGAGTCTGCCATGGTTGGTGAGAAATTGGTAGCCCAACTGAGCCTAATAAACCTTCTGAATGAACATGCTGCTGTATTTCTGCTGGATACAGATAGTTCTTGCCATTACAAGCAACATCGTGTCATCTCCAACACTGTCTGTGATCACTTATTTTGCGTCCCAATATAGGACACAACACAGATGTTAAATTGGATACAAATGAAAACCATCTTTTCTCACTTGTCCCCCTTGTGTCTGGGTAGCAGTGTCTGAAGGCAAAGTCAGGCAGCGACATCTAAATAGTCCTCTTGGGTGCTATTTGGTATCTGCTTCATTCATATTTACTGCCAACATGAAGAAATGCATAGAAATAACTGTTTATTGGGATCCTCTATACTCACTCGCTTTGGGCAAGCCAATAGGGGAGAAATAAAGTGATGTCATGGAATATTCAATTTGTTAGCATTGCAGGAATATAAAAATGTTATTGGCAATAAGGACAAGCAATCTTAGGGCATGACAATAACACTGACAATGCAGCAGTAGGTTCAGAGTGCATCAATATGAATCAATATGTCCTCTTCATTTTAACTTTATAGTTTCCATCCAAAACATCCCAATTATACTTGAGTTGATGGAAAAGATTTTAAAACTTATTTATAAGTTATAACTTATATAACTTATTTTGCCATTTTGCCATCTCTGGTTTGGCAAAATGATAGCATGTTGATACACTGCAGCTGAATCTGTAAGGCAACATTATTAAATGATGAGTCATATACAGATTTTATTTAGTTTTTTCTCTCAACAGATCGTGTTTTGTTTTGGTGTTCTTTTGCAAAGTGTTTAATGAACCACCTGTCAGATGCAGAGCTCACATCCAGCTATTCCACTGGCCTGGAAGAAGCTCTGGCTGAATGTGCAAACATCCACGTCTCTCTCTGAGAGCTAGACAGAGCAGATTTCCTCACATGCAGCCTACTATGCTCCTTTTCTCCACCTTCCTCCCACTATCCATACACTTGTGCGCTCTGCCTACTGAGCTCTAAAGAAGTCGTTTCACACCCTGCCTTGTTTTTGGATTGCATGACTCACACAGTCTGAAAATATCACTGCCACTATTTGGGTCACCCTGCTCATGAACTATGTGCGTGCATTCAATCTACCACTGCTAGCATGCTCTTTGGTCATATATTATACATGTGCCTTTATCGTTCTGTAAGTGCAAGTGTTCATCCTGCTCATTCGCTGCTGCTGTCGTAAAGCCACAGCATGTTGCAAAATGACACATTCCATTTGACGAGATTATTCAGCATCACTCAGCAGTTACTCAGCACCATCAACTTTCTACATTCAGGAACCAGGCAAAGACCACACCTTTTTAATTTAATGAATTATACAGTATGTGATAACACTGAATATGTCACGCAGCTACTTCTTTTGTGTTGTACACAGTAAGATATCAGTAACATAGTGAATGTTATAGCATCACATGAGCAAGATAACAAGGTTTTTATGTTTCCAGCTTCAACATTCTGGCTGTATTGCATTTTATCTATTAAGGCTGCTGTAAATATAGGGATTTCTGTCTTTACCTTCCTCTATACACTAATCCGGGTTGTAGGCAGATGTAAAAAAGCCATCATTGCTGCATTAGCATCTCACTTGTAAAACTGCAATAACACTGATCAGTGGAGCGTACTGTATATAAAGGATTTAACTTCATCAAATACCGCATGAAAAAAATGTTATAATCTGACAAACCCTTCATTTTTTAACAGACGGCTTGATGTCTCTTCACCTGCAAATCACCAAAACCAAACTCACTGAGCTATAATGTTATCAGTTGCTGCAAACCTCTGCTCCATGAAACTGATTTCACATAGACACAGTATGAAATTCTCACATTCTAACTAAAACCAGACTTTCTGTATGTTTCCAGGCCAAAATTCCACTTGGTGTTTAAGATTTTTATTAAATGATTCATCAAATGTTTAATCTGATTATGATACCAGAAATGATGGATTATGAAAAATTTGATGATTGTAATCATAAACTAGCAATGAACAAGGCAGGCTTTAACTACTACACAGAACTGTCACATCCACACCATCTATCCATCTACACCGCTAGAAAGCCCAACACATCAATCAGCCAGTGGATTAGTTTATATCAGTGTAAAATGGCTCTAGAAAGAAAACTTTCTAGAGCAGGAAAAATGCTGCATTCATGTTATATAAAAATGACCAAACTACTGATTGATAAATGGCCTTCATGTCAACATCGTAGTCATAATTACAACTGGAGGACGCAGACTTTCCTGAAAGCTGGAAGTGCCTAAAAGGCCAAACAAATGCTTTTGGATGCCTCTGTCCTTTGTTCAAGGTTAATTAAACCCAGATTAATAGATATTGTGCTATATTATCAATGCACATATTATATCTAATTAAAACCAACTGTGCAATCATACAACCGTCTGGAGCTGCCTGATGATGAGAAACACAGGAATCTCTCTCATCTCTACCATCCAACCAATATGATGTTAACTTTATATAACACCAAAACCCAGTATTCTACTTGAAAAAGAAACATATTGCACCACATAACAACAAAATTATCCCAGAAATTCAAGGTACACTGGAAACAGCATCTTAAAAAAGTATTAGAGGTGTTTTAGGGTGGATCTTCTACTGCTTAATTCCAACTTTCTCTATCTTACCCCCTCTCTGCGTCTTTATCTCTGCCTCGCTCTTATCATGACATTGGCTGAAACTAACAGCAGGGCTACCTGAGCTGTTTCCTTTGGCTGCGCCAACTAATGACAACTGCCGTCTCGCTCGTGCTGGGCTATAATTGTGTTGCGTTCACGTCTACAGAGAGAGGATATATCATCTCCCCAGTGCACACCAGCCTGTGACATCTGAATCATGTCACATTAAACAAGTCAGACATCAAACGCACATGCATACAGAGTGCAATAACATGCAGGTGCACACACACAGCCTGACAAACACGCACAAGGTTATTTATGAAAGACATTAAAAATGCAAAGGCGCTACTCTACCATGTGATTGCAATAGGCACATGCTTCTCGACATCCTGATTTCCAGCACACACACTCTGCATGCAAAATACGTCCTGTACTTATATAAATCGCTGTTTGAGGGAAGCGCAGGGCGGATGTGGCACAGACAGTCCATCTCTGAACAATGCAGATCTAATTTAGCCTGAGGACTCGCCCCATTTTTCAACCATCGTTTTCATTACATCTAAGGCTTTTAGCTTTACTCTCGCTCATTGACACAGCTGATAATGGCCAAGGTCGCTGTCACAGAGGTCAGACCTGTGACCTTCATGTCTGTGTCTGACTGTGTGTCGAGAAGCGCCACGTGTACACACATTTTCATCATCATAAACAATCATTACAGCAGCTGATTTCACCAATTAGCTGATGCTCTGTGTTCATGTTAGCTGAATTTCGTTCCATTGCCATTTTCAGTCGATTCAGAAGCTGCAGTGGTGGTTACTAGTAGGCATAGTTATCATTTGTCATGTTTATCAGGGATGTGTGATTAAGGGCGCTGCCCCTCCTGTAATTCCAATTAAGCAATAAATATTGTAATGAAAAATCATTTTTGTTATTGTTGTGTTGTGTGTATAAATTTCAGTTGCTACTCTCACATTAATCATACATAATTACAGAAACATGTGATGACTAATGAAAAAGTGCTGCCTCCAATCTTTGTGAGCCAAAGGAAGAACTTTTATCTGCCTGATGGCGGTATATTTGTAATATGTTTGGCTTTTCTTGGTGGCATCTGATTGGTTGACAGCACATGCTGAAAATAACTGGATCTGGGGCAGAAAATTTTATGCCCAAGAAATGTTGCCAGATTGGGCGATTTTCTGCCGAAATTACTGCTTCCCTATTAGATAACATTTACCCCCTGAAGGCAGGCAAAACGTACAGGGATCATTGTGGTACCGTGGTGATAATTGTAAAGTGAGAGCAGTTGCTAAGTGGACACCAAAAGATACTTTTTTAAACTTTTAGAAACTGCTAGCCTAGCCGCTAGCCACCAGCAGCTGGCTCTCTATTACATTGTACAGTGCATGCTCACAGCCAAAATACACAGAGCTACCTAGGGCTGTAGTCCCACCTAATGGAAAAGTCACACCACGCCACTGATGTTTATCCAAGAAATGTGTCAATTTAAGAATTGTTGTTTACATAGGTCAAGTTACAATCTAATCTACACCAACTGTAGTCACCATTTTTGTTTGGAATAAATTTGCGCTCTGGCACAGGAAGATGGCGTCCTCATTCTGAGGTCTGCAAATATGCTGTACAAATGATTTCGGTGACCCCCTGACCTTTCCTCAACCAAAACTCTTGTCCATGACAAGGAATTCTAGATCACTACATCAGTCTATGGAGGTAGCCTCTACAGGGTCTGACCCCTGTGATAACTACGGCTGAAATCACACTGAAATTAACTGTCAAGGTCCCTGTTTTGTTACTGCAACAACAAAAAAGCTCCAGTGATTTCAACACATATGCTCATACAGAAGGTGTAACATGCTGTTGTAGCATTTAATTGATACCAGTTCAGCCACTGAATGATATGTGTGGGTGAGAGAGCTTTGATCTGAGGGAGTGATGTGAGTGAGAGCCAATGAAGAGAAGCAAAACTTTTATTTTTTGCAGTCCCTCCATAAGAGTCATCCATGTGTTTGTGATAGTTTATGGGTAGTTGCTGTCTAGCCAGCCAGGACTTAGCTTGCAGAGTGCATAAGCTTTGCATGCACGTTTAGTCTGCTTCCACAATGTGTGTCAGTGAGCCACACATCATGGAAGCAAACCATTATTTTGGGTCTCAGGGGATTTTTTTTGTTGTAGTACCAACAGTGGCAAGACTGGTGGCACCATTCAGTTGTCTTAATTCATCCATGTGCTACATGTGCAAGTCTTCTGGTGTTTTAGCTGTTACCAAACAAACAGGGCAAAGTTGACTTTTTAACACACTAGTGGTAGGCTTTAGGATCAACAAAATTGTCAGTATATTGTTTGTTCTATAAAAGACTTTTGAACTGCAGGATGTAATGAACATTTCAGTCCCTTGGACCCACTACCAAGGCATTTAGCTTTAGTGAATTTTGAGTTTGAGTCAGATACCTGAAAAACAACTGGCAGGATGATTCACAGAAAACACAATAAACATGAACCCTTTATAAGTTTTGTCAGTTTCTGTTGTGGCATTATTTCATTGTGCCTTGGTTGAATGTTTTTATATCAGTACACCCACAGGAAGTGATGGAAGTCTCCTCCAGGAAAGAAGCAATCATAAACATGTTTCTTTACACATGTTATCCATGCTGACTTAGTCATTGTTAGTCAGGAAAAACTGAGCAGAATGATAGCACATGACCCGCATTTCAAAATAACTGGGATAGTAAATGTAGATGGCAATAAAGAAAACATATCTCTTAAATGACAGGGAAATTCTTTAAATGCTTCATTCGTAAGCTCAGTGGTTTTACTCAGAGGCTCTGCGTATCTCTTAGATGTACTTCACAAACAGAGTGATTTATTAGGACTTAACAGATTCAGTCAGCAGCTCTGTCACCACCCCAAACACTGATGGGATGCAATCACTGTCACAGAGCTGAAGCAGGAAGGCATCCTCATAATCACATCATTTTTCACAAGACATGTGCCACTTCCTGGAACTCCTGCCTGTCTGCGGCTGAGGGAAGAGACATGAGGAAAATGCCAGACCAAACAGCTTCGATCACACGATCCCCCAGTGGATTACATCTGCCACTTGGCCTGGAGCTGCCAGAGCCAGTGGGCCGGGGAACTGACTCTGGAGCTATGCAGCCTCAGGTTGTAAACAGTAAGTGATACAACGGCATGGACGTCACATTAGAAAGCTAATGGAAAGGAAAAATGTGGTGGTCTGCAGCTACAGTGGAGGAACAGGGCTATCAGCAATCAGTGGTAAATGAAATGTGACTAAGCTGAAGGCTCTAGTCTGTGATTTTACATATATAAACCAAAATATTAATTTCTGCTTTTTTCTAGAGTGTAGAGCAGCTTGACTATAGTTAGTTACTTACTTACTTTGCTTTTAATTTAAGTAGGTAAGGCTTAGTAAGTCTTCCTTTGAAGATGAAAAAGTGTATTCCATAAATAAAGGATTAAACTGGAGTAGATCAAGTAAACCTCCATAACATATTTACACTACTTGTTGTAATGTAAAATTCCAATGGCTACTTTTGCATGAGAAAACACCCAAATATGCCACCATATCATCTTAACAGGTACAACTCTTTATACACTATAAAGTAATGTCGTGATAAGCTATTATGCTGCAGGCAAAAGGAATGTGATTTTAATCTATTAATTTAGTAAAGACTTATGCCAATGTCAGTTGGTCCATCACTTTAATTCAGACTCAAATATTGGATGAATTTCCAATTTGGTACACACAATCATGGTCCCCATAGGATTAATCCTAGCGACTTTCGTGATCACCTGAATGTTTTGAGTAACATATATTTAGACAACTATTAGATGGATCTGGATAAAATTAGGTGCAGAAATTCATGTCTTCCTCAGAATGAATTATAATAACTTTGATGATCCACTAACACCACCATCAAGTCAAAATTTCACTTTGTCCAATAGTTTGGTTTGTGACAAATACTTGCAAACTAATGACAAAGCCATTTGCCTCAGCTGTATTTTGTGTCTCTTGCTAATTAGCAAATGTTTGCATGCTAATGCTAAACTAAGGTAGTGAACATGATAAAAATTCTAACTAGAAATCTGCCTGTTATCTTTATTTATATGTTAATATTTTCTTTGTAAGCATGTTAGCACACTGACGTCAGCATTTAACTCAAAGTAATCCTATATTCAGGAGACGTACACTATATTAAAGTAAATTACCTGTACGGCTGAAAAGACATTTTGTTGCAACTCAGATTTGCCAGAATTGATCTTTAAAGGGTTGGTTCACCCACATAATGAGGGTGTAAAAAAAATTTCTCACTTACCTCTAGTGGTATCTACCCATACATAGATCTTTACTTTATGTTTCCAGGTTTTAAGATAGCTGTCTCTGCTGCCACCCCAATGCCATGGTGGTGAATGGAAGTTTGATTGTGGTGCTCACAGCATTGAAAATTACATTACAAGCAGCAACACTTCCCTAAAACTTCTTCAGGTTACTAGATAATCCACAGAGGACAGTGTAAACAGTTTTCATATGGACTGTTTCTTCAGTCATAGTAGTTCTAAAGAAAACAGTAAGCAACACAAATGAAATTCCACCCCCTTCACCTGCAATGTATTGAAATGGTGGCAGATATTTTAGTGGTGGATATCTTAAAATCTGGGCAATCAAACAAAAACTATTTGCATGGGTAGATACCACTAGGGGAAAACGGTAAGTGAAAAAAATGAATTTGTATGAACCAATCTTTAAATTTAACCCTACTGGTATTTGAAATATTCCGTGGTAGCTCCAGCACTCACTCAAAAAGCTAAAAACAGAACGACCCTCATGGGTCACACATTTTTCCGTATATCCCTTCATCTGTTGGCACAGCAGCATGTTGGATGGGCAAAATCTTGGCATCCTCCCACTGAAAAATCCCCCCCACCTACACAACCAGGCAACCCACCGCTCTGCTGATGCTCTGCTTCAGAAACCGCCCTGCTGGCTCGGCCAATCAGAGTGCTCGCTGCCCCCACCTCCTTGGGACTGCTACCATCTGTTTGACACTATGGATGGAAGCTGTGCCCCCCGATCCTGGCCTGAGACCACCATCCGTCGCCATGCTGCTTCAATCCTTTGTAAGCCACCGTGACATCATCAAGCAAAGAGGACCCCGGAGGTGTTAACACAGTCCACAAGGATCTCAAACACACACACACGCACACACACACACACACACACACACACACATACACACATGTCTACACACTGACATAATTAAACCTGTGGGGTTTGGGGGTTTGAGCTTGTATGTGATTTGCCTTCTGTTTCTGCACGATTGCCTGGTTATAATTTCACTCTGGAATTTAGGGCTTTTCCACTGTGTATGTACATGGAGTCTGCATATGTGTCAAAGTGCACATCCACATGAATGCAGCAGACACTGTACAGCATGCAAAGGCAGCTTACATATAGGCTACTATGGAGGGTAAACCCACCTTAAGCCAGTTTACCCACCTTTTAGTGGGAATATAGGTCTTATGGTCTTTATGCAGGGTTTATAAGTTGTTAATGATAACAAATCATTTACCAATGCTTTATAGAACAGTTATAAGACATTAATAAGAACAAGGTTTGGGTTGCCGGGTTATGAAAATCTCTCTGGCTTGTATTTATCTTGCTGTGTCTTTTTAACCAGTGCTTAAATTACCAGAAGGCTGCTCCAGTGACAGTTTGACCACAGACTTTCTGGAAAAGTGATGCAAAGTGCCTGGACCAAAATATATTTATTCTACAACCATGCTAGTGAACCTGTGAGGCTGACAGGCTAAATGCTAACACCAGCATGCTAACATGCTCATAATGTCAATGCTAACATATTGATGTTTAGCAGGTATAAGAAGCGTCTTTTTGACAGTGGTGGTTCAGAGCTGTTTGAACTACTTGACTCCAGCAGCAGCAGGCAGCTTTTTTAAGCTAAAAAGTTCTTAAAACCCACTGTACACTACCTGTCCTGCATCACTCGATAAGCAGACAAAGTTAGCGACCCGCTGGTGAACATAGTGGAGCATTTAGCAGCTCAAGAGACAGATACTTCACTTTCTGCTAGCCGCGTGCTATAACCACTTCATAAGGTGATAATATGTCAGTGTTTTGCTGCCCCCAGTAGAAAAAAAAAATCAAATAATGCAGGTTTAAGCCATTAGTTACAACTTCTAAACTCTTTACAGGGTGCCTCAATAGAAAGTGAAACAGATCTTTTCTATTCATGTGTGACATATTCTGAATATGTGTGTGGTATCAGGCTTATGTAAATTAGTATAAAGATGTGGTCTTTTAAGGGGAGTAAAACAAAAACAAAATCTGTCTTTAATGTACAGATAAATCATTTATATTGCCAGAGGTCATAGTTTAACCTGCTTTTAAATTACCACAACATAAATGCAGAGAGGTAAGGATGCACACAGCCAGAGCCATCCTCCTCTCCCTCCCTCTCTCTGTCTCTCTCCCACAGACACACAGCTCAGCTCCAGCTGGAAGCAGAGACCCCCGGGCTGAGATATCCCTCCGTCTGTTGCTCTGTGTCTGTCACTCACTAGTGTTGTGTCTCTTCAAAGCGACCCCCCTCCTCCCCTCCACATCACCACCAACCCACAATACTGACAACACACCAGGGAATGATCAGCTACTTAATGACAGGAGCATCTCTCTTCCTCTATGCATCTTTCTCTCTCTGTCCCTTTTTCTTTCTCCCTCTCTCCCTTCCTCTCTTCATGCTGCCTAGTAACCACTGAACCAGAGCTTGTAAACAAAAGTTAAATAGACTCTGCAGCTCATTGTATATGAGTTTGGCAACCTGTGATCCCACCAGGTTAGAGGTTTTGGCAGCTGGATAGAGACGGAACAGAACTGACTCCAACCAGCTTTGCTAGCGTTAGCTAAGCATTCTGCTCCGACTTAATGTTGGAATGTTGCTCAGCTTCCCAACACACATCTCCATATCAGTAAAAACTCGATATACCTACTGTATGTCACACATAATTTTTCGCTGTCCATGTACACACAGGACAATTCTGCAGCAGCCAATGCTCAATGCCAATGCAGAAAGTAGTGTACCCTTTATGTAATAAGGCAGAAAGTACGGGTGAGGAATGTCAGCCGTCAGCTCCGTCAAAGTTGCCTTTTATCAGCACAAAATCCTCCTCACCCACAAGCTGCATCTTTTGTATTTAATAGAAAATGAGACTTTTGTGGTTTAACAAGCAGACAGGAAACCGTTTAGAAGGATTTACTGACCATCCAACAGCTAGCATTAGCATAGCCTCAGTCACTGCACACAGAACTTCAGAAGTCCCGACCTCAGCTGCAAGATTCACACACCCTCCAACTCTGAACTCAACTAGCATTAGTTGACTCCTAAATGTAGGGATACCCGTGGCTAACGTTAGCAAGCCAGCTAAGCTACAACACAACATTGGAATAACGGCGAGTCGCATTTCGTCTGTCAGCTGAACGCAGAGACCACACTGATTTCAACCCTCCATTAATCCCGGTAAGACAGCAAGTACGTCGACCCCCAAGTGTAAAAGTAATGGAGTGTTACTGGGATTAGTAACTGTAATATAATTACTAAATTTCAAATTGTAATCCCTTACATTACTTGTTACTGAAAAAGCAATAATATTACTCTAACTCGTTACAAAGTAATGCATTACTGCCCAACACTGTTTACAAAATAGAAAGTTTTGGTTATATGTCACTGAAAATGCGCCACCGCTGTGGATACCTGCACATACCTAATTCTTTCAGTGCGCTGTTTGGCAGGCAAGTGCAGTTCAGTTTAGGGACAGAGAGCAGAATAAAACATGGTGCTAATATTGATTTTCACATTGATCACATGACTTTTAAACGTCATTAAAAGATGAACCTCACAGAATGCAGGTCGACAGAATGGAGCAGAGACTATATTATATCATTTGAATAAACTGTTTCAAACACGCTTGAGTTTGAATGTATCCTCCTCCTACACACACAAAGAAACAGGCTGACGACTGTGGTCACATGTATATATGCAGTTCCTTCTGTTGTACTTGTCACCTGCATGCTTCGCAGACTCTGAGGAGAGGTGATGAAAGCTACACACACCCACTCAAACACATATTATTAATAGCTTTAAATCCCGAGGGCAGACCTCTACGTAGAGTATCTACACACCACTATGTAAACGACAGGTTTCCATGACAATCAATTGATATCATCAACATTCAGCAATCACACAAATCCATCACAGGTGAGGAAAATACCATTTTCTCCACCAACAGTAGCTCCAATATACCAAAATGCAATGCAGTGGCAATGCATGCTGGGTTGTAACACTGTGACTCTCACACTTTCATGGCTGGAAATGTCATTCTTTTGCTCCATTTTTGCTTTTTTACTATCTCTACCTACAGTAGGCAAGAGTGATGCAACAGAATAAATCAATCACTGCACTTTCATTCTTTCATGTGTGTCAACCAGATCAAGATGTTATTCACTTCTTTGACCTTTTAAGTGCATGAAGGGGAAAGCAGCCTGTGTTTATTTACCTTATCAGAGTGCAGCTGTTTTACCTGCTGCTCTTTAATAATTCACTCTGAATAATATAGTCTGCTAAATACATGCACTGTAAACTAGGTTTATTAAGAAGCAGAATAGAGATAGAACCTTCTGGACATCTTGTGCATCAGTTTATTAAGCCAGACACACTGTATATGGTCTATTTAGAAACATTTAAATCCTGACTAAAATTTAAAATAAAGTTCTGTGTATTTGAGTAAATGTTGTCTGCAGAGCGCATGTTTGAAATGCGCTCTGTGGAGTTAAAGATGCTGAGAAACCTTTTGATGACTGCCTTCTTAAGAGTCCAGCCCATTAGCTATGTACACATCCAGTATATCTGTTTAGACATGCTGTGTGATAACTGAGCCAGCCTGTAGGAGGAGAATTGTGCATGCTGGGAAACAGGCAAGATGTCTGTATTTGCAAGATCTGTCACATCAAGCTCCCTGTTCTAAAATTAAACAGTGGTTAAATCAACATTATGTAGTGTAGTTAGCTGAATGGCTCATTTAAAGACCATCATAGCATAATTAAACCGCCAAGTAATTGATTTCCATCTCAGCCTTATTCTATAGAGACATGGCTGGATGATATTTCTTTTATTAAATAAAGCGGGATAAAAATAAAGCGAGTGCCTGGGAGGACAGTGATGAGTCCCAGGGAATATCAGAGACAGGGAAGAATATGAAGCTACTAATGAATTGCCCTACATTACAATGAAGTCCCAAAACAAAAGCATGTTTTTGTCATACACAGCGCTGCACTTTTTTCTCTTGATCAGCTGCCGCCATGGTAACGCCACCTTTCTCTCCCTTTTTTTTTTGACAGCTCAAGATGGTGAATTGCAAGTGTGAAAAAAGAGGGAGGCAGAGAGATGGTGAAGAGGGAAGAAAAATGGGAGGTGGAGGAGGCAGCGGAGGGGAAAATGAACGGTTGTGCAGGGAAAAGGGTTTCCCTTCTTCCTCACTCTCTACCTCCTGTTCCCCTGAACATAACAAAGGCTTTTTTGTTGTTTTTTTTTTGTACAGACAGATGACAAAACAAGAGCATGATTTGCTGTCACTCATTCATCTAAAAGGATGGGTTTCAATAAATTGTTTTTGTCGCTAATTTAGAATCAACAACTGACAGAGGACGGATGCGAGCGGGCGGGCGTCGCTGAAAACAGATCCCTGACTCCTACCCGAAGAAAGAACAAAAACACAGAAGCGTTTCCACATGACAGGAGGATTTGCTGTTCCCCTCGTTCTCTCCGTCACCATCTCCCCCGACACTCACATACACATACACACACACACACACACACTTCCTTCCCATCCTCATTATACAGCTCGCTGTGACATGACAGCCAGCTCACTCGGGGAACCCTTCTAAACCCATAGCTTTTGGCAACCAACCAGATGCCAGGGCTAAAAATAGCCTATCAAAAATTCCAGGCGTTCTAATTTGAATTATTCATTGTCACTTTAAGTCGGTGAAGTCAGTGTTGGAGGGTGGGTAGCCGAGGTATAGACAGATGAATCCCTGCCAGCCACTGTCGACTTCATTTACACAGAGCCTCCAAGGGTCAAGAGAAAGGCAGATACTCTGTTTTGAACACTGTGATGCAGTTCAACATGTTATGGGATTTAGTTAACCTTTTATGAGTGTAGTTGCATAACTGTCCACATCATTTTCACCAAATGTAGAAGAAGCACTATTTTTTAAAGTCATACTATTACAAATTGGTATATCAAATCTATGGGTGGACAAAATACTAGGAGCAATATTCAATATTCACTTCAGTACACCAAAACCCACTACAACATCAATAATAAACATAAAGTAGAATTATCACCTTTCTGACGGTGTCAACAAAAACTGAAAATGTATAAGCTTTGTAAAAGTAGAATTTAAAAGTAATAATTTTAAATTCAGAGCTGTTGTATTGGATTGCATTATTGGATTGCACAGGTGTTCCTAATAAAATGTTCAGTATATGACTATGGATCTTTTCTCATCTGGATCAACAGTGTCTGACACATGACGTGTTGCTGATCATTAGGTTTCAGGTCGCTTACCTTAAAGGGGCATTTCACCAATTTTCACATACTGTAAATGTCAGTTTACCAGTAATGTGAGTACTACTTGTGAAAACCCTGATGATGTAATTTACAATAGAAAGTGTGAGTTACAAACTGGATGCCTGGAGTTTGAAAGGTATGGGTATTTACCAGGCAGGAGATCTAACGAAAACATGCTAAGAAGTTGCGTTATTGGAAATGACAAAGTGACAAAGCCCTCACACTGCCGTAGTAATTATGACTATTGTTTGTTGGAAGCAAAGCTAGCCAGCAGCTAAGCTAGCTTTTAACCTACATTAACATAGATTATAGAGTTGAGTCTACAAGAAGTACACAATCGTTTCAAAGTGATGGTGTGATATGATAGGGTGGCAAATATGGTGAGGGTACAGCCTCAGTTTGCTGTTATGCTTTATGACTCAGTAAATCTATTTCCACTTTGACCTCTGCCATATTCAGTGTGTCTCTTAAGTGCTTGGTTTATTTGATTTTTGATATTTTATGTTGGAGAGGACCTGAAGACTTCATTGGCCCAGTTGCAGGTTTTTCCTCCACAGGACATATCTGTTTTGCTTCATATTTTTGACTGACAGATAGATAGAAGTCATTCAGTTCCTGTAAGCTTTTACATTTTCTGATCCTGACCCTGATTTTAGGTTGGTCTTTTGCAGACATTTTTAAATTTTGAGACATTTTGAGCTACATGCTCTTGCTGGATTCATAATGAAAGCCAGTCATTGTCATTAGGATGTAGACTGGGGATTGGGGAGATCAGTTGTCTGTGATCTGTTTTAGGCTACACAGATGAGCAGTACTCTAAACAATCAAGAAAGTGGGTCTAAAATATATGTTTCCTGTCACCACCATGGTCCTGTATCATCAAATTCAAAATATTCCTGAGCTGTTTTTGCCTGTCAGAGTTGCCCCAAAAAATACCTGGTAGAAAGCAAAGAATTTATGCAAAAGATTAAAGCGAGCAGCGAGTAGACAGTATGTGAACACTTATTGTAACATCACTCAAAATAAAACAAAAGCTGTATTCAACCTCTTCAGTCAGACAAAAATACTCCAGCTTGACGATCCCGGGGAGACTGTGATACTAAATATAACCAACACACCTCTCTCTCACTCCCTCTGTCTTTCATCTGTTCATCTGCCCATCAATATTTCAGCAGCTTGCCTATAGCTCAGACATGCCATTGACTCATGAAAGTGTCCACTGATGTTTATGTCAGTGTCTACAGTATACTGTAGCAGCATAAATATTAGCAATGACTGTGCTGATGTGTTCAGTGAGACGCCATCCATAAACAGTATGACTAGGATATGACAAGACAGAGTGGAGGGCAGATGCTGATCTGGGGGGGGGTTAGCAGGAATTTTGTATGGAGCCCTGAAACTGACAAAATTTAGTAAAAGGTTACTGAAAAAAGTAACAGAATACATCAATAATTAAGCTGGAGTGCAAAAAGTTGGTTAAAAAAAATTACCATCTAACCCCAACCCCCAATAAAATAATTTCAGTCCACATTTAATCATTTGTCTGTTCCCTATTTTTCACGCAACGTTTTCCTAATGAGTAATAATGAGATGGGCTTACATCCATTGAGACTTATTGTGGTCTATTGTGGTCCTTGATGTAGCCAAGAGACATGCACTTGAAGATAAAGATAACATTATAAAGATGGTAGCATGGTGTCTGTGTCCATCTTTAGCTTGCTTAGTTTGTGGGCTAAATTGCTTTAGTCACTGTTACAAGAGCTTATACAGTGATGCTAAAGCAGTATGCAGTACAGTATATGGATGATTAACATTAACTGTACTAGCTGCTGTAATATTATGAAGAAAGTTCTTATACACACACAGACATACACACATACACAAACACTTGACCAATGGCTGCTCTGGACATACATGTACACGCCCATCTCATTATTTATGTATGAGGAAAATTGGAAATGTGGTGAGGTAAAGGAAATATGGTAATGACAATATCGAAAAGATAAATGTGTGTGTGTCAAGACCAAAACATTTGAATATTGAAGGAGTTGAAAAAAAGGTTAAACATTTTACTCTCCATTTTTATTGTTTAACCAACAATATTATTTATTTATATGCTTTAGTTATCCTTTTGCTACATTTTGTCAGTTTTGGGACTCCATAATTTTGTAGGAATTTACACTATTTTGGAATAAAACTACTTACAACTTGTGGAAACTCAAATGAAAAGAATCAAATTGCTGAAGATGTTAGACATGTTTTCTGTTGGATTGTACCAAAATGTGAAACTTTGACATCAACAGAGAGAGAGAGAGATTTTAGTCTCTAAAGAAAGTTGCCACTATGTAAATCATCACTAATCTTAAGAACCCAAAAGACACCATTGCATGCACCCATTTCCCAGTGAGGAGGCTGACTGCCCATATTCCCAATAAAAGACACACTCCTTTGATTCTGCGTTCAAATCCTGCTTGCAAATCCTCTAGACTAAGTTTGACATTAATCACATTTCAAGGCTGGGACACATCTGAGAGTCGGACATGATAATCTGAAATGGAGGAGGATCAGAAAGACAAGGCTCGAATGGAAGACGAGTAGCTTGATATTTCAGTGGCCCACAGTGTGTTTGATTCAGTGTGGCACGAAGTGCTCGGGGGTCAGCTGTCTCTTAAATGGAGGAAGTCCAGTTTGACAACAGGATGAGGATCTATTGTGTCAGTGTAGGTGGAGGAAGGCGCTTGTGAAAGGTGGTTTCTGATGGAAGTGTGTGAAGCAGAATGTTTAGTTTAATTTCATTTTTGTCTAATGTGTGTTTTTCTAGGTTGATTTCACACTGACTGTTTCTGTGAGGAAAAATATTGACAAGTTGAACATCCAGGTGGCTCAGACACCCACTGTGAAAATCCAACATCCAATTTGATTGTTTTTGGCATAAAATCCACTCTCTCGCTGCTCTGACTACCTTGTAAAGGCAAAACAAATCAAAACAGCATTGACAGATCATAGAAAATGTCACAGTCATGAAGGATAATTTGTATGGAGAACCATCCAACCACATAAACAATTGATCAACTGATAAATGGATTGACAAAACTGACTAGGTTGATCAGTGACCATTGCATTCACAGGTCATTATAATGACAGTTTCAGAATTACAGAGCTGTATACTGGGGACTCGAGACTTGGACTTGAGCCAGACTTCAGTCACAAAAGGAGGATTTTGAGACTAACAGTGCCAGTCAAAAGTTTGGACACACTTTCTCATTGAAGTGAATGGGAAGGTGTGTCCAAACTTTTGACAGGCACTGTATGTAAGACTTGACTTGAGAGACAATTAAAAATTAAAGGAAAATGCACACACATTTTAGCAATGCAATCTTTTTATATTAAATTCTAGAGATCAACATTTTGGCACATATTGCCTTCTTCAGGATCATAAAAAAGAAATATAATATGGAACAAGAAAATGTAAATAGGTCAGTGACAGGCAAGACTACAAGCACACTACTTGAATATTCAATTATTAGGCCTATGCATTGAAGAGACTTAATCTCAGCTATAGAAAAAAACACTGTTACTGAAGATTTGACAGAAAAAATATTCAAATGCTGTGTAATTTAAAAAGGTCAGCATTCAGACACCTGATAGTTTTGCAATGGCAATTTGTTAATGAAAATTTGTGACTTGATTTGCTGTAAAGCTTGTTTTAGAGCTGTTTTGTTGGTTAAAGCTTCAAGCTTGGGTCAGAATCAGGTTTGGTTATCTTAAATGTAATTTATGAAGAAATGTCTTTCTTGATGTCTCTGTGTGTGCCAGTTGTTAAGTCCCTACATGTCATATGTTGCAAGTCTGTACACAATGCCAAGTGGGAAGAGGGAAAGAGACAAAGTGTAGCCAGGCAAGTTAACGATTGGTTATGGATAAAATAAAACAAAAATTAGGGGTTTGGGTCTTAAATTTGGCTGTGCCATTCAGGTTCAGTCAGACTAGACCTTCACCTCAAAGATAGAAGCCCATGAAAAACTCTGCTGACTTGCTTTGACAAGACTTGGCGTTAGAGTTGGACTTGTCTCGACTGACTTGTAACTGGACTTGGACTTGTCTCCACCACCTTAAGACTTGACTTGGACTAATCTCAACTGACCTGAGACTTGACCTGGACTTGTGTCCTTTAACCTGAGACATGACTTGGTCTTGTCTCAATTGTCTTGAAACTGATCTGGACTTGTCTTGACAAACTTGAGACTTGACTTGGGCTTGTCTCGACTGACCTGAATCTTGACTAGGACTTGTCTTGACTGACTTGGGAATTGACTTGGACTTGTGTCAACTGACTTGAGAGTTCGACTGGTCCAGACTGACTTGAGCCTTGGGCCTGAACTTATCTTGACCTACATGAACTTGACTTGAATCCATAATTGCAAAAAACAGTCAGGTGGATGATGAGGAACCACAACTTCAGCCACGACCAATACATATGACACTAATATATGGTTCTCTATCTGCTAACATTTGCCCACATAAACACTACTGTTTTTGCCACATCAAACTCTGTGCTGCAGAATTCATGCTCATTTCACATATTTGTGTGTGTGTGTGTCTGTGTCTGTGTGTGTGTGTGTGTGTGTCTGCCTCTGTGCTACAGTGTAATTGATGTCAGTATCCAGGCTTTTTTTCTGTTGTGATTAAAAGCCTAGTTGGCAGGCATTTGCTCAGCCCTCCCAAGATTTCCTGAATACATGAATACATTATTGTCATTTAAAAGAAACAAACATGCAATTATATGGAGAGTAGGAATAAAAGAGAGAAACAAGCCTAGTCTAACCGCTATACATACTCCCTTTGTGTGTGACCGAGTCCACACACAAGGACACACACATAGACGCACACACACACTACCTCCTGCTGACATCCATAGCCTTTCAAATTAAATCACAACTGGCTAAAAACAACATGTACCTTCTCCAATAAATGAGCCTGTTATCTATCACTACTTTTTGTGTTCTGATGAGCTTCCTGCTCCAGATTTCATCAGCTTAATTTAGCTGCACTGAAGTGGGTCACACACAAAAAGCTGGGCTGGCAGAGTCCAAAGCAGAGCAGTGTGAGTAAAGTCCTCCTCCCCTCGTCGCGGTACAGGTAGTACCAGAAGATTGCTATTGAAATTCAAACCTGATGTGAGTTGCAGACTTAAATGATTCCGTCTATCAAGTCAGCAGGGGAGAAGGTATTGTTTACATCCAGGGTCTGATAATAAACCATGGGGTGTGACGTCTCACACAATGGTTAAAGGTCAGAGATGATGGGTCTGGAATGCGGGTGCAGTTTTACGCCAAAATAAAGCACAGAGTTAAATAGCCTTCATTGTGCAGGAAATGTGAGGCAGATGCACTAATGTGTGATTAAGTGCATTGCAATAGTGTGATTGTGAAATAGAAAGAGGGAAAATAAAGAACGAGGAGGTCAGGTGGTGAGCTGGCAGGTGGGTGGAGGCAGTTACTATCAATTCTGACAGCCTCAGTTCAAATCCTAAATTCATGTGAAGACATTTTCTGCTAAATCATGTTTTCACTGACAGCAAAAGTCAGTTCATTTAGAACTTTTTAGGCAAACTCTTCTTTAAAGCTGCATTAATCAATATTTCTATATTAACAATGAATGAAATGATATGTGTAAAGCACGCAAAAGTTAGACATGGAGTTCCACAAGGTTCTGTGCTTGGACCAATACTGTTCACCTTATATATGCTTCCTTTAGGTAATGTTCTTTGGAAACACTCCGTACATTTTCATTGTTATGCAGATGATACCCAATTATATTGGGTATATTGGGTTAATGGAGTTAACTAAACTCCAAGCATGCCTTAAGAACATAAGGACCTGGATGACCTGCAATTTTCTGCTACTAAACTACTAAAGACAAAACTGAAGTTATTGTGCTTGGCCCTAAACACCTTAGAAACACATTATCTAATGATATAGCTACTTTGGATGGCATTACCCTGGCCTCTAGCACCACCGTAAGGAATCTGGGAGTTATCTTTGATCAGGATATGTCCTTTAACTCCCACATAAAACAAATTTCAAGGACTTCCTATTTTCACCTACGTAATATTGCAAAATTCAGTCACATCCTGTCTCGAAAAGATGCAGAAAAACTAGTCCATGCATTTGTTGCTTGCAGAATACATCTGCATGTGTACTGACAAAAAATTAGGAAAAAGGATCATATTACTCCCATTTTAGCTTTGCTGCATTGGCTTCCTGTAAAATCCAGAATAGAATTTCCTGGAGTTTTGTGCTTTCTCAATTCACAGATTCCTATGGATCGGGGTTGTGGACCCCCTAGTTGTGGACGGTGGGCTTTCGTGGACCGTGGCTGTGGGGACCCCGCGTGGTCCTGCTTGACACCCACGCCTGCTATTATTATTTTTAGAAATATTTCTATTATTATTATTGTTATTGTTATTATTGTTGTTGCTGTGCTTCTCTGTGTCTCTCTCTCCCTTCTCCCCCTCCTTCTCTCTCTCTCAACCCAACCGGTCAAGACAGATGGCCGCCGACCTAGAGCCCGATTCTGCTCGAGGTTTCTTCCCATTAGAGGAGAGTTTTTCCTTGCCGCTGTCGCCAAGTGCTTGCTCATGGGGGAATGTTGGGTCTATAAAATAAAGAGTATGGTCTAGACCTGCTCTATGTGAGAAGTGCCCTGAGATAACTTCTGTTGCGATTTGGCGCTATATAAATTAAAATGAATTCAATTGAATGGGGTCACTTGTAGTTACGATCCCACAGAGAATTATCACCCCACTCAGCTCTACAGAGCATTTCTGTCTTTCAGCTCATTGTTTTGGTTTTACAGCCCACAGATTTATGTTTTGGTTCAGTCCCACCACTCTCATCAACCCCTTTTCCAAATGCAACAGGCAGACAATTAATTAGCAGCATTTAGCAGCTAAAGAGCCAAATATTTTTATCAGCAGCAAGTTTGGAGAACAAGCCGGAGCCAAAAAGAGAGTGAATATTGGACTTATATTTGTGAGGTGGTCAGAAACATGACTCCAAATGAAGGCTAATATTGCTCTGTGTCTGCTGGATGTGTAAACAGGCAACTGTTTACTAACATGTACACCACATCAACTTTATAAGGTGATCAGTGTTGTGTTGTTGTGTGGCCCAAGTGGCCAAAAACTCTATCAATTAATGCGGGTTTAAGTGGTAGCTAAACTTTTTTCATCATATAACTTGTATCATGTAACAATAAGTGAGTGTACAACTTCTATTTAAAGAATCTTATGGTGAATAATGTCTTCTTCAGGTGGTGTAGGGATTAAACATGTCACTTTACTGACACTCAGCGGTTCCTATTACACTACATTCACTAGATACCCTGGTTACATGTAATCCTTACTGACTTAAATAAATCTAAATTAGAGTGAACACTGACTTCCATTTTGAATCCATACATGTATATGAATAAGCAATGGTAACTGTTACTACCAGTAAGGAAATCCATAATAGGAGTCCATATAATTGGCAGCGCATGTCTATATTCTACTATTACTCCGTTTAGATGTTTACATTCATGTTTTTGTTTTTTTGTTTTTTGCTGTAGAGGATATTAACTTTTTGTCTGAAAATTCATAATGTTAACTTTATTATTTTGCAACATAAAAATCCCAAGGATGTAATCTGTACATGTGTTATTATTTTCACTACTGAAGGCTTCAGTCACACGCTATCAATCATTAGAGAAGTATGATGAATAGAAATTAATCATGTTGAATGGTGGATCTCTCATTTTGCAGAACAAACTCAATCACACTGTGTCTGCTCCGCTCCATTCACTGATTCCCACAGCAGATCAACATTATTCAACATCTTCAGGGCCGTGGCTCTCACTGAGAGACGAGGTAGGGAAAGCCACTGTTGCTATGGCAATGAGGAACGTGTAAGTGGTGGCTGAGGAGTGCTGTGACAAAAGACAAGGCCAGATTCGACAACGCCTGGACTGATCGTCCCTGAGCTGAATGCTGATGTGTTTTGACAACACGACATTCGAACCAACATTCAACCAGAGATTTGTACCTGAGTCTTTACTCTCATTATGTCTGACAGCACTCGGTGCCCATTAGAATAACTAAATGCAGCAAGCATGATATGACACAGATATAAAGTTCCAAGAAAATGAGAGTCAAGACAGCTTCTGCAGTCCATTGGTACTGTCCGCATCGCTCTGTGAAATTCCATGACAGTCTGACAGTGGATTTTTACATTGACATAACATGATACTGTGGCTATATTGTGCTTTCAACTAAACGTGCAGATCTTTGATCACAATAAAATGTGAAATATTGAATTGAGATGCACCTGTCCCCATCCTGCCCGTCTCACCTCTCCCATCAAACATTATCCTCAAGGGGACTGGGTAGGGCTGATAGAGACAGAGCACAATTAAGTCCCACTCATCCCGGAGGAGAAAACAATTCATTGCTCTACATTGACTTTGTGTTTGAGTTGTCTCTGAGTGAAGGTGCCTCCTTGTCACTTGTGTCTGCTAGCAAACAGAAAATGTCTTAAAAGCTGCTGTGTGGTGGGATTCACTACCAACAGGGTAAAGAACCTGGAACTAAGTTTTTATAAGCTGCCGAACTGAAAAATTGAGCCTTTAAGAAGACAAAAGTAGATAATGTTACAGGGCTGTGTACCGTGCTGAAAACGAACGCACCTCAAATGTAAAAAGGGAATAATCCATGATTATGCAGGAAAAAAGTGTGAACACACAGCATAAGTACAGTAGGTCAAAGTTGAAGCAGGAAGTTGGTCTGTGATGTATGTTTACAATGGAAACTTTGGGTGATTGTTTCACAGTTGGCCCATTTTTGTGTCTAACCTGAAGGTTTGTTTGAAACCTGTCTGAATGCTTATGTTTCCTGCCCTGTTGGACTTTTTAGTGATGTCACTGGTGAGAAAAATGTTATTATTACTGATAGAAATGATGGCCAAAACTAAGACTTAAGTCTTTTAGTCTTTTTTTGTCATTTATTTATTTAATACTAAGAATAATTTGTCCTTCTTTTAGCTTTCCAACCATGACAAACTTTTGGCTATAAATTGTCAACTTGTTCTGTTGGTATCTCATGTGGTCAAGCAAAACAAGCAAAAGGAAAAATGTTCCCCAAAATTGTGTCCTTTACCAATAAGCCTGATGAAACCACTCACAGCATGGCTTCTGTTATCATCTTGCTTCTCCAAGCATCAGTCCCCAGCTGGACAGCAGGGAGGCCCCTGCTGAAGTCTGATTGTAGGGCAGAGCTGGCTTGTGTGTAACCCTCTTTCCGCCCTCTGGCAAGTTGAAATTGCAGGTCCCACTTTGCTTTTATGCTCAGCAAGATGAACGCCCACGGGCAAACTGTGAGTGAGTATAGCAGCATGCCATATAGAGTAGTCCGGCCAGTGATATAATCCCTCGTGGGATTTACTGTTGACCCAGTAAAGGTCACAGAGAATGTAATACAGGCATGCTATAGAGTTTCATGATGGACTTGAGTTTCAATATTGATGCCTGTGTGAAAATAGTGGTCTTAACAACTTCCAACATTTGTTTGTGTGTTAATATGCCAAATCACAGCAAGGACGCAAATGTTTTCCAAATCGTGTTTCATGACCTGTGACCAAATTCTTCATACTAGTACAAAAACAATGTGCAATGTTACTATTCAAATTTAGTATGTGAAAAAGTATGAGTATGCAGCCCTTGGTCACTATCCTACATGATCACGTCTGTCCCATAATTCTTTGAGATTCATTCTTAGTTCTCAGTCATCTATATTTAACACTTGTATCAACAAAAACAAGACATTGCAGTTCAATTTTCAAGTTACTTGAAAATTGTTATTAATTACTCATTACACATTACTCATTGTAAAAGTAATTACATTACTTTACTTATTAATCAGAAGCAAAAGTTACATTACTCTACACATTACTTTGATTTCTCTACTCAGCCGTCAGCTCTGTCAAAGTTGCCTTTAAATAGTTCAAAATTCTCCACACCCACACGCTGCATCTTTTGTATTTAACACATGTAGAAACAGAGTTGTGGAAGCCTCAGTGATTCTAAACAAAACTAGCGTCAGGTGAATGTAGGTGTACTTGTGGCTACCGTTGGCAAGCCAGCTAAGCTACAACATAACTTTGGAATTACCACGAGTCGCATTTCTCCTCCTCCTGAGCATCTGTCAGCTGAACACGCTGGAAGAATTTAATGGCAATCAACAGCGTTAGCCCTTGTGACTAACACACCACTTAACAAGTTCCGTACATAAAATGAAGCTGCAGGGTTAACACACCTTCCAACACTGGACTAAACCTAAGTCAATGTAGCCTCACCAGTGGCAAGCTAGCTAGCTAACAAGACACAGTATATAAAACTTTATTAAGTCTTTATAAAGTTTATAAAGTTTCTACTGAACACAAAGACTAAATTGGAATTTAATGTCGGCATGAAACGGAGAAAACTTGCGCTGATTCTACGAGTCTCCCAGGCTTGACAACCTTAAAGGTGTACTGTGCAGGATTTGTCGGTTGGTGTTTGTAAACATAGCGCTTCATATAGAGATACATCCTGTCCACTGTAGCCTTCTCTGCCTAAGTCTTCTCTGCATGTGTGTATGTCAGTCAAACAGACACACAGACAGCAGAGGAGCAGCACACAGCACACAGCAGAGGAGAGCGATGGAGAAGCAGGGGAAACACTGAAGCACATTAAAAAAAAAAGCAATGTAACCTGGCTGCTACACTACGAGTCCCACTGCCAAAGGTTGACGCCCAGAAGCATCCAAAACACAGAAAAAATAATAAGAAAGTAAGAAAATGCAAGCAGAGGGCAGAGTCTCTGTAGATAAATACACCACCACACACTTCTAGTGGGTCATAAGTGATGATTGAGAGATTATTTTTGTATGAGTCTATGCAGTTTTTTTTAAGGAAAATCCTGCATAGTATACCTTTAACAATGAATAAAGTCATATTTGATGTGGCTGTATTCACACTCCCCTCTCACCTCTACCAGCCACACACACACACACACACTAACACACACGTAGACAGGAAGCCTAGAAACCTGAATGTTAACGCAAATGAAGGTCAAGGCAGATTTTTTCCAGGTCTGTGCTGGACTGGGATCTGGGCCTCCTGACTGATGAGTGGCCCCTGGCTAAATGTGAAACACCTCCTTTTCAATCTGACACAACTCGTTTCCTGTGTCACGGGGAAATATAGCATTCAGGTTGTCTCCACCCATGGGAGCTATGTGCAAAATAATTGGCCAAGAGATGAATTATTTATCTGTTAAGGCCTTGTACTGAATGTACATATAATTATTTCAAGGTATGACAGATATTTAGGTAAGTTTTCCACTGATATTTACCAGTTTACCACCTTGTGTCTATTTAAGTGCAACGTCTTGGTGATAAACATGGAAATTGTAATACATCAGTGTGAGTTGTCACATTCACATTATCTTATTCTGGTGCTATGACCTCCACTCAAGACTGCTGCTAATCTGTAATACTGTTGGATGTCTGATGCAACCACCAGAAGGTTTTTGCAGCCATTTTTTCTTCAAAAAGGATCAAAGCCTTACGAATGCTGCCACTACAGTAAATCTATTTGTGGCTTGCATGCTGAATTATTCATATCTTATGTGTATTCTGACTGATCACTCAGGTAACATTGTCATATTGAAGCTCTCACTGATCTATAGAGGTGTAGAGGTGAATTTCAGGATTTATTTAAAAAACTTTATACAACATCATTGTTTCAACAAGAACAAATTATTACTAGCGCTTCACCACTTAAAGTCATACATGTTCAGCATGTTTGCAAAGACCCTCGTTATTCTAAAATGATTTCTATAATTTTGTGCTTTTCGTCTTAAAAGCACACAGCATCTCAATTAAGTTGAACTATTCTTCCCATTTGTTTCCCATTAGTGTAAAGGAGGTTTGGCTTCATGTTGCCCATAGGGAGGCTTCACAGCCAACCTTAAAACGTATTACCTCTGCCCATTTAGTTGTCTGTTTCTGTGAGGTTTTTTTTAGTTAGCAGAAAATCTCAAAAACCTGCTAACATATTTCAATGAAATTTGGTACAAAGTTTGGCCATGGATTTGGGAGTTAGTGATTAGTTTACATTTTGGCTTGTAGTTTCTGAACCCATCCCTAATTTCCCAATTAGGGATGGGTCCAAATTATATTCAGTCTGGGTGGGGTCCAGTTGTCCAGGTCTCACATCCACATGTTAAATTGTCTAAAGCGGAACGTCCACGTAGCCACAAGGGTACACATGATGAAATTCTTTTCTCCTGGATTCCAATATTGGTCCAATAAACATTTATTAATAGAAGCCATACCCATTTCAACCAGTATACATTTTTTCCAGGTTTTTGCCACCCTTTGAAAAGTTGAAAAATAGGGTGAAAAATATCCACTTGTCCATTGATTGGTTCAGAGCAAGATATCTCCTAGCTACTGGCAGGTTTGCCATGAAATTCTGTATGTGTATTCATGAACCCCAGAGATTTTCAATAACCTGACCTTTCCTGCGTCCATCTTGCCACCAACATGACAAAATTTCCCCTTGACCAACAATTTGGTCAATGACAGGGTATCTGCTGGACATATTTCCATGAAATTTTGCAGTTAATATTCATGACCCCAGGAGGATGGAACCTAATGGTTTTGCTGATCTCCTGACCTTTTCTGTAGCAACAACTAATGGGCAGATTACTATGAAATTTTCTGAGAATAAACATACTCCCTAAAGGATGAACCCTTTCTACTTTGGCTTTAGCTTTCCTCCAGCACTATCCTCAGGACAAAAGATCTGACAATGAGGCTTTAGACTGTTCATTTTTTTAACATGATAGATCTAAATTTGGAACGCTCTCCCTAGTTACAACTTATTTATGCCTATGTGTCATGGCAGTATGCCAAAATGCTCTCTCTGGAATAATTACATTTCTGTCAGAAAGCTGATTAGATAAAAACCCTCAGGCAGAGAGAGACAGAGATAAAGAGACCGCCAAGTGCAAAAAGGAGTAACTAGTAATGCTACAAGGGAAGCATAAAGAACGGAAGACTGAAGACAAAACAAGATAATAGAAATTATGAAAGGGGAGAGAGAGAGAGAGACAGAGAAAGACAGAGAGTGATGATAACGAATGTCACTGCTCGCTGTAGCTCACATGCTACAAACCTGACCATCCATTGTCCAACGATTCCTCGTTAAATAATACAGATAAGATGGAAAAGCTCCCATCGTCCATGTCCACTTAGCCAAACCGCACTCTATTGCAGAAAAAAAAAAGTGCTTAATGATTCATGAAGCAGCTCCCATTACTATCAAACCAACATCCAGAGAAACTATGAGCAATACACCCAATGGAGACAGAGGAGTTGGACTGGAGCTACACCTCTTTCTTTAGAAAAAGAAACACAGGAAAAGAACAAGACTGCAGTTCTAGTGAACAGGTGGATAAAAGTGCACACAAATGTCCATGTGTCAGGTCGTGGACTTGAATAAAACTCTTGACCTTTAGTCTCTTTTTCTGCTGTGCTGTCCAGCAAAGACACACAGTAGTGACCACCATTAGTGCAGAGGTCAGTACTGCACTTCAAATGTAATGTCACTCACATATGTGGACTTTTTTGCAACATCCTTCGGGTTAAAAGCTAGTACTTCCGCAGTAAAATCTGAACAAATAATCACACCATTACTAGACTTTTGAACCACACTAAAACTCACTTTCCATGTTCTCTGACTTTGCCATGTATTTGTTGACCCAACAATGGGGTCCCATTGTGCTTTGAGAAACTTCAGGATGCTTGCAGGCTGAACAGGCACTAGAGCATTGTGACAGTTGCTGGAAATATATCACACAAGTAGGCACTGTGGTGTTTACATGGAACATGAGAAACCTGGTTACTCATATCCCTGTATACATGATCATAAGAGTATCATAGTTGCTGATCGGCAGTGTCCAGTTGTATCTTGATTCCTCAACATCTCAGCCATACTTTTCTCTTCTCTTCATGTACACAAGCCTCATTTCCACTCCCACAATTAGCCATAAATGGATGAAGACATGCCCTTAACAAACTGTTTTCATATCAATATGCCGCCTGTTTAACAGACGTGTCAGTGAAACAAACGGGAAAGAAAAAATGCAGTTTGTGTTGCACCAGCCGGGTTCTCCAACAGCCAGAACAGCTGTCATTAAACACAACCATTACACACGGCTATTTATACCATCCATATCATTAATTAATCGTGTGGACCTGTAAACCATCATCAGCAGTGATATCATTTTTAAGAGTCAGAAATGTAATCAGTGATCAGTTTGTAGCACTCGTATTGAAACCAACGTTACAGAGTCTAACAGCAAAATAAAATGATGCCTCCTATGTAAATTAAAAGTGATAAAGTGGTAATATTACGTTTATAAATGTGTCTTTGATTGGCATTTTACAGATCACTGTGTAGACCACATAAAATCACACAATCAGTGCAGTTGGTTAAACTAAACAAACAAATGTTTTATTATATTTAGATTCCATCTCTCACAATGTTTTTCCACCTCCACCTCATCATATAACCTGCAGCAAATGGTGAATGTATGTTTTTTGTGCATACACATTGATACATGTCTCCTGAATAAGGTGTTTACATACCACATTACCTGGTTTCTTTTGGAGTACTCTAGGTAGCATATCCAGGTTTCTGAAACCAGGATTAGTTAGTTAGTAACTAGGATAGTGTTGTTGTACTGGTTTACCTTTACATAGATTACATTGGATTGGATTTCAAAATAATCCAATATAATCCCACACAACAGCCCAGTGCACAAAGTTTGAAAATCACCAGAGATGAACCAACACATCTGTTTTTGATAAAAACTCAACAAAAATGAAACATCATGCTTCACAAAGGTAGGATTTGTTGAGGAACTTTTGTACTAGATCGCATTTGATTATACATGTGTTCATGTTTTGTATAATTAAGTCTTACAAGGACAATATATAAACTTTATATGTACACAGCTACTGCTTTAGCGTTATCAAAGTTTACTAATAAAAACAACAAATAAAAAATAAGCAAAGTAACAAACATTTTTACAAAAATCTTAACACGCAAAAAGGCAATTCTTATTACCTTACTGACTGACATTAACGCTGGAGTTAATGCCAGCCTACTCCGGTCACTACTGTTGCAACCGTAAAATGGTGGATAAATTGTTTTGAGCGTCACACAACCCCTGCGAAATGACTTGTTTCACTATCAGAATTTGATCCATTCGGTCCAATAACATTTGGAAAGTCTAGAAGAGCTGCACGATTCAATTATTTTATTCCCATTCAAGTTAGCAGAGAGCTAACCGGAGGTTTCAGGGTCTGCATTCAAACCGCCAGAGCGGGAATGTCCCACCCGACACGAGATCTAAAAACTCTGTATACTGTGAAATACAGAGAGAATTATCTGGCAGTGATAGGCTTAATCATCATCGTGTGAACTCGTTTAGACAAGGGCTTGAATGTAAGTGATGTTCATTTATATGTAAAAGTTCCACACTGCAGGTTTAACCTTTTAATGACGATGTTGTGCCAAACAGCCTTCTAAGACAGCTCACAGACTATAGCAATTACAATAATGGGATTCATTATTTCCAGTATTAAGCTTATATAATAAGTTTTGGAATTATGATAATCTGGATAAAGAGTGAGCAAATCTGCATCATTTTCAACACAATGTGGGTTCTCATCAAATTAGCATGTTCACTCAACCTCAGCATGCTGCCAGGCAACCTGTACAGCGCAAACTGACATTTGGGAGCAGCCAGTGTTTGGTGTGTTAGCGCTGTACCATGCAGACAGTCTGGCACGCATTTGTAGACGCACAAACACGACATTGCAACCACCCGTAAACACACACACACACACATATCCCACTGCTACCCTCACTCACACACAGTCTCTCTCTCTCAGTCTCACACACACAGGCAGTAAGCCGCCTTTGCTCAAACACAGAGGAGCAGCCCCCAGCGGATAGATATCAACGCTAGGCATTATGGGTGAACCTATCTGGCGTTTCAGATCGAGTTAGGGCCAATTAGCCCGCAGGGAGTGAGAGGAGCCATAGCATAAGAAGCTGCTGAGAAGAACAGCACACAAGGACTGAAGATGCCTTACAATAGTGATTATAGACAGTATACAGAATCAACCTACATGTAAGTCAGATCAGTTGTGTTTCTGTCCACCTGGTGAACGTAAGTCCAATATTCCGTTTGGTGCTGAGCAGGTAGTGTACAGTAGGTTTTTAGAGTTTTTTTCTCTGAAAACAGCTGCCTGCAGCAGCCGAAAATGACAATATAAGAGTGCTGAGAGTGAACCAAAACAATAAAGTTGCAGCCGGACAACTAAACAAAGAGCTTAAACTCACTATAAAGCTCCATAAAGTGGAGGGGAGCTGCAGGGTCACTGATCATTCTATGTAGGTTCATCACTATGAGCCACGTCTCTCATATTACACAGTAATTTTATACATTGTTATTATAAAAATATCCATTATAGCTGCTTTAATGTTTAAATGCTACATGGTCCACCTTTAAACACATTAAATAACGGCTATAGAGAGGTCAAGATCAAGTAAGTAAGTGTCTCGTTCAAAAACACTTCTATACAGTACATGTCTACGCACACTGTAGCCTTAACTGACCAGCCTCCTTGCAGTGTGTAGGGATCCACAAACACAGCAAGGTGGAGGGGATCTAAGTAGCAAGGCAGGATGGATATAAACATCATTTGTTTTCCCTGAAGGTGACTGAGATAAGCAGTGCAGCGATGGATGGATGTGTGGAGTGAGAGGGCAGCCCTGCAGATTGATGTTGTGTTAACATGAAATGAATTGCCAGAGGGAGGGAAACTGTATAGTGTTCTGGGATATGATAAGAGATCAAGCAGAGATGGAGGTTGTGGGTGTCTGTCAGTGTTTGTACGTGTGTGTGTGTGTGTGTGTGTGTGTGTGTGTGTGTGTGTGGGTACACGTGTTGCTTGTGAATGAGCAGCTCGGAGAGTGAGTGGCATGCTGTCATGTGACAGTTTAATGGTAGTGTTTGGAGGAACTCTGCTGAATGGATGTGAAACACAAATGGAGGAGAGAGACAGAAAAAGAGAAAGTGAAGATTCAGGGAGAGAATGGCAGAAAAAGCAAGAGTATTCTCACATTACCCAACCTCCATCTAGGATCCTGTAGCCTTTTTATTTTTACCTTTGACTCTGTCTCTCTGTCTGTCTCTCTTCCTCCAGTGGGTCTGGGTATCACCTTCTGTAATGAAAGCACACACTTCCCCTGCGCACACACCCCAACTTCTAAATGAGGCATGGGATCTGCTTAGGGAAACCATCGACATCCATCCCTCCCTTGACTCTCCAATGGGTTTGTGATTTCCAAATTCTCCACTGCCTCAAGGTCACTGCCATCCATGACCAGAGACAGAAAGGGGGAGAAAGAGAGACAGAGATCTGTGTGTGTGTGAGAGAGAGAGTGTGTGTGGTAATGATTGAGGAGTCGCAATACCATGGAAGATAAATGGGACTTAATTGGCTTCTTCTCATCTATACTCCTTTAGATCTACCCAGATCAGGGCAAAACCTTTGTCTACAGTGTAAGCAGGGTTATTAAAATAGAAATAGCATTATGGGGACATTTTATTTTACTTTATTTTTGTTTAAAAAATCACTTGAATACATTTCTAACCTAACCTGTCTGTCAGTCATCTTGCCTAACATGTATTTTTTGCAATGTAAAACATGTCATGTACCAGAGGTAAAATTTTTAGTTAGGGGAGGCACAAAATCAACTAAGCTATCATTGCTAACAGTTGGCTACAGTGCAATGCAAAGTACATTAGCTGCATATAACGTATGCTCTGCTCATATCAACTTCATGTAACTTTGCTCAGCATGAGAGGATGTTTGTGCCACTGCTTCAGCTTCAACCCCTTTACCAGTAAAAATCTTCATATTTCCTATTTTTTCTCACACTGACTGACTGTGTGAGCTAGCGTTTTGCATAGTAACCCCATCAATTTAAGAACTGCCCTGTCAGCCAGTAAGACATGAGTATTTCCATGTATTTTCCTGTAAACCCTCTCTGATTGGTCTTGTCTCCATTCCATTCACTGAAGATACAAAATTACAACACAGCCGTCTTCTTTAGTGACAAAGCGCTCAAGTGGAGAATTATTCAGGGCTAAAGAAAAAATCTTCAGGGCTAGAGCCCCGAATGCCCAGGCCGGGCGATGCCCATGGTTGTAGTAGTGGTAGTAGTTGTCATAATTGGATACTTGCAGTGATGGAATCAAAGTAGTACTTGTTTGTTGAAATAATAACAGTAAAAGTAATGGTAGAAGTAGCAGTAGGTGCAGTAGTAGTAGGTGTAAGATGACTTTTTATTGAAACAGATTTTGCACTATATTCTGTTTCAGTTCATAACATGATAAATGACCTGTGAGCAGTGGGCTTCTTCATGTGTAAATGGTGACCAATGAGGCTATCTGTCGGTGTGAAGTGGATGCCACGCTTCACTGCACCTAGAGTTAAAAACACCTCACACATCATCCCACCACCTAACTTGGTTTTCTTGCAATCACAGTGAGTTCTTTACAATCTTCAGGGAAACTAAAGCAAGCTTCCACATTTGTTGCCAGGAAAACAAAAAAAGTGTCAGGAAAACCAAAGAGAGAGGCTTTTCAATAGACAAAATGACTCTTGTGGCAATCCAGTGGCATTATTGTGCCCCCCCTTGATGTTTGACCCACTAGAGAACTGAATCTCCTGAGGCAGAAAATAAGTCTGTGACTATACAGTTACCCATAACACCCAGGAGCTATGTTAGCAATTACTATGCCTCACAAACACTTTAACGCCAATGAATGATGCACTCATGTCTTAATGAGGAGAGCTGCATTTCATCCCTGTGAGAAGTGTTGAAGAAGGTGGTGTCCATGCAGATATTTGTGTCATAATTCATGTCATAAAGCACAGCTAAACTGTGGTTGGTTTATCAAATTTCAAAACTCTAATTCAGTTCCTCATCTATCTGCACACAACTGTACATTTAACAGCTGAAAATCTAAAACACTTAACCATAATTGTCAGATTTTAACATCAGTCCATGGAAGTCAAAGAGCTAAAACCTCTCTCTGGAGTCATTTGCACCAAAAGTTTAATAAAAAATGCAGTGACTTGGTATGTCACCTTTTGGAGCTGTGCATAGTTCAGAAGAGCACTAAAGTTTCTGTTTCGTTAGCTGACTGACATTTCATTTCATTCATGCTTAACAATCATTGACTCATTCATCAGCTGTTGTTAGCACCTGACTAGTAATGTCCGATCATATTCATACAAGCGCACAGCACGGCCATTAAAAGATGGCACTTCTCACTTTTCCACTGCTGATTTTGTTTGCTGCCACAGGTCCCTCCATCACCCTTCCTTCCTTCCTCCGTATGTGCGAAGCTGCTGGTATTGTTGATTTAACTAAGATTTAATATTCATGCTGTATATATGTTTGTTAGGGGGGTCATTTTTTATCCGGTAAAATACTTGTTGCAGTTCGGATTCTTTTAGAGCATCCTCAAGGAGAAGAGCCTTTTCCATCAAATCTAACTGTATGGCCATGTGCTATAAATGGTCAATTTCTTGTCTCTGTCTGAACCTTAGTATTTGTGCCATCAAATATAGATTTCTAGAGGGATGCTTGGATGATTGAAGTTGTGTCTTGTTTCGAGTAATTGGGTGAAGGCTGGGTGGAACTGAGTTGGATAAAACAAGCAATCACAAAGTTTTTCTTCTCTTCAACACAGTATGAGAGTTTTTGGAGTTGGCATCATCTATCTGTAGCCATTAGCTCAACTGCATCTTTAGACAAATCTATGTTGCCTGAATATTCTTGTTTTTTTTGTTTTTTTTTTGAGAGCACCATAAAACAAATTTCAATTCACCTCCACTGTATTGGGGGGAAGACAGAAATCTCAGAGTGATACCTCAAAACCTGGATAAATAAGACCAAAACTGTTTGCATGGCTGGATACCAGAAAAAAAAGTTATTTTTCTAAATTTGCTGAATGGACCCATTAGTGCAACTGATTTTCTTCCTTCAAAGGAAGGTAAGGATTTCAGTGGAATTGAAATAAACCATTACAGGAAGGAAAACAGAACTGGTGGAATACCCGCAAATTGTGGGACAACAAGACCAGGTCAAAACCTATTACATGGCTGGACCATGTATGAAACGCTAAAGGGCTTTCATTTCAAACGACAGATACCAGACCTGGCGACACGTGGTGACCAAGCCCCCTGGAAGTGTGCCTGGCTTTGACTGAAGTAAATTTGATATAGGACCTTTCTCAATCCCAAGTATGCCAAGTTTGGATTTGTGTACTTTCTTGTTCAGACTTGGCAAGTTCGATTCGAGTTCAAACTTCCAAGGACATGAGGATGCAGTACGATCATTCTGCCTGCTGACAGCAGGCAGACAGCAGCAGAATATAACCTAATTGACAGAGAGATGCAGTAAATTATTTTATTTGGTCTGTAATGTAGCTATAATAAAAATCCAAACTGTTATGTAGCTTAAAAAAATAAAACAAAATTTAATATAGACTGATCTGTTCATTTTAATACATTTATATTCATTGAAATGTGGTGATATCTGTACATATAGAGCCCCAGAAGCAGCACTGTTGTTCTGTCCAGTAAAAACATGAAGCTTCACTTTACATTCAGACAAACTAATGTGGCAGCTACAATTGTTAGATTTCATCTGTGAGACCAACATTTATCTTCCAAAAGGAATTATATCACATATAAAAATTCTATGGAGACATTAGAGCCAGTGGTAAATTACCATAGAGCTGCATAGATCAGTTCATCTCAGGAGTCAGGCTGCTAGCTGATGAGATGACACTGGTCTCACCTGGCCAGCGGCTCCTCACATCTCTGAAGACATCAGAGCAAATTTCCAAATAGGCGTTAATTGGATAAACTGACCACATATAAGGGAATCTAAATGGTTACTTTCTTGCCTGGCCTAAAAAAATATTAAAACTTTAGTGACTTATTAACAGTCCTACAGCGAATATTACAACAGCTTTTAGCCTGGCTCAAAATCTCTGCCATTGCTGCTGGTTGGTGCGAAATGCATTCTGGGATACTTGGCTGTCCCAAGCTTTGCCATCGGCCAACCAATGGTGTAACTTCATCACTCAGTCACTCAGTCAGTCAGTCAGTCGGGGACAGATATTCGCGTTTATATGGCTGGGCCACTGTTGTGGGGCCAAATAGGAGAACATGTTTTGCTGGAGGCTTCACATACACCGTGGGGACTGGAGGCACTTTATACACTACTGTGCAATGCTCATAGGTACTATTAGACAGTTGGGAAAGACATGTTCTTATGGTAGAGGATATTTATGTCTTTGTATTTGGCGGACAATGCCTTAGGGCCTTGTGTGACAGAAAAAGATGAAGGAGACCCTGGAAGAGATGGAGAGCCTGGCTCCCCAATCTGGCCTGCAAAATACTGGGCCCTCTGGTTCCAGTGGATTGGCTTGAGATGACTTGGCACTCCAAACAAAGCTATTTCCGTCTTTCAAGCTCACTTATTTCATCCTGATGACAAATGACCAGTGTCTGACCTCCAGTGGCAGCCATTTTACACCTTAACTCAATTCATTAATGTTCTAAAAATACCCGCATTCAAACACCAGGGGTGTGAAGGTGGGAAAACAGAGAAGCCACGTGAGCAGAACAGCTTTGCTGCACAACAAATACCTGAAGAAAAAAAAAAAAAAGGATTTCTGGATATACATCAAGAGCTCATGCTGCATGTAGCAGGAAAACACGGCCAAACAGGCACTGTCACAGAGATCTTTGGTGTTTTATGTGTGTGTGTGTGGCCAGGGAGGGAAGCAGAGCCACACTGTCTCGTTAAAAAGTGTGCAAGAGCTTTTCCTTCAAAAGGAGACTAAAGATCAGGCTCTGCCAGCAGGATCAATGCCAGGCAGACTTGGAGCAATACGGCCACACATCTCGTCTTACCGCACTTGGTGAGGGGATATGTACCATTTCAGTGGGGATTATATGAGATAAAGAATACGGGGAAAGAATAATGAGAAAGAAGGAAGGACAAAGAGAGAGCACAAAGTACACGTCTACCAAAAAGAACGTCAATACAAGTTTATGGGGGGAGATTAGGGGTTTTGGATAATATGCTGCATTCATAGCTGATAATATGCTTAAAGACACCAGCAGAAGGAATAGTCTAAACTGCCCTTAAGCTGCTGAGCACAGAAAGATTTCAAATTCATTTCAACCATGATTAACAACAATACACTGATAAGGTCTTCAAACGTTGAGCTTTTTGGCATTCAAAGCTCACTTTCTCTTGAAACAAATATCCTCCAAGACAATGCCAAAGAGTGACAAAATGTGAAAGAGAAGATTCGATGAAGTTCACAAGTGGGATTTGAACCTCAGACATGAGCGCATAAGGTAAATTGAAACTGTAATTATACCAGTGGGAAAATTGGGTCCACTTCAGCACCACAATTACCTCCTAAAGAATGATGTTCTAAGGATAGTCTGCATCTAAGAATAACCTACTTATGGAAAAAAAGTTGTGAATGTAGGCCAAAGTCAGTGAGACACAGAGCATAGAGAGAACACCAGGAGACTTGCCCAGTCTTGAGCTGGTCCCTGGTGTGTCTGTGTTTTCCACCCCGGTGTTCTTCCTGTTCCTGAGTGATCACCCCTGTTTCCACTACAGGTGAGACTGCCTGCTCTGCTGCTCTTACTGGTATCTGAGCTAGGAATAAATGCTGACTGGTAAGCTGGAGAGGGGAGCAAGTTTTGAGGAATAGAACTCAGACGACTATGGCTACATGGCTATAGTAGGGTATTAGAGAGCAATTCTGCAAACAGTCATGAGTAAAACTAGTGGAACTAAAGGAGATGGAATAGTCCACAGCAAGAAAGGTCCTCTCTCCAGCCAATTTGCTCCTGAACTTTAACATCCCATCTTCTCCCATCATCCTGATTAGTTCTGACAAATCACTTTGCTACAGTGCTCCTAATGTCATGCTTGCTTGCCATAATTTATTTACATCTTGCTTTAACTTCCTGCTTTAATGTTCATACCAATTAAAAGACCATGCTGGTGGTTTTGCAGGTTTTAGTCCATTAACTTTAAATCAGTTTTTTTTTCCACTTCTGCAGACCATTTTCCAAAGTGTTCCCAAGTTTTCAGAGAACTCTACTTTCCAGGCAGGCATTGATTTCAGTCATACTA